>OZ038383.1:9407511-10607511 GCA_964036045.1 Eutreptiella sp. 'Long Island Sound 2002'
TGGGCATTAGGTCCCGGGGGGGGGGGGGGGGGGCGGCGGGCTCTTAAGGGATTGGTACACAACCTGCTGGTGCTGTTTTTCACCCTGGGCAGCTCAAAAATCGAAGTTTTCGAAACTTGATTTTTTGATATTGTGATCACCTAAAATGATCATCCAAGGTATGTAGAGCATGTTTTAGCCCGTATTTACATGATTTTCACCCTATTTGGGTATTAGGTCGCGGGGGGGGGGGTCTCCCAAGGGATTGGTACACAACCTGCCTATGTAGTTTTTCACTCTGGGAAGCTCAAAAAACGAAGTTTTCACAACTTGTTTTCATGATATTGTGATCACACGATATGACCATCCAAACTATGTAACGCATTTTTTAGGCCGTATTTACATGTTTTTCACCCTATTTGGGTATTAGGTCCGGGGGGGGGGGGGGGGGGGGGGGGGGGGGCTCCCAAGGGATTGGTACACAACCTGCTGGTGCAGTTTTTCACCCTGGGCAGCTCAAAAATCGAAGTTTTCGAAACTTGTTTTTTTGATATTGTCACCACTTAAAATGACCATCCAAGGTATGTAAAGCATGTTTTAGGCCGTATTTACATGATTTTCACCCTATTTGGGTATTAGGTCGCGGGGGGGGGGGGGGGCTTGCTAAGGGATTGGTACACAACCTGCTCATGCAGTTTTTCACCCTAGGCAGCTCAAAAAATCGAAGTTTTCGAAACTTGTTTTTTTGATATTGTGATCACCTAAAATGATCATCCAAGGTATGTAAAGCATGTTTTAGGCCGTATTTACGTAGTTTCCACCCTATTTTGGGGGTGTGTTTCTCGGGGTAGATTCTCTGCGAGGTGGACTTGCCGAAGGCAATAGAATTTCGATGCAGAACTTTCGCCCGCAAGCACAAGAACGCACGGAGTATTTCACATTTAAGTGTACCCCCTCACCCCTCCAGGCATTTGATTTTCCTAGCCACTTCAGCAAATGGTTGCGTGGGGGTTGATCCTCCCTTCGTCCTGTTTTCATCGGTGTGTTTTTGTTTGTTTGTTTGCAGAATAATTGGAAATGTGCCTGTGGAATGGAGAATTTTAGGCAACGTCAAACTTGCGTGAAGTGCAATACACAAAAACCAGGTGCTTGTCCCCTGCTCGTGTCCGGAAAATACTCCTACACGGCAAAAGTCTGTTTGTGTATCAAGTCTATGTCAGTCGTCACTTTGTGCCGCACGGTGTTGTGGAACCATGGGATTCCTCAAACGCTTCACATTTTTAGCTGTCAGCTCATCACATCGACATCTGGCATGGGGGGTGTTAGTCGTCCCGATTGCTCCATCACATCCTCACTACGCAGAGGGGCACCATCTCCAGTGTCCAGCCCTTCCTTTGCATCCCTGTCTGGGGTCAGACCTTTGCCGCCATTGGTCATCTTCACCAGATTGTCATGGTATTCAGTCCTCAGTCTCGCCAGACTATTGCCCATCCACTCTGGTATAATTGGTCCGAATGCTCTGGTACGGAATTCTCGAGCCATGGTGTCCAGCGTTGCTTCACAAAAAATCTCGAATACCGACACCAACAGCCAGCACTGGTCCACAGGGCTCCTAGGGCACAACTTCTGCAACTCGTTCACAATGGCATCCGCATGACCTCCTTCGCCACACCTCTTCACCAGATGTCCAACCACAAAATCCACAAGGTCGGACGGGATCATCCATAATCAGTTGGGGTGGTGAGTTGCCCGGAACAGAACTATGCGAGACAGGGGCCACGAATCCGGCGCATTTGCCGGTTGTGTCCCCCCGACTGTTGTGCTCCTCCAGCACTGCTCATTAAAACTAATCACATAGAATTTGATAGAAACAAAAGGCACACACAAAGTGACTGACTGACAGACAAAGAGGCTTCAGACAAGGCAGTCTGCCGGTACAAGGTACTCCCCGCAACTTCAGTTCGCTTGCACAAACTACATGTCATACTCGATGCCCACACACTGCACACATTGGGAGGGGGAGACGTTTGTGGCAGGCACCCTGTCACCATTTGATCGGGTGTAGGTGATGCTGATGCCCACAAGAAGCCATGAAAGGGACATTGGTGGTGCTGGAGGGCAGAAAGTGTAGTATGTGCAGCAATCACACGCACTCAAACACCTCTGGTGCCCTACACGTCAATGTAACAACCCCCGTACAGACACAGTGCAGTACATGTAATGGTCACACCTTTTGCAGCCCTAAAACACATGCAGGGTCACGACACAAGAGGGAGGGAGGAAAGGACTGAGGGACGCACAGAGGTAGTAGGCAGGGGTTGAGGGAGGCACAGAGGGACGGAAAAAGGGAGGGCTTGACGGAGGGATGGATGGAGAGAGGGAGTGAGGGAGGAAGGGTGAGAGGGAGGGAGAATATGAAAGGATCTAGGGCGGGATTGATGGTCGTGAATCCGGAGGGAGAGTATGAAAGGATCAAGGGAGGACTTCCTTTTGCATCCTAGTATGCGTATAGTGTCACAACACCCCCATTTGCACCACTCAGAGTGGGCACCACGGAGGCACTAGGGCCAGCGTGGAAGCCCCCACACCCACACTCTGGAGAGCATCAGCAGAAGCCTCGACACACGGGGCACCGCAAGGCACTCTCAAGCCGTTGTGTCTATTGGATGGAAATTTTCTCCACACTGATTTCTTTTCCCTCCCATCTGACAATCATAGGGGGCTCTGTCACTGATTTTGGATTGCAGCTCCCCTTCCCATAGGTCACCCACCCACTTGGGGCGTAATGCTGTAATGGAGGATCGGTTTGCCCTTGGGGGGTATTTTCTTTCACCGCAGGGGCGCTGATAGGCACTGCAAGTGAAAGTAACACACCGTGTCAGGCTCAGGCTGCGCCGTGAAATGTGGTATGAGAGAGTGTTTGCCTTGCACATGCCTTGGGTGTGGATGCCCCCTATATGTTTATATTTGTCACCTGGCCACAAAATATTGGCGCGATGCAACCTGAACAATTCACTTTTTGGCCAGTGAGGATGAACGAGGTGGACCTGAATATGCCAATACTGCAAGCTATCGAGGACAGAAATGTGCCTTTGTCCCGAAGAAGGGCCCCCCAAAGGCTGCCTAGCCATGGCCACCTGGTGTGCAAGCCCTTGAAGAAAGAGTGGTAAGTGATGGACTCCTCCCACGTGGTGATCCCAGGATGCAGTCCCAATTTGATGCCTTTGCATGCACCTACAGCCCTATTATTGCAATAAAGAACGTTACTAGTTGCACTGTTCTCCAGCACGCACGACGACCCATCTTTACATCAGTATTCAGGTGACACTTTGTGAATGCTTGCGGCAAGTACGGTGCGCCCTGCGGTGCACCTGCAGCCCACCTTTGGAATAAGTTAGCTTGCAGAATGGATGTGCCACGCTTCGCGCATAGATCCGGGATTGCAGTCTCTGTCTTAGAGAACAATGGGGGTCAAGAAATAAATGTGCACTCCCCCATGGGTACCATTTTTTCAAACTAGAACCCCACATGGCTGGTGGATGGTGGTTTTCTCATCTTATTGTAGGTTTTGGTGCTTTTGGGTTATAAGAGAATTATTCCCACATTGGGGCAATCTGTATTACCAGCAGCTTCATGACGATAGCCCAAAGCTCCACCGTTCGCTGTGAGGCTGCCCCAAGGCATGTCTTACGATGACGTGACGAAAGCTGCAAGTACTGGCCCATGAAGATCAGGTTTTTCCTGTTATTTTTTTTTATTGTTGTTGTTGGGGGGGTGATGGCATCTTGCGAATTCTCATTACTGTGCTGCCATTTGTCGCCCATCCTTTGCATGTATCCTGCCCCTGCTGATGATGTTTCCAACTCGAAATGGTGCATGTGCTTTTGCTTGTTGCTGGAGGTCTTGCACATTTTCTTTGTCAACAGAAGACGGTACATCGCCCCGTGCCGCCGGAGCGCCACAACAAAAAACGAAGCTTGATCGTGGGCCGACCATTGACCAACCCTCAGCTTCCCTCAACTCCAAGCGGCAGACCAAACCAGAACGCAGCGTTCCTCGGACAATGTCGAGAACCAGCATTCGTCAAGTTGCGCCGCCAACGACAACGGTTCCTCCACCTCTGTCATTTCCAATCCCCAGAGCGAACCCGTGGGTAATGGCAGCATTTGTACGAACGGGGATCAGCAGCAGGTGCTGATCCCCGAGTTAACCAATTTTGTCGCCAATCTCCAGGAAGCATTTCCATAATCGGCGAAAGAATTTGACCAGTTTTCCCCATGTGTTGGAGTCCCTCGGCAGGCCACGTGCCTTCTTCAATTGTTGGAAAGTTTATGTACTGATTATATTTGTTTCAATGAGGAGAGGAGAAAAACAGGTGTGCAGTTGGCTGCTGCTGCATTGAATGCCACTGCAGAGAAGCTCCCCTCTGAACTACTGGAAACCCAGTACGTTGCCATGGTTCAACGGCTGGCGGAGGATCACTCTACAGTTGTGAGGGCTGCTTGTGCCCATCTGTTAAGCATTCCATACCCCTCTTTGCGAGATCACCTGAAGTCGGTTTTTCGCACCATTTTCTTCAACCTTTCCCGAGATTCGAGCATCGCAGTCCGCGTCGCAGCATGCTCCGCTCTCAAGTCGTTTGTCCCTGTTGTTGCAGACCAACAGGTTATCTCTGAGCTTGCACAGCTCTTTGCCCAACAGTCCGCTGATAAAGAATTCCCGATTCAAAAATTCTCAGTGGAAAATTGCATTCACTTAGCTGAGACTCTGGTTGGCCCAAAAAAGAATTGTTTGCTTCCCTCCGTGAGGGATTTCTCCAAAGATGCCAGTCAGAATATTCGACGCATATTCGCACATCATTTCCTACGGATTTGTCAGGCCATGTCCGGAGGGATGGAACAAAGGGAGATGGTGGAGTTATTCATGAAACTCGCCACTGATAAAACTCAGGAGGTGCGATCAACCCTTGCAAAAAACGTGATAGGTTTTCCCCTTCTGATTCAGAAAGATCAAGCCATTGTCTTGCTCCCTGTCATACCTGAGTTGGTCAGTCGACAGAATCGTTATGAAATTGCACGGCTAGTTATGCAGCTGTCCAAATTGATCGGTCTGCACCACACAATCACTTCGCTGCTGCCGCATTTTCCTAGTCTGCTCCAGGACAGGTTTCCCAAATTTGCGGAGAACTTCCCCCCCCAGATCACCGCCGCCATGGACTCACAGACCCTGGGCAACTGTCTGTCTGATGCCATCCGCAGCCTTGCAACTGACGAAGAATGGCGGGTGCGGGAGCTGGTCGTGAAGGAAATTCCGTTCATGGCGGATCATTTGGGGGTGAGTTTTGACAGGTTTTTTGGCCCACTGCTTGTGCAATCCCTTTGTGATCCCGTGTCTGAGGTTCGACTGGCTGATGGCAATGTTGCCAGGTGTCTGGCGAAGTGCCTTGGGCAAGAGTGGGCCAATGCCAGCTTGATCCCTAAGGTCCTTGCGCAGCTCTCTGGACATTGGTCCAGGCGGATGTCAGTGTTGTATGCTTTGCGGCAAACATCATCAGTGTTGGGTGAGGAGATCATAACGCAGCGAATATTGCCCACTGTCTGCCAGTTGTCCACTGACAGGGTTCCGAACATTCGGCTTAATTGCTGCAAAGCATTGGGTGAGTTGATACTTAAATTTGAGACGTCTTCTGCGCGTGCATTAATTTTGCCCGTTTTGACACGTCTGTCCAATGACAGAGATCGCGACGTGCAGTTTTATGCACGAGAAGCGTTGCAAAGTTTTTACCGCTTTCATTCTTCTTAGGGGGAATGCAGGCGTGTGGAGTCCAAGGCACCTGCATTGGAAACCGCATTCGCCCAGTCGCCCCTATCCAGTGACCATGTTCAGTGGCCACTGAGTAATTGAACAATGATTTGCGTATTAACTGGGTGTTGGCGAATGCCGTCTGCGTCATGTGGTTCTGCCTGCACTTGTTGCGTGTCTGCTTTGCAGATGAGGGTGCAAAGTATGCACACCAATCATTTCGCTAACAGCCCATGAGCATTTAGTATATCTCCGGAAGGCGTTGTATATGCAGCGCTCCATCATTTGGAATCACATTCAATTTGTACTCCCACTGCCTGTTCTTCAAGGGAGTAAGCCGGGGTTATTATATTGCTTTGATCTGATCTGGCCAATGTTGTATACTGTGGTTCCTGTATACTGTTGTGCCACGTGTACAGGCTTGATGCCCTCTCACAAGGTGTAGGGAGTGCCATTGTGTGAGCAAGGCCACAGATCAGTCAGTGTGTGCAGTAATTTGATGCTGTGGCCTCCATACTGCAGTTGATCAAGCCTGTATAATTTCAGACATGCACCCATGGGCAGTGCGCATTATTCTATTATTGCAAAAAAGGTCACAAGATCGCCGGGTTGTGCTCAGCTTTGTTTTTGAGAGTGTGGGGGGCACGAAAGTTGGCTTCGGTGACTGAACGTGAGGAAGGATTGGAAGTGGGGGGTGGGCGTTGGAGGTAAGTTGTCTTGTGCAGGAGCACCAAGTTTGTGCTGGACGATGGTGCTGTGCTTGGAGCGCTTCAAGCACACAGAATAGGCGTTGTATGAATCATTTCCGCATCGAGCATGTTGGAGGAGCGGTGTGGTGCAACCACTGGGGGGTGTTCAGTTCCGTTCAGGGCACTAACAGGTGGAAGTAGGAGGTAATCTCAGAGGGATAGCAGTGCTGAAGCTGGTCGTCTGGGCACAAGATTTCAGTGCATGCAGTTCATTATTTCCAGATGACGTCAATCTGAAGAGTTCCTTGTTTGGTTCTGCCTGCACTTGTTTCGTGTCTGCTTTGCAGATGAGGGTGCAAAGTATGCACACCAGTCATTTCGCTAACAGCCCATGAGCATTTAGTATATCTCCGGAAGGCGTTGTATATGCAGCGCTCCATCATTCGGAATCGCATTCAATTTGTACTCCCACTGCCTGTTCTTCAAGGGAGTAAGCTGGGGTTATTATATTGCTTTGATCTGATCTGGCCAATGTTGTATACTGTGGTTCCTGTATACTGTTGTGCCACGTGTACAGGCTTGATGCCCTCTCGCAAGGTGTAGGGAGTGCCATTGTGTGGGCAAGGGTGGCCTCCATACTGCAGTTGATCAAGCCTGTATCATTTCAGACATGCACCCATGGGCAGTGCGCATTATTCTATTATTGCAACAACGGTGCCAAGTACCTTATGTATATCTCTATGCATTCGTCTAATCACAAAAAAGGACCACTCCCACCTGACAGGCTCCATTGCACCACAACGGTTCTTTGGTTGGAGTGCTATTTTCGGCGCACAAATTCTGGTAGTCATTGTACATGCCTTTCAAGGAAGCCTATATTATAAGCCCCCTCTGCCATTTTCTGACAAATCCAATGGTTCGGTTTAGCCGGGGCCATGCATGTTTGAGAGTGTTCAGTCTGTGCTGTTCGCCAAGGGTGGGGACTGTGGTGAGATTGTTGCGATCAGTTATATGTTCAAGCCACACTGATTGTCAGGACGAAAAGGAAATGCTTCGGATGCTCCCAAAGGTTTTCAGTTTTCACAATGTCATGAACATGTACATTGAAACACTGAGCCGCAGGCATTCCTTTTGAAACACTCTTGTTGTTGATGTAAGTCGTGTGTGTGTCCTGGAAGTGGGGAAGAGAAAGCGCCGTTTGGTTGGGTCCCCGTGGAATGAGAGTCTGCTTCTGGTTACCAGCATACTGCCTCCATGGCGTCACCTCCACTGCTGGCGCTCTTCAGGAGTGTGGCCCTTTGTCTGGTCTCCTTCGTCTCCTCGCAACGGCCCAGTTACTGTTGCATGGCCCCTGCCCCCCCCTCAAAAAGAATTGAAGCTGTCCCAATGAACCACTGCAGAGCTGTTCTTCGTTTTCAGGAATTTCACAGGTTCCTTCAGGAGCCTGTCAATGTATCAGAGGGCATTGCACACAACTCGTTGCATCTTCCGTGTTCCTCGGTTCGGGTTTGGGGGTCAGATCATTGCTTTGTGGAAGCTGACATTAGTACATTTCATTGCAACGAGCTCAAAGAAGGCAGCTGGGGGGCACGTGTTACCATGGGGCATGTGTACCACTGTTGGCTGAGCACTTCATCAATCGGACAGTGCGCGAAGAAGAGCTGTCAAAAGCCTTGTCTGACAACAACTGGTTTGCTTCACCATACCATGCCGGAAGGCTTTTTGGATTACTCCAGCAACTGGTGATGTCTTTCTGTTTTCTGCTCTTGCCGCATAGGAATACACCGTCAGGTATCCGGACTTTCAGCAATAGTTGAGGCCTGTTGCTGTGCATGCACTTAATTGATTGCTTTGGCAGGGTTGTCACTCAGCCCCACAGCGGAAAGAGAGCATGTGGTGCAATTCTCTCTTTTTCTTGCCCCAGGGATATGCCATGGGGGAGGGAGCCAGGGACCAAGCACCAATGGTTGAAGCATGCCGCAGCATGCCGCAGCACACTGAAAATTGGGTTGGGACTTTTTCGGGAAAAAATATGGAACCAAAATATCAATCCCATCCCTGTGCAGTTATTGGTCAGAGATGGGCAGTCCCCCAGTGCCCCGGGGGTAACGCGGGGACACACAGTGCAAAAAGAGATGGGCAGTACTCTCGTGGTTAAACGGTGCATCTGTGATTGAGAGGACTCTGGTTCTGGTTAGTTTTCAGCTTCTGGAAAATTTGGCTCCGGCTTAAAGCATGCCGCAGCATGCCGCCGCACAGCAAATTTTTCTTGGGGACCGTTGTGCTTGCCAAGGATGTTTTTCAATCGATCTCCATGCAATTTTTTGGCTGCCGCTGGATCCCAAACCCCAGATTGGGCTGGTACCCCCCCCCCCCCCCATACAAGCTACGCCTTTGTCCAAGCTACAGTCGGCGTAGGGACCGTAATAAGTGTGTACGTACGTACGAAATGTAGTGTGGCCACACAAGACATGGGTGTGTCTTCACATTTGCTAATTTCAGCACATGCGGCCCCCTGCTGGTGCACCAGGATTTTTTTTTAGTCTGATGCATCCCATAGGTCCTGAATTGCCTATTTCAGCACACGTGGCCTGCACACGTGTACGTCGGTAGTTGTATGTGTTGCACGTAAGCCACGCCCTTGTCCAAGCTACAGTGGGCGTAGGGATCGTAACAATTGTGTACATTTTTGCAATCATTGTCCATGTTAAGGCCCATAACAATTGTGTACATTGGCCTAGCTTACACAAGGGGGGAGGGAGTAATGTCGTTGTGCACACCACTGTGCAACCGCCAATCCCCTCAAAGTACAGCCCCAGGCATGCGAGCCTCAGAGAAGGCACATCAGCATGAGATGTCAAACCCAACCCCCAATTTGCAACCCAACACCCTTCCTTCGTATCTTTTGTTGCTGTCGCTGCAACATATCACTGACTCACTATGGAAATTCATCATGAAGCAAAGCTATTAATAGTCATGATAGTCATGTGTGTTATTTTTTTTTCAGATTGATTTGTTCAAAACAATCATCTAATGATCTTTTGCTTTTTTATGGTTTGACAAACAGCATTTCACAATCAACGGCTCTTCTCGCCACCACTCACTAGACTGGCGTTTGATCCGGCTACGATGTTGATGAGCGAGGGTTTCACAGTTTTTATACACGGAAGCAATCAATGTGATGTAAAAGAAAATTGTGGTTTTTTAGAAATGATCGGGTCCCGAAACATAATCTGCGAATGCATTGCAACAAGCAGCATGCATGACTCAATTGGCCAAGCATCTTTGTTCAGCATCAAGCATAATTCATAGCCATACTTACAAACAAATGGGTAGCAAAGGAGAAGCAGGTATTTGGGAACCACTTCCCGTACTACATCAGCTGCACAAGCTACATAATGTTTGTGGGATGGCAAACAATATTATCAAGCTAGTCAGCTGCCTACTGTGGTAATTGCAGCATTGCGATGTTGATGAAATGTTTGAATGGGCGGCACTAAGAAAGCATGAAACCGCTGCATAAGGTGCAAGGAGCTGCCACGCATAGCTTCTGTGCAAACTCAAGTTGTTGGTTTTAATGGAGTGTGCAGCCAAGTCCATCCTTCGGGTGAGACCCCGCTGGAGCTAGTAATCCTAGCCATATATCGACCCCCCTGCTCGGTATAGATATCTTTGATTTTTTCTATTGTACAGGAGGTTAAAGGCCGTGGGGGCATCTTCTCTTGTTTGCCCATTCGCTGCTATGGACACGGGTGTTGATTCTGCTTCGTGTGTTGTACATATCAGTGTAGTATGTGCCTTCGCATCTTTCGTTCTATTTGTGAAAGTGGCAATGTGGTGGGAACCACCACAGTCAATTGTCCATATAGGGATTTAAATTGGTCCTAGAGCAAAATTAGCGCATAGCAAGTATGGCCAGAGGCCACAAAAAAACCCACAAGAGGACAATCACCAGAGGAGGGCAACACAATACAATCATTCAAAGGGGATCCTCCATGAGATTTTACAACTAGGCCCTACTATCAAACCAAGTCTCTTAAGCAGAGTAGCTAGCATGTACTGTAGATAGGCATGGAACTGGACTTGGCAATGCCATTTTTATATAAAAAAAAGAGGTCAAAGAAATGTGAAAGCTTATTTCTTGCAGCCACGCCAATCATTGGCCAAGTTTTTGGCACAGAATTTACCAAACTACTTCAAGGAACACCACATTCAAGTAGTGCAAGCACAAGGTCCACACTACATAACGTTTAGAGGGAGTAAAACCAATATGCCCTAAGATGGGTTTCGCTGAACACGGGTTCCCAATGACCCAAAGCAAGTAGAGTTGTGTGGATGCACAAAAGTTTGCAGCAATCACAATATGTACATTGGAAGTGGTGAATGCGGACTTGGTCGCATTCTTTTTGTAGAAAGGTTTCTAAGTTCATAATCATGAGCTCAAAAACTTAGATATGATTGTGAGGCATGTGCGAGTTCATCATTTTGCAACGATTTATGTTTTGAACTGTGTTTCTTGGTCTAACATTTGAATTGTGTATTTGAATGGCTTTGGTGATGTGTGCCATGATGCAAAGTTATGCAAATCAAACTTGTTTTGTTACAATGCTCGGGCACGAATGGGATGCAGCGTTAGACGGGATTTAGACCAACCATGTATTTGCCTTTGTGCTACGACTGCCAATGGAGGGTTTGGGAACCCAAGAAATATTTGTGTGCATTTAGCCAAAGGCGAGCACATAAAACCAAAACTGGTTTGTTCATTGCAGCAATTCGGTGATACCGTTGATCGGTTACAAGCTTTGCTAGTGTCGCTGCTCGGAAGTGCCTGCTTCTTGTTTGTTGAAGTGTAGAGTGATTTGAAAATGCATGTTGGCCAAGGCGTCTGATTTGCGGCACACCACATGTGAATATATATGTGACACATAAACTTGCTAGAGTACCATGCCCGTGCATTGCCACACTTTTGAGGTTTGGAGGCTAAAAAGAAACATGTTTGGGAATGTTTTGGCATAGATGGGCCGGGTGTAGATGCATTCAAGCGGTAGGGAGGGATAAGCATAACGTATGACATTATTATTCGTAGGATCCTTCCCGCATCACCAAAATGAAGGGCAGTTCGGATGGAAACCGCCCAAAACAGTATACCTTGTCCCTAGTTTGGGTTTGCATGCCACATGATTGATGAGGATGAGGAGAGTGGGGTGTGAACACAGGGTTTAAGTGCATAGACACAAAACCGGTAGTTTCTTTTGGCGTGTTTTTCTCGGCTTTTCTGGGCTTGAAGTGCCACTACTTACGCAAAAAAGGATGGTACAAGCAAGACCATTGTTCCGTCACCCGTGAATTAAGCAACAACTATATCCTAGAATACTCATTGCATGAGACTCTTGACTGCGCGGAATGTGCTTGGCGGGATGCCAAATCCATCAATAGAAGAGGGCACAAACAACCATGATGTAGTAAAACCATGTGCTGTCCGTCGAATGTCATAAAACATGGGCACAACTTGAAAGAAAATAATGCACTCAAACGGTAAAAGCAAGCTAATGTATACTTAGGCGGCCGAGACAGGTACACTTTTGTACCGGGTTGTCCGCAAATTTTGATGAGGTAACTTGCCTCATTTACCAACTTTTTGCCGAGGGAAAATTTCAGCAGTCAGCTTTTTGGTCCAATTACTCCCAAAAATGCATGTTTTTGGCCCAAAAGACCATATGCTAGATTTGGCAATTTACCGATATTCTTCTGGTAGAGGCCCAAAATGTGGGGTATGCTGAATCAGGTACCCTACATTTTTACTTTTGTACCTCAGAATGTTTTGGCGTGATGTTTTTTTAGCCTTTTCATGCTCCATGAGTGAAGAATTTTTTTAAATGATGCCATTTTCAATTTGTATTGCTAGGCCTCGCAATCCGAATTGAAAATGTAGGGAAGTCCCTTGAATTAGCCACATTCTGAATTGGAATGCGAGGCCTCGCATTCCAAACTGGGTAATTTGGCTATTTTACCGCCAATTTCGAGAATGCATATTCAGAAATTTACCTATTTATATTGACAGCTGCATTGAACAGCAACCACATATTGGTGAAACGGGTTCTTTTGACATATTCCAATTGGGTGTATTGCGAGGCCTCGAAATCCAAAATGTGGGTAAATAGGTCCATTTTCCCACAAAAATGTTTTTTGGATTGCGAGGCCTGCCAATCCCTGATGAGGAAGTGTGAAGAGGCATCCCTTTTGTACAAACTTGTTGAAAAAGTGACTTTTTTGAGACACATTGCGGCTTCGAAAAATCGTTGACAAAAAAGTGGGTATTTGGTAGAAGTTGCCCACCATATTTTTCTGTTCATTTTTCTAACGACCCCGGTACAAAAGTGTACCTGTTTCGGCCGCCTAAGGTATAAAAAAGACCCAATAACCACCGTTTCTTCACTTCTTGCTTTTTGGTTGATTAGCTAGGTGAAGACTAGTCACTAGCTGCTTAACTGTGGCTTTGCATCACACTGTAAGGCCTTTTGCTATCCCTGGCACGGCGAACACCAAGAAGTCCAAGCACAGACCTTGTCGAGACAAACGTTCAAGATATTCCACACGGGTTCATGTCATATCTACAAACATGTAAACATAAACTGTGTTTCCAAATAACACACAAATTCTTGAATCTCCCATTATCATTTACGCACTCACGCGCGACCTATATTCTGCGGCATTATACCTCGCAGCCTGCTTCTGTGGGTTATGGGCGCATGTACACCTTACATCCCCCTCCCAAGACAGGTAAGTAGGTAGGTAGGTATCTTCGGGAGCTCGGGATGCCTCCTTTGACAATGCAGGAAGAAGGTCTTACCAAGGGGACGTCCTGTCCCTCCCACTGCCCTATGTCATGTGCCTCTTGAGCCGCTCCCGCATGTGCTTGGGAAGGCATTGTCGCGGCCACCCGGTCCATGTGTCCCCTCCCAAGACACTTGAGGGGTCCACAACCACCGAAAAGTGGCTGACATGCCACCATAGGTGTGCATGCGCATCAATAAATAAAAGTGAGATCTCACAAAACAGAAATCAGTAGGTGGCGGAGAGCCCGGCACTCCCGCACCCACAAGCATAACCAATCATGCATATCAAAAAAAAGAACATGTATGCACCCATGCTCAATGGGCCGATCAGCCCCCAGGCTGCAGTGGCAGCCCACTGAAATACATGAATATATATGCCACATCAAGGGTACACACAATCCAAGAGTCACAGTGGTGACCACAAGCGCTAACCCACAACCATGTTTCAAAATGACCACAGAAAATAGTCACAGCAACTACCATAGCACAGACTGTACCAAGGCACGCAACGCACCACTGCACACACGGGACTCCAACCCTTTTTACAGTAAAAACTGGTTACATGGCGTGCGCGGCCAATGAGCACTAAATAACAGGCTTGCCAAAAACACACCAACGCCACACAAAAGGCAGTGAACTTTCTGCAAAACCCTGTCCACGCTGAAAAGAAAAAAGACAAAGAAACCCAGAGCAACAAAGTGGAGCCTCAAAATTGTTCTCGTAAATGACCTGAAGTCACTGAAAAAAACATTCCTTCGTATTTACAGCAAGGACTTCTTCAAAACCCATCGTTAACTTACTCAGGACTCCAGCTCTCGCCATTGCCTGTGAGACAATACACAAAACGAAAAGAAAAAGCACGAACCAGCAAACTAGCGAAGAAACGAAGAGACAAGGTCGAACATCCGAAGCTACGCTCTCTCAAAAGATGCCAGAGAACGAATCAGGTGCAAAAACGGAAGCAAGAGGGTATGTCAGTGTGTACATACGAATCAAAAGACGATGGCGCTGAAGGAAAACTGAGCACCAACACACAACTCATTTTGACATGCACGCATCATCAAATCAGATCTCACCATCATACACCACGACGGCACGTACAAGCTAGCCTAACAGCGCAAAGGCGCACGTACAAACAAGCTTAACAACGTTCGCAAAGCACAGGCCTACACGGCTTAACACACCACAGCAAGCATGCATGCACGAGGCTGAAACAAATCGCACGACGCGCGGACGAACACCACGAACGCACGACTACGCAAGTGCACCATGAAGCAGACACACCCAAAAAAAACTTGTCCACTCTTCGGCGCCCACTTCTCCTTGTGACTGAAACACCAACTTCTCACTGACATACGAAGGAAAACAGTACAAACAAAAGCAGCAACAACAGAAAACGAAACAGCGAAGCACGCAAACACATACCAGAGCTACTGGCATGTGCGGCTTCTCTCGCGTTTGCACCATAAATCTGGGAAACAGCTGCCTTGAGAACAGCTCACTTGAAGTCTATCAACAAGGGAAAAAAAGATAACCAAGGCGCACGCAGGGAGCACAGCTAGGAACGCACCCACGGCCTACTAAATGCCACTCGCAGCACGTGAAAGGAGCAAGGTGCTACACAAAAACGGCCACGGAGCAAAAAAAACACACGGAGCGCAACGCTACTCGTCTAAAAGAGACAACACACGGGTCGGATTGCTACTGTTCCTACTACCTGCACTTAATGAGTAGTGGTACTGCTTTTAAAGGAGCGCCCCTTGCCACGCGTTCCTCCCTTGTCCGGCTTTTGCGGCATCCGGTTCAGAGCGCTCGTTAGAGCGCGATCTTCAGCCCTGGCGCTCATCACCTTGACCTCAGACTCCAAGGCCTCCACAGTGGTTTCAAAGGAGCCCCAAAAGGACTCCGCTGCTTGTAGCTGTTCAACAGCGCGGTCTACGTGTCGGTGGTACTCTTCAGTTTCAGCCCGCACTTGCCGTAGGCTTTGAGAGTCACTTTCATACCACGACTGGCAGCCTTTCTCGTGGCTGTCAAAACACTCCTGTCGCTCCTTCGCCGTCAGCAAGTAGTCCAGCTCACCCAAGCTGTAGTCTCCAGTTTTGCGGCAGTATTCTCGAACTGCCAGCGTGTTGATCTTGACATCAACGACTCGCTGGTGTTGGATCATGTTCAGCAGTTTTGTTTTGGAGTAGTTTTCAAAGTTCTTCACAGACGCAACGTCGCAGAACATCACAGAAATGACACAGAAACGACGAATTAAAATCCCCGTGGGATCTGAACGTTTGTAAGGCTTTTTGCTATCCCTGGCACGGCGAACACCAAGAAGTCCAAGCACAGACCTTGTCGAGACAAACGTTCAAGATATTCCACACGGGTTCATGTCATATGTACAAACATGTAAACATAAACTGTGTTTCCAAATAACACACAAATTCTTGAATCTCCCATTATCATTTACGCACTCACGCGCGACCTATATTCTGCGGCATTATACCTCGCAACCTGCTTCTGTGGGTTATGGGCGCATGTACACCTTACACACAGCGACTGGCCAACTCATGCAGGCATCTTTTGCCTTGCAACCATTGAGTACAGACGGAAAAGTTTGCTTGTGGCTGCCAAGCCTTTCTAAGATTGCTCAGACGTTGGACAACTTTGATTCTTGCTAGGCCAGATAATGTTGTAGTGCAACAGCTTGCAGTTGCCGCGACAGGTCGGAAGGCAATCTAAGGAACATATGTAGCCCTTACATGCCTGTGATTCCTGAGCCAATTCCTATGGTTAAAAAGGCGCAGCGTGCCGGATTCCTTAGCCGCAATAGGATTTCGCACCTGGCACTGCAGATCACCGCCGGAACTTTATCACCGCCGAAAGTTTCAGCCTGCAAAAAGATTTAAATGCCGTATAATAGCTAAATGCTTCGGAAACTGATGGGAATGGATTTACCAACTAATTGCCGTGAGGTCTCAGAAAAAAGCGCAACTTGCAGCGATGCATAATTGGAGAGCCATGGTTGAGGAGTCCCGCACGCTTCGGGTTGACCTAGAGACTTATCTCCCGGATTCCGTGTTGCTTTAAAGTCCTTACGCCGTGATCTGTCTGCTCAATCGCGCTGTGTGATGCCGAACTTTGCCCTCATTTTCTACGTGAACGTGCACTAGTCATAGGGGTATCCCTTTATGTAATGCCCTCAATGCAGTGTGAAACTGCAGGAAGGAGCCAGACTTTGCCCCGGCTGTGGGTGCTCTGTGGCTGCGGTAGCCGAAGCATTGGTGTGCGCGCCGCCGCTGTTGTCCACGCATGCGCTGCACACCATGCCGCCATCCTAAAGTGCTACGCCGGCAATCCCGAACCCTAAAGCGGACGAGCTCCTGAATGAACGCGAGGTGAGTGACAAGCCGATGGATACCGATCAGGTACATACGATTGCACTGAGGGACGCAACATCGCAGAGAAGGTCCCTACCAGGACCGGCCCCTGCTGGGCCCCTCCCGCCTGTCACCCCTGCTGACTTGCTCCTGATCAGCGATTGCATTTCTCAAAATCCAGGGTCCAAAATCCAAAAATATAGAAAATACAATCCTCCTTCAACACTGAACAGCAACCAGATCCCACAAATACAGCAATAACCCAATCCACAATCCAATCCAATTCCAAACTGCGGGCTTCCGTTCAGCACACCGATTGTCTCACGGTGGCGGGCATGTACAAGAATTGCACCAAAGAGGAAAGCCCTGAAATTGGCATATGAACACAAATAAAGCAAAGTTGGGGAAAGATGGAAACATACACAATCACAGCCATAGACCCCTCATTCCCTGGACTCAGGACCTTCCCTTGACTTGCCAACATGATGCCCTGAACCAAGTCAAATAAGATGGCTAAATGCCATGTGTCAAAAGTCACTACATAAACCCCAAAAATGTATTCACTCCCAAGCCTCTAAATCCTAGCCCAATAGGGGAGGTGGCGTGTCATGGCCTAGAGTGGCACTCAGGACCATGCCCTACCCTGACATAACCTTGGTTGGACTTGGAGTCGATTGGTCTTGGAGAACTGCCCCATGAAGATGACCTCACAACATGGCAAAATCAGGCAAATCACACAATAATGCCCAAAATCAATTATATACTCAAATATGCATACGGCAAATGTCCAAATGCTCCATGCATGTGTCAAACCGGAAAGTAGTATACAAGGGTGATATAGACCAAAGGTCCATGCCGTAGAATATTCCATCATTGGCTCCGAAACCCCTCCTGTTATGTACATGACATGCTTCACAAGTCAGCTAATGAGTTTGAGACCCAATTTTGTGAGGCCTCGTGTGCCACGCCAAAGTGACCAGGTGATCCGGCATATGGTGAGGTACAACACCGAAGCATATGCCAACATATAAGCAACATACCATAGTTCACGGATCTCTAGGCACTTTACTGTTAGCCGACCAGTGGAGCACATAAAATACAAAAATGAGCATAAAATGAGGTCAAAAACGTGCAAATAATGCCAAATTCAAGATAACTACAATAGTATATCACTTCGCTCACCCATGGTATCAACATATAATTCAAAACACAATTGCTTGGGACCATTTGCAAACAATCTTCCCACTTGGATCCCCACATGGACGCATAGGGACACCTTCGAACCTCCTCCCAACACGCACCATGAAAATGCGAAAATTGATAGTGGCGCTTGTGGGTCGCTCCGTAAGCCCTCCCACATGCACTATATGAGCGGTAGACTTAGTCTAGCGCTATGGAGTTCACCATCCGGACATGGGCGAAGCCATTGCCACGTATGACTCCATATATCTTCCTACAAACGGAGATATATAACATGGGCGTGAGCATATCGAAGCACATACCATGCATATAACACATACCCCCAAAAGGTGGCCCCCACCATGATATGCCATGCGCCTTCATGGACAGAACTTCACGTTAAAAATACGTAGGAACCCAAGGAAAGTATCTATGCAACCCCAACACTCATGCCGTACACTTGAAAGTCGCATTAAAATATTCGGTTGCACGGTCCAAGAGTTAGATATCACTTTCTACCCTCTTGACGATTATCCCTGGCTATACCAGGCATGTGTACACACCAAAGGCGTTTGATGCTTCCTAAATTAAGTTGAGACCGAGGCGGTTCCAACCCACTTCTCGAAATTCGTATACCTCGCCGTGAGCCGGAGATATGACCTTTCAAAGTGGCCTCACGAATCAATTTTTGTTTCTCCTTTATCTCCAAGAAAAACGAAGGGCATATCAAAAGGAAGGCTGATTCGTGATCGGGGAAAAATATCGGACCACTCGAGATTCGTCATATCAAGTGCGGTGATGTCGAAGTTGAAAATCCGATTCTGAAAGTCTGAAAAAATCGGATTAATTTTGCGAGTGTATAATATGAAAATTGCGGAAGCAACCAACCCTTTACTGATGAAATCTGACCCTTCATCGGGGTTTCCGCCAAAATATCTGTAAATAACAGTTAACCAATCGGTTACCGCAAAATCGCGAGCCAACTGACAGTCGCCGATACATTGACAATCAGAACGGAAGGCGGAAAATTTACGGAAACCTTATGATAAAAAAACCCTGTTGATTCCTGATATTCTGATATATAAATCTCAGCGTGGCGCCTCGGTACTGAATATGGCCGCTCATAGCCGGAATGGCCAAACCTATCACACTATCACATCGGGTTAGGCCAGGTGGACGGGAGAGTATGATATCAGCCAATGGCGGCTTGCCGGCACATAGATACACACCCCAAGTGACCCGAAGATGGCCACGGGGGTCCGAACCGGCTTCACCCCCCTTCTCAGAGCGTTGTATCCGCTCGGAAGTCATTGAAGAGAGGACGGGAGGACCCCAATGGGCTCCACACCCCCCACCCCCCATGTCCCAAGGACACATGGAGGCCCCACACACGTCGTAGGCGTCCCTCATGCCCCAAGGGAGGGGTGAGGACACGCATAATCGGTGCCCTACGCCATATTCAGTCTCCTCTTGATCTACAACATGGACCAAGGGGATCAAAGATAGAGAAACGTCGTCGGTCGACCTAAATAAGTATACCACAATGAAATATATATGTGGAGATCGAGTGAAGGGGGTATATGGCCAAACAAGGCCGAAAAATCCCCGGATGAACGCCCTCAGCCGTCTCCCAAGCACAAAAGAAAAAAAAATGCCAAGGGGGATCCATTACGGTGCTACTGCAGCCACCAAATGGACCAACACGTCCTTGACATCCAAAGAAATGTTCTTTTTCTTCAGATAATCCATCCAGACCGTGGTGTACCTCGGCACAAAGCTGCTCGGAGGCTCCAACGAGTCCCTGGATGCCGCGAATCCCTGCCAACGGACTTTATAGAGCCTCCCCCCAGGCGTCCCCGGGTCCGGCTTGTCCGCCAGGATCCTCTCGGCGGTGAAGTCGTCGTCCTCACCCTCGTCGTCCGAGTCCACATCGCCGGCCGTGAACTCGAAGGTGACGGGACGTCCGCTGGGGTCTGGTGCTCGGGGACGAAGCTGGGTATGGTCGCGGTCCAGGATCTTGCTATCCCCCACACGAACCGCATACACATCCTGCCCGACCTTCCGCACGAATACCCCCGGCACATACCAAGACGCCTGCCGATGCCTGGACAGGACATCCTTGTGGTGCCGCTCCACCCACACGGTGTCTTGGAGAGCATACTTCTGGACTTTTCCCTGCTTGAAGTACTTGGCCCTCTTGTCATGCTCGTCCTGAAGTGCCTTGCACACCTTGGCCGCCGTGTCGTCCGCCTCAGCCATCATAGCGTTCGCATCCCGGGCCACTTTGCCATGGTTCAACCACGGGAGAGTGCGTGACACTCGATCCCGTAGGAACAGGATACGATGGGGCGACAGTCCAGTGGGTCCCGGAAGGTCATGGTACGCCTGGAGTACCCTCCACAGCAAATTATACCAATTCCGGCCCGGTTCATCGATGTGCAGCTGGCGGAACTTCTCGAACATCTGCCGCCCGGCCACCTCAGCCCGGCCATTCGACCGGCTGTGGTACGCCACGGTCTTGGCGTGCCGAATCCCCATGTGCTTGCACATTGTCTTGAACCACGTCCCCACGAACTGACTGCCCCGATCGCTGCAGATGACAGCTGGGACAACAAAAATCGTCAGCCAATGCCTGATCATGGCATTAGCGACGGTCTTAGCCTGCAGCCCCACTCCATGCTTGTGGTTCTTGTCCTTTTTCTTGGACTTCTTGCCCGGGACCGCCACGATATACCCGCTGTGCCTGTCCACCGCCAGGATGACACAGTCATAGGTCTCTCCGTCCACGGTGACCTCAGGCATGGCGAAAACATCCATGGCCACGGACCGCATAGGGGCTTCCGGTATAGCCGTGTACACCGGGTTGCCAGCCGTGGAGTGGTTGGGGCTCTTCGTGGCCCGACACACGGCGCAGTCGCTGCAGTACTTGTCCAGGAGGGCGTAGTACCCCGGTGGGAACTTGAAGCGCCACTGCAGGTCCTGCTGCATCTTGTCCCGACCAGGATGCATGAGCTGGGCGCTATGCCAGTGGTCAATGAGCTCCTCCAATAGCTTGTCCTTGAGGAACAGTTTATCCTCATCCTGGGTCAAGCCCTCAGGCAATTCATCGTCCGACGGGGCGCTCACGGCATTCCAGTACTTGCTCCAGTGCTCGGATGCCCCATAGTCATCCGACCAGTCCTCTGTGAGCACCAGCCTGACTAGCTCTACAGGGGCCACCATCCATTGCTCGAGGGTTTCCTCTCGAATAGCTTGGACTCGGGCGCCCCGGAACTTGGCCAGGTCCGTACCTTTTGCCATCACCACAAAGCACTTGACCCCCTCTTGCTCCATTGCCTTCTCCATCTCGATGATGCGCTTGGCCTCCTCGGTCTCCTCGGCGTCCCCATGGCTGGATATGTCCATCCAAGCCTTGCCCGCGGGTTAGGCCCATCGACTGAGGCAATCCGCCACAGTGTTGTCCTTTTCCGGGACGTACACGACGCTGAGATCAAACTTGGCGAACGTCTCATGCCATCGGGCCCTCCTTGCCGCCGGTCCCGAGGGGGTGTCGACGTGCTCCTTGTGCCAGCTCTGCAAGGATTGATGGTCCGTGCAAACCACCACCGGTTGCAATCCGATGTGGCCAGACCACTTCCTGAGCGCACAAACAATGGCGTACGTCTCCTTCTCCCTCGCGGTCCAGGTTCGACGTTGGCCCTCGGCCAGGATCCGGCTCCAAAACGCCACGGGTACGTGTGACCCGTCGTCCCGGACCTGCTCGAGGACTGCACCTACAGCATATTCCAGGGCGTCCGTCCGTAGCATGAATCCCTTGTCCGGGTCCACCAGGAATAGCCCCAGCTGCCCCAGGAGTCGCTCCTTCAGGCGGCTGAACGCATCTTCGGCCTCAGGGGTCCAGGCAAGCTTCTTCTTGCTCCCCTTCCGGCCGTCGAACTTCCCCACCTGCAGCATCTTGTGCAGCGGCCCCGAGAGTTCCGCATACATCCGGACATAGCCCGAATAGTAATTGCAGAACCCCATGAAGGACCGGAGGTCGCTGATGGTCTGGGGTCTCTCCCAGTGGTGCAGGGACGCCAATTTCCCAGGCATGGGACGGCATTGCCCGTGACCAACCACGTGACCCGCAAACTCCACTTCCTTCACGAAGAGTGAGGCTTTGGTGGGCTTGCACACCATGTTGTGCTTGTCCAGCTCGCTGAGCACTCGGTGCAGATCCTTCTCATGCGCTTTGATGAGCTCGTCCTCAGTCATGTCCTCCGTGCCGGACCCGATGATGATGTCATCCACAAAGGGATCGGCACAATCCCGGACAGGACCGAGTAGGTCCTCCATCATGCGCTGGAAAGTGGCGTTGCCATTCTTGGCGCCCATAGGCACCACTTTCCACTGCATGGGCCCGAGCGGCGTCGACATCGCTGTGCAGGGCCTGGAGTCCGGGTGTAGCGGCATCTGGTGATAGCCATGTTTCAGGTCTAACACCGTGAAGATCCGCTTTTTCTGTTGCTTTTGGAGGATGGCGTGGATCAGAGGAAGCGAGTACGAGTCGTGCTCGGTTTGCTCGTTCAATCCCCTGTAATCCACCACCAACCTCCACTCACCCTTCTCCTTCTTGGGCACGATGAAGGCTGGGCTGGCCCACTCACTGTCGGGGGGTTCGATCCATCCCCGCTCAATGAACTCGGCCAACAACTTCTTCATGGCCTCGGCCCGATCGCCCTGAAGTTGGTACTCCCGATGACGATAGATCTTGGGGTTCGGCTTCAGCTTGATCCTCGCTGTGCCAAACCTCCCACGATCTGGAGGGTTCTTGTTGGCGACGCCACTGAATAGCCGCGGATAGGCATTGATCAGCCTCTCCTTCAGCTCGGCGACCTTCGGGTTCTCCTGGGCCTCTTCAGCCGCTTGCTTCGGTATCGATACAACCGACCGCACTGCGGTATAGGCCTCTTCCGGGTCTGAATCCGACTTCTCCTCGTCCGATATGCCGTCTTCATCGTCGTGGGGTGCACTTCCCACCGATAATCTTCGGAAATTTGCGGCGTCAGCCTGGTTCTTGTCGCTATCGGCCCCCATTCTTGAAAAATCCCACGTCGGCGGGTCCGACCCAACCGGACCATCGTATTGGTCCGCGATGTGATTCATGACCCTCGCCACGAACTCATCCTTCTCGTACTTGCCGGTAACCAACATCTTGTCATCCCACCAATGCGGAGATGTGACCATGGCCCGCCTCTTCTTGGCTGCCACACGGTCGTGCATCCCCATCCGCATGTAGTTGACGACGTTGTCGATCTCGGCGTGGGACAGGACGTCAATGCCATCAATTGGCTGATCCGTCCCCTCCTTGGGCTCAAACATGACCTTCATGGGCACCGCCTCCAGCCTACGGATGAATGCTTCATCAGCCGTGGGCTGGGCTTGCGCCCCATCCACCAGGAAAGCCTTGGTACCCCACGCTTGACCCGGGGAGGGCATTGACACACCCTTGGCGTCGATGAACAGCTCCTCCTCTGGCCTGAATGACATCTCGTTCAGGGTGATGGAGTCCAGCGTCGACTTGAGACCTTCCAGCGGACATGGGGTGGATCCTATGCCGGTTATGACCAGGATCCCCTTCGCCCTATCCGCGACGATCTTTCCCACCGTACGTCTGGTATTGTCCAGGGAACCATGGCAATACATGGGCCCCCACTCCTTCAGGCACCAATGCCTGTGCCAGGCTGAGTCTCCTCGATGCCAATGCCTCCTACACTTCCGCAAAAGTGGGGCATCCCGGGAAGCGAAGACGTCCGTCTCGGGCGCTTCGGCTCCCAGCGTCTGGATCATCCTGTCATACACCTACGGCGCCATTCCATACTCCGTGAGCTGAACTCCGCGGTCTCCTCTGGACTTGGCACCCACAGCTTGCACCGCTCGGACGATCCGATCCTCTTCCTCAGCATTCCATTCGGATGATCCGCATGCACGATCCGTGGACAGCCATGTGAGGCATTCATCATCCTCCCGGACCAGCGTTGCGCGATGGGGAAGGGCGCCAATGGCATTTGCCACCATGAAGTCATACCCCATGATCATATCCCAATCTGTAATGTCGGCCACATAGAAGTTCCCGGATACAGTGCTTCTCTTCGCCAAATCAGGGCGGTTCAAGCGCTCATGCTCCCAGAATTCCATACTGATAGTGGCCTTATGGGTACCACCACCCATAATCTCTCCATTGGCCACCTTCAGGCGCACCGGTCTACGGCTGGGCTGCAGGGATTCCTCCTTGAACAACCTTAGCCCACGCAAACTGCACCCTGTTTTGCGCGCCGAACGCGCAAAAAAGGACCGGTTCGCAACAGGGCAAAAAAACTATTTTTTTGGATGTTTCATGAACGTGATTTTAGACGTAGTGAAATAAATTGCTTTTTTCGTGTTGTGCAACTCCGTGTTCCTCAATGTGACGTTTTTTACATTTCTCTGGCGTTCTGAGTGCGCGAGGCCTCGCGCACTCAAGATAGCGAAAGCAGAGTTTATCACGAAACGTAACAACCCGTAAGGACTGGCTTTTGCGGAAATACGCAGCTCCCACACGGTATTAAAATTAGGATTGTGTTGACCAGGGAGCATTGGAAGTGTATGGCTGTCGGACTTCCCATGTTAGGGGAAACACATGTACTGTAAAGTGAAAATAAAATACAAATTTAAGCAACCTGAGTGCGCGAGGCCTCGCGCACTCAGGTCACGTTATGTATTGAATTTTCAGACTGGATGTGACGCGTACAATTGCAGGTACAGTACGAGACGGACAAACACGTTTGATTTTTCCGGTGTATATGTGTGTAGACACCATGTTGATCAGATTCAACACGGTATAGAACATTGTTTCCCCGGAAACAATCAGTGCGCGAGGCCTCGCGCACTTAAATGACAGAAGAAAATGAAAAAGCGATCAAGCTAGGCTACGCCGGTATTTACATTCCCCTTCACGTCTACCACCTGTGACAGTCGATTATACATCGGTAACCTTCGTCATATTTTTCAGGGGATCAGGGGAATGATTTGCTTTTTTCCAACAGCCACTCGATGGTAGACGTGTCCGGTTTTAATAGCGGCGTAGCCTTCGTTGACCGATAGACATGGTTTTTTTTTCCAACTGGGTTTAAAGACGGACGCAGAACAGGAAATTGTGGTTGCGAAAACAGTTTGCGGTTACTGGGAACGGAGCGCACGCAGACACCAAATCCAATTTGCGGCGACAGCACACGCACCAGAATGACGACAGGAAAAGGCCAGATGTTTTCTAATACATTTTTTTTAAAGGTCGCTGTGCGAAACGATAACCAACATATGTGCGCAAATATAATTCCACAGAGAAAGACGCAAAATGCCACTTCGAGCCAGAAAATCCGTAGAGCAACGCATGATTGCAGAAGTAAGCAAAGGAGCAGCAGCACTACGAGAGGCATGCGCGGCAGAACCAGCATACCAAACAGCAGGTGACCTATGGAAAGGACTGAAACGGAACGACCTGGCGGCGCAACTGGTGTTAACATTTGCACAGCGACTCAGGTTCAACAAAAGAACGCGCCACAGTTTACCAGCAGCTAAACGACAGGAGGACAAGCGCTGGGTGCGCATTTTGCAACAGGAGGGCTGGAACCTGTACCTGTTGATGCGTCAACGGGCAGTACCAAACAGGAAAAAACCGGGAAACACAACAGGGTACCTGACGCAAACAGAAAGACGAACAAAAGTACGACTCGGGCAAGCAGACGCTGCCGCAGACACAGTGGACGAACAGGCAGCAGCAGCACTTAAAGCAACTTGGTCACTGGTGCTTTCGTCGTGTTGCGTGCTGTGGATAGACAACTGGTACCGGGCACAATACACGACACACCCAGACGAAAGTGACCGGTCGCAAAACTGTACTGCAATGGCAGTACTTCAACTGAAACAGAGGCCCACGTATTGGGCAGGACATCCAGCCATTGAGGAACTGGCAGCACGGATAACGACAGTCGCAAGGGCTCTGCAACAGCGTGAACGGAGAATCCACCAGACATTGCGTGACATGGGGTATGCAGATGGGTGTACACCAGACGCTGGAAACGTGAGAGCGCCGTTGGATGTGAGGAGGGATGCAAGGACTGTACAGGCACCGGTGTGGCGCCCGTTTGCCCTGTCCAAAGAGAAGGTAACTTGTGGTGTTGGTCTGTTAAACTTGTTACACTTTGCAAGGGACGTAGCACAACAGACAAACAGAGTTCTACCGCTGTTGGTTGACGAAAACATACACTACAGGGTACTAAAGTTGTTGTACGGTGCCAAGAACCAACGATGGAACATGCGTGCATACCTGCGTTACGTGCCTGTAGTTTACGGTGTCTGGCATGCCTACAAGTTCGTTGTTACTCATACTTTTCGGGTGTTCTGGCCTATTCTAACCTACCTACGGAAAGGTCTGCTACGACCTGGTTCCACCATACTATCATACCCCAAACTGATAGTTATGGAAAAAACTATTGCTGCGCTGATGCTTGCCACACCCCGAATACTACGCCCGTATCGGCGCAAGGCACAAGCTGCAACCGCGATCAGTGGTCGTGACACTACGCATGCCAACAGGGCAGCAGTGGCAAACGCAGTCTTGCATTTGTTGTCGGATTGGTGCCCGTTGTTGTTGTACTTGGGTCACCTGGTACGGGAGTGCAATTGGTCGGGGGAAAACAACGCTACAGGGACACGAGCTCAGGAGGTGTTGCAGTTGAGTTTGTGTCTGTTGCGGAGGCTGCGTCGAGGACCGTGTGACACCATACTGAAGTACGAGCGCACAATCATGTGCACATTGTTGTACAACAGCAAGTGGCACCAGGACCTGCCCGGTCAGGCACACTCAGAGGAGTTTGGAGAAGGGATGTTGAGCAAGCTGGTGCGGGACAAGGCGAGAAACACGGGTTCTGTTACTGTTCAGGAGGTGGAAAACCATTACTTGTTGCTAAAGGTTGGTCCTGGTGGAAAACGCGTGGGGGTGCAAAACGTTCCCAAGAACCTGGTACACAGCATGCGACAACGACTGACCAGATTTTTGGCGACAGACCGGATATGCATGGCCTATGTGGAATGGGAGTCGGACAGAGTAAGCACGGTTGCACCTTCTTGGCCGCGGAGGTTACCGAGATTTCCGCCCTCACCTACACAACCCCTCGGTTACGACCACTACCGGCTACTTGGTCACAGCGTACTAGATGCCCTCATTGACCAGAAAACAAATCCCACCAACCAACTGAAACGGAAACTGGATGCTGTTGTGGGACAGAGAACAGATATGGATGCCGACAGACAGGAAGCAGCAACACGCAACGTGCGGCAACGCTTGCGGTAACTGACACCCGCAGTGCGCGAGGCCTCGCGCACTAAACGTTATGAAAACAGGTATGTAATGCGATGTGAGTGCGCGAGGCCTCGCGCACTGAGTACTTCGCTAAGTGCCGTGGATTAAGTCACAACAAAGACGTTTGTGGAACAGATTTCCGAAAACGACCTGCAAAATACCGTTTCGACTGATTTCAGAGTTCAAATGACCGTGTTTCATGTCATGCCATTTGCCCTTTTCAGGTATTGTTTGGCATCATGAGTGAACCAGGGTCGCCAGAACGTCCAGTAACAGACGCAGAGGCCATGGAGTCGTCACCAGGGACCGACCACGGGGACACGCCGAAGAAAGGACGCAAGAAGAAGGGTGAGAAGAAAGCAATACCGGAGATGAAGCTCACAGTCGAAGTGGCACAGTGGCTGCGGCAGGAGAATGGTAAAGCCGTGAAGGTAAAGATTGCTGATTTGAAAATTGACAAGACCAAGGAGCGCGGACAGATCCGATCCATCAACTATGACGACGTTGCCAGAAAAGTGGCAGGATACCAAGCACTGCCACCAGCTGGACCGTTGCGCATAACGGCGTGGGAGGATGGTGGTATGACTCGCTTCGCTTTCGATCGAAGACGGTTCTTCTTTTTGCTTCGGTACATGATTTGCTTTGCAGATGGCTCCCTTTACGTTCTGAATGGTCAACATGGCACAGAAACATGCAGAAAGATTCAGCAACAGCGTCTCGAAGAAGGCAAAGAATTGGAGGATTGGCAGGAGTTTTGCTACGTTGACATTCTGAAGTACGAAACGCCTTGGAGGATCCGTGCCAAGGTTGCAGGATTGCAACAAGCTGGCAGCCAGTCTGTGACGTGGATTCCGCTGTCCGAGGCGCTGGACAACATGTTGTTGTACATTGAGGATCAGAAGCGGGAAAAAGAGCCACAAGATTTCGAGAGGTTCAAGATTGCTGTTGTCCAAGCTGCCGTCAACTCTGCGTTTCTTGCACCCGAGGCTTTGGAGGAAGCAGGACATACAGTATGTATTCGTGTATCGCACGGTTACAGTGCGCGAGGCCTCGCGCACTCCATGACACTGTCTCCCCCCGCAGGACTCGACATTCAAGAATTGGAGGGACATCTTCTCCCTGGCGTATTACTGCGGCCGTGAGGCGGTTACTGGTATGAGGAACCTCGAGAGTAAGAGCAAGAAAGAGGACGTTACAAGGAATGCCTTCAAGAGGCTGGAGGGGCTGCATCTACCGAGCCTATTGCAGAAAGTCTGTGCGCACATGAACCTGAAGGACTCGACCTTGAAGACCACCCAGAACTACATTGACGCGCAGATTACGGAACAATGGGTTATTTTCCATCTTGACCATCCGGACAATACGCAGCATGTCAACCAGACCGCAGGTATGCGTCAGTGTCGCAGCTGCAGTGCGCGAGGGCTCGCGCACTTCACCACGTTTGTCACATCCGTACAGCTGCCGATGCGAAGATCCGAGCAGAAGTCGCAGCACTGGGCACGCCGCAATTGAAAATTGGGCTTGGAAATTGGGGTTATTGGGTGGACGCAAAAAGTACGAAGTTTCGGTCGCCCTGGCCAAAATGGAAGACGTTGCTCACTGCACCTCTGTGGCGCACTGGGGACAAGGGCGCACCTCCATTACCACAGACGTTGGCCGTGCGGAAACAACTGCAAAGGAAGGTTGAGGCACCATCATCGGCACCTTCACAGACACAGCTCAGTAATGGCGATGTGATCAATGTCTCCAAGTCGGACGAGCAAGGGATCAAATACGCTTTGACAGCCTGCCGTATTGAGAATATTGAAGAGACACCGCCAGGCCGTTTCCGGGATCTGCAGTACCCGTTGTGGATCATCAACGCTGACCTTTTCATTGAATACGACTCTCCAGGATTTGTTCCGAAGTGGCTGTTCGATGTGATGATGCTGGGGAAAGACGTCATTTTCTATGGCGAGGCTGATGTTGTGCACCGTATTGGCCGCGAAATGCAGAGGCTCTGGCGTATGGAGAAGGACAAGGATCCAACCACAGTGCCATTCTACCATGTTCGGTTGCCGGTGTACTCTTGGTTATCGGGTCCCGTGACCAGCAGTACGTATCAGTTCGACGAGCACTGTATGTGGATCGGAACAACGAGTCGCTGGGATAAGCAGGTATATCTGCTTCTTTCGATTGTTACGATGCCGTTGTGTGCACGAGGCCTCGCGCACTGCTGCCTCCGTTATTCGTCTATATTCATCACATTTACAGTTGCCGAACTATGTGTCGTATTCCGCTGGACATTTCGAAGAGATGCAAGAGAAGAACCTCGGCGGTTTCATGCCTCTGATTCACGTGCTGTGGTACCTGGACAGATACGTTTTGTGCAGTGGGCTTCCTGATGCAGTGGTTGTTGTGGACGACACGCCTGCCATGGCCGCAAAGATTGCGATGTCTGACCTCAAAACTAAAGTGGCGTTTCTGGCTGTGTCAACGATCAAGCAAAAGGACCTAGGGAATGCCGTTGGAGGTGCTCTGCAGCATGCAATCGTGATGCGGTACATGCTGGAGGCCGATCAGACGGAGCAGGGAGCAACAGCTGCAACTTGGGATACTCAAGAAGAGTGGCTCCAGCGTGGCATTCCACTGTGGGTTTTGGACAGCAAACGAGGGCATGAAGGGCACCAGCAGGTGCATGCTGCAGAAGCCGTCCAGCAAGATGTCGTGACTGAGGCCCCCGCTGAAGACACTGAGCCTGGTGCGCCTGCACCTACCTTGCCAATGCAAGCCAAGATGAAGAAGACTGCCAAAGTTGTACCAACTCAGGGTACTGCAGCCGGAAAAGGAACACCCTCGAGTACCAAGAAGCAAGCAAAAGGGAAAGAGAAGGAATCGGACAAGCCCGCGGAATCAGACGACGACGATACTGACGAGGAGTCAGAAGAAGACGATCTGGAGCAAGTACTGGAGACCCAGCAGAAGCGCAAGCGGGCATCCGCCTCTCACTTCGATGCAAGCAGCCCCGACTCTGGTAAGGAACAGTCCAAGAAGAAAGCGAAGACTGCTGCCAGTGCTACTGCAGAGTTCAAGCCGCCCTCGCGTTCTGGTACCCTGCCGTCTCGAGGTACCGTTGCCTCTCCAAGTGGGACAAGTACAACAGCAAGAAGCCTGGATTCCAGGTTGGCTAAGGTTGCTGGACCGAAGAAGAAGTAAGTCACCATTAACCCAAGTGTTACGCCTCTTTTTGCAGTCATGAGTGCGCGAGGGCTCGCGCACTCGCCTTCGACGCGAATGCAATTATATGCCCTTAAAGGGTTGTACATTTTTGCCAAGCTTTTATCTCAGTGTTTGTACGTTGTGCACTTCGTGTCCTGTTTTTGTTGCCCTCTGTACACAATTGTTTCCATGACCTTGAGTGCGCGAGGCCTCGCGCACTCAGGTACACAAAAAAGCAATTTATTTCGCAGGACAAACATAGGTGCAACTGGAGACCCGCAGAATGTCATATTTTGAAAATGAGCTCCCGAACAGGCACGCACCAGTTGGCTTTTGAAATACAAAAACGACAAGATTGGTAAAACACACCCCTCAAATCAGACAAAATAATAGTTTATTTTGATAAGCAAAAAGTGGAAAAAAGCAGCAAATTGGGTAAAATTGTATTTTTTCGGTGGTATCTGGGCCATGTGTGTTGCAAATGTCCAAAAAAAATAGTTATTTGGGCGGTCATTTTTTAGGTCCTTCTCTTCCAAAAGGGGGTGCAGTTTGCGTGGGCTAAGACAACCCTCTCCGGACCAGGCTCACCTGGGCACCCGTATCCACCAAAACATCCACCACAAACTCCTCTTGTCCGCACCGTACACGCACCTTCAAGTGCAACTGCCGCTCGTCACCATGCGGTGTATGGACGACTCTCACGGCATGCAACTCTAGCACATCCGGGTGCATCAGGACTTCGAGGGTATGGTCACAGATGGTTAATTTTTGGCTGCTCCTGCCCGTCCACGGGGCTCTCTGTGGTCGCTCCTTCCTTCTTGCCACGTCCCTTGCCCACATAAGCTTCCCTTGGCAGGGCGCTCCAGGGGTTGGGAGTGGCGAAACTCAGTGGTTTTGTCTCTTCTGGAGCCTTCTTCGGCACCCGATGTGCTCTCGCTTTCTCTGGGATTCCACTGTTTTTAGGAGGAGAGACCTCCGAGGTCCCACTCCCGTGGGGGCTCCTCTAGACATGGCCTGCCGCAGCTCCCTCCTGCTGCGATCCGCTCAGACTTTGTCCACCACGTTGCTGGGCTTTGAGTTCCTCCAACGTCCTCAACATGTCCTCAGCAAACTCCTCGATCGACCTCACGCGTCGGTCTGGGCCGGGTCCTCCACCATACCCTTTTCCTCCGCCATTCCCTTGGCCCTTTCCTTGGCCTTTTCCACCGTCTCCGCCCTTTGCCTTCCTATCGGCAGGCAGGAGAAAAGGTACGACAACGAGTGGGGCACAGAGGAAGACCTTCTCTGGGAAGACACCTGGAAAGGCACCGCGGACGCCTTCCTGGAGGCAGCAGCCGAAACCTACCCCCGCCCGCCCGGGGACACCAGACACGGCCTCCACGCCCTCCTAGCGTTCCACAGCTGGAAACACCGCCACACCGTCACCCTCCACCCCCTCGACCACAATCCACACCGATGGACACCTGAAGACGACGCCACAGCCACCATCACCGTACAGCAAAGCCCCGAGAACCCGGAGGAATACCACATCACCTGGGACGATCCAGCACCCCACCCCCCCGCCTCCCCCACCCTCCCAGATGTCTTCGCCACCATCAGTGCAGAGCTCCAGGAGGCGAAAGCCCCCCAGCAACTGGACGAAGAGATGCCCCAGGCACCATCACCATCAACCACACAAGACGAACCCCGCACAGAGCCCCTCACCCACCCCATCACCACAATGGAGCTCCCCCCACAACACCGCACCACCCCAGACCGAAACGGGTTTCGAGACCTGCCTAGGGAATGGGCGGTCCACAACGGCACACTCCAGTGGGACGAAATCACACCGGGCCTCCAAGCCATCCGCCTCCACTCGATCACAGAGCCCACCACCACCTGGGCACTACCGACAGACCGCCACCACCTCCTCCTCACCGTCCAAGGCGATGCCACGATCACACCCACGGAAGGAGACCCCGTAACAGCAGCCCCCGCCCACGCCGTCCACATACCCCCGCAAGCATCGTCGGCACCTATGACGGTACATCCAGGCCCCACCCCTTGGCAGGCCATCGTCATCACCTACCCCGCCCCCAATGACCACACACACACCTGGCAGCAACGATGGGAGGACATCCGAGGGGACCTCCTCCAAGAGCACCTAGGGCTCACACGCACCAACCACACCCTACAACCGATGCGAGGAGTAGGCCAAGCGCCACACGGCATACACGCCCCGGGAGTATGGGCGTACGCCACACCCATAAACCCACAAGCAGCGGAGGACATCAAGACCGCCCTATCCATCCAGCAAGCCCAGACCAAAACCCCGCACCGCAACACCCAACGAGGCTACACAATTTGGTGGGCATACCAAGACCATGACACCCTCATCCCCCAACCGGAGGCCCCCCCTCTAGACACCAACACCACCGCCCTCCTCCAAGCCGCAGCAGCGGCAGCCACACAGGTAGGGGCCCCGGAAACCTGGGGCCCACAATACCTGGTCGAAACCAAAGTGGCGCCCCACGCGAAGGGCCAAGACAAGCCCCCAGCACCGAAGCCGCTTCACCCCCCGCTCAAGCTAGACCCGACGGAACACACCCCCCAGGATGAATGGGCGACCCACTACATCATCCCCCACACCACCACCCGCAAGAACGACGCCGCCAAGATCACCGTCACCCGCCACCTCCCCCACACCACACAGGTGTATGAGCTGACGGCCCCCAACGTCCTCGTCACCCGTCGCCGACACGACGAGCGATACACCATACAGGCGGAAGGGGCCGCTGCGACCACCCTGTACACATGGGCAACACGGGGGGACCTCCCACACCCCACCCTCCACCACGCCCCCTCCTGGCCCAGCCCCTTCCACACGGCGGACCGCCCCAACAAGAAGCCCAAACACACGGGTGTGCACACCCACGCCCAGGAGGCCCAGCACCGACACGAAGCGAGGCGCAAGGCCCGCACCCTCCACGACGACCACACCATCCCCCGCATCGGCGCCCCCCCCGCCAGGGTATCAGATACCACCCACAACCGCACGATCACAGGCATGACCACGGACTGCCTGAACCCAGCGGCGTCACGGGCAGACGCCGTGTGGATCAGCGAAGGGCGCTCCCACACACGGGCGGTGGCGCGCCTCCACAACATCCAACCCCACAAACTCCAGCGCGCCGTTGGACCCTTCGCCGTACACGTCACCCCGTGCGGCATCGATCACCCCCGGTGTGAGCATCATGACCCGCCCTGCTCCACCCCATGCACCTCGCCCCTGCGCCAACCGCTGCCGGCCCCCACCATCACGGGCAACATGTACCTGGGCACCGTACCGGGAGACCCGGGCATATACATCCTGCCCAACAGGTCCAGGGAACACGCCATCCCCCTCCACGGTGTAGAATTCCTCGCCCTGGGACCACCCCCACCAAAACACCAACACCAACACATCCCGGGGGACAAACGGACACAGGCCCCAGACGGGCGAAAAAAGGCCCACCAACGCGCCCTGGCCCACATCACCCTCCACCCCGCAGCGCACCTACCAAAGGACTTCGGCACGGAGCGCCACATCATCCTGGAGGGGCAAGCCCACCACATCATCACAGCCGCCCTGTACACCCTCGCCGCCCACGAACGCCACTGGGACCCCACAACCATCCCAGCAATGCCCCCACCGCCCCAAGGCCCCAAAGATCCCGTCACCCCCTTCCACATCGATCAACTCCTAAGCCGCAAGGCCCCCCCACACCTCCATCCCTCCAGGATACCACTAGCCGTCGCATCGTGGGACACCCTCGACACCCCCCCCCAAAAACCCGCCATCCACATCCTCAAAGCGGACACCCAAAGGTGGGTCCTCCACTGGGCACACGGAGTCCTCATGGGGGCCCAGGCCTATACCCCGGAAATGGACCCGGAAGACCCCCCACGGGGCCAGCAGCGACTCCTCCAAGCCACCACCCTCACAGGCCGCGAAGGCGTCCCCTGGGAAGCCCTCCACACAGCACTCTACTGGGCTCAAGGCTCCCCCAACGGCCCGGACACACCGGAACCCACAGAGGCCTGGGTCATGCAGGCCAAGACCATGAGGAACTACCACCTACACCACCCCTTCGACGACAGCCCCGCCGCACTGCCATGGCCAACAGATCCCCCGGAGACCGTGCGCAAGCTCGCCGACATCATACGCAGCCACGCAAAAGCGAAAATGCAAACACCGGCAGAACCCCCACTGAGGGATCCAGACCAGCAAGCAACGCACCCCTTCTTCAAACCCCATGCCCCGCTACCTCCAGTCCCACCCAAGCGAACGAGACGACAAAGGGGCGCACCCGCCCCCAGCCAAGCCGGAAAAGCAGCGACCTCCCGATCCCCCGCACCCCACCCGACCCACCCGGCGAACCCGGACCAAGCATCCTCGTCATCCTCCCTCCCACCAATACCACCGCCCCACCCGGACCAAGCATCCTCGTCATCCTCCCTCCCACCAGTACCACCGCCCCACCCGGACCAGGCATCCTCATCATCCTCCCTCCCGCCACCAGCACAGCCCCCGCCCGAAGCGTACCCAGGGTTCGAAAAAGGTGCGAAGGTCCAACAGCCCTTCCGCAACGACCACGCAGGCGACTGGATCTGGTGTGAGGGCACGATCCAGTACCGCCTCAAGGGACCGGGGGACAACGGGGGGCCACAAGTCCGGGTGATCTGGCACCGCCAAAAGGAGCTAGACCAAGGCAGCAGCGCCCCGGACAAACCACTCGGCGACACCCTGGAACTCACCAGCGCCCACCCCATCCGGCTCCGCACCGAAGAGAACAAGGCCCACACAGGCACCAAATACACTGGGGAGCTCCCCCCGGAGTGGAGCCAAGGCCTCCCCCCGCCGCGCCCACCCAAACTCCCACGAACCGGCAAAAAGTCCCCAAGCCCCAGTCCCCCTCCCTGACGGGGGAAGGGCCGAGGGCACAAGCCTCCACAGCCCCGGCCCGCCCCCACCGAGGCCACCGTCAACCTCCTCGACCTCAACCACCCGGCCGTCACATACTCCAAGGACGCCACAACCGCCCTCCAAGAGCTCCCGATGACACAAGGGCCGGGGTGGGTCCGCCACCTCCTCACCTTCCAGGAACAAGGCCTACAGCGCGACGACCCCCCAGAGACCACCCCCATATATACCCCGGACCAGAAAGCGTACAAATGCTACTGGCACAAGGGGACCCCCCTATACGCCCAAACCGGCATCCACGTCCACCTCGTCCACCACCTCAGCGTCCCAGGGAGGCTAGGTGTCTATGAGGTCGTCGGCGATGGATGGCAACTCAACGTCATCAACACCCACATCCCCTTCGGCGAAGCCACGGAACCCTTCCTCCAAGCCCTGGCCGAGGCATACCGCCAAATGGCCATGCTCGCCCCCACAGTCATCATCGGCGACATGAACGCCGCCCCCACCCCAGCGGACCGAGGGGGACAGGCCACACCCCAGGACCAAGCAGTCCGCGACACCATCGAAATGCTGGGGCTCGTGGACCTAACAGCCAGCCTCGAAGGCCAACCATCCCACTTCCCCCACCAAACGGATGCCGCCCCATCCCGCATCGACGTATGCTATGGCGACCCCACCACCATCATCCGAGCGGAGGCCCGATATGGACCCCTCCCGCTGGGACCCACGGGCCATAGCCCCCTGCACATCCGCCTCACCATCCCCAATCGTCCCCCCAGCCCCCCAGAAGATGCGGACCAAGGCCTACCACCCCCCCTGAAGATGCCCCCGCTGCATGACAAGCATGCCTGGTCCCAATATCACAGGGCCATAGACCGCGCCCGGCGCATCCAACCAGACCCCACCGACCTACTCACAGCCATGCGCACGGCCGCCGTCGCCTGCGGCTTCCAGCAACATCCCCACACAGACGACGACCAACCACCCACAGCCCTGGGGGACATGCTCCATGACCTCTGGCATGCGAAGCAACAACTGGCGACCCTCCTCCACACCGACACCCCCCAAACCCGCCGCCAGATACACCACTGCAGGACACAGATAGCCCAAATCAGGGCGGACCTGCAGCGGTAGCACATCCACAGGCAACAGCGCATCGCCCAGGAACACGAACGGTATGCGCAACATGAACTCCCCTACAAGGCCATCCGCCACCTCAACGACGCCATGACCGATACCGGCCACCGCACCATCACCACGGTCCGGCAGGAGGACGGCTCCCTCACCAACGACCCAGCCACAGTGCTCCAAGCCACCCAAGACAGCTTCCTCCGGCAACACACCCCGACCCAAGACACACTGGACCCAGACACCCAGGCCAAAATCGACCGCCTCCCTCGGGTCTTCAACCACGCCCAGAGGAGGCACCTGGAAAAACGCCCCTTCACCATCCACGAAGTCCGGAGGGCCATCCACAGTCTCCGGCAACACAAAACCCCAGGCTACGACGGCCTCCCTGCAGAGGCATACTACCACCTCCCCGCCCACCTCCTCCGCGTCCTCGCCCACCGCCTCTGGGACATCGTCACGGGGCGGACCCCCCTGCCACCAGACTGGGCAAACGTTGTCCGCCCCCTCTACAAAAAAGGGGACTGGGCAAACCCGGACAACTGGCGCCCCATAGTCTGTGCGGTCACGGAGGTCAAAATCGTCTGGACCATCCTCCTTCGCCGCATCCGCCCCCACCTGGACCCCCACATACCAGCGAGCCTCTGGGGGGCCATCCCAGGCCGCTCCCCACACGAGGCCATCTTCCTCCAGGACACCATCGCGGACATGGACCCGGTGGACCTCATCATCGCCTCCCTCGACGTCAAGGGAGCCTTCCCGAACACCCCCTGGCTCCTTCTAGAAGCGGTGTGGAAGCGCCTAGGCCTCCCCTTCTACAACTTCACCTCCGACTACATCCGCACCCGCAAATACACGGTCCGCACAGGAGCAGGCCTCACCCCCTTCCTGGAGCCAGGCAGCGGGGTCCCCCAAGGGGGAGCAGAGGGCCCCTTCCTGTAGATTCTAGTGACGCTCCCCCTGGCCCTCGCAATCGAGCAGGACTACCCGGCCTACGCACCCTACCCCCTCCTCTCCCCCCTGGTCGGCTTCGCGGACGACACCAACCTCACCGTCGCGCACACCCCACACGACCCCCATGCCCCGGACCCCGGACCAACGGTCACCCAACAGGCCAACGACTTACTGGATGTGACCGTCTCCTACCTCTCCCACAACAACCTCATCGTCCACCCCACAAAGTCAGTGGCCATGATCAAGGGGTCGGCCACACCTCCCACCCTAGGGCCACAAGGGCCCCCCATGCACGTCGTGACGACCACCACCCACCTGGGGGTAGTCCAGGCCGCCAACCCTGAGGACGCCACCCTCCCTCCCAAGTTGCAGTCACACCTCGCCCATCTCCCCAGATATGCGTCCCCGACCACCAAGGCCCTCTCCCTGTCCCACCAGAGCCTGGCGTACGACCTCACCGGGGTCTTGAACGCCCCCATAGGCTTCCAAGCACTCCACCTGACACACCCCACCACCGCCCTCCAGCCGGCCACCCGCGCCGTGACCAAGGCATGGGCAGCACACGGGGGCTGGCCCACCTCCATACCCACCCGCGCCATCCGAGCGGCATGGCCCCACTATGGAGACGCCATAGGGGACGAGGTGAAAGCGGCCTATACCAGACACACCGCCCTCCTCCTTCACCGCATGACCCACAACCACTCACCGGAGGTCCGCGAGGTCACCGCCATCCGCCTCCAAGCCGCACAACGGGCCCGCAACACATGCCCGCGCTGGGTACTCCACCAGACAGGCATGCCCACCAACATGAACACGCGCCTATGGAACCACCTGCAACTTCTCCTCCCATCCCCACACCACGCCATACTCACCAACCACACGTGCCCAGAGAAAGGGCCACTAGCGGTCCTCTGCGGGGACCTCCACCATCACCCCAAGGGCACCATCCACACCATAGACCTTGTCGGGGCCTCCATCACCGTAGTATACGTCACCCTCTCCCAAATGCGAGTCCTGCACCACAGCGGGGCACACCATACCCCCTTTCTACAGCTTCCCGAATGGCCACAATACCGCCTCTTCCACCAGTACCTCACGCAGACGGCACGAGCAGCGGGACACACTCTACCGGGCAGCAAAGACATGCGCACAGCCTACCGAGAATTCACAAAGCAACACCCGCGACCCATCCCAGCGACACCGCCCTACGCACCCACCGGATCGAAACACGAACCCGTCCCCCCGGTAACGGGCCCAGTCCCACCGCTAACCCTGCTACTGGCCCCGAACGAAGCCAAACCCACGCAGACCACCGTCATCCACCACGGGGCAAAATGGCGCATACCGAAGCACCACATGACCGCCCGAGACCTGCCAAAGGTCCCCCAAGATTCCCAGAGCATGCCACGCACATGTTGGGCCTGTGACCCCGAGGCACCAACCACACCATGGCCCGTACTACACCTCATAGCACGCCACCACACCCACCCCACAACCCACCTACCACCACAGGCCTACGCATGGATAGCCCCATGGTTCCACCGCACCGACACTAACCCCACGGTAGCATGGAACCCCGACCACGCGCCCAAATGGCTCTTCACCACTACACCCACATGCCCCCGCCCCGACCCGGCAGGGGTCGCCATCCGTTACAGCATGTACGAGCCAGGCAGAACGGGCAAGCACGAGCACCCCTACTATCCACTCCACCACTCCTGCCACACACCGGAGCACCAAACACAAACCCTCACATGCCGAGACCTAAACCCCGACACAGCCTACATCCTCCACTACATCTACTCCTACCTCACACAAGGACAGCCAGAGCAGGGACTCATAGCCCTGTCCCCCCAAGCGAAGCACATCATCTCCAAAGGAATAGGGGTGTACGCCACCCCCATCCTGCAGCCCACAACCCAAGTAGCCCACCTCGCCACGGGCCTTGCCATATACGCCTACCTGCCCATGAACCCATGCCGCCTCCCACAACCATCACCGGCGGACCGGCTCTTCTTCACCGACGCCTCAGGCGAATCCTCCCTCACGCCCATCACCGGGGGGGCCACCCTGCAGCTAACCCACACCGGGGGACACTACCACATGGACCACCACACGGGCCACACCACCTATGGGGCCTCTTCCCACGGGGACCTAGGGGCCATGGCCGACGCCATCACCGAGATCGCGGCCCACCTACCCGCCCACTCCCCGCACATCGTCCGGGTCTGGTTCGTGGTAGACGCCACTGTCGACACACACCTGCTCCTCCGCATAGCAAGGCAACCACTTCACAAAGCAACCGCGACGAGCCTCGGCACCCAGGCACTGCTACTCTGGAAAGCCCTACGCAGCCTTCCCCCCTACGTCCAGCTCCACGTCGTGAAACAAGAGTCCCACAGGCACCAATACGGAAATGGTAAGGTCGACAACCAGGCAGTACACCAGCGCACAACACACCTACCAGCCCTCCAGATCCCAGACCTCGGCCGCAACCACACACACCTCCAACACGTGCCCCCTGTACCCGAGCCCCATCAGACCCCGGACTGGGTACCAGAGGACGCCCCCTATTCCTCCCACGACAGAGCGTACCACTACCCCAACCCCATCCAACATCTTGCCCGCGTGCTCGGCGACAGGACAGACTGCAAGTCCCCCTCTACCACTCAGCGCTCCGCCCAGCAAACGTCCCAGCCCACCTCCAGAAGCGACGCATCCAGCTCCTCAGGGAGCAGCTGCCATTCCTCACCAGGGTCGCCAGATGGCTCGCCCGCAAGCACATCCACGTCCCCGACGAACACACCCGCTGCCCATGCGACCACACCACCCCGGAGGACTGGGAACACTTCATGAAATGCCCCCTCCATACAGACAGGGACACCCTAGTGGGCTGGTCCCCGGCGGAAACCCTGCGACAACACGAAGGATGGCCAACCCACAGCCACGCACACCAGGCCACCGAACACCTCTTCCGGGACCCCCTGATCAAAGAAGCCACCATGAGGGGGGCAGTGACACAGGCCCTGCACCGACACCTCACCAAACACACGGAAAGCCCCATGGAGGCAGCAGCACACCTCCAGCTAGAAGCGGTCCGCAGAGCAGCGGCCCAAATGGTACACCGCAAACACCTCCTGCTAACACACGCGGAACAACTCACCGACCCCACCGCCAGGGAACACATGCAGCGTCTCATCCATTACCATGCCGTGCATGACCCAGACGTCCACTAACCCGCTCCACGCCCCGCACGCGCCCCCCGTTTCCATCCACAGGTCTCCAAGGCACCACCACAGCGCCCCGAGACCCGTCTCGCACCCAAGAAGCCACCCGGCACCGCCCAGTCCGGCCGAGCCCAGCCAGGGCCAACCATACATCGACGTAGACACGCAAGACCCCGGCAGCCAATCCAGCCCACCCCCCCCGGACCCGGGGCACCCCCCCCTCACACCGGCCACCATCCGCGACCCTGACCTCCTCCGAGCGACCCTCCAAGACAGGGCCCCGACCACCCCCCTGGGCTGGTACCGCCTAAAAGAGGACTGGACCAAGCTCACCGTCAAAGCCCTCCGGGACCTGACCACCCCAGGCAGCGGCCTCCACGAGACCATAGTAGACCTCGTGCTCTGGCGAGCCCGCAAACACACCCGGGGCCAGCCAATCTGGATCCCCCCCATCGAGTGGGGCCAGGCCCTGACGCACGTCACCGGCAGCAATGTCACGCGTCGAGGGACCGTACGCCTACGGCGGGCCCAAGCGGAGACGGACCACCCAGCGGACCCGAACCACCCGGAGCAGTGGGAACAGGCCACCGCGCCCAACCGCGACACCGCCCTCCGCGCCGCCGGCCTCCGCACCCCGGACGACGACCTCCCCCCCCCACCTACAGACAGTGGCCACCCCCCACCGGAGGTCTGGGTTACAGTCCTCGAGCGCGGCCACTACTACGTGATAGCCGCTACGGCTACGTCCCCCGGCCAGCAATGGATCATCCAGGGGACAGACACCATGTACGCCCCGGAGACCGCCCCACCAGGGGCAGTGGGGGACCCCACCACCCAGCACAGGATCCTCAGGGGTGTCCTCCAGCCAGGGGACACGCCCCCAGCCCGCGCCCTGGCCCAAATCACCTCAGGGAAGGCGGGCTACCACCTGGGAATGGCCATGCTCTGCCTAACCCACTGGATCCAGCGCCACTGGCCACCCACGGGGACCGTGCCCTGGGTTTGGGCCATCCCCACCGCCCACACACAGGTCGAGGCAGGCCCGGACACACGACCAAACCTTCCCCCCAGACCGCAACAGTCCCTCACCTGCGGGTACCACGCCATCCACAGGGTCCTCAACCGCGCGGGACTTAGCCCAAAGCTAGCATGCCCCCTTCCCGACACTGACCAAGAGGTCCACCAGATACGAAAGCTCGTCTGCGAAATCCTTGCCGCGGCAGCAGAAGACGGCAAGCTTCTCCTCCAAACCGCCCGGCCTACAACTGCCCACGCAAGCGCGCGGCAAACGGACACATACACCGGCACAGCACACCCCCCCGCACCATCCCCGCCCATGCCCCCCCCCTCTCGCTGCTCAACCGGAGACCCACACACGCCCACCAGCGCGCGCACCCCCGGGCCCCGCGACACGGGCCTCCCCCACCCGCCCGAACACCAGCACACGCCCCCCACACACCCGCCCACCGGCCACCCTTCACCGCCCCCCACACTCGACAACCCACATACACCCGCCAAGGGGAGCCCCGCGCCCCGCGGCACGCCCACCCCACCCAGTTGCCCGCCCACGCCCCCCACACACACCCCAGAGGACCCAGGCCCACCCCCCCCGGCCCCTGAATGCAGCCCACGCGAACTGTTCCCCCCCGCGGGCACCAACCCACACGACCTCGCACATTGCAGGACCCGGGCCCAGCCGAGCCCAGAACGAGAAGGCCGCAGCCCCGCGCCTCCCTCCCCCGCCGCTGCCGACCAGATCGGCCCGCCGGGCCGCCAGGTCACGACCGGGCCCCCCCAGCCGCCCGCCCCCAACCTACAACCCGGGGACATGCCCTCCATCCTCCCCGCCGTGGCCGCAGCAGAAGCCGCCGCCCGCAAGCCCGCCCGCATCACAGCCCAACCCGCGTCCACCACCTCCTCCTCGTCCTCAGCCTCCTCCACCTCCTCCACCTCATCCTCCGACCCCCCCCTCCCCGCCAAACTCATCCTCAAGGCCACGGCGAAAGCCAAAGCCGCGGCCGCACGCACCGACCCCCCAACCCCCACACAGGCGACTCAGGCACCCCGGCAACCCGCAGGGACGACCCCCGACCCGACATCGACGCCCTCACACCTCCGGACAGAGGTACTCCTCAACCTGGAACCGGACCCCAACCCCAAACCCGACCCGAAACCAAAACCGGACCCCAACCCCAAACCCAACCCCTAACCCAAGCCGGCGCCCACGCGAGCACACACAACACCGCATACGCAACGACACAAAACCACCCGACACTACCCCCGCCCGGGCCCTCGCCCAAGCCAGGACCCCCCACCCACCGCAACCCGCGCCCCCCTCCCGCCGGCACCCACCACCACCGCGGAGACGGCCACCCAGCACGACCCCTTCCAGGCCCTCGTCCACATCCCCGTCACCAAGCGCCCCGTCATCCATCCCCCACAAACCGCCAACACCGCCGGCCAAACCGACCCAGGGACGTGGGACCCCTCAACCACCGTCACCGTCAAGCCCGGCCCCCAGCCCTTCCCCCATGCCCACCACATAGTGCAGCCCTGGGGACTGCCCACGATGGCCAACCCCCCACCCCCACAAGGGGGACCGGAAAACCCACAAGGACTCCATGGGCCATACCCGCAACACCAACCCCACCACTACCCACACCACCACCACCAGCGTCCCCACCACCACCACTACCAACACCACCCCCACCACAACCACTGCCCACCGCCCTACCCCACCGGGCCACAACCCCCCGTACACGAACAGCACCAGCGGACGGGATGGCAGCCGCCGAACGCCCCACCCCCATACCCCACCTACCGCCAGGAGCCACCCCCCCCGTACCAGCCACCACCCCCTACCAGCCGTACCCCCGCGGCCACCATCTGATGGCCGAAGGGGCCCCATGGACAACGGGGGACCTCCCCCCCCAGGCGGCACCCCGCGGGGCCCCGTACCCCCCCGGCCACCATCCGATGGCCGAAGGGGCCCCAAGGACGATGGGGGACCTCCCCCCCCAAGCGGCACCGCGGGAGGCCCCCCAGAGGCCGCCGACGCTTCCGGACTGGCCCGACTCGAGCGACGGGGGCCGGTCCCGCAAACGGCGGCGCTCCCGCTCCCCCCCCGCACGACACACTCGCCCACGGCGCCCACACTCCCACCGCGCCTCAACCACCCACTCACGCCGCTCCCACTCCCCCAGGTACCACCACGACCCCCAGGGACCCCGCTCCCGTCGCTCCCGCTCCCCCGGGCGCCACCACGAGCGCCACCGCCCCCCCATGTCCCCTTCCCCCTCCACCCACCGGCCACCCAGCCCCCGCCACCACCACTCCCGCTCCCCCCGCCGCCCCACGTCCACCTCCCCCCCCCCCCACACGCCCCGCCGGGCTCCCCGTTCCCCCCGCCACCCGTACCCATCCACCCGGGTCAGCCCAGGGCCCATCCCTGCCACCCCCCGAGGGCACCCCCCGAGGGTGATCGGTGCAGTGCTGTGAGGGACAGGCACTCTCCCCTGTCGTGCGCCCAGTCGCCCCGGCTCCACCATGCACCCATCCCACAGGGTTGCTCCCCCGCCGCACAGCAATGCCCCGACGCGTACCCGCACTCGATCGTGCGTTGTCGACCTGGCCACCAGCGCCCCCAGTGCGCCCGCAGTGCAGTGCGTGAGTGCTGGCCGTCAACCCCGAGGAGGTGTAGACGTGCTGATGGGGCGGCTGCCTCAGCGTATGTCCTGTGCGCCAGCCAGCGTGTTCACTCCTCGTGGGCAACCGCCGGAACGAGTGCCTGGTGCATGGAACTGTGCTGGAGCCCAACGGGGTAGTGCCTAGTTGCCCGCAGTATAGTGCCTGCGTGCTGACCGAGGATCCCGAGGAGGCGACGATGTGCTGTTGGAGCGCTTGTGCGTCAGCCAATGTGTCTGCTCCCCGAGGTCATCAGCCAGAACATGTGCCGGGTGCGTGGAGCAGTGCTGGAGCCTGCGGATGCGGTGCCTGATCGCCCTGTGCGGTCGGTCGTGATCGAGCAGGAGGCTGTGTGTGCTGTTGGCGGCCAGACTGGCCGTTTGTGCCCAGAGATGCTGCGTGCAGACACCGGACCGCCGCATTACCTGCTGGTCGTGATGGTCTTGTCGGCGCGTACAAAGTGCTGTGCTGAGCTGACCCCGGGTCAGCTGGACACATTCATGATGATGCTGGCCACATGGCCCGTGCGCTGGTAGAGCTTTGCCTTCCCCATCTCACCTGTGTGCAGCTCTACTATGCCCCCCAAGTCGTTTGCCGAGCTCAGCCTGGCGCAGCAACAGGCGCAGCTGAAGTCCGCAGATCTGTGGAATGTCACGAGGGCTATGGGCGACCGAGAATCAGATGGCGTGCTGCTTGTGGCTGAGCACGGGCCGTCGGGCACAGAAGTATCTCGCTGGCCCATGCCCCCAGACGCGGAGTCGTCCATGGCGCTGTACCTGGCGCGGGTGACAGGTACCCTGGGCGAGGTCGACCGCAGCATTCTGGCCTCCAAATGTCCATCTGTCTCGTGGGATACTTTCGCGGAAGTGCTGGCTGAAGTGTCGGACTTCCTCGACAAGTGCACGCGCAAAGACGAAATTGCGCTGATGGCGGACGTGGTCACGCAACACCGCTGGCCCAAAGGCCAGGAGGAGCTCCGTCTAGCCTTCGACAAGGAGCCAGCCAGCTTCAGGCGCCTGCTGAATCAAGCCCAGAATCCTGTGGCGGCCGGCCGAGTGATGATGAGTTGGCTTTGGTTCTGGCAGGCAGTGGACGCCGCCTGGGCGAGGCGCAAGGGGCTCAAGGTGTCGTGGCTCAGCTCCCCCGCGGACGCTAGTGGCCTGCCTCTGGACAACCCCGTGTCCGACACCAAGCTGTCGCAGGCCATAAAATCTGCCATGCCATCGATGCTGCCACACCCTCGAGTGCCGGAACGCAGAGCCAATGACCCGCCGCCCTCAGCCCCCGACCGCGCGAAGCGGATGGCAGGGCCGGGATCGGTCGCTCAGCCAACGAGGCTCCCAACGGCACTGCCCCACTTCGACGACAACCAGAGACTCGCGTCGGAGCTGCAGTCCGCCTGGGACACGTGTCAGGGCATACCTCCTGAGCACATCCGGGCAGCGGCGACGAATCTGCAGCTGCGGATGGCCCCCCTCCCCTCCATGGCGGCAGCACTCCGCACGCTGGCCCAGGCCTCAACCGGCAAGCAGCTGGGGACCATCCTCACGTCGCAGGCCGGGCACTTTGGCGCTGACTCGGGGGCGGCGGCCACGGCAATAGCAGAGTGGCGCGCATATCTGGAGGACAAGCGCCTGCTGCAGGCAACGCCCACCACCAAGCAGGAGCTCCTGGAAGAGGCAGAGGAGATCTTGGCGGCGCAGTCAGCCGACTGGGAGTGGAAGACCCTGGGTGCGCATGTGGCAGTGGCTGGAGCGAGACAAGGCCTGCCGGGACCATTTGTCGACGCCCTGATGCAGGCTGATACCTTGGACACCTTCTGGCATGCGTACGTTCAGTTCGTAGTTCATGTGCCCGACGTCTCCACCATCCGTGACACCAATGACCACCTGCGCACGAACGCTGGGGCCCATCTCGTACCACACTGGGCAGCGCGGTACTACGATCGGGTACCAGGCGCACCACGAGGTCATCGCGACAGCAGCCCATCGCCAGAGCGTACGGCCAGGGGCAGTCGGGAACGAGACCGGCCATCATCTCGATCAAACCGAAAGCGGACCAGCCCAAGCCCGGAGGAGCGATATGTCAGCCTGCGGCTGGAAGGCTTGCTGGGGCTGCCCCCGGCGGAAGTGGCAGCGGCGGTGTCCGCAGCTCTGGCGCACCCCACGACGGTCCCGGACTGGGCCCCGCACGAGGGGTCGTGTAGTGTGGTTGTACCGCACGAGGCGTGGCGGCGCGCAGCCCGCGGCTCAGACTCTCACCCGGCCGAGACGGCCTCCGGGGCGTACGTGCTCATTCGCCGTGAGGCACACGACGACTCACCACTCGCGCCGTACGGAGGCAGCCGTCATAGGGGTCGCTGGCGCGGCGGCTCCGACGAAGACGACGACGACGAGCCCCCGTCGCTCAGCAGGGACCTCAGGTCGGGCTACCACCGCCAACTCGGTCGAAGGCGCTCATACGACAGCCCCGAGCATACCACCTACCACCGCCAACCGTATGCCACGTACCAGGACCGGGCATACCGGTCCCCGCCAAGCCGGGAGCGCTCACCTCGTGGCGGCTTCCCGCCGCCGCCCCCCGGGCCACCTCCCGCCGGAAGACGGCAGCATAGGGACGGAACGCCGCCCCTCACCACGGCGGCCATCAGTCCGGGGAGTCGTGGCAGAAAGGCCTCGCGGAGCGGACAGTCAGTCCGCAGCAGGCGTGAGACCGCGGCGCCAGGCCCGCGGCGAGAGTCGTCGGGGCTAGCTTGGGGGGCAGGCCCCGATAAGGCCACAGCGCGTGCCGTGCGGGTCGAAAGCGTGCCGGGGAAGAAGGGCAAGAGCCAATGACTGCCCCAGCACCTCCCCGTGCCTGCCCTGGTTCCCGAAGTGCCGGCGGCGATGCTGCACTCGGTGCTGGGGGGCAGCAGGCGTGGCTCTGCCCTGCAGGCCGCTGTAGGAAACCTGCACTGGAACCCGCAGCACATTCGCGGGCGGCTGCGCGATCCGGCAGCAGACGGAGACCCCATCACCTCGGCCATTGAGGACGTCCTGGGTCAGGCAGAGCCCCCGGGGGACGAGGAGGCGGTGACCGCTTGCCTCCTGTGCCGCACCATTGGCCCGTGCCTCTCCGTCGAGTGCCCCCGGACCCACAGCTTTCGAATCCCCGTCACAGGCCAGGTGCCTGTAATACTGACCACCCTCAAGAAGGCGCTGTGCGCGGCTCTGCCCGATCAGGCCAGCCTACTTAACCCCGTGCCCGAACTGCCCCTAGCGCAAGCCTTCATCATTGTGGAGCTCTGGGTGTCTGCCCTTCTGGATCACAAGCACCGGCTGAAGGATGACGTGCTGGTCTCCCCGCCAATATGGACCGGTTGTGATCTGCTGGTCCTGCTCACGTCGTACAGGGACCCAGCAGTCGTCCCAGCGGGTCGCGTGGGCGTTCTCCTTAGCTCCCGGCAATCCAGCATACCTGAAGCTGCAGCGGTACCGCTCCCACGACTCAAGGAAGAATGGTGCGCGGACCCCTGGCTCAGCTTCGACCTCTGCCCCCGCTGCGACCGGCCCCGGTTGCAGCGCCTAGTCCTGACCCAACCGTGTGACCCAGCTCGTCCGCCGGTGATGCCAGTATGCGGCGCCCTGCCCAAGGGGTCCACCGTTACCCGGCGTATGGCGAGGTGCAGCAACATCCGCGTATCCGGCCTCAGCGGTGCGTCTGCCTTCTCTTTGTCCACAGCGGCCTGCCACCAGGCGTCTGCGACCTCCAGCCACCGGGAGACGACAATCTATATCGGCAATTGCGTGCTCGGCACGATGGCAGCTACATCCCCAAGTTCGACGCCCTGCCCACCGGCATCGCGCGGCTTCTGGTCTTCACCATCAATGCAGGAGGTCTGGCCTCCAAGATGCGGATGTTGCTGGACTTTTGGTGGACTTCGAGCCGGACGTGGTGTGTCTGCAGGAGGCGGGCCCCCTATTTGTCGACGACAGTCTCAAAGGGGTCCCCTATCGAGTCATCCTGGGCCCCGTGGTGCCGGGTGGAGGCCTGGCAATTCTCATCCATCACCGGCTACAGACACGGGCTCCGCTACAGTCCGACAAGGATGAGCATGCCCTCAGTGTGGCCATCCCCGTCTCAGAGAAGGTCCCCGTCGTGGTCACGAATGTGCACTTTCCGCCAGGGATGAAGGCCGCAAACAGGCGGCTCAGTATTCTCCGGAGCGCTGCGTTCCAGGCCAGGCATCCCGGCGGGGTAAAGTTAGTCGCGGGCGACATGAACGCTGACCTGGCGGACGATTCAGGAGCCTGGCTGCGCAAGGCGTGCACTGACAACAGATACTGGGGGGGCTTTACCCACCTCTATCGCCCCGGGGAGGCCACCAACATCGTCGCCAACAGAGCAGGGGTGTCCCGGAGGGAGCTGGACTGGGTCCTCGTGAGTGCTCAGTCACCGGTTCATGCCTGCGAAAAGTTCCTGCTGCCTGGCTTGAGCACCCATCTAGCAGTGGCCTGCGACCTCAGCGTGCGCTCCGAGTACCTGTCGCAGGCCAATCCGGCGGGCCGTCTGTTCCGCTTTCGGAGAGCAGAACCATCGCACATGGCCACAGCGGCCGCCATGGCCAGCCTGGCATTCTGGTGGGCCTGGTGTGCCCGCCTGTCGCCCGATGGCGCGTTCACATGGTACTGGGAGTGCATCAGCGGCATTATCCCGTCGTCCTCCAGTGGGTTTCGATTGGCCGCAGAAGCAGCCGCCAAGCTGTTTGAGGGCACCCAGCTGGCCGCCCGGGATCGCCTGACAGCGTGGTGGGCAGACCGGCAGGACGCGGCGTTCCTCAGAGCGGTCCAGCTGACAGAGGGCAAGCTGCAGGGGACAGGGGTTACTTCAGTCACCGCCGCGGCCCTGAAGATCCGCAAAGCTCGATTTCAGCAATTGTCGTCCGTCAGCCCTGATGGTGAGTACTTCCCGACCGAGCCGGATGCCTTCAAGGAGGAGTTGTTGCGTCAAGCGATGGAACTGCACTGTGGCCGCCACATTGGCTCAGATGCAGGGTGGCTCCGGCGGCTTGCAGATCAGTACCGCCCACGCATGTCAGATCGGCCGGACATCACCGCGGCAACCCGATTGGCCCACGCGCAGCGTGGTGAGCGTGCAGTGGATCCCAGAGCACCAGCCACCTCAGGTTCCCCGCCCAGCTTTCAGGAGATGCACTTCGAAATCCGACGATCAGGGTCAGAGGCGGCGGCGTTTGGGGAGCTGGTGCAGTCGCTGCAAAGCCGGCTGTCAGGTACCGCCATCGGAGTCCTGGTGGAGCTATTGCACGCCACACACGGCGGGGCTCCAGCCCGCATCCTCAATGCGGTTCTGCACCTGTGCCTCCTGAAAAAGGAGCCGCAATGGCTGGTGCGCATGAGCCGGCCAGTCATGCTGGAGGAGCCGGTGCGGCGGAAGGAGTCGACAGCGATATTCCACCGCCTCCAGATGGTGTCCACAGTGCAGGGACTCGACCCGCCCTCAGCCTTCGCCTACCGCAAAGAGTTTAGTAGCCAGCTGGTGGCCATCCTCTGTCGCTGGGCCATTCCAGTATGGATACGGGAGCGCGGCCGTCTGTGGGTATTCGACTGGGACGAGAGCAACGCGTTCTGTAACGTGCAGCGCGAATCGCTGCAGCAGGTGTGCCCTGACGGCATCCGTGTAGACCCGTGGTACCAGTCCTTCTACGGCAGGCTGAGCATCTACGTGCAGTCGCCGTACGGGCTGGTGGGTCCCTACCGCATGCTCCACGGTGGGGCCCAGGGTGACAGCATGGGTGTCGGAGGGTTCAAAGAACTGGGCTCCGTGCGCTCCAGAGCGAACGCGGCCATCGTGGCCAACGCGCTACGCCCAGAAACTGGCGGTCCAGGGGGGCCTGACCCAGCCGACTGGTGTCCCGTGCATCCGGCGTGTGCAGCAGAGTACGTCCCAGAAGTATCCTCCAGCGACGACAGGCGCATCTTCGCATACACAGACGCAGGAGCAGCCCACGTACTGCGGGTCAGCCAGAAAACATGTCTGGCCGGAGGTGGGGCCATCAACCGGTCCAAGTTGAAGGGGTACCTCCTGGTCGACAAAGGGGGCGCCCTGGGCTACGCCGCCAGCCAACTGTCGACCGTCCTCGGCGTCATCAAAACGGACTCAGCCGACCTCGCCATGGTGAAGATTCCCGTCGTCATGGGTGAACCACCCAGAGCAGTACTGGTCAAATACGAGGAGGCACTGCGCCACCTGCACTGGGCAGTGCCGCGGACGGAGCCGGTGTATGCCTTAGCTCTGCGAGTGGTGACCACCTTCGCGCTGACCAAGGCAGATTTCGTCCTGGACGTGGTCCCAGCAGTGGGTCTCAATCTGGAGGCATGCCAGCGGCTGTCGGATGGCATCCACAGGCGCGCTCTGGGGCTGCCCCGCAGCTTCCCCAGAACCCTGCTCTATCGACCGCTACGTATGCTGGGTCTGCATGCGCCCAGGCTGCAGGACCGTCACGCGGTCCGGTTTGTGCACACTTTATTGGGCGCCCTCAACTGCCGCAGTAGCTATGTCGCTGACCTTCTGCGACATGAGCTGGGCCATAAGGCGTGGGTCCCGCAAGCGTACTCCGACGCCCACGTGCTGCACTCACTCCTCGAGGCGTGGCAGCTGCAGCTGGTCCTGCTACCGGCAGCACACGTGCCGCCAACAGCCATGCATGTGAGCCTGCACCGGGCCCCGGAAGGCCCTCAAGTCGTGGTGGCTTCTGATGGGGCATGCGGCCAGCGATCGCTGGCGTATGCGGCAGTCCTTGCAGACGCCCGCGGGGTGTTTGCAGAGGCGTGGTCTGCAGTGGCAGTAGAGGACCCGTACCCATGGGCAGCGGAATGGTTCGGTAGATACCTGGGGCTCGCTGTACTCCGCGAGATGCGCCTTCCTCTAGCCACGCGAGTGCTGGCCCTGGCGGACAACACCCACGTCACCACCGAAGGGGAGGATCACACCGTGTCGGACAGCCCGTATGTCGATAACCTGCGGGTCCAGTACGCGGCCGGACTGCACCTCTGGCAAGCAGACGAAGTGTACGTGCCAGCTCAGCAGGACTTCGCGAGCGGTGCTCCTAGCCCCGCGCCGGGGCTAGCCGGCCTTCAGCACAGGGCGCACAGTCTGGCGACGTCGCGGATGTCGGACGTGGAAGAGGGCCCCATGCCATTTGCAGCGGACGTCGGAGGCGTGGCGGTACTCACGACGGGGGGCGTGCCGTATCTGCGTCACTCTGTGGCCATGGAGCGCCGGTACGAGCAGTTAGCACCAGCGATGCCGCACCTGGATGCCCTCTTGCACCGCGACCCGGCGGCTGGGACGTCGTGGGAGCGAGTGGTTCAGGAGGCCCGTTTATCCAAGGACGCCCTCAACGTGGCCACGTGGCTTCGGGCAGCCCGGACGATGGCGACAGCCCCAGACAACGTCTTCAACTGCCCGTTCTGCGAACAGTCGTGTGCCGGATGGGGCCAGCACCTACTGGCAGCATGTGGCAAAGTGGCTCTGGCCGTACAAGCTGGCTTTCGTGCGCTGGTACTCGCGGCAGCGCCCGGTGCAACAGTGCCAGAGTGGGTGACCACCACGTGGGTACGCCTAGGGCGTCCCAGTGGTGACAGCCTGCACCTGGTCCTGCGGGCCGACCATGAGGTGACAGCGACGTGGCCACCAGCGCGCCCCCACACAGTATACGTCACGTGGTCGGGGATGCTCATGGGCACATGCGCGGAAGCGTCACGCTGGCTTACGGCAGCTCGTAGAGACAGCCTGGCCAGCGCCTACCTGGAGGCACTGGCCACATATGCCCGGTCAGCAGCCTGGGATCTGTTCTGGACTACATCCAATGGTCCAGTGAGCGGGTGGACGCATGGGCTGTCGTGGCAACACGCCGCGTGCCTGTCCGCATTGCTGCACCTGTACGACCGCGCTGTCACAGCGCTGGCGGAGTCCCCAGGCCTGGGCGTGGCAGCCCTGGCGGAACCAGAGTTCCCTCTGGGTTCAGACGGGCAGCACTGTTCAGTGCTTGTCGTGATTGGTGGCGGACAGGCGCCTGCCTGGGAAGGAGCCGCTGTACACCGCTGGAGCCTGGCGCGGCTGGACGCCCAGCCAGAACATGTGCATGTTCGTGTTGGAGACCGATTCTGGATGTCTGCGCCGGAAGGAACAGTGCCGCAGGGGCTGGCGGAGGCGCTAATGGCCCTGTCAGCAGAGGTGCCAGGCAGCTCCACAGTGGTCCGCGCCAGGGGAGACCCCGATGCCCCTCCCGGGGGTTCGGGCCCGGCGGCGTCGGAGTGATCCCGCGAGCGTCGAGAGCGGCGGCCCAGCCGTGTGGGCGCCGCCCTCAGGGCGCGGTGGGGCTGCCCCGGGCCAGCAGAGGCTGGCCAAGGAGCGATGCAGGCGGTATGCGCCAAGTGCAGCAGGCTGATGTGTCGTGCGGTCGTCCTCTTTCTGGTGGCGGAGTGTGCTCAGACTACTCCGATGATTGCGCCGCTCCCGGGGGACCCAAATTTTTCAATTGACGGGTCCGTCGCGTTTTTCAAGTCGGGAGAGTCCAACCCAACCCAACCCAACCGTACCCATCCACCACCCCCAGCCCCCGCCACCACCACTCCCGCTCCCCCGGACGCCACCGAGCGCGCCACCGCCGCCCCATGTCCACCTCCCCCTCCCGCTCCCCCCTCCGCCCGTACCCGTCCTCCACCCCCAGCCCCCGCCGCCGCCGCTCCCGCTCCCCCAGGCACCGCCACCCCCGCCACCACCGCAGGTCCACGTCTTCCCCCCGCCGCTCCAGGACCCCGGACACGGACCCCTCCCCCCCCCGGGCCCCCGCCTACCTCGCCTGGTGGTCTCCCCCCGCTCTGCAGGAGCTCCGCCGCTGGGTGAAATGGGCTGGGGGAGCGGGAAGGCACGAAGGGGTGCACATGGTGCATACCTTCGAGGAGGTGCGCACCTGCACCCCCGCAAACCCCAACGAGGCCGCCCCGGAGGCCATCATGCCGCAAGCGGCATGGGAGGCCCTCCTCCGCGATGCGGTCCAGGGCCTCCGCCCCCCCTACACCCCCCAAGCCCTCCGCCAGTGGCTCCAGGCCACCCACCCCCAAGCCTGGGCCACCGGCGCCCCCTCCCCACCCCGCCCCTCCCGCCACCACCACACCAGGAAGGGGCAGGACAAGGGCAAGGGAAGGGCAAGGGGCACCAAGGAGCACACAGGCAAGAGGGCACGGAAGGGCCCCAAGTGAGGGCAGGCACACGCAGGGACAGGGCGCCGGAAGCGACACCACATGGGGGCAGGAAACCACCCAATGAACCAGGACGGGGCGGGAACGGGGACCAAGGCACGGAGGACAAGGGCACCACGGCGGGCACCACGACCCACACCCAGGAAGGGCACACCACAACGGGGAGACCAGCGCCGCCCCAGCCCCACCAAACACCCCAACACACACCACCGAAGCAAACATCGGACGCCATACGGGACACACCAGCGCACGCCCACCGGCCACCGGAAACCACACGGAGAACGGAGGGCACACCTACACGGGGGGTACGGGCCACACCCACAGAGGAAGCCGCAGGGAACGCCGCCGCACGGCGCACCACCACGCCCTCACCACCAGGCGACGACCCCGACCACCACAAAGGCCACCTCACAGGCACCGGAAGAGGACGAAACCACGGCCACGGCACCCACGGCTACGGACCCACAGAGGACACGGGACCAAGGCACAGGCCCCCAGGGAGGGCAACCCCACGGACCGTCACGCGACCACACCATGGGCTATAAGGGCCGGGCTGCGTTACCGTCGCGGTTTGACGCAGAGTATTGCTATGCACTTGGATTGACGGCCGGGGGCTTGATCTCAGCTGGCCTCACGTCCGTGAGGGCGTCCGTCACCAACCTGTTGCGTCCAGTGGAGAAATGGCACTGCGGCGGCACACCGATCCCGTCCATGATGAATTTTGAGCGCCTCAAGGGGAAGTGAAAGGCTGTGATCGATCGCGAAGGCCTTGGTGCTGCTGGACGGTGCCCCCCCTTCAAGGCCATCTCCGAGCGCCGTGACGACTGGAAGAGCCAAGATTACTACCGGTGCCCCGGACCCCTGCAGTTCAGCACCGGAGATATGGACATCCCCCTGACCCTGAAGTATGAGCTCATCCCCCGGCGGCACCGACCCGGACCCTCATGTCCCTGCCAGCGCAGCCGAGCTGCAGTGCAAGCCTTTCGCCACTCAAACAGCGTTCGGAAGCCACCTCCACCGTCCGACTCCTGATTTCTGTTTGTCTGCCTTGGAGAAGGAACGTCTTCCTACACCCCGAGTACGCCTGCCTGTCAGCGGGGCCCGGTGAAGATTGAGTCCATGGGTGAGAGTCAGCGTGCACGCCCCAAGGACACCGTGATCATTCAGCAGAATTTCCCGAAGACCTACCCGACCCACACAGGCCAGGCAGACCTCCACTAACCCACCGCGGCACCACGCGAGACCACGGCACACCGCACCACACCGCACCACAGAGCAACGCACCACAGCACGACGCGACGCGACGCGACACAGAGCGGCACAGCACGACACGACTGACCCTAACCTGAGGGACTAACCGAAGCCAGCCACCGCACACCCAGGAAGGCGCTGCGCCACCACGCCACACACCAGCACCGCAAGCCACACACGGGGCCACAGCGCGCCAGGCGACAACGGTGACGGACCACCCAGAAGATTACAGCCGGCACCGCGGAGGGGTAAGGACACGAACAGCCCCAGCCCCCTAACCCAAAACCACAAGCAGCCGCCTGGCGCAGCCGCCCAGCCAGCAGAGCCAGGACCTAACCCAGCAAGAAGGGGCGCCGAGCCCACCGTGTACAAAGCCCACCCGACCCATGGGGCCGGAACGTGACCACACAGAACGCAACTGAAGACAGCAGCCCGGAAGACAACACTGAATGCAGGCCAGTGCGTGCGCCAGCCCAGGGCAGGCAGAGGGAGGAACAGGCAAGCCCCCCCCCCCACAAAAAAAAAAAAGGAGGGGGGAAGGGGAAAGGGCACGAAAACAGCCCACAGCCGCCAAACCGCCCGCCAACACTACCACAGGCGGCCAAGCCCCCCCCCAGAAGGCAATGAAAAAAAAAAAAAAAAGGACCCCCACAGAGGCACAGGGGGACCACCCACCCAAAACCGGCAACACCAAGCCAGTAACAGCGGACCACGGGGAAAAGGGACACGGAAAAAAGAAAAAGAAAAAAAAACAGAGAGCCAGCAGCCCAGCCCGAAGGAAAGGGGATGGAGGGACAGAAAAATAAAAAAAAAAAAAAAGAAAAGAAAAAACCAAAGCGCACAAAAAAAAAAAACACACCCCGACAACCCAGCCAAGAAGGGCCGGGCACAGGCGAGACCCAGGCCCAGCACACACGCCCACACCGCGCGCCGGAACCGGAAACGGCGGGGGGCAAGCGGGGCGCCCACGAAACCACACACGTCCCAAAAGCAGGCCGAAACCGAAGCCCAACCACGAACACCACAAACAGCCGACACTAGAGGGACAACACCACAAACCGTGCCCAAACACACCCACCCAAGACCCCAGCCAGGACTGGCGGGGTAAACAAAACCCGCACCCAACCGCCAATCGGACCCAAACACAAACGCCACACGACAGTAGGAAACCCAGTGCCCACAGCCCGGGCACTGAGGCAGCCCGTGCCATGCAGGTGACCCGGCCAAACGAGATCCGGAAACCGGGGGTAAGGCTGCATCCTAAGGCCTGCGCTGCTTTGGGACTCGAGGCGGAGCGTGCGACACCCAAGCGCCTCGGAACCCTAGTACCAAGAACGTGCATGCACGCCTTGGGAACGGGATACGCCAGGAAGTCCGGTGAACCCCTAGGGTTCCGCCCAAAGGAGGGGACGTGCGCAAGCACGGGGGCACACCGTCCCGGCGAGACAAGCATGTCACGCTGGCGGCGATCAGCCCTCCCGGCGTAGCCCGGGGCCGCTTTGTTGGGGGCCAACAGTCAGGTCTAGCGGGACGTAAGCCGCCTCCCCTCTTCACGCGCGAAGCCTCTTCCTGTTCGTCACAGGGGCGACGCCAGGGGGAACCATGGGGCGCCTCTCCACGACCGAGTGCACCTACCTACCTACTCCTCTGGACTTGGCACCCACAGCTTGCACCGCTCGGACGATCCGATCCTCTTCCTCAGCATTCCATTGGGATGATCCGCATGCACGATCCGTGGACAGCCATGTGAGGCATTCATCACCCTCCCGGACCAGCGTTGCGCGATGGGGAAGGGCGCCAATGGCATTTGCCACCATGAAGTCATACCCCATGATCATATCCCAATCTGTAATGTCGGCCACATAGAAGTTCCCGGATAGAGTGCTTCTCTTCGCCAAATCAGGGCGGTTCAAGCGCTCATGCTCCCAGAATTCCATACTGATAGTGGCCTCATGGGTACCACCACCCATAATCTCTCCATTGGCCACCTTCAGGCGCACCGGTCTACGGCTGGGCTGCAGGGATTCCTCCTTGAACAACCCTCTCCGGACCACGCTCACCTGGGCACCCGTATCCACCAAAACATCCACCACAAACTCCTCTTGTCCGCACCGTACACGCACCTTCAAGTGCAACTGCCGCTCGTCACCATGCGGTGTATGGACGACTCTCACGGCATGCAACTCTAGCACATCCGGGTGCATCAGGACTTCGAGGGTATGGTCACAGATGGTGTAGATCTTGGGCTGCTCCTGCCCGTCCACGGGGCTCTCTGTGGTCGCTCCTTCCTTCTTGCCACGTCCCTTGCCCACATAAGCTTCCCTTGGCAGGGCGCTCCAGGGGTTGGGAGTGGCGAAACTCAGTGGTTTTGTCTCTTCTGGAGCCTTCTTCGGCACCCGATGTGCTCTCGCTTTCTCTGGGATTCCACTGTTTTTAGGAGGAGAGACCTCCGAGGTCCCACTCCCGTGGGGGCTCCTCTAGACATGGCCTGCCGCAGCTCCCTCCTGCTGCGATCCGCTCAGACTTTGTCCAGCACGTTGCTGGGCTTTGAGTTCCTCCAACGTCCTCAACATGTCCTCAGCAAACTCCTCGATCGACCTCACGCGTCGGTCTGGGCCGGGTCCTCCACCATACCCTTTTCCTCCGCCATTCCCTTGGCCCTTTCCTTGGCCTTTTCCACCGTCTCCGCCCTTTGCCTTCCAATCGGCAATTCGTTACTCCTTGGGCTTCCTGTCGGGGTGGGCGGCGAAGTAGGTCTTCTTGTCCTCCTCACATACCTTGCAATGCCGGTGGTCATGTGCATGGTTGTTCCCCTTGCCGTAGCAGACCCAGCAACCCGTGTGCTGCGATCTGTACTCGCGGAACGAGAGCGGCGGGTTCCCGATCCTCCGCGGTTCTTGTTTGCGGTTCTTGTTCCTGGGGTCCAGGCGGTTCGACCTGGACCTGTCCTGCCCATTCTCCTTCATGTTGTGCGCTACGAACGCGAAGACATGGGCTTCTTCATGATCCTCTGGGGTGGTCGGGGTCGAGAGATCTTGACCGCTTCCACTCCCTTCCTCCGCGGTGCCGACCGTGTCCCCCTTGACCTCTCGCTGGTGGCAATCTTCTCGGTGACCTCGATGTCCTGGGCCTTGTTGATCCTGCACGTGGGCCTCGTTCTTGGCGTTGAGCTTCAGCTCCACCGTGATGTACCTCACGATCTTGTCCAGGCTCATGCGAGCGAAGATGACCTGCATCCTCAGCGGCTCTCCGCGCCTCCACTCCACGTTGTTGAGGCGCATCAGCCATTGCCCCATGGTGTCGCCGAATACCTCCACGTAGACGGCGTTCTTCAACTCCACATTCCGCTGTGCTCGCCGAGGTTTCGCCGGAAGAACTCCATTATTCCGGCGTGGGTGTCCTCCGATGCCATGATCCGTACGGCCACGCGCTTCTTCGCTCTCTTCTTTTCCTCGTCCTCCACTGTCCTCTTCCAGTGGCCGGGGAGGACGTCCTTCAGCAGGTGTCGGATCTCGCTGGCCTCGTTCCAGTCCTCCACCAGCTTGAGGCTTCTTCGGTACTTGCTGATGTACCGATTCCATTCCCGGACTCTCAGTTCCCCGCGCTCCAGCGGCAGCGGAATGGACCACAAGTCCTCCAACTTCTGGTTGGGGGCGTCCACTCGCTCCTCGTCTTTCAGCCACTGGAGGCAGGCCTGCTCCGTCTGGATCACTCCCTCACGGATCTGATCCCTGAGGTCGTCCTTCAGGTCCTGCGCCAGCCTGTGTGGGAATGTCCGACATACCCACTTGTCTCTTGGCGCTCCCCTCATCTCGCCGACGACCTCCTCGGCGAAGTCCTCCCAGTCCAGGATGAAGTCATCCAGGTTGGAGGGGTTGCCATCGTAGTAGGGGATTTTGATTCCCCTGAGGTCGTCAAACCTGATGGCGTCTCCGACGTCCGCAGCCACCACTCCACCGAGACGAATACCACCTTTGGCTGGGGGGTGTGAGTACACTCCCCGTACATCCCTCTCCTCCATGGAGTGCGGTCCAGTTCGGCCTGAACCCATGGGGTTTGGAATGCGGGAAGGACTTGCTCCGCCGGCTGTCCGAAACCCCGTATTCGGGTCCTTCACCCACAGGTTACCGCCTGGATGTCCTCGACCATGTCCGTCGGCGCTTACCATGGTTCGTCCCTGCATGGCCTGGCTCTGGATCTCCTCTTCCGCATAGACTGCATGGGCAGCCGTAGTGGTCGGTGGATCCTGGGCGGCATGGGGCATCTGTACCGTCAGGCTCCTCAGGTCCGTGGTTGCGCGCCCTTCCCGCATGGACCCAGCCTGTGCCGTTTGCTCCCCGAGCATTATGGATTCGCTGAACGTGGGAACAAACGGCAGCGCACCCGGGTCAACACGCGGAGGCGCGTAAGGTGCCTCTGCAGGGCCGCCCATGGGCTTCTCCATGGCGCTCCTGAGGGTCTTAACCCGCTCCACCAGCTCTGCCGCGGCCGGCTTTGCCGGGAGCTCCGGACCCGAGGCGAGGGGCTGTAGCTCCCCTAGCCTTTTCAGGCGTCCCGACATGTCCTCCACCAGGTGGAGGAGGCTGTCCACCACTCGCTGCTGCTTCTGCAGGGCCAGCTCCAGATTGTCCCGGTACCGGTCCTGTTCCGCTCGCAGCTCCGCCATGTCTCTCTCCGCTGCTGACTGGTCATCCAGGATCCCCGCGACGTCCTCCTCTAGACCGTCCTTCTCATTGTCCAGGCGGTCGAGGTGCCGCACGATGGCGTCCATCCCCATCTTTTGGTACTTGCCGATGAGGAAGGATACATGCTCGCAGTGGCACTCAGCGTGCTTTCCACCAGATCCGGCGCATCCCACGGTTCCCGGCGCCTCGGACTCCTCCGCCATGGGTGTGTCGCCCATGCTATCCCGCGTTGGCTCCGTGTGCCGGGCCACAGGCGCCGTTCTGGCTCTGGCGGCCTCTCCAACGCCTCGGCGTCATGCTCCAGGCTGGGTTCTGGGGCCGTGTTTGCCATTGTGGGCGGTCTGGCCGTCTCCTCCGACTCCAAAGGTTTCTCATAAGCTGTCCGATAGCCGTCGGAGTGCCCCTCGGAGTCTGCAGCTGACCACAACCTGACCGGGCTGGGATCCGTCTCCATCGCCCTGGCTTCCGCAGTGGGTTTTGGGGACCCGCGCTTCCGGTAACGCCGGGCTCTGCCGTTGCTGCCAGTCTCCTCCAGCTCCTCCGCAGCGGAGCGGAGATTGCAAACCTTGCGGCATTGCCTTTCACACATGGAGGCCAGGTCCTCCGTGTCCAGCCCATGTCCTGCAATGGCTCTCCGTTCTGAGCATCTTCGCTCTTCTCGGGCTTCCCAGTCCGGTGTCGACTCGACGGACTCCACGATCTGCACCCGGGGCGTCCTTGGGCAGGGCTCATGAGGGCCCAAGTCCCCGGTACGGCGGTAGGGGGCAGGTACCCCTCTGCTACCATAAAGAAGGTCCCTACCAGGACCGGCCCCTGCTGTGCCCCTTCCGCCTGTCACCCCTGCTGACTTGCTCCTGATCAGCGATTGCATTTCTCAAAATCCAGGGTCCAAAATCCAAAAATATAGAAAATACAATCCTCCTTCAACACTGAACAGCAACCAGATCCCACAAATACAGCAATAACCCAATCCACAATCCAATCCAATTCCAAACTGCGGGCTTCCGTTCAGCACACCGATTGTCTCACGGTGGCGGGCATGTACAAGAATTGCACCAAAGAGGAAAGCCCTGAAATTGGCATATGAACACAAATAAAGCAAAGTTGGGAAAAGATGGAAACATACACAATCACAGCCATAGACCCCTCATTCCCTGGACTCAGGACCTTCCCTTGACTCGCCAACATGATGCCCTGAACCAAGTCAAATAAGATGGCTAAATGCCATGTGTCAAAAGTCACTACATAAACCCCAAAAATGTATTCACTCCCAAGCCTCTGAATCCTAGCCCAATAGGGGAGGTGGCGTGTCATGGCCTAGAGTGGCACTCAGGACCATGCCCTACCCTGACATAACCTTGGTTGGACTTGGAGTCGATTGGGCTTGGAGAACTGCCCCATGAAGATGACCTCACAACATGGCAAAATCAGGCAAATCACACCATAATGCCCAAAATCAATTATATACTCAAATATGCATACGGCAAATGTCCAAATGCTCCATGCATGTGTCAAACCGGAAAGTAGTATACAAGGGTGATATAGACCAAAGGTCCATGCCCAAGAAAATCCATCATTGGCTCCGAAACCCCTCCTGTTATGTACATGACATGCTTCACAAGTCAGCTCATGAGTTTGAGACCCAATTTTGTGAGGCCTCGTGTGCCACGCCAAAGTGACCACGTGATCCGGCATATGGTGAGGTACAACACCAAAGCATATGCCAACATATAAGCAACGTACCATAGTTCACGGATCTCTAGGCACTTTACTGTTAGCCGACCAGTTGAGCACATAAAATACAAAAATGAGCATAAAATGAGGTCAAAAACATGCAAATGATGCCAAATTCAAGATAATTACAATAGTATATCACTTCGCTCACCCATGGTATCAACATATGATTCAAAACACAATCGCTTGGGACCATTTGCAAACAATCCCCCAACTTGGATCCCCACATGGACGCATAGGGACACCTTCGAAGCTCCTCCCAACACGCACCATGAAAATGGGAAAATTGATAGTGGCGCTTGTGGGTCGCTCCGTAAGCCCTCCCACATGCACTATATGAGCGGTAGACTTAGTCTAGCGCTATGGAGTTCACCATTGAGACATGGGCGGAGCCCTTGCCACATATGACTCCATATATCTTCCTACAAACGGAGATATATAACATGGGCGTGAGCATATCGAAGCACATACCATGCATATAACACATACCCTCAAAAAGTGGCTCCCACCATGATATGCCATGCCCCTCCATGGACATAACTTCACGTTACAACTACGTAGGAACCCAAGGAAAGTATCTATGCAACCCCAACACTCATGCGGTACACTTGAAAGTCGCATTAAAATATTCGGTTGCACGGTCCAAGAGTTATATATCACTTTCTACCCTTTTGACCATTATCCCTGGCTATACCACGCATTTGTACACACCAAAGGCGTTTGATGCTTCCTAAATTAAGTTGAGACCAAGGCGGTTCCAACCCACTTCTCGAAATTTGTATACCGCGCCGTGAGCCGGAGATATGACCTTTCAAAGTGGCCTCACGAATCAATTTTGTTTCTCCTTTATCTCCAAGAAAAACGAAGGGCATATCAAAAGGAAGGCTGATTCGTGATCAGGGAAAAATGTAGGAGCACTCGAGATTCGTCATATCAAGTGCGGCGATGTCGAAGTCCAAAATCCGATTCTGAAAGTCTGAAAAAATCGGATGAATTTTGCGAGTGTATAATATGAAAATTGCGGAAGCAACCAACCCTTTGCTGATGAAATCTGACCCTTCATCGGGGTTTCCGCCAAAATATCTGTAAATAACAGTTAACCAATCGCTTACCGCAAAATCGCGAGCCAACTGACAGTCGCCGATAAATTGACAATCAGAACGGAAGGCGGAAAAATTACGGAAACCTTATGATAAAAAAACCCTGTTGATTCCTGATATTCTGATATATAAATCTCAGCTGGTGGCGCCTCGGTACTGAATATGGCCGCTCATAGCCGGAATGGCCAAACCTATCACACTATCACATCGGGTTAGGCCAGGTGGAAGGGAGAGTATGATATCAGCCAATGGCGGCTTGCCGGCACATAGATACACACCCCAAGTGACCCGAAGATGGCCACGGGGGTCCGAACCGGCTTCAGCAACATCCAAGACCGCAATGAAGCCAAAAAAGCCGAACAGGAATGTTGCTGAGTGTATTCGCCTGCATGCACGTCAGCGGAATCATATGGAGATGGGGCTGAAGAGGCAGCATTCAATCTGTAGGTGGCAGGATTATTCCTCCGAAGAAGCAAGCAGACAAGAGGACGCAGAGGACTTACATCTTCAAGGAGACAGTGTTTGAGAGCCGCTGCCAACACCTAGATCTGAAAGCTGAGAGAACGTTTAGCAATCCTGTTGGCGATGACCGCGGACATATACCAGATCATTGAAGGAATGTTTTCAAGGTGGTCCAGCCAATGAGACATCATCAAAACGAGGTGCGGTCATTTGTTGGCAAAAGATCTTGCCGTTGATTGCAGCAAGAGTAATCTGTTTCACATGGACAATTTGTCCGGTCATCATGATAAAACATTTAAACAAAAAATGCCTGTGAAACGTCGTAGGTAAATTGCATTTCTATCCACCTGATTGCACATCAGAGTTACAAGGAATTGACGCCGGAGTAGGTGCGATTGCAAAAAAGTACATGGGGGAGCTTTTGGATGCCGGGCTAGAAGCTGATAAAAACCTGGAGCAGTGGTCATCTGGCTTGCTAACAGCTTGGGAGCGCCGTGTCCTCATGACAAAGTGCTTGGTTAGGCCTGGGAGAAATTCGGTAGTAATGTTTTTTTTCTCAGAATGTTCCACAAGGTTGGTACCTTACTAACACTGAATGGGTGTCACGGCGTACAAATTAGTATTGAGGGTGCTCGTGGGGACAGTTTTTGTGCAAGTAATGCAGGGAGCACGAGGTGGTGAGGGACAATGCGACTAACAATGGCACCGGCCTTGCTGAGGAAGAGGACCCTGAGGAAGATGATGATGAGGTCTCAGGTTCAGGTTCAGAGAACGGAGAGAATGGGGCCAGCTCACGTGCTTCAAGTGCTCAAGAGCAGACAGCTGATTTTATGATTGAATCCAACGGCTCTTTCCTCTGTCCGTTACCTTGGACAGTGATTCCCATCTGCCCTGACTTTTGGACCGAGCAGCCCAAAGCCCAAGCAATGAAAGAGGTGAAAAAACTGAATACCGCTTGCTTTGTAAATATGACAGTCGCATGTCGCGCCGTGCAGTTCTGAAGAAGTATTTGCAATAATGTGGGTGAACAATCACCATAATCAATCACGATGATTGGATTCGGATTCGGTTGAAAAGGTTTACCTAGATGTACGTCGTGATGCGTCTAGCGCAACATTATAATGTTCAATTCGGTCCGGTTATAATATTCCACTAGACGTAACACTTATTCCCCTAGACGTAAGTAGAATTTTATACGTCTACTGGAACATTATATGGGCCATAGTGCCACTATTTTGTGCCAAAATGCATGACGTTTCAAAGTTTTTTGAGTCACAGAATGTTGCTTTGTAACCAAGCCTTTTCAACCAGAACCAAATGAAATCATCTCCGACCTTGACGATCATTGTTCACAAGCGTTATTGCAAAGCTTTTGGGCTACCTTATCACATGCAGGGCTCGCAAAAACTGAAACTCTACGCCTTCTGCCGGATACTAGTGCTATTGTGGTGCACCTTGGGTCAAAAATAACACAATCTTGCTTTCAAAGCAAGCCTTTTTGGGCAAATCTAAATAAAGGTGGACCTCAAGTCAAAAATCACACAATGTTGCTTTGAAAGCAAGTCTTTTTGGCCAAATCCAAATGAAATCACCTCAAAGCTTCATGATTATTGTACACAAATGATGTTGCAAAGCAATTGACCCGCCCTGTCACATGTGCGGCTCAAAAAACGTCAACCTTTACGCATTTTAGCCTATATTAATAGCATTGTGGTAGATTTAGTAAGAAAAGGGTCGTTTTCTTTGGCGGCACTTGTTTTCCGTATGTATTGTCTATTCGTCGCGGTGCCGTACAGACACGTCGCTTTCTCGTTGGTGAATTGTGCACAAAATGTGAATTTGGTGATTTTCTGGTTTTCAAAACCGATCTGAATTGTCCGATCCTCTGAACCGTTGGGGTCTTGTTTGATTTGTCCATCGCGCTTTGATGCGTCTCAGTGACTCCTGTTGGCTAAACAAGATTGTCTTGGTATCACGTTTTTACTTTGATCTTTGGTTGATGTTCATTCACTCATTTGCATTCACTCATGCATTGATCCTTTGTTGCTATAGACATGACACAATATGATGCCAAGTTTGGAGATTACTTCGGGACACATTTGTTGTGTACATGCTTATGTATTATTTGATGGTTGCTACTCACATGGCATGTGACAATGTAGGTGCCTCACTAGGTGCCTCGCTAGGTGCTTCGCTAGGTGCCTCCCTAGGTGCCTCGCAAGGCGCCTCGCTTGGAGCAAGAGGGGCGGGCGGGCAGGCGTCGTGGAATGTTAGTTTCTTTTTGCGGGGCCGCAGAGAATGGAAAGATTTCTTTTCTAGGCCGTTTTGGGCTTGTTTTGGTACTGGAGTGGTTTTGGGTTGGTGGGTATGGTGTGTGGGAGTGTTTTGCAAATATTCCTTTGGCAACCCGTAAAAATGTTCCCGATGTTCTGGACCACCCCTTCGGTTCTTGTTGGAAAATGGAGTTTTTGAGGGCGGATGAATCAGTGGAAATGATGTTTTGGGTGTGAAATGGAATGTTCCAACATGTTGGTGAAATGTTACCCAACATGTTCCCCGACATGCTGACATTGTTTTACAACGTTCTGGGCATTCATTTGTTGGGGAACATTTTTTTGTAACCCAGTACAATATGCGGGTAAACGTGTACCCCAATAACACTTCTGGAGTCGGTAGTGCTGGTGTGTGCCTTTCCCCTGTCCCAAAACTTTCACAACGTCGCGGAACACGTACTTGTCACTGGGTACATTATGCGGTGCACATGTTCCCGAACGTCCCAGGATGTTGTGAATGTTCCGTTCAGGCGGGTACATGTGAACCGGTTAACAAAGACGTGTTCCCCAACGTTCCGGACATTCAGAACGTGGTAGGACGTCGGGGAACATGTGTACTCGCATATTCATGTACTAGCACAACGGTTTTGTCCCGTCCGGATGTTTGTGCAAAATGTGTTTTTTGTGAAAAAAGGGTCGGGGTTGTTGGCATGTTGCGGTTTTTTTGGTTTTGGCGTTTTCTAATGGTTCAACGAAGGTTGAGAGTTTTGCATGTAGTCCAATTCACCCATTGAACACCGAAAATCTCAATCTCGTAACCGCATGTTGCAAGCCGGAAAGAGATGTCATAATTCCAAAGCAGCGAGTCACCAACGAAAATACATCACAAAGGTTTTGAACTACTTTGGCCAATCTTTGCTACCACAAAACAAAAAGGCTATTGACTCCGCTTTTGTTTAAATAAAAAAGAATATCCCCCGATGAGTTTCGGTTGTGTTTGTGTATGTGTTTATGTGTATATAACACAACCATACACTCTTTATTCTTTTGGGTTTTGTGCATCCACAAAAAAAACCACTCATTGATTGTTGTAAATGATGATTTCATCAGGGGTTCATGTGATTTTCACAAAATTAACAAAACAAGGAAACAAACACCCAAGACTCAAGCGAAGCGAAGCAAATCAAAAGGAGACCCGATGCACTGATCTCGATCATGTTATTGTCAATGTTCCCCATTGAGGCAATGCACTCCACGGTATGGCACGAGGGCATTTTTATTCTCCATGCCAAACCTGGTTTAACCTCAGCCCCCAGCGAGGCACCCAGCGAGACACCTTGCATCAGCACAAGAGACAGCAAAAGCCACACGCTCCGCTGTGTCACCAATCAGTGACCTGTGCATGACACTCAAAGGTTCCACATTACCCTCTGTCTGTCTGGCAGTGATTTGCACTGATGCAGCCTGAGGCGGTGGCCACTCCCTCCAAAACACCCCTGAGCTCTGAGTAGCAAGGACATGTGTTGGCCCCTTCCAAGTCCTTTTGGAACTTCTGGGGAGAAGGCAAACGTCTGGGGCTTGTCCAAACGTGTGTCCCTGTCGATGGACGACTTGGGGGATCGGAGCAAACACTGGACCTGACGGTACACAACACAAACAATGCCCGCGTTCGCTGGACATCAGTACTGCCCCCTCTCTCTGCCCCCAGTTCACAAGCACGGCCAACATCAGGGTAAGCGGTCCGCCGGGGATTTCATTCGTACAAAAGGCCGTGTGGAGGTGCGGTTCGTGCGGCCACATTGATTGGGGCAGTACAATCATTGCGACTACACATGTTGCTGCTGCCACATGAAATACCCATGAAATGCATGAACCTCCCGAGGGCACAATGACACTCGACCAAACACAAGTGATTAGTGGCATCGCCTTCTCCGGAGGCATCCTCCTCTGCCCATACTCCATGGCACCAGTGTCTATGCAGAGCAGAGGGAGGCTGGAAATGGGGTCACGGTGAGTCCGGTACTGCACATCGCTGCACTGCCTGCACTGCCTGCAGCGGCATCCCAGTACAGCACCGCGCACGTCAACAATGAGCAGCAGGCGGTACGCGGTCTCAGGCAGACTTTGTCATGAGCGGCAACGACTCTCCCCGGGGCATGGCCAGGCTCACCCTTCCCTCTGGCACAAAAACGTCCTCTGGCACCCTGGGGACCTACAGTCGGGCAAACGCCCGTCAGACGGGCGCCGTACCTGGACAAGGCTGTGCTCGTGCAAGGGCGAGGGGGAGGTGGGAGCGGGGGGGGGGGGGAGGTGCATGAGGTTGAGGTGGGAAGGGCTGGACTTAAGAGAGTGCTGGGGACCACAGCAGACATCCCTCTGCCCTGGAGCGTGCCACGCAACATCTGCATGCAGGGAGGGTGACAAAGAGCAGGAGGTTGCAGTACCCCGGGCACCACCAGCTCGGGATAGCACAGAAGGGACGTGGGGTGTGCCTGCTCTGAACACAGAGGCACCATGCACCAGGCACTGCATGCCTCTTCAATGTACACGACCCTGCAGATACGTCATGGTCAGTGCCAGGCTGGGTACACATGCGTTTGCTCCACCCTCTCTACACACAGCCACAGAAGATATGACACAAGACACACAATATGTCCCTGATGCTGCCGAACGGCTCCACTGAGGGCGGTGGGTACCGTAGACAAGCGGGAGCAATACCCCTTGTGGTGAGAGATACTCCACACGGCTGGGCAGCCCCCCAGAGCTGCCGCCCAAAGGAGGGGGCATGTGGCCCTACCCATGGACACATGTGGGGACACCCTCCCACCTGGGACACATGGACCGGGTGGGCGCGACAATGCCTTCCCAAGCACATGCGGGAGCGGCTCAAGAGGCACCTGACATAGGGCAGTGGGAGGGACAGGACGTCCCCTTGGTAAGACCTTCCTCCTGCAATGTCAAAGGAGGCATCCCGAGCTCCCGAAGATACCTACCTACCTACCTCCACTGAGGGCGGTGGGCACGGCCCTCTGCATTTGCGAATACACACGCGCAACTCAATCCATGATCCCCATGCACCACGTCGGGGTATGGAGGGTGATGCCAATGATGTGGCCGACGGTTCACGCAACGGTGCGCACCGGCACCGTGCTGAATACCGCTTTTGGAGACATAGTGTGCGTGCGTGTGGGCACCGGCCCTCGGAGCGCGACAATGCGGGGGACACGGTGGGTTGGTGGGTGGGTGGTCGGGTGGGCGGCGGACGTGCGGTGTGGGGGCCGTTGTCTCCACGGCTCCCTCCTGAAACAATCCCTCTGACGCGGGCATTCTGCATCAGACTGGACCAAACGGCAGCCCTCTGAATGGCATCTCCGATGGTCTCTGGCCTGTGGTGTTCCCTTTCTGTCATCACACTCTAGACACATGCCAGAAATGCATGGAGGAAGGGGGAAGGGAGGGCGGGTGGGGGAGCATAGTGCCAACGTCGGCACACCAATGGACAGACCGGAACGAGGAAGGATGGGTGGCTGGACCAGAAGGAGGGAAAGGGGGATGGGGAGGGTGGAGGCGCGGCGGCGATAGTCCTCCAGAACATCGTGTTGATATCGAACCGCGACAGACAGAGACCATTAGGTGCAGGTGCAGGGCGTGCAGCTGCCGCTCCATCGCCGCAGGGTCCGGGTAGACATTCGGGTCCGACTGGGCCCCCCACCCCAAGTCCCCCTAGTAGTGCCAGTCCTGCACGATGTTGTCCATGGGGATGCCCCGCGCCCGGCACTGCTTTGCCGCCTGCAGCAGCTCCGCTTGGGACGCGTAGTGCTCCTTGCACTGCCAGAACACGTACGCCCACTGCCCGTACAGCGACGCGGGCCCCGTCGCCTCCCTGTACAGCACGATGGCCCCATCCAGCGACTCCCCGACCATCACGCAGTAGTCCACCCACTCCTCCACGTCGGAGTGCAGCGTCATCCAGGCGAAATCCTGCTGCATCATCTTGAGGGCCATGTCGGGCCCCCCGCACGACCCTCAGCGTGTAGCAGGTGCGGCCCGTGAGCCCCATGCGCCACGTGTGGCTGCAGGGGGACAACCCCCAGGCCCTCCAACTTGATCACCCGCTGCCCCGTGCCCTCCAAGTTCAGCCACAGCGGCCGCCTGCGCATCCCGAACCAGAACCCACTCGTGAGCGCGAAGTGGTAGAGCCCCGGGCCCCGCCGGTGATCTGGGCCGTCCGTGGGGCCAAAGGGGCCAGGGACGGGGCCCATCAGGGGGAGGGAGGCCCCGGGCTTGAGGTGTGCGCGTGCAGTTGTCCCACAGCAGCCCGTACCCAGCGGTGGACACGAAGAAGGGCATGGCCGCCTCCGTGTTGTACTGCACCAGGTCCAGCAGCAAGCGCCAGTACTGCAGCAGCACGTTCTGGTACTGCCCCCCCCGGACAGCCCCTGAGCGGGTGAGCGCAGGAGGGCGTTGCGGCCGCCACACACACGCATGTGCATGTTGACAAGGGCTGTCACTGTTTGATTTAAGGTACTCACTATGTCCTTTCCCTTGCATGCAGGCACCACCTTTTTGTAGCTAGCACCATGGTTCAGGAATAATTCCTAATATACATGTTCATCATTGAATGGTGACGAGCACATTGGCATTGGTACGAGGATACCCATATCAGCATGTGCATGCATGCGGTGTATCAGTACAGCCAGGGCACGAGAGAAAATGGGGAGCACGTCAACGTCCTCCCCAGCAGGCCGTCAACGAGAGCACAACCTCTGTGGTGGGTCAGATCCTCGGCCCCAAGTTGGGAAGAAAGTGTGTCTTGAGGCCCATAAAGATTGTGGACCAAAACGAGTTCTTTAGTCATGCCCCATTGTCCCTGATCACTGATATCCCTGATCACCATGGCAGAGCCACTGCTCCACACTGAAGAATCACGTACCACAACATTTGCACACAGCTTGCATGTTCTCGGTACGAGAGATGGTAGAACCACCAACAACTGCCACTAAACATGCTGGAAATGGGTCCACATTTTTCTAAAACCACTTGGCAGAGCCACTGCTCCACACTGAAGTATCAACTATCACAACATGTGCACACAGCTTGCATGTTCTTGGTACAAGAGATGGTAGAGCACCACCCTTTCCATGCTCTATACCCCCCCCCCCCGCGTGCTCTAAGCAGCCTTTCCTTGCTGGTGCTGTGCGGAGTGGTTGCCCTCAGTAAAGCTGCACGGGGGGAAAGGGGGGGGCTGGCCTGGGGGGCGTGGCCTCCGAGAAGGGAAGCCTGAGCCCCCTCAACAGTCACCCGTCCCGTGTCACACACACACACACACACACACACACATATACAAGATACGACACAATACACAAAACATCCTCAAGCAGCCACATGTGACACACCTCTCATGAAGGAGGAGAAGATCAAGAAGGAGCCGCCAGACACCTCTCATGTGTCTGGCGGCTCCTTCTTGATCTCCTCCTCCTTCAGCTGCCGCAGGGCCGCAATGGCTGCTGCCTGCGGCGGCACAACTGGCGGCGGGGCAGCCCTCTGAGGGGCGGTTGCTGCCGCCAAGGGCTCTGCTGCTGATGTTGCAGCTGGCGGCCGCGCCGCCGCCAGCTGCAGGGTGGCGGCAGGTGCTGAGGCCTTGGCTGCCGATGATGATGCCGCCGCTGCTGCTGCTGATGATGCAGCAGCTGCTGAAGATGATGTCGCTGGCGCCCGTGTGTCGCCCTCAGCCTTGCTGCGCTTCGGGGTGCCTGAAGTGAAAGAAGATCACACAACGTCCCCATGGCCATGCCCATGCCCACAAACCACGGTACCACGACATTTGTTGGAATGGGGATGGCGTTTTGGTGGATGGGGATGGCTGAAGGGGAGGGGAAGCACCCAAGGCTCCGGGCACAAGAGAAACAATGACAGTGGACAGAACAAAGCAAGGAAAAAAAGGTGGATGAAACACACAAAAAATGCACCGTGAGATGCGCATTCAATGTTCAATTTGGGGGACAAAGGCAAAACACTGCACCACCTTGCCTAAGGGTGGGCAGGGCACATTGTGCCACATTTCTCACCGCAGTCTGAACATTCTCTGGAAGTGAAGCAAGGTGCACAACGGGGCAGGATGCATGGAAGAAACAGCGCAGCAACGAAATATGGGCTGCAACCTTTTTGTCTCCCCATCCCATCTCACTTCATTTGAGCCCCCCCTTGTATAACCCCCCCCCCCCGGCTGAAGGAATTTGGGATAGGAAGCCCCAGGCCCCCCCCCCCCCAAAAGCAAGCTAGAGCTGCCCTAGGTGCCCGAATGTACAGCGCAACGGGCAAGGGCATCACAAAACAAAACAAAATCTTGTCGCAGCTCCCATTCCCTCCCAATTTCCTGCATTTCCACCACTTCCGACCCCTTTTCCCCATTTCCCCCCTGTGTTTCCTCCGCCAAAAGCCCATTAGCGACCCCCTCCCTTAAGATACCTCCCGAAAATGTCGATAATGGGCTTTTCACAGCTGTCTAAATTTTTCCACAAAACAAAAAAGAATCCTCAGGCACCCACCATCTTCCCCCGTTTTCGCTAAATTGGCACATTTCGGAAATAATGCCCACTTAAGTGACTACATGGGGAAGTTTATGGCCCTATAAACCTCAGCTCCATACCCACAGCACAATATTGCACATTGAACATTGCACAGCGGCAAGGGCAATGCAGTGCACAGGCAAAACATACTCGCTCCAGATGGCGGATCGCGCTTGCTCGCCTCAATCAGATGGCCCAGTGAACGGGGGTGCACGTCTTCACCTGAGGAGACAGATTGTGGGGGGCGGAGCAGGGGATGGCAAAAAAATGCTGCACGCTGATGCAAAACTTCGGGGGGAGGGATGGTACTGCAGTCCACTGTGGTGTGGTGATTGAAGAGGGTAGATTTAAGTATCTGGACCCTGGAACCGGTGGCAAGCATCAGACTAAATGTTAAAAATTCTTTGCATGTTGGCAGGCGCCAGTAGGTGCAGAAATTGGGACCCTGGGTCCAGTGGCAAGCATCATCATCATACCAGGACACATTCAAAAGCATCCATTCATGATGAGCAACGTCAGGTGTACTAAAGACTTTGCTTGCACAACATGTGAAAAAAAAAGCGCAAAAAAGTAATACTTTTCGGTTCAAATACCTGCGCAAAAATTGAAATTTACCCAAAAAATCCCAAAAAAAATAGTTTTTCCAAACTGTGGCTGTGTGCACAAACTCTTTACATTGAAAATATTCAAACTGGCCAGCGCAAAAATCAGGGTTCAGCGAAATTCAAAAATTCAAAAGGATTACAGTTGGTGCAGGTCTGCATCCGCGGACCTACAGATCCAGGGACCTAACCATCGACACCATACCATGGACGGGACGGGGGGGGGCAGTCACCGAGGCCCCCCCCCCCGCTTATATGCAGCCCTGATCTGGAAGCTGGTGATCTGATGCAAGTCTGGTGTGTGTGTGTGTGTGTGTGTGCGTGTATGTGTGAAAACCGGTCATTCACCTGTTACTAATCACTGAATAATTTCTAGAAGGGAATCAAGATGCAGAATGGGGTAAGGTGTGTGCAAGGAAGGGGCAGGCATATCAACCTGGTGAAGGTGGAGTGTCAGCATGGCGATCTTTGCGGCGCCATTCGGGGCGGGATGCAGTCGATGCAGTCGATGCAGGCGTCAATGCGACTGGTGACCGCATTGTACCAATCGGCATCACAACTGTACCCAACATAGGTGGGGGTTGTGCCTGTGGGCACCAACTGGGCGGCTGTGCATTCGGGCAGAAGCAGAGGGCTGTGTTGGGGGCAGTAATAGCAGGTTGCACACTCAGGCAAGCTTGCAAGTACCTACTTCAAACCCCCGAGGCCCCCATTGAGCCATTGTACCGTTGCATCTTGAGAGCACCTCGTGGGTTTGGCGGCACTTGTGGGCACAAAGTCTGGCATGTGACTTCTGACAAAGCCTGGCCACGGGTGGGACCAAAAGAAAAAAGGTTTTTTGCCTTACTTTACATTTCTGCCATGATGTTCCCTTTCCCAAAACAAAAACCCTTGTGGAAATTTGACAATGTTGCAGGTCATTTGTGGCTCTGAGGGCGGGGAAGGGGGGTTGGCAGGGTTCGGGCAGGGTGGTGGGTTGGGGGGGGTTAGGGGGCAGGGGGCTTGGTTGGGTTTTTTTTGGGGGGGGGGGGGGGGGGGGGGGCAAGAGGAGGCAAAGTAACCAAACAAATGCACAACATAAAAAGCAGCGGCCATTGGTGTCATGCAACATTGTTCTTTCAAGTTTGAAGGTTGACACGGTGGGGGTGGGTTCATGTAGAGGTGTGCGTGTGGGGGGGGGATGGAGGTTGGGGACGGGGGGGGATGGGGGGCATCTCCCTTGAGGTGATGCACAAATAACTCTAACCCTCACCATGCTGTTAATTCCTGGAGGCTTGTTGCTTGTTCCCGGAGGGTTGCTTCCTAGTGGCTATTATAAATTCTTGAAGGCGTGTTGTTCATTCTTGGAGGCTTTTGGTTAATTCTAGGAGGCTTAGTCTTCATTCCTAGAGGTGTGCTTCTGATTCCTCGTAGCTTGTTGGTAATTGTTGGTGGCTTGCTGTTGTTTCTTGGCAACTAGCTAGTAATTGTTGGTGCCTATTGTCGAGTCATGATGGCTTGCTCTAAATTCTTGCAGGCTTGGTATTGATTTATGGATGTCTGCTTTCAATTCTTGGTGCCATGCTGTTAATCCTTTGTGGCTTGTTGGTTATTGCCAGCGGCTTGTTGTTATTTCTTGGTGGCTGAATGGGAACTTCTTGTACTTGTTGTTAAAGCCCAGTGGCCTGCTAAAAAAATTCTTGGGGGCTTGCCGTGAAATCTTGGTGGTGTGCTATTCATTCTTGGAGGCTTGCTATTCATTCTTGGTAGCCTACTTTTATTTCCAGTGGCTTGCTAGTACGCACTCGTGCTTTGGTGTTAATTTTGGCAAGATTGCTTTTGATTCTTTGTGGCTTGCTATTGATCTGTTTTGCTTGTTGTTAATTCCTGGTAGCTTACTACTAATTCCTTGTGGCTTGTTGTCGATTTCTTGTGGTTTGGCATTACTTCGTCGTTACTTCTTGGTGGCCTGTTGATAATCCTTGGTGGCTTTTTGTCGCTTCATGGTGGCTTGATGTTTATTCCTTGTCACTTGTTGGTCTTTCAGGGTGGCTTGCATTTGATTCTTGGTGGTTTGCAATTTTTTCTTGGTGGCTTGTCGTTGATTCTTGGCGGCTTGCTTGGCTCATTTTGTGGAGGCTTGCTGATAATTCACGGAGGCTTGCCGTTAATTCCTTGTAGCTTGTTGCTAATTCTTCATGGCTTGCTTTTGACTCTTGGTGGCTTGAGGCCAATTTCTTAAGGCTTGCTGCTACATCTGGCTTGCCACTAGTTCCTCATGGCTTGCTTAGTACTCATCGTGACTCTTGGTGGTCTCTTGTTAAACGTTGCGGACTTGCCAATAAACCCTAGTGGCTTGCTTTTAGTTCATTTTGGCTTGCTAATAATTTGTGAAATCTTACTCTTGATTCTTGGTGGCTTGTTGTTAATTCTTGGTGGCTTACAAGTAATTTGGTAACAGCTACTAATTCTTCGTGGCTTGTTGTTCATTAATGGTTGTTGGTTGTTCATTCATGGCAGTCTGATGTTAATGTTTGGTGGCCTATCAATTCCTAGTGGCTTGTTGTTAATTCTTGGTGGCTTTCTGTTCATTCATGGCAGATTGCTATTTATTCCTAGTGGTGTGCTATGGTACCTTGGTGGCTTGATGCTAGTTCATTGTGGTCGGATGTTCATTCCGGGAGGCTTGTTGTTGATTCTTGCTAGCCTGCTTATTCTTTGAGGCTTGCTGTTAATTTCAGCTTGATATTGATCTATTGCCTTCGGCAAGGCACCTCGAAGAGGGGAGAGGGACGACCATTCTTGAGCGGCCGAGGCTGGAAAACTGCATAAGCAAGTTGTGCCCCAAACCCCTTGGGTGCCACCCCCCCCCCCCACACCAAAATAGTGTGAAAAACACAAAAAAAGGGGGGGGGGGCTAAAACATACTGCACGTAGGATATGTGATCATTTTGGATAGTCAAAGTATCAAAAACATCAGTTTCGGAAATTTCCATTTTTGAGCTGCCGAGGCTGGAAAATTGCATAAGCAAGTTGTGCCCTAGACCCCTTGGGACCCCCCCCCCCAACACCCAAATAGTGCGAAAAACACATAAAAGGGGGCTAAACATGCTTTGCATAGGATGTTGATCATTTTGGATGGTCAAAATATAAACAAAAATCAGTTTCGGAAATTCTATTGCCTTCGGCAAGTCCACCTCGCAGAGAATCTACCCCAAGCAACGCACACACAAAATAGGGGGGAAACAACATGAATGGGGCCTAAAACACGCTTTACACAGCTTGGATGGTCATTTCAAGTGATCACGGTATCAGAAAAACAAGGTTCCAAAAACTTCGATTTTTGAACTGCCTAGGGTGAAAAACTGCAGAAGCACGTTGTGTACCAATCCCTTGGGCACCCCCCCCCCCCCCGGGAGCTAAGACCCAAATAGGGTGAAAAACACATGAATACGGCCTAAAACAAACTTTACATACCTTGAAAGGTCATTTTGGGTGATCACAATATCAAAAAAACAAGTTTGGAAGACTTCGCTTTTTGAGCTGCCCAGGGTGAAAAATTGCATCTGCATAAGCAGGTTGTGTACCAACCCCTTGGGAGCACCCCCCCCACCCCCATGCACCCAATCCCCAAATAGGGTGAAAAACACGCAAATACGGCCTGAACCATGCTTTACATACCTTGGATGGTCATTTTAGCAAAAAAACAAAAAAACAGAAGCACGCAAGCAGGGACACCAAAAGCAGGCAAACAACTCGACAGTGTGCCGCTCCCCCGCTCCCCGGCTGCCTACGCACGGCCCGCGGCAGGGATACCACCAACCAGTCTGTCAACGCCAATACACAAGCCAACTTGAGGGCGGTAAACTGCAGGCGGGGGGGTCCCCACAACACATGGGCTCAAACCCCTGACAAATGGGGGCTATGCCCAAAATGAGGCCTGTAAGTCCACTGCGCACGCCCCAAACTCTGCTGCAGGCGCCGCATACTGCAGAGGCCGACGGACAATCGCAGCCAATGCGCCAGCAGGGCTTCCCATGCATTCCCCGCCGTCCGCAAGCTTCCCCCACCTAGGTCCACATCCTTCCCAAGCCACAATAGGCACGTCACCGGCTCTAGTGTGCTCTTAGGGCTTATAAACCCACCCGTCGCACGTAATTCCACTATAGCCTACTCACGCACTCACGCTTTACCCCGTCCCACAATAACCACATCGTCCATGTGGATTAAAACCGACACTCCTACCAAACCAATCTCCTCCACTAAACGCTCCAAGACTTTTGGGCACAGAATTGGACTATACTTCCAACCAAAAGGCAAACACTTGAAAGACAAAACTCCTCCCTCACCATCCAAAACACGGAAAGCGCCCCGGAAAGCCTCAGGGAGGCGCAGCGACCAAAAGCAGTTGCTAAGGTCAATATGGCACATACACAGTTCCTCATCCCGCCCCGCTCCGGGAGACCCAGCATCTCCCAGACCGGCCGGAGGCATGGACCCGACCATAGAAGGAGGGCAGGAAAAATGATGAACCCTGCTCCGCCACTTGCGCCAACAGAGCCAGGACCTCCACTGACGGAAGCGACAACTTCTCTGGTTTCTCGGGCAAGGCTCTATTCACCGGCACCAAGTTCACTATCAGGCTACACTTATCAAGCGTCTTAGGAATGGCGAAAACCCCCCCTCGGACCTGTTGACCCCGGCGGGAGGGGGAACAACAAGTTCTGACCTCGCAAAGCATGCAACATGACCACCGCCTCGTCTGACGGGGGTCCAACGCCAGAAAAGTGGCAACTTGCTACCGACGCAAAAGACTCTGGCACATGATGCTCCTGAATATCAGCCGGGATAGGTATTTTCCCCACCAGCCCCAAACCCCTGCGCAACACTTCTTCCCTGACAGCTTCGGCGACGTGGAATCATGAAGCAAGGATTCCCACACTCCTAAACCCAGGGAGGACAGAGCCGCAGTGATTAATCGCAAGAAATCCGGTTGCCGGAGGTCTCTAGCCGCCTCCACCCCCCATTCCGGGAATTGGATCAGGCGCCGCTCCAACACCCCCGGCAGTGCCCTTGGAAGGCAAGCACGCAGATTTCTCAACCACACATCACATTCACCACACCACAGGCGCTCCTGAGCCCACCGACCCACCTCCGACACGGCGGGAAACTGCCGCTCGGGCAGCTGCACCCACATGTCTTGCTGGGCCTGCTGCCTTCCTCAGTCCCAAGACAGACGCGGCAGCACCCTTCCTGTGTCCCGCGATGCGGAGCCGCCGGATAGAAGAGGTGACTGCTACTGGGGGGGGGGGGTTCAGCATCGACGTCGATGACCTCCTCTCTCCCCTGGTACTCACCTCCACGCTCAAACCCCGGGCACCCCTCGACAGCCGCAACGGCCAGAGGGGCAGTGGGGATCCTTGCGCTCGCACCCACGGCGGGTCTCTCTCATCGTCTCTCTCCACCACCTTGCTCAACAGGTTGGCTATCTCCTTGGTCCTATTTGTCCCCTCGCTGATTGCGCCCTGCCCTGGACTCGGTGTCTGCATCCCCACTTCTCCACCCTCTGAGGTCTTCTTCTGGCCCCACGTCTTTATCCTGCGCACAGAGGGCCAGTAGCTCCCCTGGGAAGATATCTTTGAGGGACACAACTCTCCACTCCCACTGCATGTCCCCTTGGGCACCAGGCCACTGCAGCTCCAGCTTGTCGGTCACAACGAAGTCGTCCGGGGCGTCGCCGTAGTGGGCCGCCACCGACTCAGACATCCAGCGACCCCACTAGGCAAGCCATCGGACCGGTAACCTCGACCAGCGTCAGGCTGCCAACCCACCCTACCTCCACGTGTGCCATCGCGCGTGGGCGCTTGCGCAGCCGCTGAGGGCGGTCGCCATGACCATCTGGAGGTAGGCGGACCCTTGCGGGCAGACGTGCACCAAGGGGACCACGGACGTGGACCCCTCACTGCCGAACCATCGGAACGACAACCTGCCATAGCTCCCCATCCTTTGCTTGACGAAGTGTGGGTCACACTTGACGGTGTGAAACCCCAATCCCCGGCTGCAGGATCCTCCACGCCTGATGGGGGCTGCCTCGCCCACCCGTAGCAGGCAGGTGAACAATGGGACGGCCATTCCGTATACCGTCGACTGTGCCCTGCCATCACACGCCAACGCAAAAGCCCTGAGCTCCTCCAGTGCCGCGTACAGGCGGGCCACTGCTTGAGCCGTCGACCACTTTGCACACCTCCAAACCATGCCGGTGACGAACTCTGGTAGCCATCCCATCTCCTCCAGTGCCCGCAGTGCGGATACCGCCCCCCGGACGAAACTCATGGAGTACCCCAGCCTCTTTAGCTGGAAAAGGTACCTACCAGCGTTGGTTTCCAATTCGGCGATCGGCGTGTAGCCGACCGAGAGGGCTATTTTCTGCAGTGGGTACAGTATGTACCCATTGTGCTCTTCATCTAGGAGGATGCTTGTAGGGCATCCACGTAGGTGATCTCGTCCTCCTTCCACAACCGCCGCCACACTGCCCATACCAGACACCAGATCACGTCGAGTCGGCCGGCTGCAAGACCACCACGCCTTTCCGGGGCTCGGGCTCCGCGCGCCCCACTGGGCAGCGCCCCCATCAGTAGACCCCTGGGCACTCGTTAAAATAGTGATGCTTCACGCCCCGCCCGGCGTTCCGGCATGCACACACGACATGCTGTCACTGGCGCGCACGCAACATCAATTGGCTCCGTGCCCGGCTTAGTCGTGTACAACCTGTGATCTCCCTCCATCCGGACCTTGGCCTTCATGGCCACCAGCCTGCGCGCCACCACCTCTTCCTCTGCAGCCCCTGTACAACCTTGCCATCTCGCCGGTAGACCGGGATCTTCGTCCTCCGCCTACCGCTGGTCAACCAGTCCTTTGGGGTCAAGACCCCTTTTACCGCGCTAGGCTGACAAGGACGTCACTGTGAATGGCCAGACCGCCAGGACGAAGGCCCTCGGTCGGTCCGTCTCCTCATCATTCATGGATTCTAGACACCAGGCTTCGGTGTCTACGGCATGAGAGTCCATAACAGGGGCCAAATCATCCAGCTTGACATCGGTGAACTTCTCCTTATCCCGAAAGCTCGACAAATACTCGTGGCCCGGCACCTCTCTGCGCCACAGCGGCGTGGACAGCACCAACAGGCTGGCATAGACCCACTGGGGTTTGGCATCCGGCTCCCAAATTTTCAGCAACTCAGCCTTGTACAACGGGGGCACCCTCGGCATTTTCCTGTGCGCCGCGGCCTAGGACTTCGCGCTCACCTCCACCAACTCCTTGCGCAGCCCCTCCGTGGCCATACGCCGGTCCTCCACGAGTTTCTTCAACTCCTGCAGCTGTGGTGTGGCGTTCTGGGGTGGCGCGGACTTCACGAAGCCCACTCCCTCTACATTGAGGCTGCACGGCGCCATAACGCAAAAATTCCCGATCATTTTCGGTAGACCCACCTCACTGTCCAGCGGTACCCCAAACTTCTTCACAAATGTGTCCTCCCATTCTTTTCTCCTGTCCATCAACACCGACAGTGCCATTTTAACGGTCGACACCGCCCTTGCGATTTCGATGAGCTTAGGCCACGCTAACTGCACACCCCCCTACCCACAGGCTGGGTTACGCGGGGCCATACTGGCCCCTTGTGAGTACACCCAAAAATAGGGTATGAATTCTGCACCTAGGGGACCCCTTGCACCTGGTAGGAAAAAATGAGTATCTCTATTTATCTAAAATGCTATTCTCATGTAACCACACCCCAGAGGTCAAAACACAATAAGCATGCATGCACACTGGAAAAGCAGCGGAAGAAAGAAGGTTTCTGGAATACAACAAACCTTTCCAGTGTTACACAAAAATGTATCATCCATCGAGGTGATGCAGTGCAAGAAGTAGGATAGCACACCCTTGGCAAAGATTGATGCACCATGTGTGTGCCCAATAACTGTCAATTGACAGTCACTCAAATTCATGCATCATAATCGAGGTCTCTATTTGCCATTGTTGAGACCTTTGGGCGAAATTTCTTCTGGCTTTACGAAAATGTAAAAAACGAACCGCGCAATCCGCAAAATACTTGAACTTGGGCGAAATTTCTTCCAGCTTTAGTAAAACACAAAAAAAAAAGTGCGCAAAACGTCAATAGTATCTGCAGAGACAGCGCAGAACGACATTCACAGGTGTAACAAGGAAAACATACAACCCAACAGTCAAAGCAGACACCATTGTCATTCTAGTGCCGCTTCCTCAGGCCAGGTGCCTTTGGTTTGGCACCCTTTCCAGCTGCCCACTGCCCACCATTTGCTTGTGGTGCCTGGTCACCAGGCATCTCACTGTTGGCACCACCAGTGGCACCACGTCCATTTTGCGTCTGCTGGGACGGTGTGAAATGGGCTGCAAATGTGCCTAACGCCTTGTTGGGTGGAGGCTTTGATCCAGCCTTCGGGCTTTGCTGTGAGCTGCTTGCTCCAGCCTTTGGTTTTTGGCCTTGGCGGGTGTGCCGTCCCCTTGCTTGCCGGTTGACTTTGCAGGGAGGGGGGGGGGGCGTTTCTGGGACTCATCGTCCTCTTCCTCTAGTTGGGTGGCCTCCTCTTCTTGATCTACATACCTCCCTCCCGTACAATCCACTGAAAACCATCTGCAAGGTCTTCACAGACGCGTTCCCACTGGATTGGTGCCAAAGTGTCGCAGTTTTACACAGCAGCCCTCAAATCAGTAAGAAATGACTCAGGAACAGACTTCTCCTCAGACAAGTATGCAACTGCAATTTTCAGAGGGAACATGCTTTGAATGGATAGGGCTGCAGAAAAATCTGGCCGCTGTGTGCAAACCATTACCCATGTACTATTCTGCTGAATCAAATCTAATGCATAGAGCAAATAACAGAACACTTCAACACGAATGACACTCGTCAGGGGGCCCTGAATATAAGAAAGATATCGGGGTAGGCGTGCAGAAAACTGGTGCACACTACACAGTGCAAGAGCAGTCTGTCCCATGCTGTACAGTGCTGATGGCTTGGACAGGTTGTACACATACATCGGCATGAAAAAATTCCTCAGCACAGGTTGCCTTCAAGTTGCTAACACAGGCTCGAACATCGGCAGTCTCACCAGTGACTGCCACCAAAATACCATTCAATACAAATTGTGCCACAATATTGTGCACAACCAGCGTCCACATATGTGGGACAGCAATCAGGATGCAGACAAATGGCAGTGCAGGGATAAACGTGGGAACACGGCAGCCTGCCCACAAAGGGAGTGACGCGTTCCCGTGGGGGGCCGGCCACGGGACGCTGCGGTGACACGCACAGGTGAGCAGGCAGGCAAGGCACTACGCTCACAAGGGCATCAATACGCTCGTGTCATGTGACAAAGCGTTTCAGAATCCTTGCCACTCTGCAAAGAGGGAACAAAAGTATGTACAACAACACATCAGGATATGTACACATGGGGTTAAGACTGGACTGGGGTAAGGGCATCACAGGACAATAGACACTCTATCCTAACTTGTATCCCAATTTCAGGTCCGACCCTCTCAGTGGCTGGTGGGGGCGGGGGCTCAAACACAACCCATGCCCTGCTCAGTCCGGACCCTGAAACCCTGCCAATGGGAGAGGTGTCCCACCTAGCCACAGGCGAGTTCCTGGGAACCAAGGGGCTCCAAGGCGAACTGACAGTGGCTCCCTATCCTCCCTAACGGCAGGTCCCAACTCCTATCTGAGCCAGAGATATGGCCCCGCCATAATCCCTCAGGAGTTGGTAGCTGAAAATGGGCTGTTTCAGCCCAAACTGATATTGGCTCCAAAATTCCCAAAATTGACCCCTCGTCCGGACCCGCCAGAGGTAGGGACGAGGCAACTGACCCTATGCCCTTCGAGTACCAACTCCCTGGAACCCTCACCCAACCTGGTTCCCTCTGAGGTCCCGGCATCAGGGCAACACGGATGAGTCAAGTGGGGTCATGATGCCAAAATCACCAAAACTGGCGTCATTCCCACGCGTGGCTCGCCCGGCCAAGGTAAGGCCAATGGCTCACAGGGTAGGAGGCAGGACCTAGGACTTATATCTGAGTGTACAACCTGAATTCAGGTCTGGGCTCCCTATGGGCTTAGAGAAATGGGGCCGCCAATTGACCACACGGAAGGGGGAAATTGGGGTCCCAAAATTGGGTCATTTTGGCTGCTTGAAATGAGCCAAAATTCGGTGTGCCCCCAATAGTATATCTCCACGCCGGCTTGGAGATCAGATCCGCCATTCCATACGCGATCCACCGGGAGTCCAACGGAGACTTCCATGCACTTGGCCCTCAAAGATCTGCATGTCACTTGGCGTGGTGACGATCCCAATTGGGTCCACAAATGCAAAAATGGCGAAATTGCCCACCCTCACTTTGGGCTAGCACCTTAACGAAGGAGGCTCCGCTTCGCCCACGTGGTGTGTGGACCATGGGGACCATTAGCCATAACACCCATGTCATATATGGTCCATTGGTCCATGCTTCCGGCGTGCACGAGGGTTAGAACATAGTGCACGGCGGGCAACAAAAGTGGAAAATTGCTCAAAATGGCCAAAAATGCGCACACTCATGGTTGGGGCAAATGAGGCACATGCCCGACTCGGACCGGAGTGTGCCATAGAATTGGTATCAAGTCATATTGGTGCAACATATCTTTTGGGCGTCGCCCAACTCCTCCGATATTGGGAATGGCAGGGTCGCCAAGTGAGCCCATGATTTGGGATAGTCCCAAATCGCCAACATGGCGGCCACGGTATGCCAAGCCTAAGAGGAGTTATTCGCCGGGTCCATGATATGTTGGGCACCGAAGTATGTACCCTCATATCATACTTGGGTAATGATGTCAATTGAGCGCAACGTTGAGATACACGGTCGCCACTTGACATCATGACGGGCCAAAAATGGCAAAATTGGCACAAGCACACACAAAAGTGCCTTGAAAGGTGCAGAATTATATTATAATATCTTCGGCTTGGATCGTGCAATCACTTAATCCTTCTACACACAATGACTTGACACCAATGACCTTCGATCCCACATATGTGCTCCACTTGGGGCGCCTTGAAAGGTTACGAGCGCTACTTCCCAAGTGGGCACATGAAAATATGGAAAATTGCAAAATACACACCTTGCTCCCAACGCATCGCTTCGGGTTCACCACACAAGCTTCCCTTCACGAAGGTTAGGCTCGCAATTGATCGTAGGGAGTATGGAGAAGGGGCTTGCACAATATGAGGTCCATTGGCGGGCTTGGCTTAGAGTAATGGACCCGCCAAATGGGCACGCAACACAACACATGGCACATACCACCTATAGCCCAAAAAGGTAGCTCCCACCACGATATGTCATGCCCCTCCAAGGGCATAACTTTGTGTCAATCGCTCATAGGAACTCAAGGAGAGTTCCTATGCAACACCAACACTTGCGCGCTACACTCGAAAGTTATCTTAACGCACGCAATGTCATGGCCAAAGAGTTATAACGCAAACTCTACCCTCTTGACCATGATCCATTACACTAGCGCGCACGTGTGGAAACGCAAGGCATATGATGCTTCCTAAATTACGTCGGGAGTATTGTGAATACATCCCACGTTTCCTTATTGTCATTCCTCGCAAATAACACGAGATATGACCTTCACAAGTGGCCTCACGAATCAACTTTGTTTTGCCCATATCTTTAAGACAAATGGAGGGCAAGAGAAAAGGAAAGTTGATTCGTGCATAGGGAAGCACGTAGGTCCACTCGAAAGAGGTCAAATCAAGTGCGGGGATGTCGAAGTCGAAAATCCGATTTCGACATCCTGAAAAATTCGGATTAAGGTTGCGAGTATTGATTATGAAAATTGCGGAAGCATCCATGCAGTTCCTGGCGACTTTGGAGCCTTCGTGACGGATTGCGTTAAAATTTCCATTAATTACAGTTAAACTGGCAGTTACGGTAAAGTCGCGATCCAACCGCCAGCAGTCAAAACAGTGAATATCAGAACGGAAGCGTAAAACTTGACGGAAACAATATGAAAATAAAACCCTGTTGATTCCTGATGTTCGGTGCATCGGTTGCCGATGCGGGGCTTTACGGCACGGAACGGAGCGTCAACGGGCGTCTTCCCTTCCGTACATGGGGTTAGTGGACCGGAGACCGGCTGTATGCCGTAACCTAGCCATGGGGTTCTGGGTACCGCTTCACCCCCCTCCTTAGAGCAAACCCTGGGGGGGCTCGATAACACCCAAGCATGGCAGCGGGTACCCAGGACCACTTCGTGAAGGGGGGGGGGGGTGTCACATCCTCACTTCAGTAAGTCACAGTAAGATAGGTATGACGTTGTATAAGCTCGTAGCACATGTACAGTATCAAGTATCAAGTCCCGGGTCCTGGCGGCGATTGTTCGGCATCCAAAGGACCCGTTAACCCATACCAGGCGCACCGGGTGCCGGCTGCTACGGTCACCACCACAGTGGCAGTGGCATACACGGCCAACATAGGCGACACACGACGACCGAGGTGGTCCCACAAGTCGAGAGCGACCACAAAGATCCATCAGGCTACCCCAAGCTTCCCAAGGCCCGCCGACTGGGGAGAGTCCCCACGGGTCCTTCCTCGGGCGCACCATGTCCATATCCATACGACGCGAGTCCAGAGTGCCATAGTCGAACTCCTTAAGAACCCCAGATCTTAAGGGAACTCCTCCTGAAGGGATCGGGCATCAAGGCCGTCTTTTCCCTCGCCCTACTGCCACGAAGGCCATACATGAGGGAGTCCTCATGCAGTGTGGGCGGAGGCGTCGACTCCTCAAACCACCAGTTTCCCAGGCAGACTGACCGAGGTCAGGAGCACCGGAGGCCGCCATCCGAATGCAAGTGCGTCTGCGAATCGGTAGGCTCACACTGGGACTGACAGTGGCGGACCGCTGGGAGTGTAGTCAGGCAACTGGGCTTCCCGCCGGGCGCCATCAGGATCTCCACACATCACAGCGAATAGGGCAACACGGTATCACAGGCACTCAAACAGAAGAACATGTAATCAAGTACTGGTCCAGGCTGGACCAGGCTGTAAGAATATGTACACGGCGACTCAAGGCGCCTCTGTATCCCGATTCGTGGTGAAGAACAGTCCATCCCTCAGCGATGGGCTGATGACACTTAACATACAGATGCGCATATCCTGGAGGGCAGAAAAACAAGCAATAATCTGGGTAAATAGGCGTGTAAACACGCTCTGGACAGAGCGCCAAACCACGCCACGGTCAGGATAAGGCATTGCAGGAGGGTGGACAGGATAACGCCTGAGTTCAGGCATATATAGTCTCGAGACACACGTCAACTGGTCTGGATTCCGCAAGTGCCATGGAACCAGACCACACACCAAAAATTCGCAATGCCGATGACAGCGGCATCCGTTGCGGAACGTCGTATGGGCTTCAAGGCCCCAAGAGCTCAGAAAAATGAAGGTCAGTCGCCCTACCTGGTTTCCCAAGGATTCAGCAGGTGGGGAGTGACGAATAGAATTGAAGAGAGGGGCCATCCTCCTCTGGATTCAGCAGGGGGGGGTAGATGGCCACTCCGTCACCGAAAGATGGAAGAGAGCAAGCAAGTAAGGGACGATTCGTCGGCCTCACAAGCGCTCAAAACGCATCAGGGGAGAGCTCAGGGCGCTGATCAGGCACCCCTGGCTGCAATCGCCCGGGTGAGTGCTGCCAAGTCTGAAACGTGGATCTTGGTCTTGTGCTTGCGGATGTACTCCATGAAGGGAGTGTTAACCCGCGGCACAAACGAGGAGACGGGTTCCCAGGTGTCGTGGGACGGCCCATAGCCTCGCCAACGAACCTTGAACTCCAGACCTCCGGGTGCCGAGGCCTTCGGACGCTGAGCCAGGATCTTCTCGACAGTATAGTCGTCCTGCTCAGCATAGTCGTCGTCCGAATCGGCCTCATGTTTGGCGTAGTCCAGGGACACATGTCGGCCACGGAGGTCGGGTTCCCGCACACGGAGTTGACTCTCGTGGCGCTCCCGGAACTGTCCGTGACCCACCTTGATGCGGTAGGTGTCCTCACCAATCCTGCGGACCACCTCGCCGGGTGTGAACCAGGTCTTGGTGCGGTGGGTGCCCATGGGGCGGGGTCTGATCACCCACACCGGGTCTCCCACCCTGAACTTCTGCGCTGTCGAGCTCGGGGCGGACTTCTGACGCTCAGCATGCTCCTTCTCAAGCTGCTGGCGGATGTCCCGCGCCGTTTGCTCCTGCCGCGCGAAGAACTCCTTGGCATCCATAGCCATGCCATCACCAGACAAGGGAAGTCCCCTACCCAGGGGGTCCCTGCCAAACAGAATCTGGTGAGGGGACAAACCGCCCGGAGTGGGGGTGTCATGATGGGCCTTCAGAGCAGGCCACATCTCCTCAAACCAGTTCCGACGTGGATTGGTGATGTGGATCTTGCGCAGCTTCTCGAACAGCTGCCGTCCAGCCACTTCAGCACGGCCGTTAGACCGGCTGAGATAGGCGACGCTCTTGGCATGACGTATCCCCATGAGGGAACACATAGCCTTGAACCAGCCACCAGTAAACTGGGGCCCTCGGTCACTGCAAATGGTGCGGGGGATGTCAAAGACGGTCAGCCAATGACGAATCATCATGACTGCCACTTCCTTGGCAAGCAACCCCTTTTTGCGTGCCGGAACGGCTACAACGTAGCCGCTGTGGCGGTCCACACAGAGAACCACACAGTCAAAGGTCTCCTTGCCAATGTGCACTTCGGGCATGGAGAAGACGTCCATGGCCACGCTCTCCATGGGCTGGTCAGGAACCGGGGTCCATTGGGGTTCCCCCTTGACGTTCCGGTTATCGGGATTGCAGGCCTGACAGACCGAGCAACCCTTCCTGACTTTCTTGATGGCGGTGTAGAGAACGATATGGTCGATCTCGAACCGACGCTGCATGTCAAGAGCTTGCTTCTTGACCCCTGGGTGCAGCATGTGGTGGTGCCAAGCTTCACACAGCTCGAGCACCCGGGACTCTGGTACTAGCAGCTTACCATTCCGGTAGAGCTTGCCATCTTCCTCAGTCAGCCCCTTTGGCCACTTCTGCGCGTCGTCAGGGTCGGTCACAGCCCTATACTCGGCCGCAAAGGCCTCAGACTTGGCGTAATCGTCGGTCCAGTCGTCCTGGAGGCAAGACTTTGGGAAGAGGTGCTTGTCGGACTCAGACCCCTCAGGGGCGAGTACACTGACCGCTCTGCTCACCCTCGACGCGAGGGGGGCATCTGCGGCCATGACGACGAGGCATTTGGCACCCTCCTCCTCCATCAGGCGCTCCATTTCGATGATCCTCTTGGCTTCAGCGGTCTCAGCCTCATCGCCATGGGCAGAGATGTCCGTCATGCCCTTGCTGGCGGGATAGGCCCACCGACTGAGACAGTCCGCCACGGTGTTATCCTTTCCAGGAATATACACAACCGTTAGGTCGAACTTGGCCAAGGTCTCATGCCATCTTGCCCGTCGGGAGGCGGGACCTGAGGGGGTGTCCACGTGCTCCTTGTGCCACGACTGCAGACTCTGATGGTCGGTGCAGACGGTGACGGGATGGAGGGCTATGTACCCAGCCCATTTCCTGAGAGCCATGACGATGGCATACGCCTCCTTTTCACGGGGCGTCCACGTCCGTCTCTGGCCTTCCGCCAGGACTCGGCTCCAGAAGGCCACGGGCACGTGCCTCCCGTCGTCAAGCACTTGCTCCAACACAGCGCCAATGGCGTAGTCGGAAGCGTCGGTGCGCAGGACGAACCCTCGGTCGGGATCCACGAGGTGCAGACCCACTGCGGATAGCAGCGCCTGCTTCATCCCCTCAAAGGCACGGTCGGACTCAGCTGTCCAGACCAGAGCCTTCTTGGACCCCTTCTTGGTCTCCTCTCGGTTGCCCTTGAGCATGGTCGTCATGGGGGCTGCATACTCGGCATACATTTTGATATACCCCGAGTAGTAGTTGCAGAACCCTAGATACGCCCGTAGCTCAGAGACCGTCTTGGGCTTTTCCAAGTGCTCGATCGCGGCCACCTTGCCAGGTATGGGCTTTCGCTGCCCGTTCCCGACTACATGGCCAGCGAAGACCACCTCGCTTACCGCAATGGTGGTCTTGTCACTGCTGCCCGTGAGTTTGTGCCGAATCAGGAGGTCCAGCACTCGAGTGACGTCCCTCTCGTGTGCCTCCAGGAGCTCCTCGTAGCTCATGCTGGGGTCCCCGGACGCGATGATCACGTCGTCCACGAAGGGGTCCGCACAGTCGCGCACCGGCTCAAGCAGGTTCTCCAGCATCCGCTGAAAAGCCGCATTGCCGTTGGTGACGCCCATGGGCATCACCTTCCACTGGAGAGGTCCAAGTGGAGTGCTCATGGCTGTGCAGGCACGGGACTCTTCGGCGAGAGGCATCTGATGATAACCATGTTTCAGGTCAATCACCGTGAAGATCCTCCGCCGGTGTTGCTTTTGCAGCATGTCCTCAATGAGGGGCAGCGTATAGCTGTCGTGCTGCGTTTGGGCGTTCAGGCCGCGGTAGTCGACCACGAGCCGCCACTCACCGGCAACCTTCTTGGGGACGACGCAGCAGGGAGAGGCCCACTCGGAGTGGCACGGCTCAAGCCAGCCTCTCTGGATGAAGTCACGGAGGATCTTCTCCATGGCCTCTTTCCTCTCGCCCCTCAGGGCAAACTCCCGGTGGCGATACACACGGGGGTCCTGCTTCAGTCGTATCTTGGCCTCGCCATACGGTCGACGCACCGGTGGGGGAAACACAGGCTTACCGCTGAAGAAGGTGTCACCATACTTCTGCTTCAGCCTGGCCCTCAATGCCTGGATCTTGGGGCAGTCATCGGACTCCGCCTTGGCTTTTCCGGGCACTTGAACCACGGAGCTTACTTGAGGGGTAGCGACCCCGCTCGCTTTCGGCTCAGGTGGTCTTCCCAGGTGGCCCAAAGGGCCATCCCTGGTCTTGCCTCGGAACAGATCGCCGTAGGTGGGTGGGTTACCGCCAGGCGGCTCGTCTTGGCTGGACATGTGATCCAGCACCCTCTGTACGAAGGTATTCCCGTCATAGGAACCGGAGACGATTGAGTCCACTTCCCACCAGGCTTTGTCCTGGCCTTTGCCCTCACGCTGGTTCCCCCAGTCGTGAAAGGGCTGATCCATATACCCCTGAACCAGATCCCACTCCTCTTCAGTGAGGGGGTCTTCGGAGTCCGATTCTTCGATGTCAACAAGGGGAACCGCAAAGCATTGCCTCCAAGGCTCTGCTATGATACGGTTGACACACACGAAGTCCGTGGTGTCGGCCTGATCAAGGCCCCCATCCACATAGGCGAATTCTGTTGGCCATCTCTGGGGTGGCATGGGCTGTCCCTTAGCGTCCTGATAGACACTCTCTCCAGCCGGTAGGACGACCTTGTTCAAGGTCATGTTGGTCAATGAGGCTACCCAATGCCGGGTACTTTCCTCCTCGGTGCATCCCATAGGAACAACCAGCACTGCCTTGGAGCGGTCCTTGCGAATCTTCGCTATCGCTCTTGGAATGTCCCAACGGGGGCAATGGATCCACATCAGTCCCTGATGCGGACCCCAGTGCTTCTTCCACGCGGAGTCCTGTGCGCTCCAGTACTTCTCACACACCCGCAGATGGGCGGAGGTTCCTGAAGAGAACGCATCCAGGGCCAGATCCGAAGCTCCCAAGTCCGCGACAACTCGGCTCGCCACTTCCGGCCTTACGCCGTACCCTTGGTTTGCAGGACCAGTTGGCTCAGTGTCCAGCGCGGCCACTTCGAGCTGATTGCGTTTGGGGTGGATCCATTGGCATTCCACATGGTGCTCAGGCGACGAAAGCCACGAGAGTTGGTCGTCCTGGTACAGGGTCATGGAAGCCTGGGCCGGGAGGACGCCGGAGTCCGTCTCCATCATGAAGTGGTACCCGACGATCATGTTCCAGTCCATCTCGGCCTCGTAGAAGCTACCGTGCAGGAGGATTTCCTTGCCGAGGTCTGGGCGGCTCAGCTCACGATGGTTCACGAACTGCAGCCCAATGGCCGCTTCCTTCGTGCCTCCCACCATGTACTGGCCGTTCGCCACCTTCAGCCTGACAGGTTTCCGACTGTCGGTCAGACACTCTGGTGGAAGTAGGCCAGCCTTGACCAAGCTGACCTGAGCTCCCGTGTCGACCAACACGTCGAAAACCTTTTCCACTTCCCCGCATAAGGCACGGACCTTAAGATGCAACTGCCGCTCGCGACCGACACGGCGCACGGCGTGCAAACTCAGGATCTCCGGCCGTTCCAGAAGCTCCACAAGCGACTGGTGCAGGTCGTGGACAATGGGCTCAGGCTGCCCATCTGCAGCATCCAGCTGCGGTCCGGGTGATCCTCCGATACTCTCGGATAGATCCTGTAGTACATCAAACACATTCTTGGTCGCGAAGGACGGACGGGTGCAAGGGTTCGTGCCTTCACTTGCCCTCACCCCGCCTCCGCGACTGGGCGCCGGACCGGGCCTTCCGCCCGCGGCAGTCCCCTTGTGCTTATCGACTCCCGACTGGGATGGTTCGGCGCTTCCCACGTCACCATCCTGCGACCGCCCTAGCTGGGGCCCTTGGCTGCAGGGGCTCCGCTAGGGGGCGTCGGTTGTGGAAGAGGGGGTGTTCTCCTCGGCCTCAACGTCGTTGACGCCCTTCTTCCTTCCCCCTTTACCTCCTCCTTTGCCCTTCTTGTCCTTGTCCTTGTTCTGGTCATTCTGGTTGTTCTCCTTGTTCTTGTTGTCCGACCTGGGGACCCAGTTCCGCTTGATCTCCTGGATCTCCTTGGCCAATTCGGTCCCCACCGACGACATCAGCTTGGCCAGCTCGTCCTTGTCCACCTCCATCTTGGCTTCCCGGATACCCGCGGGCGCACGCTTCTTCGACCCGTGCGCCTTCTTGTAAGCGTCCGTGTCGGCCTTGTGGATGGGGCATGTTCGGTGGTCATGGTTGAAGCCTCGCTTCCTCCCATAACACACGAAACAGCCCTGAGGGTGAGCTCGTATGAACTCCCCAAAGGACAGCGGAGGGTCGCCAATACGGCGAGGGTCCCTCTTCTCCTGCTTCCTCCAACCCTGCTGCAGGGGCTTCGAGTTTCCCGGTTTGCTCCCCGCGTTCAGGTTCTTGGCCACGAAGGCGCAAACGGCCACTTCGGCGGGCTCATCGTCGTCGTCATCGTCGACGAGAGTCTCATCGCCGCCGGCTCCCGCTGGGTCCATGGCATCTTCCCCGCCAGGTCCCTCGCCAACGTAGTTGACGTCGCGGTCGCCGGGCCTCAACCCGCGGGTGTGGTGGAGGTTTCGGTACTCCTTGAGTACTTCCTCGCCAACCCACTCCAGGATCTCGTCGCAGCTCATCCGCGCCGGGATGGGCTGCAGACGGATGGTCTGGCCGCTCAACTCACAATCGTCAAGGCGCCACATCGCGGTCTTCTCGCGATCGCCCGAGACGGTGATGAGAAGAGCGTTCCGCAGGGAGTGCCGTTTGACATCCCGGGCCACGTTCTTCTTCGCCCAAGCCACCACGTTCGTATGATACTCCTTGGGGAGCATCATCTTGACCGTGTGGTTGGACTTGGCCCTCTTGGATTCCTCCTTGGTGACCCTCTTGATCCATGCTTCCGGCAGCATGGAGAGCAGGCGAGCCTGCTCGTCGACCCCGTTCCAATCCTCCACGTTGCGGCGGAAGAGGGTGTATTTCCCTCGGAAGTCTCGCCACTCTCGTAGGCGGATCTCCCGTCCATCATGCTCAAGCTTGATGGACTTCCAGCGCTTGGCCGCCACCTGCGGAGCGTCCACCCGCTCCTGCTCGTTGAGCCACTTCTTGGCTTCCTTGAGGGTCTTGATTTTCCCCTCCTTGGTCGCCATGAAGTATAGCTCTCCGAGCACTTCCGGCAGGCGGTACCTGAACCGTTTGAAGACATACTTCTCCGCATCAGCGGGAGGCAGGTCTTCAGTGACGGTCAGCCCCCAATCGTCCAGCTTCTCCAAGAAGCGGTCGAGGTTGAGGGGGTTGCCGTCGTACATGGGGGGCTTGATGTCCTTCAAGTCTTCCCACACGGCGGCATCCGCGGCCTTAGAGACCATGAACGCCGGCCGCGAGGTCGACCGAGGTTCCCATCGGCCTCGCCCACGGACTCCCACGGCTGCCACGTCCATCTCCTCCATGGAATCCCTGTGGCTACGCCGCGGTTCCTCCACGTACGCTGAACCGAAATGTTCACGCCGTACTGCATCCATGTACGCATCCTCATCACGGCGCCGGCGGCTGCGTTCAGCGGCCTCCCGTCGTACACCACGCGGCGGGCTGATGTCGAACTCCTCCAGGTCCAGGTCCAGGTCCTCACCTTCGCCGACATCCCACTCCACGTCTCCTCTGGGGACCTCATCCCTGAGTCCACCATAACGTCCTCCAGCCCTGGGGATTGGCGCCGGGGCTGGTGCCGGGCGTCGGGGGCGTACAGGCGTCCGCGGTGGGGCACGGCGGTTGTGGTAGTCCGCGCTGAGCCACTCATCGCGCCATTCCTCACTGCCACTGCCGGGCGGCACGCGCTCGTTGCGGCGGCCCGCGCTGTGGTGACAGGGGGCGGTGAGAGAGGGGGCACTGGCGCTGGGGCGACTCCTGGGGGCTCCGCCGGGGGCGTGGGGTCTGCCTGGACCTGGTCCGGGTCCCCAGCCGTCGTCCGACGAGCCAGACTCCAGGGGTGGGTGGTCGCTGCCGACGCTCCCACGGGCTTCCAGCGCATCCAGCCTCTCCTGCAGGCCGCTGACGACGTTGGTCAGCGACTTGGTCTCGGCCCTGGCGATGTCCAGCTCCTTCTGCGCGCGCGCGGCGACCCCGGAGATGCGAGCCATCTCGACCTTGCCCGTGTCTACCTCGCACTCGAGGGAAAAGACCCTCCTGCGGAGGTAGACAATCCACCGCCAGGTGGTATCCGGGTCGCCGTTCCCTGGTGGGTCGTCGGGGTCCCCAGGGGGTCCTCCAGGAGGGCCTCCGCCGGGTCCGCCCGGTCCAGGGGGTCCTCCTCCGCCCGGTGGTCCGCTTCCAGGGGGTCCACTCGGTGGGCGTCCTCCAGGGGGTCCTGATGGTCCTCCGCCAGGGGGTCCCGGTGGGTCTCCGCCGGGTCGCCTCGGTGGGTCCGAGGATGGGCGCTTCCTGGTGATGCCGAAGTCCATGTCGTCATCCTCGCCCATGTCGCCCCACCTGGGCGTCTCGGTCTCGGAGGACTCCGAGCTCCGGTAGGGAGGAGGGAGATCCTCATCCTCACCTTCCGGTTCCATGGGGACGTCTCCGCCGCCTCCGCCCGTCCAAGCCACCACTTGGCGATGTCGACGGACTCGTTCATCCCCGTCACTGGCGGTGAAGAAGGGGTCACTGTCGTGGGGGTGCCCACCCGCTGGCCTCCGCGGCCTCTCGGGGGTCTTCCCCTTGCCCTTCCTCCGTCGACGGCCGGTGGTGCCACCGCTCCCACTGCTGCCCATGTCGGCCTCATCCAGCGCCATCCTGGAGGAGGCGTCCCCTTCGAAAAGCTTTCGAAGGGTCTCCACTCGTGATGCTCCCGGGGGAGTCTCGCGGCGGAGTTTGGCCTCTGCCTCCTCAATTGCGGCGGCGGTGGCTGCGGCAGCTCGCGCTTCGGCTTCCTCCCGAGCACGAGCTGCCTCGGCTTCCCGGGCCTGCTGCAGCCGCGCCTTCTGCGCTTCCAACGCTGCCAGCTCCGCCTGCGTCTTGGCCTTCTCCTCAGCGACCTTCCGTCGCGCGGCCTCGATGGCTTCCTTCTTGGCGGCGTCCTCCTGGGCCTTAGCCGTCGCTTCGGCGTGGGCCCTTTCCTCCGCCTCCTTCTTTGCCCTCTCTTGGGCAAGCGCCTCTTCTAGCGCCTTCACCTCGGACTCCTTGCAGGCAATGGCCTCCTGCGTCAGGCGGGCTTCCTCGTCGGCTGCCGCCAACTCACCGTTGACCTGGGCAGTCGCTGCCCCATGGGCGGCTACGGCCGTGAGTCCGGCCGCAATGGCCGCCACGGTCTGGGCGTGGATGGCCATGGCATGCGCCCACTCCGCAGCCTCCTCCTGGGCGATGCCGACGGCGCCCTCCACGGCAGCGCTGTACTGCCTGGCCCGTTGCCGGGCAACCCGACGGTTGCAGGGCACCCCACAGGCGCGCTCACAGGCGCGCGCCACGTCCCTTTCGGGAGCGACGCTGCTGCTGGAGCTGGCCTGGTCGGCCGGCATCCTCCCGCGGTGGGCCGACTCCACGTCACTGCTGGGGCCTGCTGGGGCCTGCCGGGCCCTCAGGAGCAGCGGACGGGGCTTGGCCAGGGTCTGCTTGGCGACTTGGATGTAGTCGCCAAGGGTGGTGGAGCCGGGGTGGTGACCACCATTGGCCCGTTGGGGACTGGGGGCTGGGGTTCCGCCCTTGGCGCCTTGGGCGGCTTCAGCGGCCAGGGACTCCTGGTACTCCCGCCACCTCCGGTCCCTCTTCTTGTCCCCAGCGGACCGCTTCTCCTTCCCCGGAGACGCGCTGCTGCTGCCCTGCAGCCTGCGCTCGCTCCCCGGTTCCGGGAAGTTCTTCTCGATCACGTCCCACAAGGAGACGTTGATCGAGGCGCCCGACGGGTACACGTTGGGCTCCTCGTCCTTCTCAATCCCGTCGGGACGCAGGCCTTCGCCGGGCCTGTCCGGCCGGGTCCACGTCCTCCAGCGCCTCTGCTGGTGGCGGTACTCGTACCCTTCCGCCCGCAGCCAGTCCTCCACGGCCTGCAGGTGGTCGGGGGCGATGTTCGTGCGGAGCTCGAAGCTCCTGGGCATGCCGCCTTCGCACTGGGGGTGGCTGTGGCGGTAGTGCTGGTCCCAAACCAACCCACGCAGCAGGCGTGCTGCATGGGGGTGGGGCCGCGGCCACGTCCTGCCCGCTTCCTGCCAATTCACCATGGCAGCGGGGGCGTACTTGGTCTTGAGGTCCTTGATGTGCACTCGTTCAACTCAACGAACTGGTTGTGGTTGTTGAGGAGGGTGCTGCAGCACTGGATTGGAAGTGCGGCTGGTGCTGGTCAGCCGGTGGTTGTGGAGGTGGTTGACGCGGCCTTGCTGGTCGGCCGATGGGACTCCGGGTCGGCCGATGGGGCTGATGCAGGAGTCCTGGTCTGTGCACCTCTTTCACGGTTGCTGCGCGGTCAGGGCGATACTCTGGACGGCGCTGCGGGCTCCGTGACGAACTCGGCGCTGTCGCTGAGTGGCGCTGCGAGCCGCTGCGCTGCGCTGCGAGACGCTGCGCTGCGCTGCGAGCTGCGAGCTGCGCCGCGCTGCTGCGACGCGCTGCTCGGGGTTGGTGGCCCCGAGTGGCACGCGAGGGTTGGGTAACCCCGCGGCGGTGAAACGCTTTTGACGCGTTCCCGTGGGGGGCCGGCCACGGGACGCTGCGGTGACACGCACAGGTGAGCAGGCAGGCAAGGCACTACGCTCACAAGGGCATCAATACGCTCGTGTCATGTGACAAAGCGTTTCAGAATCCTTGCCACTCTGCAAAGAGGGAACAAAAGTATGTAGAACAACACATCAGGATTTGTACACATGGGGTTAAGACTGGACTGGGGTAAGGGCATCACAGGACAATAGACACTCCATTCTAACTTGTATCCCAATCCCAGGTCCGACCCTCTCAGTGGCTGGTGGGGGCGGGGGCTCAAACACAACCCATGCCCTGCTCAGTCCGGACCCTGAAACCCTGCCAATGGGAGAGGTGTCCCACCTAGCCACAGGCGAGTTCCTGGGAACCAAGGGGCTCCAAGGCCAACTGACAGTGGCTCCCTATCCTCCCTAACGGCAGGTCCCAACTCCTATCTGAGCCAGAGATATGGCCCCGCCATAATCCCTCAGGAGTTGGTAGCTGAAAATGGGCTGTTTCAGCCCAAACTGATATTGGCTCCAAAATTCCCAAAATTGACCCCTCGTCCGGACCCGCCAGAGGTAGGGACGAGGCAACTGACCCTATGCCCTTCGAGTACGAACTCCCTGGAACCCTCACCCAACCTGGTTCCCTCTGAGGTCCCGGCATCAGGGCAACACGGATGAGTCAAGTGGGGTCATGATGCCAAAATCACCAAAACTGGCGTCATTACCACGCGTGGCTCGCCCGGCCAAGGTAAGGCTAATGGCTCACAGGGTAGGAGGCAGGACCTAGGACTTCTATCTGAGTGTACAACTTGAATTTAGGTCCGGGCTCCCTATGGGCTTAGAGAAATGGGGCCGCCAATTGACCACACGGAAGGGGGAAATTGGGGTCCCAAAATTGGGTCATTTTGGCTGCTTGAAATGAGCCAAAATTCAGTGTGCTCCCAATAGTATATCTCCACGCCGGCTTGGAGATCGGATCCGCCATTCCATACGCGATCCACCGGGAGTCCAACGGAGACTTCCATGCCCTTGGCTCTCAAAGATCTGCATGTCACTCGGCGTGGTGACGATCCCAATTGGGTCCACAAATGCAAAAATGGCGAAATTGCCCACCCTCACTTTGGGCTAGCACCTTAACGAAGGAGGCTACGCTTCGCCCACGTGGTGTGTGGACCATGGGGACCATTACCCATAACATTCATGTCATATATGGTCCATTGGTCCATGCTTCCGGCGTGCACGAGGGTTAGAACATAGTGCACGGCGGGCAACAAAAGTGGAAAATTGCTCAAAATGGCCAAAAATGCGCACACTCATGGTTGGGGCAAATGAGGCACATGCCCGACTCGGACCGGAGTGTGCCATAGGATTGGTATCAAGTCATATTGGTCCCACATATCTTTTGGGCGTCGCCCAACTCCTCCGATATTGGGAATGGCAGGGTCGCCAAGTGAGCCCATGATTTGGGATAGTCCCAAATCGCCAACATGGCGGCCACGGTATGCCAAGCCTAAGAGGAGTTATTCGCCGGGTCCAAGATATGTTGGGCACCGAAGTATGTACCCTCATATCATACTTGGGTCATGATGTCAATTGAGCGCAACGTTGAGATACATGGTCGCCACTTGACATCATGACGGGCCAAAAATGGCAAAATTGGCACAAGCACACACAAAAGTGCCTTGAAAGGTGCATAACTATATTATAATATCTTCGGCTTGGATCGTGCAATCACTTAATCCTTCTACACACAATGACTTGACACCAATGACCTTCGATCCCACATATGTGCTCCACTTGGGGCGCCTTGAAAGGTTACGAGCGCTATTTCCCAAGTGGGCACATGAAAATATGGAAAATTGCAAAATACACACCTTGCTCCCAACGCATCGCTTCGGGTTCACCACACAAGCTTCCCTTCACGAAGGTTAGGCTTGCAATTGATCGTAGGGAGTATGGAGAAGGGGCTTGCACAATATGAGGTCCATTGGCGGGCTTGGCTTAGAGTAATGGACCCGCCAAATGGGCACGCAACACAACACATGGCACATACCACCTATAGCCCAAAAAGGTAGCTCCCACCACGATATTTCATGCCCCTCCAAGGGCATAACTTTGTGTCAATCGCTCATAGGAACTCAAGGAGAGTTCCTATGCAACATCAACACTTGCGCGCTACACTCGAAAGTTATCTTAACGCACGCAATGTCATGGCCAAAGAGTTATAACGCAAACTCTACCCTCTTGACCATGATCCATTACACTAGCGCGCACGTGTGGAAACGCAAGGCATATGATGCTTCCTAAATTACGTCGGGAGTATTGTGAATACATCCCACGTTTCCTTATTGTCATTCCTCGCAAATAACACGAGATATGACCTTCACAAGTGGCCTCACGAATCAACTTTGTTTTGCCCATATCTTTAAGACAAATGGAGGGCAAGAGAAAAGGAAAGTTGATTTGTGCATAGGGAAGCACGTAGGTCCACTCGAAAGAGGTCAAATCAAGTGCGGGGATGTCGAAGTCGAAAATCCGATTTCGACATCCTGAAAAATTCGGATTAAGGTTGCGAGTATTGATTATGAAAATTGCGGAAGCATCCATGCAGTTCCTGGCGACTTTGGAGCCTTCGTGACGGATTGCGTTAAAATTTCCATTAATTACAGTTAAACTGGCGGTTACGGTAAGGTCGCGATCCAACCGCCAGCAGTCAAAACAGTGAATATCAGAACGGAAGCGTAAAACTTGACGGAAACAATATGAAAATAAAACCCTGTTGATTCCTGATGTTCGGATATACAAATCTCCGCTGGCGGTGCATCGGTTGCCGATGCGGGGCTTTACGGCACGGAACGGAGCGTCAACGGGCATCTTCCCTTCCGTACATGGGGTTAGTGGACCGGAGACCGGCTGTATGCCGTAACCTAGCCATGGGGTTCTGGGTACCGCTTCAGGAGTAGCTCAACTCTACCCTCCTGCTTCACAACTTTCCCTGTGTCTGTCTCAATAATGGTATCACCCAACTTAAGACTCAGAGACCCACTGTCAGCCTTCTCAATACTTGGTGTCACACGGGGCTTGCGAAGCCTGTCACGTAACCCTTGGTAAAGCACGCAGGTCCAAAAGACTGCCTTGACAACGGGAGCCCATGGTGGCCAGGGTGACCCGGGACTCCACACCCAGCTGCCATACAGGACCCGGATATGGGGCATAATACGACGTGGTTCTTTGCACATAGTCAAAGTACCCACATTTGTTGCAGAGGGTATACACAGGACACAGACGAGGTAATTAAAAAATGGTATGCTTATAAACAAAAATCGAGAGACTTGGGCGAAATTTCGCCCAGCTCATCGTCAACAACGAAATAAAGACTACGAAATCACTACCACTCAGAGTGCAGGATAATGCAGCATACCCCTAGACTCGTGCAAAAACCCCTCAGTGACTGCATCCGGATGGGGCACATGCCACCCCCACAACTGCTCAACTCTGGCCAACTTTACTTCACGCTTGATTCCCAGTACTGTGCTTTTAGTACCCAACATGTAGAGGACAATGCTTGACAGTCTGTCTTGCATTAGTCCTTCGCACTCTTTGAATACCCCAAGCGCCAGTTCAACATCTCGCTTCTCCATCCCATAAATTGCGTCAACAGCTGGCTGCCGGATGAATTTGACAAGCTTGCCGAACCGTGCCCAACGCTTGGCTACAGTAACCCTAAGACAGCAAGAGACAGGTAAAAATACATGCTTACAGTAATGTATAACGAAAACGGATACAGTTGAAACTTTGAACACACCACATTGCTTTCATCAGCAGTAATATCAATTTCAGCCAACATTTTCTGAGTATGGGTGAGCAGGGGGGCATCTGAATCCTCCGCAATATGCTCTAACAGGAGTGCCATCCGGTCACTGCTTGTTAACACACTACTGCTTGTGGTCTGCACTTGATGAAGCCCTGCTAGCTTTCTTCGTATGGGCAAAGGAGTGTCTCTTCTAACCTCAAAGCCTTCAAACTCTCGTGTCCATGTAGGGAGAGGGTGATTTTTTGGATTCCTTGTCCTTGCGATGTTGCATAGCAGCCGTGTAGACGTGCTGCCCCCGAATGGCATACCAACACCCAGCTGTACATAAGGTAACAGGCGGTACAGAATAAAATCAAATGGCATTGGAGATCGAGTACAATCGAAATAGGACAGGGCAAAACATACGCACGCCACGTACCAGCAGTAAATCGTCACTACAATCAGGTGGCGGTGCCCTTAATAAATCGTCATAGCGGGCTTGGACCCGGTCGGGGTTCAGCCCACAAACCTGGCCTTCATAGCAATCTCTATCAATCAAGATCTGATCCCATCGCACACGAATGCGTTTTGTGGAGGTGAGGTAATCTGCCAGATTGACTTCTGCTTTTCCTTTGGGTTTTGGCTTTGGCTTCGGTTTGGCGGCTGGTTTGGGCTGTGGTTTTGGTGCGGGGGCGTCAGCAGCAGCATTTCCCTCACTTCCACTAAGATGCTCTTCATCATTCGCCAGGTTTGCGGGTTGTGTACCAACATCTTGAGAGACCATAGAAGACATCGCTTGAAAGGAAACAAAACATCAGATGCACAGTGTAGACATGAGGGTATCTAGGTGCTCGGACAGAGATATTAGCCAACTTAGATGAAAGTCGGAGAAACTAGGTTCAGAAACAGGCACTACAACAACAACAGGGATGACACAGTGCTGAAGGCTATGAAATTGACGTTGACCGGAAAGCTGGCCGAAATTTCGCCTAGGTCTGGTAGTTTCAAATAATACCAGGCTCAAAATCATGAATGTCGGGCGCCTGGGCGAAACTTCGCCCAGCCGGAAGCACAATAGCATATAATAGAGTCAAACCAATCTCAACCCTGTGTACTCCGTCCCAACCCTCTTCCTCATCAACGTTTTGAGGGACGAGTCACTGCGCACCTCTTCTGGGCCCTCACTGGCACTGTCAACATAATTAAAAAAATCTACCACCGGTGCAGCAACAAGCATAGGGTGCAGGGCAGGGGGTTTTTTGGGGGGGGTCTCGGGGGAGGGGCGGGGGGTGTGTGGGGGACTAGCACCGGCACACCGCGGGCCCGGGGGGTGTCGGCTAGTTTTGGAGCATTACCACCGGCTGTGTTGATACTCTGGTATTGTGCACTTCGCTGCCTCTGATCAAAATTGGAGCGTTTCTGACTGTATGCATTCAGAAAGTCCACAACACCATTGGGTATTTTAGTCTTGGCAATCAGACATCGTAGGCTATGCCAAACAAGGCTCAAAAATTGCGGCTCTGTAACCCTTGTACGCGACAACACTCCGGGAAAGTGCATGAGGGGGGCTTCATCAAGACGCTTGACCACATACTTATGCTCTTCCAGAACAGCAACGGGAAACCAAGCATGTGATATGTTCTGAATGAACAAGCGCACGTGCTTTGTGTACTTGTCCACAAACTTCTGCGGCGGGACACCCTGGCATTTTTTCTCTCGTGGAAGTGTGGGGGGGAGAGTTAGAAAAATATCAGTTTTCTGCTGCACTGGCTGAGCATTACCAACCTCCTTCGACCTCATGAGTAGGCGACTAAGCATTGCTTCGCCGTACTCCTCAGAAAAGGGGCAGTTCATTTTGGCTTGCCAATAATTTCTTGGTGGCTGAATGGGAACTTCTTGTACTTGTTGTTAAAGCCCAGTGGCTTGCTAAAAGAATTCTTGGGGGCTTGCCGTGAAATCCTGGTGGTGTGCTATTCATTCTTGGAGGCTTGCTATTAATTCTTGGTAGCCTACTTTCCTTTCCAGTGGCTTGCTAGTACGCACTCGTGTGTTGGTGTTAATTTTGGCACGATTGCTTTTTATTCTTTGTGGCTTGCTATTGATCTTTTTTGCTTGTCATTGATTCTTGGTAGCTTACTACTAATTCCTTGTGGCTTGTTGTTGATTTCTTGTGGTTTGGGATTACTTGGTCGTTACTTCTTGGTGGCCTGTTGATAATCCTTGGTGGCTTTTTGTTGCTTCATGGTGGCTTGATGTTTATTCCTTGGCACTTGTTGGTCTTTCAGGGTGGCTTGCATTTGATTCTTGGTGGTTTGCTATTATTTCTTGGTGGCTTGTCGTTGATTCTTGGCTGCTTGCTTGGCTTAATTTGTGGAGGCTTGCTGATAATTCACGGAGGCTTGCCGTTAATTCCTTGTAGCTTGTTGTCAATTCTTCATGGCTTGCTTTTGACTCTTGGTGGCTTGAGGCCAATTTCTAGAGGCTTGCTGCTACATCTGGCTTGCCACTAGTTCCTCATGGCTTGCTTATTACTCATCGTGACTCTTGGTGGTCTCTTGTTAAACGTTGCCGACTTGCCAATAAACCCTAGTGGCTTGCTTTTAGTTCATTTTGGCTTGGTAATAATTTGTGACATCTTGCTCTTGATTCTTGGTGGCTTGTTGTTAATTCTTGGTGGCTTACAAGTAATTTGTGGTGGCCTGCTATAAATTGCTAGTGGCTTGCTACTAATTCTTCGTGGCTTGTTGTTCATTAATGGTGGTTGGTTGTTCATTCATGGCAGTCTGATGTTAATGTTTGGCGGCCTATCAATTCCTAGTGGCTTCTTGTTAGTTCTTGGTGGCTTTGTGTTAATTCATGGCAGATTGCTATTTATTCCAAGTGGTGTGCTATGGTACCTTGGTGGCTTGATGCTAGTTCATTGTGGTCGGATGTTCATTCCGGGAGGCTTCTTGTTGATTCTTGCTAGCCTGCTTATTCTTTGAGGCTTGCTGTTAATTTCAGCTTGATATTAATCTATTGCCTTCGGCAAGGCAACTCGAAGAGGGGAGAGGGACGACCATTCTTGAGCGGCCGAGGCTGGAAAACTGCATAAGCAGGTTGTGCCCCAAAACCCTTGGGAGCCACCCCCCCCCACACCCAAGCAGTGTGAAAAACACAAAAAAAAGGGGGGGGGGGCTAAAACATACTGCACGTAGGATATGTGATCATTTTGGATAGTCAAAGTATCAAAAAAATGAGTTTCGGAAATTTCCATTTTTGAGCTGCCGAGGCTGGAAGGTTGCATAAGCAAGTTGTGCCCTAGACCCCTTGGGACCCCTCCCCAACTCCCAAATAGTGCGAAAAACACATAAAAGGGGGCTAAACATGCTTTGCATAGGATGTTGTTCATTTGGGATGGTCGAAATTTTAAAAAAAATCAGTTTCGGAAACTCTATTGCCTTCGGCAAGTCCACCTCGCAGAGAATCTACCCCAAGCAACGCACACACAAAATAGGGGGGACACAAAATGAATGGGGCCTAAAACACGCTTTACACAGCTTGGATGGTCATTTTAAGTGATCACGGTATCAGAAAAATAAGGTTCCAAAACTTCGATTTTTGAAGTGCCTAGGGTGAAAAACTGCAGAAGCACGTTGTGTACCAATCCCTTGGGCACCCCCCCCCCCCCGGGAGCTAAGACCCAAATAGGGTGAAAAACACATGAATACGGCCTAAAACATACTTTACATACCTTGGAAGGTCATTTTAGGTGATCACAATATCAAAAAAAAAAGTTTGGAAGCCTTCGATTTTTGAGCTGCCCAGGGTGAAAAACTGCATCTGCGTAAAAAGGTTGTGTACCAACCCCTTGGGAGCCCCCCCCCCCCCCATGCACCCAATCCCCAAATAGGGTGAAAAACACGCAAATACGGCCTGAACCATGCTTTACATACCTTGGATGGTCATTTTAGAAAAAAAACAAAAAAACAGAAGCACACACGCAGGGACACCAAAAGCAGGCAAACAACTCGACAGTGTGCCGCTCCCCCGCTCCCCGGCTGCCTACGCACGGCCCGCGGCAGGGATACCACCGACCAGTCTGTCAACGCCAATACACACGCCAACTTGAGGGCGGTAAACTGCAGGCGGGGGGGTCCCCACAACACATGGGCTCAAACCCCTGACAAATGGGGGCTATGCCCAAAATGAGGCATGTAGATCCACTGCGCACGCCCCAAACTCTGCTGCAAGCGCCGCATACTGCAGAGGCTGACGGAAAATCGCATCCAATGCACCATCAGGGCTTCCCATGCATCCCCCGCCGTCCGCAAGCTTCCCCCATTCAGGTCCACATCCTTCCCAAGCCACACTAGGCACGTTACCGGCTCTAGTGTGCTCTTAGGGCTTATAAACCCACACCTCGCACGTAATTCCGCTATAGCCTGCTCATGCACTCACGCTTTACCCCGTCCCACAATAAGCAGATCCTCCATGTGGATTAAAACCAACACTCCTACCAAACCAATCTCCTCCACTAAACGCTCCAAGACTTTCGGGCACAGAATCGGACTATACTTCCAACCAAAAGGCAAACACCTGGAAGACAAAACTCCTCCCTCACCATCCAAAACACGGGAAGCGCCCCGGAAAGCCTCAGGGAGGCGCAGCGACCAAAAACAGTTGCTAAGGTCAATATGGCACATACACAGCTCCTCATCCTGCCCCGCTCCGGGGGACCCAGCACCCCCCAGACCGGCCGGAGGCATCGAGCCCGACCATAGAAGGAGGGCAGGAAAAATGATGTACCCTGCTCCGCCACTTGCGCCAACAGAGCCATGACCTCCACTGACGGAAGCGAAAACTTCTCTGGTTTCTCGGGCATGGCTCTATTGACCGGCACCAAGTTCACTATCAGGCTACACTTATCAAGCGTCTTAGGAATGGCGAAAACCCCCCCTCGGACCTGGTGACCCCGGCAGGAGGGGGAACAACAAGTTCTGACTTCGCAAAGCAGGCAACATGACCACCGCCTCGTCCGACGGGGGTCCAACGCCTGAAAAGTGGCAACTTGCTACCGACGCAAAAGACTCTGGCACATGATGCTCCCAAACTCCCAAATATCAGCCGGGATAGGTATTTTCCCCACCACCCCCAAACCCCTGCGCAACACTTCTTCCCTCACAGCTTCGGCGACGTGGAATCATGAAGCAAGGATTCCCACACTCCTAAATCCAGGGAGGACAGAGCCGCAGTGATTAAGGGCAAGAAATCCAGTTGCCGGAGGTCTCTAGCCGCCTCCACCCCCCATTCCGGGAATTGGATCAGGCGCCGCTCCAACACCCCCGGCAGTGCCCTTGGAAGGCAAGCACGCAGATTTCTCAACCACCATCCCCGGCGTCTGACGTACATTGCAGTTATTGGCCTGTGACAGTCAAATCTAAGATTTGGAATTGTTTTTATCTAAAGTTGTTCCGAATTTCTTGTCAAAAGATAATCAGTTTTTTTAATTATATTTTTTCAAAATAATCAGTCTTTTGTAATGATTGCTTTTGATATAATGAAAAATTGACGCAAAGTTCTAAATGTTTCGAAATCGATGACAGTAGAAGCTTGAAGACCACCCAACACTATTTGATTCTGAATTTGCAAAATGCTCTTGTTTGAAGCTACAATACGACCTAGTGTTGCGATAAGACATTTTTTGCCTTCGATAAAACATTTTTTGCCCGTTTCTAGTTGGTGCGATTAATGAGTTTGTATTCATTTTCAAAATAACGAGCTTTACTGACAATTTTGAAAGTTATGTCTAGTAATGCCCGTAACTGGCATTTCCGATTAATTGATAACATTGGGCCCAAAACATAGTCAACCCCATACATTGTCCTCAATTGTCACATGTATGACCCAAGCACTTCTCGGTAAACTGTCTGCTTGTGTGCCCATCTTAAGTAGTTGCAATGGCCTGCAGCGCACTCAGCACTTTGTGGTTACTTAGCGACCGCCGATTTCCCGACCCGGATCTCATCTCAAGTTTTGGCCCCACCCTAATTTGTCTATTGTGCCTCTTGCCACCAAAGGAAGAGATCCAGATACATATATCCACTATGCTGCCTTGGTTGTTGCCGTAACACTTGGCTTGGTTTGGCAAGTATGATTTTCTTGGTCGTTGAAATGTCCTGGTTTAGGAATTGAGTTTAAAAAACTTGTATGGCGATCAAACACATCAACCTAGATACAGCAAGCATCCGTAAATGAGTGCACAAAGTGATGCAAATGACATGCGGTTTAAAGAGTTGGCAATTGCAGCAACTTCTCTAAATGATGCCCGTCCAAATGCTGTGATGGTCCATGTTGTTTTCAGTATGAAGACTGGGCCTGACACTCCTTATGAAGGGAACCTACAAACCACCTTTCTGTTGAAATCTATGTTCTACAACGCCAACAGTAACGTCCCTTACTAACCCAGTCCTCGATGCCCAGCACACACCTTCGTTCTTACTTATTGTTGCCGGCACGGTTGCTGGTGCACTAGTTTTACAAAGAATTATGCTAGGTCTACTGCCCGCCCGATGGAACCGAAATTATTTTTTCTGTAAGACTAGTGTCTTTTGACATGGAACTGAAGCTACCTGTGACTTTCCGGAGACGACTACGCCGTTGTCTTTCTCATTGCCAACCACTAACGAGACGTACATTTACATATGGAGAAGACACAGAGTAAGAAAAAGAACTTTTCCATTGCTTAGGAGTAGACTTTAGTTGTATTAGAGATGCTCTAAGCTATCCTGCATGTTTATCTTAGTATTGGCCTAACCAAAATGGGTGATAACACATTTTGACCTATAGAACCAAACACCAAATCAGGATGTTGTGTGGACCCCTTAATCCCCAAACAATGTGAACTAAAACATCTTTTCCTGAGCAGACCGAGGCATTGATATACTGAGGCAGAGACTATGAATCTATCTATATTTTCTCATGAATTCTTAGCTATCCTGGTGGTATGCACCCTAGGGGCTGGGGGACCTCTTTTTGAGAGGTCCTGGGTTCAATACCCAGTCAGCCTAGCTAAGTAAGACGTTCCCATGTGACATGGCAGTGACCTCAGCGCCACAAGCCATGCCACCTCAGCACCTATGGGACCCAAAAACAAAGACTCCACATCTGAAGATGGCACTATGGAAGGGTGTGAGCCCTTGGGGCAGTTTTCCAATCAGTGTTTCTCAATCATGTAAAATATTTCAACCTGAGTTGCATTGAATGTCTATTGCTGTGGTCTATTGTTGATATCTTTCTTTATCTGACTCATTGTGACTGCAGCCCTTCATGCTTTGGTCCCGTTTGTCTTCTACGTGCTCATCTCTTGCTTGGGTTATCCTGAATTGGTTGTATTTCAACAACAAATCATTTTCCTCATCAAAAACAAGCAGCAGGAACCCTACACCAGCAGCAAGCGGCAGGAGAGGCACAACAAAGAGTAGAAAGAACTCTTTTAAAATTGTCTGGTAGCAAGAGGCTGACAGTCTCTGCGTGCTGGCAGCAACCCCGTGCCGTACACCCAGCGCGCCGAGGACTGTCCTGAGCAAGAAGGGCGAGTATGGACACAAAGAAGGAGGACAGCGACGCGAAGACGCCGCCTGAGGCACCAGCAATGCCAGCGCCTGGAGAGCCTCGACCTGGACCTGACGCTGTACCTTCGGTGGCCTTACATGGGCCAGTGGACGTGGCCGATTACTCGCTGGAAGGACTGCAATCGGCGTTCAGGGCCCTCTCAGTCGAGGAGGTGGACACCAACCCTGTGAAGAGAAAGAGGGAGAGAGAGAAGGATGCAGGAGGAAGCATGGCAGACGAAGGAGTGGACCATGGGCACGACCCGACGAGCGAGTCCACCTTCGAGGGCGCACCAAGCGCCTCTGGCCTCCACGCATCATTCTCTGCTACAACCACCACACTCCCAACTCCAGACCCACCTGCGGCAACATCCACACCCATAACCACCCCGCCTATGGCTGAGGGCACAGGCTTTACTGGCATGCCTATCTACCCTGCCTATGGTTTGGACCCATCCACCACTGCGTTTCCAGAGGCAACTACTGCCAGTGAGCCAGTCGCCTCCGGTTCTGCGCCGCGCTGGTATGCGGCAGATTATCACCATCCTCTACCCGCTACGGGAGCATATGTGGTTGATGTTCCTGGGTATGCAACCCTGAGTGGGCTGAGGAAAGGCCCTGAGTCATGCGGGAGCAGGAATAGAGGATCGGGGAGATCCTTCAACAGGTCCCTGACGCGGTCGGAGATTAAAGAGGCCCTCCGAGGAGCCACCTCTGAACTTGTTGGTGATCTCACTCAGGAGATTTGGGCTAAACTGGAGCCCCTGATTCCTACCCAAGCGTCACCTACCATTGTGGGAGTATCACCTCACCGAGTACAAGCCAATCACCTGGTGGCGGGGTTGACAAACACCCTAGGAAGCCTGAGGAGCCGACCGATGCCGACCCCTGCTGTGATACCGAGAAGCCCTTTCATACCAAGAACGGCCCAGCCTCCCTACGGCCACGTGGAGAATTCCACGAGAGCCGAGCTGGACCTGCTGGGGCTGACAGCCCTGAGGGCAATGGTTGACGTGGAGCCCTACGGCTCTAGTGACCTAGGCGGAGACCCCTCTGACGATGAGCCGCCGTCCATGACTTCTGCTTCGCCCTCGGAGGACGACGACCCTGAGGACCCTGAGAACCCGAGCAGGCGGAAGACGAAGAAGAAGAGGAAGACCAAGCGCCCTGAGGGACACAAGTCTCAGGAGACTAAGGCAATCGCCACCGCCAAAATTGTGGTGAACTTGCCTGAGTTCACAGCCAAGGATCTCAGCGATTTCGCTGAGAACTTTGGCCGGTTCCTCCGAATGACCAGCCAAACCCATGCTAGTGGGCGAGTCAAGTGCGATCTGCTCCTGCAGTGCTGCAAGACCAAGTACCTGGAGAAGCAGGTGAAGCAGATCGTGACGAAGTCCGCCACCTTCGCCGACGTGTTGGTTGCCTTGGAGAGGCAGTACCCTACCTACGAAACCGACCTCTTCATCAGGGCCGAGATAACGAACCTAGCCGTGCTACCCAACAACCCCAAGCCAGCCAGGATCTCTGAGCTACTGGCTGACCTGGACCACTGGGTGGGACGACTGACGCCCGGTTCCTCCGGTAGCGACGACCTGCTTTTCTGGTTGGTGGCTAAGCTCCCTCGGGAGCTGTGGGACGAGTGGCGGTCAACGCCAGAGCGCAAGGCGAGAGCCCTCAACTATGAGGATTTGTCTGTGCTACTCTTGGAGCTGGCGCTGGAGAAAGAAAGCAACCAGCACCTGAACGCCTACCGTCCTGGAGGAGGAGGCTCTGGGAGCCATGGCAAAGGGTACGAGGGACCCAGACCTGGACAGGGGACTACCCCCAAGCACGCCCGTATCATGGGCAATGTCCAGGAGCTCTTCTGGTGTGACGCCAGAGAAGAGCATGGTCACCTGCAGCACGCCCCCGACTGCGATCAGCGCGATTGCTTCGTGGTCCAGGGGAAGAAGCAGCAGACCAACACCGGCGCCAAGCCTAAGATGCCGGATCATTACAGGTGCACTATCACCTGTGCCTTCTGTAGGAAGAGGAAGCAGTACGAGGGTGAGTGCTACCACAAACAACGCCTGTCGGCGAAGCTGAAGGGCGAAGTTCTTGGCAAAGGCTCTGGCAAGGGGGGTGGCAAGGGCAACGGCAACGACTCCGGCAAGGGCATCTCTAACGGCCGTGGGAAACACCAAGACAAGAGCCAAGGTTGACGAGCAGGAGGCGCTAATCGCCAGCCAGACAAGGACAACAAGAACCAGGACAAGAACGGAGGCACCCCAACCCTAATCCAGGGGGGAGCTCCGAGCCCTCTGGAGGGCAGTCTGGCCCTACCACACGCTCGCAGACTCGGGCCCAGCAAGAGCAAGGGGCCAAGCGTGAGCATGAAGGTGGTGATGACGACAACGCCAAGAAGAGAAGCCGTTTCATGAGGATGGCCCGCAAATTGCGGAACAAGGGGTTCAAGGTGACCTGTCCCGCGGAGTTCTGACGGGGACGCTCCGGTGGGGCCCTGGACCTGGTGTTCTGGGTACGTATCCGATTAGGGGGACGTGAATACCTGGGTGTACTGGATACTGGAGCCTCCATATCAATAGTGGCCAAGAAAACTTTACCTTGTGGGAGCCCGACGAACACCATGCCCACCGCGGCTAAAAGAACGGGGGATGGACATGTGGTGCACAGCTGCGGGGACTGTGAAGTGGAGGTACCAATGGGCTCCCGAACTATCGCCCATCGATTCTATGTGATGGACACTGAGGCTTTCGATTTTGTATTGGGGACTGACTTCTTCGTGCAGCACTCCCAGATACAATCCCTGACGCTGCAAGCGCCCTACCTCCTCTACGTGGACCACGGCAATGGCAGAGAGTCCGTGCCACTGGAGCAGTCGGAGCACACCTGTAGCTATCTGAGGGTATCGAAGGAGGAGCCCTCGAACATGATGGCGGCCTCAGAAACTGAGGACTATCAACTATTGGGGGAAGTCCTAGACCAAGGTCTGAAGGAGTTGGCTTACTCCAGAGATGACCTTTTGTTTTGCACTGTGCCTCCCAGCTATCCGGGTAGGGGCTCCCGATCAAGAGAAGACCTGAGCGTGGAGTTGTTCGCCAGCGACAAGCAACATGTCTTGGACCTCTACTGCAGCAGGGGGAAAAACTGCTGCTACAACTTTTACTGGCCCTCTTTTGGGATGGCCTACGGGAACCCCAGTTTCAGTGAACTGTGGAAGGTCTTGACCAAGGTGGCCCTGGAACGTTCCCGTATGGTCCTGTGTTCCCCCGATTGGGGAGCCCATGGGGGCAACGAGTACTGGCGAACCCTCCTGGACAGGCTGACTATCAGCTCCGTCCGGCTACCTGATGAGGCCATCTACGTGCCTCTGGGACGCAAGACGCCCATCGGGAAACCCGGATGGGGAAGTATGCTTAGCGTGGTGGACGGGGGTCTTACCTCTATCCCCTGGGAGGACCTGTACTCAACTCTGGTCCAGACTATACAACGAGAGAGCGATGGACTCACCCTGGGTGGCTTGAAGGATCGACTACGACCTCAAGATGCTATTGAGACTATACCAGGGGGAGATGAATACGGCGTGACTAACACCAATGCCCCCAACTCTCTCTGCCATGTGCCTGTTCCTGATGGAGTCTCTGAGTGTGGACTATCCGAGCTCAACAGCTCTATCCACTCTGACAACAAAACTCAGCATGACGCCTTCTTTGTGCAGACATGCGTGGAGGAAGTGGAGAACGCCGAGTACACCACCCCACTGAAGCCCCTACTCTCCATGAGGGTGGATGACCCCTTGGACGAGGAGCTGGACCCTCGATCCAGGCTAAGGGAGTACGTGGACTCCAAGAGGAGGTTGGTGGCAAAAAAGCTATGGTACGCTAAGCCTACCCCCAGCTCATGGCCCCTGAAGCAAGGATGTATGGGAGATCTATCCCAATTGAAGGAGGACCTCAAACAGCGTCATATCGTTGATGATGAACTCCCAAGAGAGTTCGGCGACTGGCTACTCGCCCCATGCGCTATTCCTAGGACGCCCTGCGTGGTTCCTACGTGCTCCCTATCCCGAGAATACCCATTCTTCTGTGAGTAACTGGGTCCAGGAGGAACAAGCGACGGTGGACAAGGCCAAGGCTATGCTCCAGAGAGTGAGGGAGCGTCAGTTGAACAAGAAGAACAAGCACCGGGTGCCTGCTTCCTACCAAGAGGGGGACTGGGTGCTGGTGCACCACAGCCGACTACCCGCCTGGCTACGCTCTACCAGCGATGACCCCTACTTCGGGCCCTACAAGATTCTATCTGTGGATGGACACCAACAAAACAAACAGCACAAAGCGCCAAGGCCCGGGGCAACCGGGGCCGGAATCCACAGAAAGCGCGAAACAGGGCGGAAAGAGACAACGGGGGCGCGGAACGAAAGAGCGAAGAAAAAAAGGAAGAGCCACGAGCAGCGACGACGAAAGCAGCGCGACAGACGGGGGTGGGGGGGGGGGGGGCAGCAACCACCAAAGAGCGGCCAACGGCGAGGCGGGACATACAAGACGAGAGCGCACAGAGAGCAGAGACGCGGGAGGCCAACAAAACAAACAGGCCACAGCACCAAGGCCCAGGGCGACCGGGGCTGGAAAACAGCGAAAACGAGAGACAACGGGGGCGCAAAAAAAAACTGAGCACCGAGAGGCAGCGACGAAAAGCGTGAGACACGAACGGGGGGGGGGGGGGCAACAACCACCAGGGAGCAGCCGACGGGGCAAGAGGTCACGGACAGCCGAGAAGCGGGAGGCCAGCAGAACAAACAGCACACAGCGCCAAGGCCCAGGGCAACCGGGGCAGGAAACCAGACAAAGTAAGACACAAGGGGGGCAAACAAAAAGGAAAAAAAAAACCAGAGGCCGGGGGGAGAGGAAAGAAAAACGAAGCGCCAAGGCCCACGGCACCCGGGGCCGGAAACCAAAGAAAGCAAGAGAAAAAAGGGGGCGCGAAAAAAAAGGGGGGGGGATGGGGAGAAGGGCAACAAAGGGGGGGGCAAATAAAGGACCAAGAAAGAGGCAACCCCAGCCCAGAGGTGGCCGAGCAAAGCAGAAAGACAAAGCGGCCAGAGGAAAAGGGGAGGCGCACCAAAACGCTCGCGGGAGGCCGGCCCGCCAGACTCGGCCAGGAAGGACGAGCACACGCACACACGCACGGGACCCGGGCGTGGCGTCCTCCGACCCGCAAGGGGAGGTGTCGGCGTCCAAACCAAACAGCCCCGGTCCACCGGGCGAGTCCCCCGTCGCAAGACGGACGGTACGGGAAACCGGATGCGTCAGTGACCGGGTCCACACACGCCAACCACCGCAGCGCACGCAGCCCAAGACCGACGCCGGAGGGACAACCCCATCGCGGGGCCCCGAACGGGTACGACGCGGAGCGAGCCCAGCGCCCCTGCCTTGGTGGGGGCCAGCGGCAGGCACAATGAACCCGGTTCTGGGCCGGCCTCCGCATGCCCCGCGCAGCCGCCCAGTAGACCCGGAAGCGAAAGCCCCCGGGATGGGGAAAGGCACCACGGCGTCGGGAAAGCCGACCGCAGCACCCAGAGCGACCGGACTGGACGAGGCGCGGCGCACCACGCGGGGCCATGAGGCACGGCCGAGAGGCACGCCGCCGGCCACAACCACGGCACACGGACAGGTGCCAGGCAACAACGGCCGCCGGGTGGCACAAACCCGGACAGCGCGCACCACAACCACACAACCACGGCGGACACGGAAGGGAAGACGAGGCCCAGCAGCGCCAGAGAGACCAGACTCCCCGGATTGGATCGTCCGGCCTGGGCCAAGCAGCAGGAACCGCCGCCCCCCGGACTGGAACATCCAGGGACCAGCGGCGGTGGACGCCCCCCGGACTGGAACATCCGGGGCGGAACAAGCAGCAGGCGCCACGGGGAGCCACAAAAGCGGCCACGAGGACGAGGCTGAGGAAATGCAGCGAGGCAGAGTGGAGGACGAGGCCGGGGAGAAGCGGAGAAAAGAAGATGAGGACAAGGCCAAGGTGACGCAGAGATGCACACACGTGGACGAGGACGGGGGGATGAGGTAGAGCAGCTGCGGGCACAAGGCCGAGGAGAAGCAGCGGAGCAGCGACGAGGAGGAGCCCGAGGAGATGCAGAGTGGGGGTGACCAAGACGAGGCCGTGCACAAGCAGCCAAGAGCAGACGAAGACAAGGAGTGCCCAGGACTGGATCATCCGGGGCAAAACAAGAAGGAGCGGCCCAAGCGAAACGACCACAAAAGGCGGAGGAAAGAGTCCCGACGCACCGGACTGGATCAACCGGGGCGGAACAAGGAGCAGGGGCCACCACCCCCCGGACTGGAACATCAGAGGACAAGTGGCGGCCAGACGCCCCGGACTGGATCGTCCGGGGTGGGCCAAGCAGCAGGAAACGCAGCCCCCCGGACTGGAGCATCCAGGGACCAGCGGCGGTGGACGCCCCCCGGACTGGAACATCCGGGGCGGAACAAGCAGCAGGCGCCACGGGGAGCCACAGAAGTGGCCACGAGGACGAGGCCATGGAGATGCAGCGAAGCAGAGTGGAGGACGAGGCCGGGGAGAAGCGGAGAAAACAAGATGAGGACAAGGCCAAGGAGACGCAGTGATGCACACACGTGGACCAGGACGGGGGGATGAGGTGGAGCAGCCGCGGGCACGAGGCCGAGGAGAAGTAGCGGAGCAGGGGCGAGGAGGAGTCCGAGGAGATGCAGAGAAGGGGTGACCAAGACGCGGCCGTGCACGCAGCCAAGAGCAGACGAATACAAGGAGTGCCCAAGACTGGATCATCCGGGGCGAAAAAAGAAGGAGTGGCCCAAGCAAAACGACCACAAGAGGCGGAGGAAGGAGACACGACACCCCCTGGACTGGAGCATCCGGGGCGGAACAAGCAGCAGGGGCCGCCACCCCCCGGACTGGATCATCTGAGGACAAGTGGCGGCCAGATGCCCCGGACTGGATCGTCCGGGCCGGGCCAAGCAGCAGGAACCGCCGCCCCCCCGGACTGGAGCATCCATGGACCAGCGGCGGTGGACGCCCCCCGGACTGGAACATCCGGGGCGGAACAAGCAGCAGGCGCCATGGGGAGCCACAAAAGCGGCCACGAGGACGAGGCCGTGGAGATGCAGCGAAGCGGAATGGAGGACGAGGCCGGGGAGGAGCCGAGAAAACAAGATGAGGACAAGGCCAAGGTGACGCAGTGATGCACACACGTGGACGAGGATTGGGGGATGAGATGGAGCAGCCGCGGGCACGAGGCCGAGGAGAAGCAGCGAAGCAGCGACGAGGAGGAGCCCGAGGAGATGCAGAGTAGGGGTGACCATGACGAGGCCATGCACAAGCAGCCAAGAGCAGACGAAGACAAGGAGTGCCAAGGACTGGATCAACCTGGGCACAACAAGAAGGAGCCGCCAAAGCAAAATGACCACAAAAGGCGGAGGAACGAGTCCCGACGCACCGGACTGGATCAACCGGGGCGGAACAAGCACTGAACAGAAGCAGCAGGGGCCGCCACCCCCCGGACTGGAATATCAGAGGACAAGTGGCGGCCGAACGCCCCGGACTGGATTGTCCTGGGTGGCCCAAGCAGCACGAACCGCCGCCCCCCGGAATGGAGCACCCAGGGACCAGCGGCGGTGGACGCCCGCCCGACTGGAACATCCGGGGCGGAACAAGCAGCAGGCGCCACGGGGAGCCACAGAAGTGGCCACGAGGATGAGGCCGTGGAGATGCAGCGAAGCAGAGTGGAGGACGAGGCCGGGGAGAAGCGGAGAAAACAAGATGAGGACAAGGCCAAGGAGACGCAGTGATGCACACACGTGGACGAGGACGGGGGGATGAGGTGGAGCAGCCGCGGGGATGAGGCCGAGGAGAAGCAGCGGAGCAGCGGCGAGGAGGAGCCCGAGGAGATGCAGAGAAGGGGTGACCAAGAAAAGGCCGTGCACGTGGCCCAAGAGCAGACAAAGACAAGGAGTGCCCAGGACTGGATCATCCGGGGCAAAACAAGAAGGAGCGGCCCAAGCGAAAGGACCACAAAAGGCGGAGGAAGGAGACACGACACCCCCCGGACTGGAGCATCCGGGGTGCAACAAGCAGCAGGGGCAGCCACCCGCCGGACTGGAACATCTGAGGACAAGTGGCGGCCAGATGCCCCGGACTGGATCGTCTGGCGTGGGCCAAGCAGCAGGAACCGCCGCCCCCCGGACTGGAGCATCCAGGGACCAGCGGCGGTGGACGCCCCCCGGACTGGAACATCCGGGGCGGAACAAGCAGCAGGCGCCACAGGGAGCCTCAGAAGTGGCCACGAGGACGAGGCCGTGCAGATGCAGCGAAGCAGAGTGGAGGACGAGGCCGGGGAAAAGCGGAGAAGACAAGAAGAGGACAAGGCCAAGGTGAAGCAGTGAAGCACACAAGTGGACGAGGACGGGGGGATGAGATGGAGCAACCGCGGGCACAAGGCCGAGGAGAAGCAGCGGAGCAGCGACGAGGAGGAGCCCAAGGAGATGCAGAGTGGGGGTGACCAAGACGAGGCCGTGCACAAGCAGCCAAGAGCAGACAAAGACAAGGAGAGCCCAGGACTGGATCATCCGGGGCAAAACAAGAAGAAGCGGCCCAAGCGAAACGACCACAAAAGGCGGAGGAAGGAGACACGACACCCCCCGGACTGGAACACCCGGGGCAGTATAAGCAGCAGGGGCCGCCACCCCCCGGACAGGATCATCTGAGGGCAAGTGGCAGCCAGACGCCCCGGACGGGCGCATCCGAGACGGAACATAAGGCAGGGGCAGCCGCCCCCCGGACTGGAGCATCCGAGGACAAGCAGCGGCCGAATGCCACGGACGGGAACGTCGGCCACGGAGAGCAAGAGAAGCGGACACGAGGGCGAGGCAGTGGAGATGCAGCGAAGCGGAGTGGAGGACGAGGCTGAGGAGAAGCAGAGAAAAAAAGATGAGGACAAGGCCCAGGAGATGCAGCGATGCACATAAGTGGACGAGGATGCAGGGATGAGGTGGAGCAGCCAAAAGGACGAGGCCGAGGAGAAGCAGTGGAGCAGCAAAGAGGAGGAGCCCGAGGAGATGCGGTGAGGAAGAGACCAGGACGAGGCCGAGGACAAGCAGCCAAGAGCAGACGAAGACTGAGATGAGTCCCCAAGACTGGATCGTACGGGGCAAAACAAGAAGGAGCGGCCGAAACAAAGCGACAACAAAATGCGGAGGAAGGAGTCCCGACGCACCGGACTGGAACATCCCGGGCGGAAGAAGCGGCAGGGGCCGCCGCCCCCCAGACTGGGGCATCCGGGGACAGGTGGCTGCCAGACGCCCCGGACGGGCGCGTCAGGGACGGAACAAGGAGCACGGGCTCCCCCCAGACTGGATCATCGGGGGACAAGCGGCGGCCGAATGCCACGGACTGGATCATCCGGGATGGATCAAGCCGCACGAGCCGCCGCACCCCCAACTGGATCATCCGGGGACATAGGGCGGCCAGACGCCCCGGACTGGAACATCCGGGGTGGAACAGCCAGCAGGAGCCACCGCACCCACGACACGAAAGACGAGGGACACGTGGTGGGCAGATTCCCCTGGACTGCAGCAACTGGCGCAGAACAAGAAGGGGCGGCCACAACCACCGGGGCTGGGGAAAGATGGTTCCTGCCCGGGACGGATCAACCAGAAGGCGTCCCCACCCCCCGGGCTGGAGCGTCCGGGGGAAAGAGGCGGCCAGAGGCGAAGGAAACAGGAGGCCGAGGCCAAGGTGGTGCAGCGAATGAGACAAGACCGGAAGCAACGCAAACGACAGGGCTGAGGAAAAGCAGGGAGGCAGAGAAGTGGACGAGGCCGGGGGGACGCAGGGCAGCAAAGATGAGGACGGGGCCGTGGTGCAGCAGCGAAACAGACCTATGAATGAGGCCGGGGTGATGCAGAGAAGCAGCCGTGAGGATAAGGCCGGGGTACAGCAAAGAAGCGGAGACCAGGACGAAGCCGCGGAGAGGTAGTGCAACCACGGGGAGGATAAGGCCGTGGTGATGCAGTGGGGTAAACAAGAGGCCAAGGCCGAGGTGTAGGGGTGCAGCAGCCACGAGGACAAGGCCATGGAGAAGCAGCGCGGCAGCCAAGAGGAGGAGCCCAAGCTGATGCAGAGATGCGAAGACCCGCACGAGGCCGAGGTAATGCAGCGAAGCGGAGACGAGGCCAAGAAGTGCCCGGGACTGGATCATCCGGGGCAAAACAAGAAGGAATGGCCGAAGCACAACGCGAGCATAAACCAGTGAAAAAAGACCAGACGCCCCGGACTGGATCATCCGGAGCGCAACAAGCAGCAGGAGCCGCCGTCCCCCGGACTGGATCATCCAGGGACAAGTGGCGGCCTGGCGCCGCGGACTGAATAATCCGGGGCTGGCAGCCTGTCAGCACAAGAGCAGGGCTCGACAGGCCGCGCTGAGGCGGGCCCTTGACCGGGTATAGCAGGCCAGACGTGACTGCTGGTAGCTACGCATCTCCGCACCCCCACCATGCATGAGACACTCGTACCGCAGGTGGGATAAGTAGGGTGAAGAGGTGCACCCGAAGCCGCCCACCCAGCTAAACCAAGGGCGGAGACACACACACAACAAAGAGGGCATCAACAAGAACACCACGACCCAGGCGGGGCACGACAGCGGAGCACACCATCCAACCAAGGACTAGCAGGGGTACGTGTGGTGGCGTCCCTGCTAGGCCACAGCCGCCCACCAAAAAAAAAACACGCGCTGTGTTCTTGTGCACAAACACAGGTGGAACACAGGGGCTGCCCACCCTGCATGACCCAGGGCGCAGATCACACACTCAGCAGCACGCCCGAGCCAGGTATGGGGGGAACAGGAGAAAGAAGGACCCTCGGCCAGGGGTGGCGAGGGACGAACATCAGAAGGGCAATGTGCCATAGGAGGTATGCAAGACGACGTCAAGGACGGCAAGACAGCAGGCGGTGCAAGCATACAGAACACAGAACACAACTTCCCTCCAAGCCCTAGTGGGGATACGTGTAGTGGCGTCCCTGCTAGGCCACAGCCGCCTGGACACGCTGTGTTTTCGTGCCAAAACATAGGTGGGCAGAATGGTGCCATGACAAGGGAAAAGTGGCCAGACGACCCGGGCATGAATGTGCGGAGGAAAATGCGCCGAGTGCGCGGAGGAAGGGGAGTGGATAGGAGCGACCCGTGCGAGGAGCACGAAACGGTCCCCGGATGGATGAGGATCCTGTGGGCCCGCGCCACGGGGTTGCTGGCGGCCCAGTGGGGTATAAACACGGGATGAGGGATGGGATGGGGGCACGGGGCTAGGACAGGGGTGTGGCACGGGCCACACAATGGCCCCATGGGAACGGAAAGCCACGGGACGCGGGGATTGGGCCGGTGACGGTATGTGGCGAAGGGGAACGGGACATGGGATGGTAAGGGAGGGCGATAGCGCCAAGCATCAGCCCCGTGGGATTGGGAAACCAGTCGCCATGGAGTGGTGATTCATGGGCCAACCATGGGGAGCCTGGCCACGAGAAGTCGGGAAAATGCCCTGAACTCCGGGACGGCTGTGAGGTGTCCGCAGGGGTGGGGGTTGACCCTGAGGTCCCCGGGTCAATGGCCCAAGTACACGTAGCCTCACGCGTGAGCGGGACCTAGGGGACTGTAGAAAGGGTCGCCCCCTGGCCTCCAGCCGCGGATGAACGACACCCAAGTGCATCCAGGAGACGAGTGGGTACTCCAACCCGTGAGGGATGGGGAGTGGTGGAATGTGGTTGACAGAGAGAAATGCTCCGCTGTCGGCGAGGGCTATCCACAGGAAACCCGCCTGCAGGCGCCGGAAAGGCTGTGCTAGGGGGGGAAGGCCGGAGGATCCTTCGATGGGTGACCGGAAGGAGCTGAGACCGTGAGGGCAGCAACTGAAGGACACCTACCGCCGGTCATGCCCCAAGGGAAACTGGTTGAAGTTCTTGGCCGTGAGGTGAGAAAGGGGTCGCCAGGGGAACTGATGGTGGAGAGCTCTCCTTCCCGCCAGAGGCGGCCACCATGTAAAACAAGCAAAGAGATGTCAGATGAGGCTGCGGACGTGGCCGCCCTTACTTGCTTACTTACTTCAAGATGCTATTGAGACTATTACAGGGGGAGATGAATACGTCGTGACTAACACCAATGCCCCCAACTCTCCCTACCATGTACCTGTTCCTCATGGAGTCTCTGAGTGTGGACTATCCGAGCTCCCCAGCTCTATCCACTCTGACGACGAAACTGAGCATGACGCCTTCTTGTGACGGGTTCGCATTTGTCTGTTGTGAGGCTATATTGCGTTGCAGTCGTTGGCGATAGTGCGTCGCAGTCGCTGGCACTGACGCTGTGAATCTGTGGAGTTATTGTGGTATTAAAATTGCGATTTTCAGTGCAGTGCAGTGCAGTTACGATTGCATTTGAATATGTCAATACTGTAAATATCAACTGCAGAGTTTGTTCTGATGTTGGGCCTGGGACAATTGCCGGCCCTTGGCAGGATTCCGACCTGTGGCCCATTATAACACTTTGGGCGAATGTATCCATTTGTTTGGCTTTGCTGCTGCTGGTCCAGGTGCATTCAGATAACCTTGCGGTGAAAGGATTTTCGGATTTTCTGATTCAAAAACTCAATCACGACTTAAAGCCAAGAAACGATCAAAAGGATATACAAATGCATGCGGCAACAGAGCAAAAACAAATGCAACACCTGTGTTCCCCAACGCACCCAGTGATGTGGTGTGGCGTGCAAGCACACAGCAAAACATGATCCACAATGCGTTCTTCCAAAAACGCGACAAAAAATTTTTCGACGTGAAATAGGTGAATAGTTAACGCCGTAAGCACCGTAACGCTCGTGGGACCCCAACGCCGTCCTTGCCGTCGTCTAACTCGCTATAGGCGCAAAGAAAAACGCGTCGCGAGCAGCGCGTAAAACTCGAAAATTTTTCATAACACGCCACGACCCCTCACGTCGCGCCCTGCCGCCTTTTTCTTCTTATTCTTCATGCACCTCCCTCCCCACCCTCGTGCCCAACACTCCCCTTGCCCTGCAGCTCAGGCGGCGGCCCTGGGGGAACGCGGTAAACCCTTAGCAATGGACACCAACACGCTCCACGACGCCACGCACAAGAACGAGACCGAGAACATCAAGAACGACGGGTACCACGTAAGGCACAGCAGCGAACATGGTCTTGCTGCACGCGAGTGTGTTGGGTCGTGTATAATTTTATTTTATTTTCAAAAAAAAAAAAAAAAAAAGAGGTTTGAAAGGCACGGAAAAACGGCAGGGGTTTTTAGCAAAAGAAGAGAGGACAAAACAAACACCAGCAGCGCAGACAACCGCACAGCACAGCCAACCAGCACAGCACCGCAGGACAGCACGGCACCGCAGGACACGGCACAGAGCGCAGGACACCACAGGACAACGCACAGCACAGCAAGACACCACGACACACCAGAGCAGCACCACCACACCGCAGAACGCCCAGGGAGACACCACAACGCACAGGGACACGCCACACCACGAGGCACCAACAACAGCGCAGACCACACGGGCGCCGCACGACAGGCCGCAGGAGGGCAAAGCAAACACAAACAGCACCGCAAAACGACAGCAGAGCACGACAGCACAGCACCACACGACAGCACAGCGCCACAGCACACGACACAGGGAAGCAGGGCACCACAGCCAGCACAACAAGGCACCGCAGCGCACAGAGCGGAGAAGACAGGGAACGCACAGCGCGAGGAAAAGAGCACCACAGCACGCAGACACCACCACCGGGCCAAAAACAGCACAGCCAACCAACAGCACAACACAGCACAGCACGACGGCCCACAGGAGGGCAAACCAAGCCCCAACAGCACCGCAACACGACAGCAGAACACAACAGCACAGCACCACGCGACAGCACAGCACCACAGAACACAACACAGGAAAGCAGGGCACCACAGCAAACCACACCAACCACAGGGAAGCAGACCACACGGCCAGACAGGGACACCGACACCGAAACACGCCACCAGCAGACAACCACGGGCCACCAGACCCAGCACCGCACCACGGCACACCACAGGAAACAGCACAACACACAGCAGCGCACCACAGCACCAGGCGCCAGCAACAGCACGCACCACACGAACAGCACAACGCGAGCGCACCAGCACAGCGAAGCACAGCACCGCACAGAACGGAGAGCACAGGGAACGCACAGCACAGCACCCCGAGACACACACAGCACAAGGCAGAGCGGCGAACAACAGCACGCACCACCACGCCACGACAAAACACACACAGCACAGAGCACACAGCGCGGGGGGACACCGCAAAACACAGCGCCGCAGAGCACAGGGCCCCAGGGCGACGGGCAGCGCCAGAGGGCACGGCGCAACCAAACGAGCGCAACACAGCACACGACAGCACAACACCGGGCGACACAACACGCAGCAGCGCGGCGCAGCACCGCACCCAGGCACGCACAGCACAACACGACACACAGCACCGAGCGGCAGGAACGAAAACCGCGCGACACAAGGGGGGGGGGGGGGGCAGCAACCACGCGGGAGCAGCCAACAGCCAGGCGGAAAGCACGAAAGAGGGACAAGCGCACGGAGAGCCGAGAAGCGGAAGGCCAACAAAACAAACAACGCAAGCGCCGAGGCCCAGGGCACCCGGGGCCGGAAACCAGAGAAAGCCGGAGACAACGGGGGCGCACGGAGGAAGAAGAAGAGGGAGAAAAAAAAAAAACACAAAGGCCACAAGCAGGAGCGACGAAAACCGCCAGACACAAAGGTGGGGGGGGGGGCGGGGGAGCAACCACCAAAGAGCAGCCAACGGCCAAGCGGGAGACACAAACGAGGCGCGAGCCAGGCAGAGGGAGGCCGAGAAAAACAACCAACGAGGAACGGCAACAGCAGCGAAAGAGAGAGGGGCAACCCCAGCCCGGAGGGGGCCAAGCAAAGCAGAAAGACAAAGCGGCCAAAGGAAAGGGTGAGGCGCACCAGAACGCGCCCGGGAGGCCGGCCCGCCCGACCCGGCCAAGCAAAGCACGCACACCACCGCCGCCAGCGGACCCCAGCCAGGAGTGGCGGGGACCGCCCACCACCAGCGGCAGCGAAACCCAGCCAGGAGTGGCGGGGAGTAGCACACAGGAACCTCCGCCAGGAGTGGCGAGGAACCCCAACAACACACCACACACCACACCACACACCACACACCACCGCCGCCAGCGGACCCCAGCCAGGAGTGGCGGGGACCGCCCACCACCACCGGCAGCGAAACCCAGCCAGGAGTGGCGGGGAGTAGCACACAGGGACCTCCGCCAGGAGTGGCGAGGGACCAACCACACCACACACCAACCACAACCCCAACAACACACCACCGCCACACACCACACACCGACGCCGCCAGCGGACCCCAGCCAGGAGTGGCGGGGACCGCCCACCACCACCGGCAGCGAAAACCCAGCCAGGAGTGGCGGGGAGTAGCACACAGGAACCTCCGCCAGGAGTGGCGAGGGACCAACCACACCACACACCAGCCACAACCCCACCAACACACCACCGCCACACACCACACACCACACACCACCGCCGCAAGCGGACCCCAGCCAGGAGTGGCGGGGACCGCCCACCACCACCGGCAGCGAAACCCAGCCAGGAGTGGCGGGGAGTAGCACACAGGAACCTCCGCCAGGAGTGGCGAGGGACCAACCACACCACACACCAGAACAACCCCACCAACACACCACCGCCACACACCACACACCACACACCACACACCACACACCACACACCACCGCCGCAAGCGGACCCCAGCCAGGAGTGGCGGGGACCGCCCACCACCACCGGCAGCGAAACCCAGCCAGGAGTGGCGGGGAGTAGCACACAGGAACCTCCGCCAGGAGTGGCGAGGGACCAACCACACCACACACCAGCCACAACCCCACCAACACACCACCGCCACACACCGCACACCACACACCACCGCCGCAAGCAGACCCCAGCCAGGAGTGGCGGGGACCGCCCACCACCAGCGGCAGCGAAACCCAGCCAGGAGTGGCGGGGAGTAGCACACAGGAACCTCCGCCAGGAGTGGCGAGGGACCAACCACACCACACACCAGCCACAACCCCACCAACACACCACCGCCACACACCACCGCCGCCGGCAGACCCCAGCCAGGAGTGGCGGGGACCGCCCACCACCACCGGCAGCGAAACCCAGCCAGGAGTGGCGGGGAGTAGCACACAGGAACCTCCGCCAGGAGTGGCGAGGGACCAACCACACCACACACCAGCCACAGAGCAAGCGCCAGCCGAAGAAAGGCAAAGGGAGGAACAGCCAGGCGGGCCCCCCCCCCCCAAAAAAAAAAAAAAAAGGGGGGGGGGGATGGGCGCGCGAAAACAGCCCACAGCCACCAAACCGCCGCCAACAACACAGAAGGGGGCCAAACCCCCACACACAGAGAGCACCGAAGACAGGACCCCCAAACAGGTACAGGGGGAACACCCAGCCAAAACCGGCAACACCAAGCCAGGAACAGCGGCCGAGCGGGAAAAGGAGCACCGAAACAAGCAGAAAAAAAAAAAAAAAAAAAAGCCAGCAGCCCAGCCCGAAAGAAAGGAGACGGGGGGAGAGACCACAAGGCCCGGGACGGGGACACCCAGCAACCGGAAAAAAAAAAAAAAAGCGCAAAAAACACAACCCGACAACCCAGCCAAGAAGGGCGGGGCACAGCCGAGACCCGGGCCCAGCACGCACGCCCACACCGCACACCGAAACCGGAAACGGCGGGGGGCAAGGGAAACGCGCACGAAACCACACAGGTCCCGAAAGCAGGCCGACACCAAAGCCCAACCACGAACACCACAAACAGCCGGCAAAAGAGGGACAACACCACAAACCGAGCCCAAACACACCCACCCAAGACCCCAGCCACAACGGGCAGGGGTAAACAAAACCCACCACCAAACGCAACCCGGACCCAACCACAAACGCAAGCCAACAGTAGGAAACCCAGTGCCCACAGCCCGGACACTGAGGCAGCCCGTGCCATGCAGGTGACCCGGCCAAACGAGATCCGGAGCCCGGGGGTAAGGCTGCATCCTAAGGCCAGCGCTGCTTTGGGACTCGAGGCGGAGCGTGCGACACCCAAGCGCCTCGGAACCCTAGTACCAAGAACATGCATGCATGCCTTGGGAACGGGATACGCCAGGAAGTCCGGTGAACCCCTAGGGTTCCGCCCAAAGGAGGGGACGTGCGCAAGCACGGGGGCCCACCCTCCCGGCGAGACAAGCACGTCACGCTGGCGGCGATCAGCCCTCCCGGTGTAGCCCAGGGCCGCTTTGTTGGGGGCCAAAAGTCAGGTCTAGCGGGATATAAGCCGCCTCCCCTCTTCACGCGCGGAGCCTCTTCCTGTTCGTCACAGGGGCGACGCCAGGGGGAACCATGGGGCGCCTCTCCACGACCGAGTGCACCTACCTACCTACCTACCTGTAGAAAGGGTCGCCCCCTGGCCTCCAGCCGCGGATGAACGACACCCAAGTGCATCCAGGAGACGAGTGGGTACTCCAACCCGTGAGGGATGGGGAGTGGTGGAATGTGGTTGACAGAGAGAAATGCTCCGCTGTCGGCGAGGGCTATCCACAGGAAACCCGCCTGCAGGCGCCGGAAAGGCTGTGCTAGGGGGGGAAGGCCGGAGGATCCTTCGATGGGTGACCGGAAGGAGCTGAGACCGTGAGGGCAGCAACTGAAGGACACCTACCGCCGGTCATGCCCCAAGGGAAACTGGTTGAAGTTCTTGGCCGTGAGGTGAGAAAGGGGTCGCCAGGGGAACTGATGGTGGAGAGCTCTCCTTCCCGCCAGAGGCGGCCACCATGTAAAACAAGCAAAGAGATGTCAGATGAGGCTGCGGACGTGGCCGCCCTTACTTACTTACTTACTTCAAGATGCTATTGAGACTATTACAGGGGGAGGTGAATACGTCGTGACTAACACCAATGCCCCCAACTCTCCCTACCATGTACCTGTTCCTCATGGAGTCTCTGAGTGTGGACTATCCGAGCTCCCCAGCTCTATCCACTCTGACGACGAAACTGAGCATGACGCCTTCTTGTGACGGGTTCGCATTTGTCTGTTGTGAGGCTATATTGCGTTGCAGTCGTTGGCGATAGTGCGTCGCAGTCGCTGGCACTGACGCTGTGAATCTGTGGAGTTATTGTGGTATTAAAATTGCGATTTTCAGTGCAGTGCAGTGCAGTTACGATTGCATTTGAATATGTCAATACTGTAAATATCAACTGCAGAGTTTGTTCTGATGTTGGGCCTGGGACAATTGCCGGCCCTTGGCAGGATTCCGACCTGTGGCCCATTATAACACTTTGGGCGAATGTATCCATTTGTTTGGCTTTGCTGCTGCTGGTCCAGGTGCATTCAGATAACCTTGCGGTGAAAGGATTTTCGGATTTTCTGATTCAAAAACTTAATCACGACTTAAAGCCAAGAAACGATCAAAAGGATATACAAAAGTGTTATGGTCTACACAAGCAGCAGTACGTTGTGCTTTGTGGAGCTTTTGGAGGCTTTGACAACGACTTTTTGGTGACGCTTTATGGTCTGTCTTCTGGTCGTGATCCAGTTCGAAATGGAAGGTTACGAGGATTGCTGACGACGGCGTCGAGTGCTTCGGCTGAAGGACTTGCAGTTTTCGAATGGTAATAGCGCCGAAGTTTCGCAGCGCTGCATTTGCAGGAGCGCGCTACGAGGAAGAGCGCCGAAGTTTCGCAGCGCGGCATTTGCAGGAGCGCGCGACAAGGAATGAATGGCGCCACGATGGTGCCAGTTTAAAGGTTGGAATATACACAGGTCCTCTGTGTGTCTTGGATTCTGTCGTGGAATTATGGACTGTTAAAGTTGGCAAGTTTATGCTGACGTTGCTACATCTGCTAGTGGTAATGCATGAGTTCGTCAAGTCGCAGGATCTGAAGGTTGACGAATTTGATGACCTGATCGAAACCTTTCTCACTGGTATGACTCTGGGTATCAGTCATATTCGTCCTCTCGTTCGTTGAAATTTGCACAATAGGATGCTGAATTTTAAGGTGGAGAATAAGCAATTCGCTCTCGATCGTTTCGAGTATTTGCAGCAGCTCAACAACGATAGTGGGATTGAATTTTCTTGAAGGTACTATCAATCGATCAGGGCGCGCCTGTAGTACTGCGTGCGGCGATGGGTTTTTGTGCTCATTGGGCTATCTAATTGAAGTTACCTGGTGTTTGCGTGCACCATTGGTGACCACACCAGGAGTATGCCTTCAAGTGAGTTTGCGGTTCATAACAGTACATTTTCATGTGTGTGTTGAAGTGTATTGTTGATCTGCTTGTTCATCTGTTGGTGACAGACAGTACAGTCTCAGTTTTGAAGCGACGAGAATGTTGACAGTCTACTGATTTGAGGCAGAACTACAGCAGTGCTTCTGCCTGGGCTTTTGTTCAAGGACTTTATGGCCCCGGAGTCAACATGTTTTCCCAGCATTTTCCCACTGGGTTTTTGAAGTACTGGCCCACACTCAGTTTGTGTCAAACAACAGAAAAGAAAAAAGAAATACGCAACTCGAAAAAGAATGGTGGGGAGCTAAGCATGGGCCTTTGGGTTTGTGTGGTAGTTTCCTGGGGAATGGCACACAGTAGCTTACACTTAGTGCTGTGTCAGAGTGCACCACCACAGCTGATGGTAGGTCACTCTTGGCCGGGGGTGTGACGGGTTCGCATTTGTCTGTTGTAGGCCTATATTGCGTCGCAGTCGTTGGCGATAGTGCGTCGCAGTCGCTGGCGCTGACGCTGTGAATCTGTGGAGTTATTGTAGTATTAAAATTGCGATTTTCAGTGCAGTGCAGTGCAGTTACGATTGCATTTGAATATGTCAATACTGTAAATATCAACTGCAGAGTTTGTTCTGATGTTGGGCCTGGGACAATTGCCGGCCCTTGGCAGGATTTCGACCTGTGGACCATTATGACACTTTGGGCGAATGTATCCACTCGTTTGGCTTTGCTGCTGCTGGTCCAGGTGCATTCGGATAACCTTGCGGTGAAAGGATTTTCGGATTTCCGGATTCAAAAACTCAATCACGACTTAAAGCCGAGAAACAATCAAAAGGATATACACTTCCTCGTGCAGACATGCATGGAAGCGGTGGAGAACGCCAAGTACGCCACCCCACTGAAGCCCCTACTCCCCATGAGGGTGGATGACCCCTTGGACGAGGAGCTGGACCCTCGATCCCGGCTAAGGGAGTACGTGGACTCCAAGAGGAGGTTGGTGGCAAAAAAGCTATGCTACGCTAAGCCTACCCGCAGCTCATGGCCCCTGAAGCAAGGATGTATGGGAGATCTATCCCAATAGAAGGAGGACCTCAAACACCGTCATATCCTTGATGATGAGCTCCCAAGAGAGTTCGGCGACTGGCTACTCGCCCCATGAGCTATTCCTAGGACGCCCTGCGTGGTTTCTACATGCTCCCTATCCGGAGGATACCCATTCTTCTGTGGGTAACTGGGTCCAGGAGCAACAAGCGAAGGTGGACAAGGCCAAGGCTATGCTCCAGAGAGTGAGGGAGCGGCAGTTGAACAAGAAGAACAAGCACCGGGTGCCTGCTTCCTACCAAGAGGGGGACTGGGTGCTGGTGCACCACGGCCGACTACCCGCCTGGCCACGCTCTACCAGCGATGACCCCTACTTCGGGCCCTACAACATTCTATCTGTGGATGGACACCGTATCAGGGTGCGGTGTTCTGCCCGACTAGGGGGGACCCTGGTGTGCGCTGCTCAACACCTGAAGCGCTACTATGATCCAGAAGGCCTATGTGGGGAGGAGTGGGAGCTGAACGACGAGGAGATCGCCGCTCTAGACCTACAGGGGGCTGCCAGCCCTATGGAAGTTGAAGGGGACCTCCCCGACATGAGCGCCGAGGAGATGGCTAAGGAAGGCTTCTACCTGGTGAAGTCTGTACTACGCCACCGCTATCGCCAGGGTTGGCGCTTCCTCACCCTCTGGGAAGGGTTTGGAGTCGAAGAGGCCACCTGGGAGCCCTTCTCCGCGTTTGTTCTACCTGAGGGACGCCTAAACTCGGTTCTAGTAGACTACTTGTCCAAGAACAACCTTGGTGAGTTGCTGAGGCTCGCTGAGACGCTTGCCTCCAAGACTAAAGCTAGGGACTGAACCTTACCCTTACCTGCCTAAGCGTATGTGTGAGTGTGCTATTCCTAAGGTCCTGAAAGCAAGCCGCAGAAATGGTGCCCTAATTATACCCAAGACTGCACGCTTGCTAAACCTGGCGGATGTCTTACCGGTGCCACGGGGTACGCCCCGGGTCTCTCCGCCCCTAAGCGCCCAGTTTCTGTGCTGGTGCAAAACCTTGGGGGAATACCCAGCCTACGAGTCCAGGTATTGTTTTTCCTACCGACCTGCCTACTACAGGGGAGGGGTGACCAAAGGCTATGAAGGCATGAAAACGCCTGTTTGCTATGAAGGCCAAAACCTAGACTAACCACTGCCACTGCCCACCAACCCTACTAAAATTGCAGGAAATGGGTGGGACAGTGACACACGCACTACAGGTCCTACACACTCTACAGTGGCACCATCCTTGGTGGGGGAGCACTTGCTCAACTGGCTCAAGCCCCCACTCAGGACTACCACTCCTACACGCACGCTCTACTGGCTGGTGTTGATGAAGAGGTCACGAGCCCTAATGGCTCACCTGTGAGATGGCAAGAGAACACAGAGCTACTAAGCGTCTGTGGCCTAACAGGGACGCCACAACGCGTTTCCCTGCTAGGGCTTGGAGGGAAGGAGTGCTTTTTTGGCGTGCACGGCGCATATGTCGATGGAGTCGGACTCCCTGCTCTGCCACAGGCAGAGGCGGAGTTATTTGTTTCGTGTGTTCAGCGCCCTTGTTTAGCACAGCAGAAAAAAAAATCGCTGCTGCACCAATCGCGCTGACCTTCCGATCTGTAAAACAGAGGCAAATGAAGGACAGTTTGAGACTGAGGAACCAAGACTACCTCCACGTGTTATACGTTTCTCAGGTAGCCCTATAATACGCTGTTCCCAAACTGCCCTGTCAAGCAAGCAAGCTTAAGGAATTCCACCCGTTCTCTTAAAGAACGTAGGCTGGAGCCCCTGGGTAACCTAACCAAGGGTTGTACCGTGCGCACCTCGCGTGGCCTACCCTTTAATGCGCCATGTGAATGCACGAGCATGCACGATGGTTCCAAACTCCTATTTTTAACCAATCTCACTTCCATACCCAGATCACGAACTCTACCAGGGGGTGGCCCCTCCTGGGCTTACCTACCTTACTCACCACTGGAAAGAGAGAGCAAGGTGGAAGTGCCGAACGAAACACAATCGAGAAAATTGTTTATGCACTCTTGTGTATGTTGTAATCACCCTGAACTTACCTCTAATCATCTGCAATCTTCTAATCTATCTCTCTATCGTGCATAAGCGGTGCTACACGGCTCGGACACGGAGACACGAGACGAGCTATGTGCATGCTGCATACGAGACGAGCACACCTGTGGTTTATACCTGATTCATTGAAGTCTTTTCGTTGATTCTTGAATTCTTTGATTTTTGATTCTTTCTGTCAGTGTGGGTGGAATCTGGATGTTCATTCCTTTATGTGTGTCTCCTCATTTTCTTCATTATACGTGACATACACTTATGATCTTATTAATTATTTGTTTTCCGGCGCTTCGTTAGGACCCGCTCCGGCGCGCCGTCTTTTTCTACATGGGAATTTCCTGATTTAAAAAATCAGGAGATGACCGCAAAGTTTGTAAAAATGTGCATCTGATGCACAATGGGATTCTGGTCAGGTATGTGCTTTCAGAAAAATTCTAGGCCGTCATTTGACAGATTTAGGTGTTGTCGCTTCGCGTTTGCGTGCATTCGTCCCTCATCCTTCCATTCCTCTGTTGTACCGATATCCTCGCGAAGCGTCGCTGAGTAGGCCGCTGTTCGGGCCAAAAAGCAGCAGCAGGAGACTGAACCAGAACCCAAGACCCCACCAAGGGGCAATTTTAATTTAATCGTCACCCCCTCGCCCCAGGATCAGGACAAGTGTCTCCATCAGGTTCCAGGAGACTCAGATCAAGCGTGCTATGAGAGTCTGGTGTTGGGTTTTGTCACGCTGCAGCTTGGAGGGAGGGATGCATATGCATATGGTCTTTGCATGCCCTATTCTAACCCCACCAAGCCACAGGAACCCCTGCAGCGCCAAGAGCGCTGAGTTTTCTGTGGGTAATTGTTACAAACAATGCAGCAAAAGGCGCTGGCCATGGTAAAGCGCCCTTTTCCAGCGTAAGGGAGGCTATAGGTATTTTAAAGTAGATGTGGAAACCAAGGAAAGGCCAAGAAAAATACCCTTTTTCCTGAAATGCGACAGTGGTGGCCACCACAGCACAAGGGGGGAGTAAGAAAAAGTGCTTTTCCATTGCTTAGGTGTAGACCTTAGTTGTATTAGAGATGCTCTAAGCTATCCTGCATGTTTATCTTAGTATTGGCCTAACCAAAATGGGTGATAACACATTTTGACCTATGGAACCAAACACTAAATCAGGATGTTGTGTGGACCCCTTAATCCCCAAACAATGTGAACTAAAACACCTTTTCCTGAGCAGACTGAGGCACTGATATACTGAGGCAGAGCCTATGAATTTATCTATTTTTTCTCATGAATTCTTAGCTATCCCAGTGGTATGCACCCTAGGGGCTGGGGGACCTCTTTTTGAGAGGTCCTTGGTTCAATACCCAGTCAGCGTAGCTAAGTAAGAAGTTCCCATGTGACATGGCAGTGACCTCAGCGCCACAAGCCATGCCACCTCAGCACCTATGGGACCCAAAAGCAAAGGGTGCACATCTCAAGATGGCACTATGGAAGAGTGTGAGCCCTTGGGGCAGTTTTCCAATCAGTTTTTCTCAATCATGTAAAATATTTCAACCTGAGTTGCATTGAATGTCTATTGCGTGTTCTATTGTTGATATCTTTCTTTATCTAACTCATTGTGACAGCAGCCCTTCATGCTTTGATCCTGTTTGTCTTCTACTTGCTCATCTCTGGCTTGGGTTATCCTGAATTGTTTTTATTTCAACAAGAAAACATTTTCCTCATCTAAAACAGGCAGCAGGAACCCTACACCAGCAGCAAGCAGCAGGAGAGGCACAACAAAGAGTTGAAAGAACTCTTTTAAAACTTTCTCACAGTCTATGGTACCATGCAGCTTTGATGGTGGAAACATTACCATCATCCAAGGATGAGAATATGTCAACCATGGAAACTTAGCAATTGTGGGAGGTGGATGGGTGTTACAGTCCTCTTCAACTGAGTTGAGCTTGTGGTACTTCTCCTTGGTCGTTGTTACCTATATCTTTATCACATGTACCATAGGACGATAAGTACTCGTGACGCCTGAGGCCTTTTGCGTCTATTCCGATTTGTTCCTTTGTAGAATTTATGTCCCTTTCTTTATTGCAGTCGGCCCTTGTTACAGTGGCATTCTCTATAGAAAGAACCTTGGGTCGCCCGCACCGTTAGCTCTAGGCAGTTGCATCACACATATTTGAAGTGCCAAATTAGTGCGGCACCATTTGTATCTGCTACTGAACCGTGGCCCTTCAAATCAACGTGATGGGTCCGTGCGTCGTCAAAATGATTAAAACGCTGCCACCTGCCATCTGTCATTTTTATTTTCTTTCTTCTTAGCCCACACTAAGGTGCAACAACCAATTGCAAGCAAAGTGTAAAGGTGCCACGGTACCTGCAATGGCCTATGCCGCGCCCTCAGCAGTTCGTGAATACTTGGCGACCACCGGCTTTCCAATTGTGCATTCGTCTTGAATTTTCGGCCCCACCATGATTTGCATATTGTTCATCTCCCGCACCAAAGCGAGACACCGACATACATAACCACTATGCTATGTTGGTCTATCCTAGAAAACTTGGCCCGGTTTGGCAAGTGTGATTTTCTTGATTGGTAAAAAATCCCAGTTTTGGGATTGGTTTTAAAATTTTGCAGGCTCATCAAACACATCAACCCGGACATAACAACCCCCGGTGAATGAATGCACAAAGTGATCTGATGACTATGATGGTCTCTTCCCAATGTTTGGTAATGATGCATTCCCACTTGACAAACTCTCTTTCTAGCTAACGGAGCCATGCCTTGACCGGTTGCAGTCCTCTGTACTCTTGTGCTATCGCCACTCCCTCTTCAATGAGTTGGCGGTGCTTACTGATGTGGACTTGCCACATCGCTTTGCATTCGCCTCAGAAAGTTACTGCGTTCGTTAGCATGTAGACTCTCTCCTTTGAGCTCAGTGCTGCCGTCAACCGGATGCCTTCTCCCCTAACAGTGTATATAAATACCTTTTGTGCGTGCAGTTTCAACGCGAGCTGCAGAGATGTGGCCGTTAATTACATGCTTTTGCAACAGATTTTGCCAATGTCATGGTCACACCGGAGGCCCCACGAACGTAGCTCGCAGCCACAGTGCAGAAAATATCATCGTTACATATGTACCTCTTCTTCTTCTTTTTTTGCCTGTTTCAAGAAATCAATTAAAATTTGCGAAAAAGCTCTTCAAACTAGTCGTTGCAATTCGCAATTCTTCACACCTCTCATAAATCTAATTCTATTTCTGATCAACTGCTAGGGGCTTTGGTTATTTTAGGATTGGACACTATTCAATTCAAAAAGCAATATCTCAAATTTCTTGAACGCTTGCAACAAGCGGAGGGAGGGCGCACAAGAGAGGGGATGGGGGATGAGTGAAGAGAGATTGTTCTGCCTGCCCCAACCCTCCCCCTGGACAAAGCAATCAGGACAGATGCACTATTCCACGGACAGCACCAGTGACAGAGTAACAAATGAAGGGCTGTCCTTTCATCACCCCTGGCAGGCGCCGGGACAAGACACAGGGCGGGCGGGTGGGTCGATGTACCCCCGCCTTAAATTATAAAAAGGCTAAGGAGGGGAGGAGGTAGGATGGGAAGCAGGTCCAGAGACAGGGGGGGGGGGGAGTGCTGGGGGCCCGGTGGCAGAACTTTCGTTACTCCGCTTCGCTATACTAACTGCAGTTCTGCCTGCCCCACCCCTCCCCCTGGACAAAGCAATCAGGACAGATGCACTATTCCACGGACAGCACATTTTGCCGCGCGACTGCGCGTCCATATGTCCCCGTAGCCGCCGTATCATCAGTCCCCCACCCCCCCTTTGAATCTCCACGGGGGGCGAATCATCTCCATCAGACCCATGTACTTGGTGTCGACGGCTTTTTCCCACATCTCACGACGCCTTGCTGCTTCGGCAACGGCCTGTTTCCGAGACTGGAAGCCTGTCTCCCTACTCAGGGGGTCGGCCGCGTTTAAACCGGACGGCACCCTGAAGGACTCGACACTAACAGTCCTCCACCACCTCAGCCAAAACAGGCGCCGGAGTATTCGCTGCTGAGAATCGGCATGCACCGACGCCCTCAGCGCATTAATCTGAGACCTAGCTACGTTGCTGTCTGAACCCACACGAATTCTTTCAAAACCACGATAGGATGCCACCTTAATAACAATGTACAACGCATACAGTTCCGCCTGCTGCGGGGAGTCCACCCAGGGCGGACACACCTCCGATCGATAGTAATCCCCCCCCCCAACAATCCCCAGTCGAAAACGTTTGCCCTCTGGAGCTGCATCCACGAACACCTCCCAGGCCCCTCGTCCACCAGGCCCTGGAGGGTCGCATTGCTGAGGGACACAGGAGAATAGGAGCACTGTCGCCACTCCCTTGCAGACCCCCCTACCAAACACTCCTTTCCCACTCTGCAAACCTCGATATGCGCCCGCCAGGAAGGCGCCCAGACCCGCATTGGGCGTGCTCAGCCAGCACAGTTTACCGAGGAGGCGTTCCATAACCTTTGAGGGCAGGCGCCCCCCGCCCAGCCCCCGGATCCACGCCCTGAAGGCACCGACCAAGGCACCCACTGCATTGCTGATTGTCCGAGCCTTGGTGTCAATGTGCTTTTCAATAAAACCGAGTCTCTCAGTCGGATCCGGTTCGGACTTTGCCCCCACAATAAAACCCACACGTCTCAGCCTGCGAATGCAGTCCCTCACAGCCCCCCGCAGACGACTCTTGCTTCTGCACGATAGTAAAATGTCATCTAGATACACCCAACCCCGCACACCACGTCTCAACAAGGCCCCGCGGATAACAGAGGATACCAGATTTTGCCATATCACTGGGCTATAGGCCCATCCGAATGGCAGCCTCGCATACCGGAAACGCCTACCCGACCGCCCCCCCACCACAAAAACACTGCGCCAGGTGGGGGGGGGGGCGGATGCTCCAGTAAGCATTGTGCAGGTCCAGCTTTGCCAGAAAAACACGGCACCTGACCCCCCCACACGCCGAGGGCGCGCACGTCCCATGCAGTGGCGGATGGCCTCCAGCCCTGGCAGTCGGAATTTCGGGGGCTTCCGGGGGTCGCTTGCGTTGACTCTCCGCGCATCAAGAATGGCTTGGTATTTGAGCGCATTCTTCCACGTAAGGAACATTTTTGCCGTCTCGGGGCGCTTTGTTCTGCGCAGTCCCTTAGTCTCAGTTCTGAGGGACTCCAGCATTGCATCCACGGGCCCCGACTTCCCCCCCTGTGACTTTTCAATCCCGGCACTGTCCCCCCGTAACTGCCTCCGGTACACCCCCAGCAAGTCACGAGGGACCAAGCTGTTCGAGATCTTGTCTGACACTGTCACACACCCCGCTTCCCCCATCCCCGAGCAGCCATGTCCTCGGTAACCAACCCCTCCTCGTCGCTGCTACCGTAGTATCCATCGTCCTCCTCGTCCAAGTCCCCCTCCCCAACTTTTGTTAACACACTGCACAGCGTATCCAGACCCTCCTCCCCACACTCCAGCCTGAGCACCGCCTCACCCATCCCTGTAATGAGGTTACGCACCATCTCTTGCCTGTGCACCTTGACGCCCCGCATTTCGCTTATCGCCCTCGCCGCATCTCGCAACCGCCCTAGCAGCACTCGCACTCGGGGACACTGTCCTACCTCGCTTGCGTGCACCCTCAACCCCCTCAGGCGATCCCCCAGCAAGTCGGGAAGTTTCGCCGGCCGCGAAGGCGATCTCCCGGCGTATCCATGACGGCCAGAAGGAGAGCGTAGAGCCCTGCTTCGTGCAGTAGCCCGGCTCTGCCCCCCCCCCCCCCACACAGGCCATGGCATTTTTCCCGAGCGGGCAAACTTCCACCTGGGAGGGGCCTCGGTATACATCTGCGCGACTTTCGCTGACTTCCATCCCCCCCACAGCATCATTGTTGTGAGCGGCGCCCCCATTTTCCGGAGTTGCGCTGCCCCCATCCTACGGAAGCTATGCCACCGGACAGTCTTCTTTCCCTCCCCCCTCTTCAGCAGGCTGACCAACGTTTTCCCCAGCGCCTCCGTAGACTCGTGCCACGCCCCTCTGTCGGGGTGGAATCCTTTGGGCGCTCTAAGCTTTGCCAGGAATTGCAACCATGCCCGCACCCAGGGCCCCACTTCCTGTCTCTGGATCCCCCTCCTGGACTTCGTTCCAAAAAATCGCAACCCCTCATCTTCCTGTCCCACCCCACCCCCCGCCTCAGAGCCCCGCAGGCAGTGTCCCACTGATATGCACGCGAGCGCCACCGCCTCCCATTCTGCAAAGCTGGAGGCAGCCGCACATGGCCTGCACAAGTCCTCCAGTTGCGCCCACTCCTTCGCCTCCGCCCGCTGTTCTTTGCACCGCCGCTGGTCGATAGACATAACCAAGTACCAATTAGACTTCCGCACCACCGGGGCAAGCCACGCCATCTTTTCGGCCAGCCTCGCCGCAGCCAAAACGAGCTTTGCGGCGCTCTCTGATAGGTCGCCCTGCACAATCTGCATGAGCCTGGCCTCCAGTACACCCCGAGCACCGTCGCCTGGTCGCATCCGCTCCAGCCTTGCCAGTCGCCTGAGCTGCCGCAGATACCCGTCGAGGGTACCATCCTGCAGGCCCCGCACCGCAGTGGCATCAAAATTCGTCCCGTACTCATCAGCCATCGCCGCCTCGAGCCTGTCGCGCGCTGCCGCCCACGGCCACTCGCGCTCGCTCTCTTCGTCGTCCTGCGTGCCCCCTGCAGCCCCGTTTCCAGCATCACGGCTTCGCAGTCATTTCCTTCGGCCTTTACACCCGTGCTTCTCCCTGTCAAACCACCAATGGTGGCCACCACACTCCGGGCATGCCGTTTTTGGGGGGTTTTCGCAATTAACCCAGTCTCCTGTCTTCTTGCTGCGGAAGTGGCGCTTTCCACCTATCCATTTGAACTCCGGCTGACTTGTGCTCCCCTGCGTGCCACCTCTGCCTTTACGCTTCGAGTGGCGCCCTGATGAGCTGGAGCTTGCTGTAGATGATGTATCAGACGCACTGTCGCTGCTACTGTCCGTGGACGACGATTCCGAGTCGGAGGACATGCGCCTCCCTTTTCCCCTTCTAGACGACCGGCGCTCCTTCATCTCCTTCTTTTTCTCCTTGCGCCTCTGTTTTTTGGCCTTCTTCTTGTTCTTCTTTTTGACCTCCTTTATTTTTGCCTTGACCGCATCCTTACCGGATTTGTCGCAATCAAGGAGCAATTGCCAGACATCGTCAATGATCGTGGACACCTCCGTCGCAGTCTCAGACTCCTCGGCCTCCATTAACCTTTCAACCAGGCGGCACAGTTTGACCGTCCACCGCGGGGCCCCGGGCCTCTTTCTCATCCACCTGGCATTTTTGAAGCTGGGCTCCTTATACGTCAGTTCTTCCTCCTCGCGTTCCTCAGCGGCGGCCGGCCCCCCACCTCCTTCGCGATCATCGGCTCCGGCGCCCGCCTCCTCGTCCAGGGCCATGCCACTGTTGGTCTCGGGCTTTGCGCTCTTCCCCGGAGATTGTCTCTCACCCTTGATCCCCACTCCTCCTCTCCTGTTTATCGTTTTTCCAGGCGGCTTGGCGATCAAGTCGCAGACAGCGAACCCGACGGCCGCCTCTTCCGCAGACAGGCTGAACGCAGTCACCTCGACTCCCCAGGCAAGTGTCAACCCATACAGCAGCGCGTCGACGTACCGCTGCGGATCAGGGGATTGAAATGAGATCCCCAGCGTCTCATGGAAGGTCCTGGCCAGCTTCACCGCACTCCAGCTGACTCCATCCCGAGACCATCCTGCCACGCCCGCCACCAGCACCTCTGTGCGATGCTGATGCGGGATCATACGGGCCATCCAGGGCGTCTGAATCAGGTGGGCCCACGCCGTGGATTTTTCTGCGGGGTCTTCGTCTTTTAGACGCCCCCAGTCCCATGCCCCATCATTTTTGCCCGAGCCCATTGGATGACCCGATGTACCCCCGCCTTAAATTATAAAAAGGCTAAGGAAGGGAGGAGGTAGGATGGGAAGCGGGTCCAGAGACAGGGGGGGGGGGGGAGTGCTGGGGGCCCGGTGGCGTAAATTTCGTTACCCCGCTTCGCTATACTAACTGCAGATATTGCTGAAGATAATTGACTTGGCGACAGAGTAACATTGCATGATGTCTCGTGTGCGATCATATATTTATAACAAAGTGTGGTGAACATGTTTAGAAAAATGGAATCAAAACACCATACATGATACCACATGAAAGAGTTGTGAGAGGGAAAGGTTGCATATGGAAAGATACAAAACTGTCACATGAATCCATCATGCTTTGTCCGCCTTTTCTTTTCATGGTCCCTGGTACATTGAAACAATTGTGTTGCCACTCTGTGCGCACAAAAATGTCGAGGAGAGTATCTACGGCCCACTGATTTTGACATCTCATCCACTGTTTAGGGCGCGCCACTTTTTGGACTAGGTTCCCCCTGAAGAGTCCCCAAGCCCACCCCTTCCAAATGCCCGTATATCACCCCTGCCTCAGGAGTATGTCCCACTGTAGATCCTGGGAGAACTCCTTCATTGGGGGTGGGAGGTGGTCCATCTTCCATGAATGGGGGTGGGACGATGGACCCGGGGGTGGGCATGGCCGTCTAGCATGGAAGAAGTATCAAAATCTACTCTCAAACAACAATGATGCCCCCCTACTATCACAATGTATGGGTCCGTAGTGCGGCCACACGCCCAAATAGTTGCACTGTGCTTGCACTGCGCTAAGTGCGCCCCCTTAATAGCCACAGTTTCATGCCTGGGTCCCAAGAGCCGCCCCCCACAATGCTCAAGCCGTCCATCCATCCATCCGTGGAAAGCACCATAAAAGACTCCTACCCCCCCCCCCCCTGTCCAATGAATAATTATGTCCCAAAAAAATATGGTCCGAACGGGTAGTGTTCGTTGGACACAGTGTTTGGTGCGCGCGACAATGTTATGAACCGGCAGTAACACATCCCTAGGCATGAGATACCCAGCCCATTCAAAGCACACTGAGAGGGGTGGATGGGTTTTCATAGTCGCGCCAATTTCGGCTGTACTTCAGCCGTACAAAGTCATCTCTATCATCGGAAGGCCCAAGAATTGTGGCTGCTACAAGCTCGCCAGTGTGGTACCGCTTGTACAGCACCTCACGGCCAGGTGCCAGTAGAGAATCGGTCATGGTGTGCAATAGAGGTCCTATAGTTGAGGGATACCACTCCCTCACACCCCGCTTTGCAGTTTTGCACACCACTTCCGCAACATACAGCACAACAGCCCCTCATTTCCGCGCACCTTTTGCCTGAAACCTCGGTTCTGAAATCCAGTACCTAATTTAGTTCCGAATTAATTAGGTTCCAAAAAAATACGGTCCGAACAGGAACTGTTCGTTGGACACAGTGTTCGTTGGACACGGGAGGGGGGGGGCCACAGTGGCAGAATCTTTTACGAAACAGGCAAAAATGGTTCCACTGATGGTCTCCCTTGAAACATGTGGATGTGGATCTCAGTCGCTTTCCAACAGGGTGTCCACAATGGAAACACAGATGCTGTTGCCAGCCTCCTGGAAGGGCAGGTTGGTGCCATCTCGGAACCAGGGACCAAGGCATGGCCTGGTCAATGCCGAGCACAATTGTGTCACATCAATCCATTAAGCCCTGGTGAGGAGAGCAATAAAGCACAGAAGAAAGACATTGGAGTGCAGCAGGGATCACAGGCAGTTTTGCCAGCTTCTGGGCCATGAACGTCCATTACACAACATTATGGTCGCGTCTTGATCTACATGAGTAGGCCAGATGCCGTGGTTTTGAACTGCCCCAGCCCTACAACCAGGATCCTGGCATCACATAGGGTTCTACTGGAGTGCCGGCATGAGCGGACCTACAGTAAACGCTCATAAGGGAGGGTGGCTGGCTGCACTTGGGCAGCCTCTAAGATCTATAGCCACATGAGTTGGATCCATTCGAAGCACACAAAGGCCTGCATTATGTTGGCCAGGAAAAGCTGGAAACTTCTGCCGCACATCCAGCCCGAAAGTTCCAAACAGCATACGAATGCACACTGTGGCATGATGTCGGTGCATGATAAATGCAGGAAGGCATTGAAGGTGTTGGTTGGTACTTGAAAGCTGTCAACCATTCGACAAAGAGAGCAAGAGGTATCAAGATTCTCATAGTTGGTTTCAAGAACCACACTTGACAGTCCAGTACACAAGCGGCATGCCTGAGGCAAGCCTTCCAGGACTCATAAACAAGTTCCCATGGGGTAATTCTTACACTGTGTGCACACACTGACCAAAATCAAAGTCAAACCACAGGCAAAATCAGGAAAACACAGTGAAAAAGGCCCCGTGCTTAGCCAGAATGTGACAATGGTCGTCACCCACACCAGGTTGCCACCCTCAACAATCTGTAAGCCGTTCAGTCCCATGCTTTGCCATCATTTGACCAATGTCGTCCCCCTCCGGCAGCATCACACTCGGAAACTCCCCAGTGCTTTGTCATACGCGCCCTGTGCTTCGACCGCGCTCAGTCCTATGCTTGGACAAGGCTGTGTTTGCGGGTGACCCACATTTACAGGGTGTTCCTTGGGGAAATCAGCATCATCCAATTGGCTCAACTTCAGACCATTGGGGAGACTTCTGATTGCAGAGCGCAACAAGTCATCATCAGAAATTGCATGCCATGCTTCAGAAGCCCAGAAGCAGGACCAATAATAGTGGTAGGCACAAGTTCACCAGTGGACCGGGTGCATGTCACAGCCATGCCAGGAGTATCAACATGAGCCAGGGCTGAAAATCACATCACAACAATGCTGCCATGAGCAGAAACAAGGCATGACCCCGCGCCTCTTTCTTCCTACAATCGACACACGGAAGCTTTCCATTCCCGTGCACGCAATGCAGTGAATCGTCTCAATTATGAAGCGGAGGTCAGCCAGTGTTGTGTGCAGAACCATGTGAATGGTTTCCGTGGGATCAGGGATGATGCGTTGGGGGTGAATCGCTCAAACCGGTCTTGGAATTACGAATCACGAAGTTCCGTTGATGAAGGTCAAGGTCAGGGTTACTTTTACGGTCAGGTCTCCAAGAATTATGAATGGGCACTGACGAAGACGAAGGACTGGGTTCGATGCCCCATATGCTCCTTGGCACCTTTGGCACCTCTGGCACCTTAAACCAGCCGGCATGCAGACACTCCTACTGCTGCTGCACGACATGCAGACAGCCGGGGAGTGTTTGTCCAAAACATCCACTGCTGCCAACATTGACGGCCCCGGTTGCAACCCCGCGGTCAGTTGCAAGGTCAGAGGAAGGGAGGCCCCACCCTCCTACCCGCTCGGACGCCCCCTTGAAGCGCAGCCTGGTAGACGGACCCAGCAGAGCAAGGAGGGGCCAGAGCCCATTAGGGTCCATATTGTGCTTGAGAATAAGGAGGGCATACACCCAACACCCCTTCCCCTTGCACAAGCACGGCCCAGGCCCCCGAAAACAAAGGTCACACAGGGTCACTCTTGTGCCACGGATGCGTATTGTGGACGAGCCACGGCTCCCAACCACATCAAAACGAGTCCACATGGCGTGCACTCCGCTGTGACAGAGAGAAGCAGCTCTCACACGCACGCGAGACCCCCACTTTCCTGGTCTTGCTACAGACCATGGGCTCACATTCCTGTGCCTTTACAGTCTGCACCACAAACATCGCACAAAAATGCCCGCAACGCAGGGTCGTTGTGTGTAGACTAGGGCGTGCTTGCAAACGTGCAGGTCCAAAGGCGCCCCGCTCCACACATGCATGGCCCCGTACGCGTATGCAGCAATGGTCGGCAGTCCTTACGGCTGATACATCTCGCCACTGCTCATCGTCTACTGTACATCTTTCACCTGCACGTGCAGTTGTCCTTGTTTGGCCGTGGTCTGTCCGCCAAAACGGCTGGCCTGCATTCTACCACTTCCCCTTGTTCATATGCAGTAGGCCCTGCACATGACTGGCACCCAATCGGCCAGGCCCATCAGGTCACGTCCAAGGTCAGGAGGGGGAGAGGGGAGGAGAGGGGAGGCAATACCATAGTGCTATGCACGATTTCTTGTAGAACCGACATCTGTGCTCAATTCAGCAGAACTGCTGCAGAGCATTGATTGCGTGCTATCAGAGAGATAGTCAAACCCTCTGTCCTCAATGGAGACTCAACTGATGACACTGCGTGAACAGGAGCCGGGGGGGGGGGGTGTTAGGGGCAACAGGCAGGTGTGCAATCGTGGGACTGCAGGGCTAGCGGGCAGGGGGGGAGACGGTGTCTCCGCAGCGGTCAACATACAAAAGTTTGAGCCAAGGCATCCTTTTCTGGGAGGCAAAGGCCTGGGCAGCCTGGGCGCCTGCAAAGGACGCTGCCGAAGCTGTAACAAACGACATGTACAAATGCGGATGCGTCCAGCGGGGGCCACTGAGGTGGGTCCACAATGCATTGAACGCATCCGGGTCACGGATGCCCCTGCACACGTGGAGGCGTGCGTAAACACCGCGCTCCATTCTGGACTAGGGCTGGGGGCTGGTGCAAGGAGAGGGGGCGCAGGGGGCGTGCGCCTGTACCGAAATCGGTCAAAACATGCGGTACCAAACACCGCGGAGGGTTTGCCCTCAAGGCCCAGTCAATGCACCGGTCGTCATTGTCTGACCTTTCAGCAGAAACGCCTGGGATTCCTTGATCGGGGGAGACAAAAGGGCGGTGTCGCATCGTGCATCGGTGCGCGCGCTCTGTATGGCCGGGGAGGACCACATTCAGGAGGGAGACCCGCATGGGTCAGTGAGGTCGGCTCGCAGACAGCATCGCAGGCCATACTGGGCCTGACAGCAAAGGCCACCAGAAGGCCCAGATCCCTGGACCTGGCCCCTCCCCATTTGGTGGGGGGGCTGTCCAAGCGCGTCCGTGCAGCGCTTTGTTGGCCTCCATCAGGGCCCCCCCCCGCGCCCGCTTGAGAGGCCGCTCCGCCCCCCTGCCTGGGCCGCCGCCCGCTCGCTGTCCGCGCTCCGCTCGCTGAGGGCCCGCCGCGTGCGTGCCGTATGATTAACAAGGGCGATCCATGATCAGCGGTGAGGTCCGGGGACAGGCACTTGGTTGGGCTTTCAGGATCGCCGGGGACCCAGTGCAACCGGGCGATGATCTCGTCACCGGACGCAAATCCCCATTTCCTCAACAAAGGCCGCGGCGGAACAAACCTACTGCCCCATACGCCCACAACCGGCGCTGTCCACCACCAAAAAGCAGTCACTCTTGTGCGTTTGGCCTCTCCCTGACAGCTCTTGTGGGATGCACGACACCTCCCCCGGCGGGGGGGTGGAGGGGGCAGGGGCAGGGGCAAACCACAAAGGCAAGGGGAGAAGTGCACGGGGGCGGTGCGGGGGGTATGGGAGGGCGCATGACTGCAGGAGGCCTGTGCAGCACGACCAAACCGCCGAGGAGGCGATGTCCGCCAGGGCCACATGTAGAAGACCCATCACTGGCCGTGAGGATACCTCCTCTACACCCCCGGATCAGTCCAAGGGGCTGATGAGACCTGTGCCCGTACATCATTTTTCAGGGGGCCAACCAAGGAAATGAGCATTGATACGCCATCCATTGGAGCCCCCACACAGAGCCCCCACTGCAAGTTGCAGCCGCAGTTGCGTGCGTTCTGCTGCCGAGAACTTGGTCCCCCGCAAGCTTGAGGCACTCGTTTCGCAGGTCTCGTCAGAAACCAGACCACAAGTCCATTCACATGCCTCAGGCAAACAACAGAAGGCCTGTGTGGACACCACATCGTCCCCCAATCATCTCAACGCTCACAGCGCACGCCGGTCTCGCACACGCGTCGTGAATGCACTGCCTTGGGCCCAGCATCGGAACGTTTGCGAAGTGAGGCTCGACGGGGCCACTTGGGCCAGGAAGCAACGGCTATAGAGCTCGCATATACCCCCGTGTCACAGGCATTTTGGCCTTGCTGCACCGCAGCCACTTGGGCCACTTTGGGGGGGGGGGGGGGATGGACTGCCTCAGGGCTCACTGACGCAAGGAGCGTCAACCCAACCTTTCAAGGCATTCCTGTGCTCCCATACAGGCCCATCCACGGGGTCCACGTTGATGTGAGGGCCTAATGTGGCAGCGCCGCCTGAAAACCCTGAGCTTTCAGCATCGGTCAAAGCCGCCCTGGTGCTGGCCTTAATGCCGACAATCGGTGCGATGTGTCGGAGGCTTGCTCGGCCACAGCCCATTGCCATCATTCCCCCTTGACCCATTGTGATGTTGTGCCGCACCCTTTGGCCAGTCTATTGGAGCTATGCCCCTACCACCTTTGAATTAAAAAAAAACGTTTCGAAACAAGAAGTGCCGCGCAGAGGAGCATGGACAATGAGTTCGTCACGTGCCCGGGCATTGCGGCTTGGGAAACTAAGAATCATGCAACAAACACGGGGCCATGTACACAGGAAGGGGCGGCTTTAGCAAATCAATAGGCGGAACGGAGGCAACGTCACATGTGGGCCGAAGCAAAGTCTCTCCGGAGATATGCACACGAATTGACAGTGCCTCTGCTGAAGACATTCCCTGCTACCAAATGGGACATATAGTCGAGTTGGAGGCCACTAAACGGCTCTTTCACACAGGGCGCCCAAGCTGGTCACGGCATATTCCATCCATGATCCTTCGTTTTGGCGTTTCAAAGGGGTTACAGTGCTGTTTTGGGCGAAAAATGGCTGTTCTCTGCCTAAAATTGCGCAAACTTGGCAGAGCCGACTTGGCGCGTGCGCCTTGGGCCACCACTGGTGAGTTGGGGGCTCAAACTCAAAACTTGGGAAGGCCATGGGTCAAAAAAAAGCTGGCCAGAGTAGAGTAGAGTTTGAAGCGTTGGGACGGAGTCATTACCATGTGATATGGTCCGGGAGGAGCCACCGCCATGGGCTTCTGCAAGCTGCAGTCCCACTGGCGCGTCGTCCATACACAATCCTCCTGCCCCATCCACAGCCCTGTGGGAGGAGCCTCGTCGAACACGGTGCAAAAGAGCGGATAGGAAGGAATGGTTCATGATATGGTCGGAAGCGCAAGGATGATGCAGCCCAAGGATACGTGTTGTGCATTTTACGGAGCATGGCACACAAAGTGCTTTCATGCCCAATGAGGCTTGACCTTTTTGAGGCAAGCACATGTGGCCTGCAGGATCCGTGGCCCCGGTGTCTACACTAAGGGATGCGTTCTCACGTGCCAAGGCCCACCTCAGCCCCGCAGTAGAGTACACAAACAAAACGACATTTGGCTTGTTTCTCGTTGCCTTGCGTACTGGTGACTTTTTGTGCAGATTCCTTTGCAGGAGTGCTACGGGCACGAGCTCTTTGGAGGGTGTGCCCACTGATTCCTACCTCCAGAATGTTGCATTACGTGGCAGCATTCCTGGGAAACACTGCACCGCTTTGGTGCAACAGAGGTCTGTCACGCTGTTGCCCTTACCCTTGGCGACACGGTCAACCCTTGGAGCATAACACCAAACAGAAAGCAACACCGCTTGGTCGGGGAGAATATCTCGGGCGAAGACTTGGGGATACTTTCATCACGAAGGTCGCCACACCGGGTGCCAGGAGAAAGCTTTGAAAGCCTGTAGCCTGAATGTGCACGCGGGCGTTTGCCTGGAACTTACGACGAATGGATAGCGAATGCCACGAACATCGGGGCTTTGGGGGCCTCAGGGCATTGCGCAGTCGGAGTTGTAGGGCGCACATTCTTTGCTCGTAGTCGACGTCTTTGGTCTTAAGTTCCCGACGCTCAGGGTGTCACTGAGTGTGCTCAGGAAAAACACGGAACCGACAGAGCACTTGGCCACTCGGAAACTCGGAAGTGGGCACTGAAAGTGGTGGAGGGTGTGTGATGCAGTGACAGGAACTAAAACCTCCATTGGGGAGGGTCGTCACGTCGGACTGTCAGCATGACGTCACACACAACCCTCCAAAGCAGAATACGAGGCCCGCAGCGGGCCCAAGTCTACTTCGCCTTGGCCTCCGCAAGGCTTTGCCTTGTGCGCCCAACGAATCCCAGCGCTGCCGCCGCCGCGTGCAACTTACTCCTGCCCTTGGAGATGGGCTCCTCCAGATTAATGCCCTTCTTTCTGGCGAAGAAGGTCATGATGGTGCTAAACATGGCCTTCATCAGCCGGGGCTCATACATCAGCAGGGCGGTAAACTCTTCGAAGTCAATGGAGCCGTTGCTGTCCAGGTACTTGCTGTGCTTGAACATCCAGATCAGCGTGTCGCGCTGGTTCTCCGTAATCCCGAGCTTGGCCTCGGTCCGGGCCCCGCGCGTTGCCTGCAGCTCCGTCAGAGAGATCTCCCCTGATCCATCGATATCATAGATATTGAAGCATTGCTTGAAGATGACATCGCGTTCCTCGCCGTCCAGCAGTTTCCGCAGGCTTCCACAGATCTCATCCGAGTCAATGTAGCCACTGCCATCGTCGTCGAACTCTGCAAACAGGGCGTCAATCAGGGCGCCGTTGCTAATGCCGACCTCTTTGCACGCCTGCCTGAATTCCCCGGCATCCAGAACTCCGGTGGTTCCGGTGTATTGCAGGAAATGCTCCCGGATGGACCTTAGGTTGTCCACCTGCTTCATGCGTCGGTCGTCATCCTCTGGGGCCAAGTGGATGAGGGTGGAGCCCATGAAGTCAGAATCCAGCTCTTCCAGGTTCCCATGGGGGTCGGGAAAATGGGGCAACTGGATGGGCTTCAGACGACCCCGGGGCTGGCGCTTTGGTGCAAACGGCTGGAGGCCCTCATTTGTGGGTCCGGGCCCAAACAGCCGAGCATTCTCACGACTATCGATCGTGTTGCGGAGCGGGACAAAGGGCTCGTAGGGTGTCTTCTTGGTGTCACTTGTTGGACTGGTGAGCTGCATTGCCCGTATGACTTTGCGTGGAGCTCGCGGGGATGCGGGGAGCTGAACGGGGGGGAATGGGTTTGTGGTGGACATCCCTGCACATGAACAAATGGCAGTCGTGAAAACAGTTGCGCATGCAACACTGCACAAAGCCCCCACAGAGTACAGGTAACAGTTCCCACGCCCCCCTACCCCGGTGGAATATCAGGGGCGGGGATATTTCAAGAAGGGGGGGGCTCTGTTTCTCTTGTGCACTTGAGCTCGCATTCCTAAACATGCTCAACTTGAGCTACTAGAAAGGGCCCACCAACAATATTTGTGTGCTGGGCGCATAGTCATGGTGCACCACATCACTTGAGTATTGATATGTGGTGCAACGATGCCGTTGTTGGTCCAAAAATCAACAGCCAAATGAACCAAGTCTTTGTTGCCTTCGTGCCTGAAGCAATCCTTAAGCATGCAAAACAGCTGCAATCCGGTGGGCGGGATCTCTCTAAACACTCAAAGTATGCATTTCGGCCTGAAATCAGGCCCTCATCAATGAGATAACAAAGAAATGACATAATTGGATTAGATTCATGCGGCAAAAATGCATAAAATCACAGATAAGCCCATTGGCGAGACATTTATTGCAGTGCATGCGACTTTGGCTGATTGAGGACACGGAGTGCTGAAACTTTGATGGGGGCTTTAAGGGTTTTCAATGGCCGTAGGATGTTGTTCTTGCACCGTGCATACACTGCGTCCGCACCCCGGCAACTATTAGGGGTCAAACACCGGTGAACCACCCCAAGAAGCACCCACCCAAACAGCCCATAGAAAACTGCAGTTCCTAGCGCAAAAAAGCCTTTCTTCCTAGGATTGTTTTGCTGGTTGCCAGTAATTCCAGCGGCTTTTGGGTAGTTTTTGTACAGTAGGAGGCCTCTTGATGGTTGCAGCCATCTCTTGGAGGCTTCTAGAACTCCAACAGGTGATTGAGCAGAAGCATGTATGATTGTCGTGCTAGTCACCTCGTACTAGATGCGCAAGAAATCGCCGTCCAGCTTTGAGGGGCCCACAACAATTGCACGAACTCTCTCCAATGTGCTGGAACGATGATAGATGATGTTGGTGCTAAGGACAACCCAAGACAAAGACATCTTGTTTTAGAGATGTGAGACAACAATAATTGAGTCTCTACACCAACTCATGTGTAAACAGCAAACCTGCAGCAAATGGGCAGAGCAAGCACGCGTCAGGTGTTAAGTCTCCTGGGTGCTACTGGTCAATATGGGCCCCCATATTTACCCGAAATTTGCACGACACGCGCACTTTAGCAAGAGCACCCTCTAGGATTGCAAAAAGCTACGGTTGCAAGAAAAATGCCAATCTTCGCCGCAGTACAAGTGCAGCCCTAGCCCACGCAAATCAAAGGAGTTTATGCCAAATGAAATGCCATTTTTGGACCCCACACTGGAGGATCAACCGCTTGGTGCGTGGATGCTCAATTTTATCTATCACCATTCTGTGTTTGTGAATCCCGGTGTGGCTGTGATTGTGCAATGTGATGGCTTTAGCATGGGCTTGGGTTCTTGATCACTCTCAGAGCCGTGAGAACCTTTGAATGAACTACACCCTTGCCCCACTCTATATCTCTCTACCCATTCATTAATGATGATGGCTTGGTACTACAATGGCCGATGGATTCAGCGAACCTGCCTCAATTTTGAAGGATGTTCACCCCGTGGAATTAGCTTTTGAGCTAGAATATTTCGGCCACGATGTGAACATCTCATTTTTGGATGTACTATTTGTTTCGGTCCAACCTCTAGTGACTATATTGTCCTGGAAACCCACACATGCCTCGCTTTGGGCCTGGGTATGTGCTCGGTGATGCTTTAGTGCACATGTGTGTGTGCCATGTTGTGCCTGTCATCACACTGAGTGTGGTCGTCCTTATATTATGCCACCCCATTCTTGTGAAATTGCCCTAGGGCTTAAATTGTGGATTTGACGACTTGCAACATCCTCATTTTGTCCAATCAGAGTATGTTTTTGCAGCCTCTAGCCCTGGCCAGGGCGAACCATGGCCCATTTGAAGCGACAGCACTGCTTGCACTGAAAATTAGGGCCCAAACTACCAGTTTTGTCAAGGTGCCATTTTCAGCAGCCTGGGGACGCTGTGGTACCCCCCTAAGGGGGTGGGATGGTGGATACTGTGGCAGCATGCCCATGGGAGATTTTTGCAGCTTATAGCCTTACCTAGGGCCAGACATGGCTCATTGAAAGGACAGGGCATTGCTGTTTGCACCTAAAAAAAAATGCCAATTTGGTTACCGACATGTACTTTTGCCCTTGTGCATACTATCACAGCATCCCCATTCATGGATCCTACGGGAATGCCATAGGAAAGCCACCAAGAATGCCCTTTTAAGAGAAATGGCTGAAAACTGCATGAGCACTGATCCCACATCGTCTGAGCAAGCCCTACACATGGGGGGACCAGAAAACCCTTTTCAGCTCAAAATCTCAAAATTCTATTGCCTATGGAGCCTTTGGTGGCCTTGGTAACCCTGGTGCCCCTCCAGAGGAATGGTACTGGGAATCTTGTGACCGTATACCGATAGTAGGATGCAAAAGGACGTGTTGTGCAGCCTGTTGCCCAGCCTAGGGCCAGGCATGGCCACAATGAAAGATGCTACATTGCTGGTTGCTGTCTGCACTGAAATTAGCAGTTTTCAGCCTCAACAGCTCCAAAAATGGAAAAATCCAGCCCGATTTTGTTTTCATAGTGTGACCCTCGGAATGAGCATATGTTGTATGTCCAGCATGTCTCAGACCCTCTTTTTGTGGTTTTCATCTCTTGTGGCCATTGTGTGCTTGGGACCAACAACTCAAACAAGTGGCTAACCTTGCGGGCTCTTGTTACTACCAATGCTCTGCAGGGTAAGCTTGGCAAAGGCGATAGAACCTTCCAGTTTTGAGTTGATGTTTTCTGCAGAAAACCAAAATGTGGATCCTTGGGCGCAGTTTTTGAAACCAAACCCGTTTTGTGGTGTCATTTGATGGTGCTAAATCCATTGTGGAGTAAGTTCCTCTGGTACATGGAGGTAGGTTCCGCCAGTTGACAGTGTCGTGGAGGAAAATGTCCAGCCTCGTTCAAACCACGTTAGAATTAGGTAAAGAAGTACTTGTCACCCAGAAGAAATCATGCACCCCCCTCGTAGGGGAAAGCAGGGGTGGATATAGTTGGGGGGGGGGGTGGTCCCCCCCCCTCCCCCCCCCGATGACGATTACGATTACGATTTACCCGTTTGACTGAACTAGCAGTTTTGCCAGCAGTTTTACAAGAGGACTGATGGCCAGAAAAGGCGCCAGAGCAGGTGCTACCCTGGAATTGAACCCAGGGCAATCAATCCAGTCAATGGAGTCTGTGCATATACCACTGTACTACTGGGCCAATCTACTAACCCTCAACACAAGACAATAGATTGCACAGCGGTTGCTGTATCCCATGAAGACCACACAGTGCAATGATTTCTTGACACATTTTGCCACAATGGCTTGCAATTCCGAATCATCTGTGCCTGAACTGCCTGAGCTAATCGTAATCGTAATCGTCATTCCATCATCACTGCCTCCTGGCTCAACAGCCCCCCCCCCCCCCACCCCCACCTTGGTAATGTCGTCACTATTATATCCACCCCTGGGGGAAAGGGAGGACCAAAAGTGAGGCAAGGGTCAAATCTTGGGGGGGCGGAGGGGTGTCTCTTAAAAGTATCTTGCTGAAGGCAACAGAACATTGCCATACAGCCAAGCACCATCTCACTTTCAAACCGTCATTGGCTATGGTTTGCACAAGTGGAACATGATACTGGGCACCATGGACCGGTTTCCTGGCATGAGGTTCAAGCATAGTTGGTGCTAGGACATATAAACGCGGAAGGTGAGTCTGCAGTCACGCCGCATCGAGGGCCATCCCCAGCTCGGCAGAGGCTGAAAGTAGATACCCTGCATAGTCTGCACTAGACGGACGACAGCGCCGGTCATGTCTGGTGTACTGCCGAAGGAAGTGCAAGTAACTGCATATCAGTAGCTCCTCATGCCACATCAGGGAACCACGGGGCCGATGGCGTTGCTTACAGAAAGAGCACTACTGTGGATGGTTCATCGTGTGATGGCAGATTTGTAGCATGATTTTGACGCGGTCGTAACCTGGGGAAGGAAGGAGGGGCAGGCACAACCCTGCGGGGGGCGGTGCTGAATCACGGTCACCACATCCACCACAGGGGGAAGGGCAACATATGTGCTCCAAGGTTGAGAAAGACGAAGCGATGGGGTGCCTCTTCCTAGACGCAAAAAGATATCTGTCGGGGGTAACACCAATTCCGATCATGTGCTAGTGGCACCATTTGTCGCCTCTACTGCTCACAGGAGATGGAGCGATGGCACAGGTCGGCATAGAGGGAGCAAAGGAAATCTTCAATGGCAGGGGCAGTGGGCAGGGCTCATCAGGCCTGAATGTAGGGAAACAACGCCTGGGGAGGAGGACGAGCTGACCCAGAAGGTCCTTACCCACCCTGGCGACCCCGAGGGCACACCGAGGGTCAGGTCAAGGGTCTGAGATGACCACTGACTCGGAAACATTTGATCGTCGAGTATGGGAAACCCAAGGCAAATGCAATGACTTCACAACCCCAACGACATAGGGATCCCAGTGGCGGGAATGCCTCAAATGGCTGCATTATTCCTGCTGCACCAGGGTCCCCAAAGCGGAACGAGGAACATCGCCTGTTGGGAAGCGCCGGATGAGAGCGTTCACGCCCAGTGCGCACCTGCGTGGTGATGCTCCCTCCAAACTGTCATTGTTCATCCTGGGCCTCTGTCATATACCCAATAGAGACCTTCCTCAATGTTGGAAGTGTAACAGAGGGCCAGGGGTTGCGGATCACCAGGGGTTACCCATCTGTAGTGTGCAGCATTTCCAAGCATTTTGCGATTGGGGGTTTTGGTTTCCTGTTTGTGCAGTGTGCCAACAGCAACAGCATGTAGACGAGGTCACAGTCCTGTGACCTCTGTCAAGGGCGGACGGGATCTACCGAAGCACGTTACCGGGGTCACAGCTTCTTTCTTGGGCGGAGGGGTTCAGCCATATGTTACCACATGGGTTGCACTGCGTGTGCGTGCGTGTGCGTGTGCGTGTGCGGGGGGGGGGGGGGGGTGCCATATTATAGAGAAAGGCCTGCATGGGTCCAGGGGTGGGCGCTCAGCGGGGGGGGGCCTGTGCCAGGAGGATGTCATCAGGACTGCACTGGCCTCCCTTGAGAGTCGTCACCCTCGCCCAGGCCAGAGCCTCTGGTGGCTGTGGGTTATGAGACCTCGGTGCCTGCACGCCCATGCCGCTCCAGCCGGCGAGCTTGTTTGCCCGGCGGGCCGTCCTGGGGAGGCGCCTCCCCCCTCTGTTGCTTCGTCCCCGCGCGCCGGGGGTGGAACTGTGTGTGTGTGTGTGTGTGTGTGTGTGTGTGTGTGTGATCTGTACTATTTACGAGGTAGATCCATATGCAGCCATGAGATGGCAGGTGTATTCAGCTCAGTTTGCTGTCGCCTCTTTGCGCCTGTGATCCATCCCTTCCGCGGAATCAGAACCTCTGTGTGTGTACGGTTAGGTAACCTCGGAGCTGGCCCTTCCGTGTGCCCCCAGAAAAAGCTGGCGGCAGATTGCTTCCGTATCCGGCGTCTCTGCCAGCCCCTGTGGAATAGGGGTTGGTGGGGAGGGCGGGGATGGCGTTTTGGGCCTCCGCCGCTTGGGGGCGGGAGGCGTTGGGGGTTGGTGTGGAGACCTCAAGGAGGCTTGACGTGTCTGTGAAGGCCCAACTCGTGGGCGCTTATATGGGCGCTTCGGCTGTTGAGAGGAGCAACGCTTCCTAGATGGCTGGACTGGGGTGCATACTTTGTGGTGCCCCCTCGCACAACAGTGCCTTACCCCCCGTTGTGTGCGCGCGCAAATGGGGCACGGCGGCAGTCTGTGGGCCTCACAGAGCTGTAGTTGCGGGCGGCGAGGGACGTGCCCCGCTTCGTGATGCCCCAAAGAGCAGCATTCTTGGGCTGTTTTGCGCAGCCTCCTGCACGTGATGCACGCTGGTTGAGAGTGTGTGTCACATACAGTGGCATTTGCTGGCGCCCTGGCTACGTTTGCCTGTGCTGCTGGCGGTGCGTGCCTGCGTGTTCCTGTGTATGGGCGCTGTGGCAAACGACCGTCGCCGATGATGGGGAAAAAATCTGCTCCAAAGTTGGAGCCTGTGGCTCCACCCTTAGCTGTGAGCTGTGCACCAGATGCTGGTGCCAGGCCTGTCTGCAAGTTCCCGCACAGGGCTCTGTGCAGTCTATGCGCTTCAATCTCTGCTGCTGTCTTACGCGGGCGGTATGTGTATGGGCGCAACGCATGCGTGCGGTGTGTTCCCGCCTTGGCCACCCACTGCTCTTCGCAATACTGAACGAGTTTGCGGATGTGTGAAATCATGGCCTCTCGGCGTGCAAAATACAGGCGTTTATTTAAACCGCAGATCGCCGGTCCCCCCAGCGGCACAAGCGAGCCACAGCGGGTCACCATGCCGGCTGGGTGCAGCTGGCCTGAGGTGACCAGTCGCTGAGCGCTGGACATTGCCAAACGCAGTACCCTACCTCGTTCTTGGAGGGACAGGGTATGTCCTGCATACTTCGCCTGGGGCGCATGGGGGAGGGTCCTTTGCGCGAATTCTTCGAAATCAATTGCCAGTTCCAAAAAGGTGACTGTTCCCGGTTCCTCCGGCCACGTCAGGGCTCGTAGCCAACCGAGTAGGTCCGCGAGAAAGCTCTTTTCCCACTTCCATTCATGCCCCTTGGGGGTGCGGAGTGTCAAGGCACCGTGTGCCACCGTTTGGGGCAGTGGCCCAACCAGTTGTTGATAGGAGTATTGCCTGACTTGTTGGGACAGTCTGTACCCTGCAAAGATGGAAGGGTTGTGCGCATCTCGCTTTTTGCGTGCTGCTATAATGCACACATACATGGAGTGTACCGCGCGCAGGAAGGTGAAAGCTGCACCAGATTTTATTGCCTCCGTGGAAATTTCTGGGGCTAAACCACATCGCCGTAAGCATGCCGGCCACTGGCCGGGTGGTGGAAGCTCCGGCACCTGGGAAAGGGCCGTGTGCACAAGCGCCAACAGCGGGTCACGGACGTGGTCCCACGCGGCACAATGCCAGAGGATATGTTCCTCATCTTCTGGGGACGCATTACAAAAAGGACATGCGGAGGAGGTGCGAAGGCCACGTTGATACGCGCGCAGCGCGGTCCAGGTCGCTCCAGAAAGAACCCCTCTCAATATGGTCCGCTCCAGTTTGGACCCAAAGCTGGCAATGCTCGGCTGTAGAAGTTGCCTGTTTGTGGCATAGTGCAGACCCGCAAACAGGCGAGGTCGCCGTTGGACTAGCGAGTCTAACAATTGCTTCCTAAGCTGTTCGCGGACTTCGTGTTTTACAGTCTGTTTGTCCCCATTTAACATAAGGGGTTCACGCTGCCCTGGGACTTTCCAGCCCCACCAACCCTGCATAGGCGCCCAGCCGCATTCCTGTGCTGTTTGCACCGCGCGCCCGAAGGGGCCGCTGTTTTTGGTGTATAGTCCTGTTTCCCAGATGGCCTGGGCAGTGATCTGGTTTGGGCCCCTGTTCCGGCAAAGATGCGACAGCCATAGCAGGCGTGAGTACTTGACCACCATGGTTGGGGAAATCCGGTGGCCTTTGCATAGCAAGGAAAAGAAAATTTCTTTTGCCCTCCCTGGGCGTGTAGGGCCCCAGATAGTTCTAATGACGCGGGTTTCGAAGGTAGCGAGATCCCGCATACGGAGTGGGACGATCTCCGATGCATGTAGGCCTGTGGCTGTGATCATAGTTGATATGATCTCGCAGCGGCGTTCATAACTGCCCTGGGCTCCATGCACACGGTCAAGGAGGCCGCAGGCACGAGATATGCGCTTCAGGATTAGCGGGCCTGAGCACGTGGCATCGGTTGTGCGAATGCCTGCACCCAGCGACCTAAACTCTGTTTCCACCGGGAAGGGCACACCCAGCAGTTCTGCCTTCACTGGCTCTGATGAGGATGAGGAGAACCCCACGGACTTTTTGGCATTGACACCCTGGCCGGTGTCTTGTAGCCATTCCTCCGTGCATTGCAAAAGGGGGGTCAGGGGTGTGCCTCCCGCTGCCAGCCCATAGGTGTCGTCAGCATAGCCCAGCGCTGTGAGAATAAAGTGCAGGACCTGAACTGGCTGATCCCCAGGGGGGAGCGCGCATGCTGACACCGACAGGTGCTGTTTTTGGGCATCCAGCACCCGTTTCCAGATACTAGTCATCAAATTGATCAGTATGACTGAAAGTGGACATCCCTGCAATATGCCATTTGTAGCCGCAAAGAAACTGGCGCAGCAGCCCATGATTTTGAAACATCTTACTAAGGATGTATACATGCCCTTAAGGGCTCGGTGGGTTCCTGGATCCATGCCCTGTTCCAGGGCGATGTGCAGTACAATGGACTGCGGTATCAAGTCAAAACACTTGACATAGTCAAGTCCGAAACCGTGCAGGACAGATTTGATAATTTTGTGGAGCTCCACGAGCAGGGCGATGAGCGCCGCCGCATCTGTGGCCCCTCTTCGTTTTCTGAAACCAAAGGCATGTGGGTGAATCCACCCCTCTTGCCACAGCATGCATTCCTCTAGTCTAATCCCTGCCCAAACTCGGTAAATTTGGGATAACACGGAGAGCGGGCGCTGTTGCATGGGCAGCATGCCCTCGCCCTTAGGAATGAGCGAAATATACCCTTTGGCCAAGTGTGTGTGTGTGTGTGTGTGTGTGTGTGTGTGTGTGGGTGTGGAGGGCATGGGGGTTGCCGTGTGTGTGCAGGGGGGAGGGGTTACCGACGGGCCTTTGTTGTCAAAGGAGTTGCCCCCACATCATTGCTGCGCCCCTTACCCCCGTCAGTGTCTCCTAGATCCCCGCGCCGTGCAGTTCACTGGACCTTCTGAGGCCTGCGGACTGCTGGGTATGGCTCCCAGTGGTGGTCGTCCCCCGATTCCATTTGCTGGGACTCAGTGAGAACGTATCCAAAACAAAAACCTCCCCCGATTCCGTCCCATATGCCGTATTCTCAACGCCCCCTTGCACAGACACCTCCCCCCGATTGCCCCCGGTCGCCCCCGTGCGGTGACATGTGGGTGTGTCAAATAGTGATTGCGCTCAGGAAGATTGCAGAAGCAACAGCATGCACAGCCAAAAAGAGATGAAGGCTCATCACGAACCGGAATGTCCGGTCCTAGGCCCCTTTCGACAATGTCTGTTGACAAACAGGGAGTACAGCTGTTCACTGGGGAACCCGTGGTAACTGCTGAAACCCTGAGGAATTAGTTAAAGACAAACACTGGTGTCTCTTCAAAAACATACAGCAGGGAAAAGGGCATGTCTCAACCCTCCCCTCCCCCGTCCGCCCTCCCCCATTAAGGGGGCAGCTGGATGCTCCCCCGCCCCATGGAGCTGGTTCATTGGGTGCCTTGTGGGGGGCGCAAAGCAATTAAGACGGATTTCGTTTGCCGGCAAACTGTGTGTGCGTGGGCCACCAGGGCCCTGCAGTGGGCCCAGGTCGTCATGAGCTGTATGTGATTGTTCTGCTGGGGCCCTGCAGTTGTGGGGCCCAGGTAGTTATGTCCTTTCACTGTTTGTTCTACCGGGGCGGCCAGGCAGTCATGAGCTTTAGATGTTTGCTCCACCAGGACCCTGCAGTGTTGGGGCATAGTCATGTACTTTGCAGTGTTTGTTTCACCAGGGCCTACACTGGGGCCTACGCAGGTTGTGTGCCGGTGGAACGTTTGAGGGGGCGGTACCCCAGGGTTGTGACTGGAATGTGCGTGGTAGCTTTAACTACCCTGAAAGTGGAAGAGAGGTATGAGTCGTCGCGTAGGGCTTGGACGATTACACGAATATAGTATTTGTGTTGCCTGCGAGGTTGAGAACACCAACCGTTCTTTGTGGATGAATGTTTTGATGGTGTCTCCCTGAGAGGGGGGGGGGGGGGCGTCCGTACAGTTGGCCATGATGACTGGGGACGAGGAGTACTCCACAGAGTTCCACAGGGTATGCGAATGAAATGTGTGTCCGGGAGTAACGATGCAGAGGGTCTGCGCAAGACAAGACAAAAGACGTAACCAATGCACAAGGGCTTTGCCCATTACGCTCGGTGCTATGGGATCGATCCTGATCCACACGAAGGCACCCAACTGCAAACGACTGTTTGGCCGCACTCTCACTGTCAGGCCCTGCGACCGGACGGCCACGGTGTCCCACCGGCAGACCGCCTGACAAATGCACCGTTACGGCAAGACCACAGTGTCCGGTACCACGTGACCTCCGACGCGTCACACTGTTGTTATCACTCTGTCCTCACCCACCGGAGCTTTTGACGGTCTTGTCCACACAGTAGTTGAGCTGGCGGCAGCGGCACTTAGCGGTTTGTGGGGTCAGGGGCGCGGCTTCATCGGTTCAAAGGAACGTCGTCCCCAAATGAGTGCCCCGCCCCATGAACGACGAGGGCGTGCCGGCTGTCGCACTGCTCGAGCTCCGCCAACTCGCTGTCATCCGGCAACTGGACCGGGCTGCAGGGGGGCGACGCGTGTGGCCGCACCCCCTCGAACGCCGCCTGAATCTCCTCCAACGACCGCCCCTTCGTCTCGGGCACACGGAAGAACGTGAACCCGAGGCCCAGCACCGTCAGGGCCCCGTACATCCAGAACACGCCGTCAAGGCCGACCGCGAGGCGCAGGTCCGCCACCGTCTCCGTGACCAGCAGCGCCATGCCCCAATTGACGGCGGTGCAGAGGGACGAGCAGGCGCCTTTAATCGCCGGCGGAAAGATCTCCCCGATGATGAGCCAGGGCACCGGCCCCAGACCCACCGCAAACATCGCAACGTAGGCGTAGATCATAACAAGCGCGGCCGCCGAGGGCAGCGCCGACGGCGTCCCGGCGACGTGATAAAAGCCCCCGAGAGCCCCGCTGCACAGGGCCATGCCGGCCCCGGAAATGAACACCAGCCGCCGCCGGCCGGCCCGGTCCATGAGCGGGGCCGTGCCCACGGTCAGCGCGAGGTTCAGCACCTGCAGCCCCAGGGCCGCCACGTCGGCCGTGCGCTTGTCGAACACCCGCGCCAGCACCTCCCCGCAGTAGAACATCACGACGCTGATGCCCGACAGCTGCTGCAGCACCGCCAGCCCAACGCCCGCGATCAGGGGCTTACGGGCGGACAGCAGCAGCGTCCCAAGGCCCAGACGGGCGGTGCCGGGGGCCCGTGCGACGGCCTGCGTCCGGTCCATCGCGTCCAGGACCGGGTCCACGGGCGTGCCCGGCGCGCGGATCCTGCGGAGCACCCGCGCGGCGGCCTCCCGGCGGCCGCGCTGCAGGCTCCACAAGGGGGACTCCGGGACCGCGATGGCCAGGAGCACGGCGAGCACGGCCGCAAGGCCCGCGATGATCACGGCCATGGCGCGCCAGTGCAGGAAGATGCCGAGCAGGTACGCCAGCGCAAAGCCCGCGACGTTGCTGGCCTGGAACAGGGTGCCCAGCGCGCCACGCCAGGCCACGGTGGCGATCTCGGAGACGTAGACGTTGACCACGCAGCACGTGACACCGATGGCCAGCCCCGACAGGGCCCGGCCCACGAAGAGCGGGCCCAGTGTCGTCCACGCGGCCGCCTCGGCCCCAGCCCCCGGGACGGGGGTGCACGCGACGCACACCCAACTGATCGCGAACAGCGCCGCCGCGGCGATCATGGTCGGTCTGCGCCCGAGGGCGTCGACGGTGCCGAGCACGCCCGCCAGCGACGCCAACAATGCGGTGAAGGCGGGCATGGCCCCGAAGAGGGACTTCTGCCCGAGAGTGAGCAGGAGCTCGCAGTTCAGAGCCGAGGGGTTTGAACCGCCGGTGCAATCGGCCAACGTGGGCGAAGTGTACCCCAGGGAGGCGCCGAAGAGGACGGGGAGGCACTGGATCAGGAGGGCCAGGGCAAACATCTGCCCGCTGGCCTGATCTGCAGGGCTTAGCGCTGGAGGCTTTTCCGGTGCTAACATGAGAAGGCGGGCCCTGAACGAGGGGCAGAAAGGCAGAGAGGCATGGGCCCCAGAGAGGCGGGGTGGATCGGCGAGAGCACTGCAGCAGCAGATGTATATGAAACCGGGGGTTGTGTCTCAATAGTATGACCTGTGGTGAACAATCTCCTGCGAGCACTCCATCAAGTCCCAAAATTGCGCTCAGGGGGTAAGGTAAGGTAAGGCACTTGGGCGTGCTCCAGCCTCCAGCGAAAAGTTACCCTTCTTATCCCTCGCAGCATCCCTTCCGGCTCGTGGGGTCACAGACACCCTAGTGCCTAGGACACTGCGTTCCTGCTTATGGCTCCAGCTGGATTCGAACCAAGCACTGAACTACGCGACCTTGTTATTGTGCTCAGGGGGGTCCTTAACAGAAAAAAAAAGTGTTCCGTGACGCTCAAACTGGAGAGAACTCCCCTAACCCTAATCAAGACTCATTGTTGGGACCGAGCTGGTGGGGAGGGAACATGAGGTATACTAGCACAACGGGCCCAACAAGGCAGGAAATGGCTGAAAGGTAACTGAAAATGGCTAAAAACCAACGATTTGAGCATCCCAAATGATTTGGGGTCATTTTTGGAAAACTTGTTTCTGGCACATTTTTGCCCCCTTTTCGGTCCAACCCCCCCCCCCCGCTGCCCGCCCCACATTCCCACCGGGCCCCCTTGTACTGCAATGTGAGTATCAAAGTTGCCCATTTCAAGGCTTTTTGGGAACTTGCACGGGCTAATATGGGTCAAAGATGGCTCAAAATGGCCTTAAACCACTTAGTTGAGCACCCTAGTGGTGTAGGAACAACCCTGGAAAAAATTATTTTCGACCACTTTTGGACCCACAAGTGACCCCATAACCCTACCCTAGTACGTGCACTGTGGGCACTCCACCATTATATCTTGCCAATAGGGCCTCGAAGGGTGTTGACAGCGAGAAAATAGTTGCAAGTGATCCCTTCATTATCATTTATCACCATAAAGGTGCCCAACGCAATCCATTGCAATCAAACGCAGCACAAGAAAGTGGAATTTGAAGAAGTAGGCAAAACGGGTGCTTTTCAAGGTTGATTTTGCAGTATTTTGGCCCCCAAAAAAGATCGTTGAGCCCACCGTTTGGGTGCAAAATGCACTAGACAGTGGTGATACATGTGTGCTCATCATCTAGGTTGGTTACAATGCAAATGGCCCCTCCATGGGCATGCTAGGCATCCAAACTGCCCGGTTTCTTGCATTCCCCCCGAACCTCCCTTGATTGCAATGTGAGTTCCTAAATTGCCCATTTCAAGGGGTTTTGGGAAGTTGCATGGGCCAATGTGGGTCAAAAATGGCTCAAAATTACCAGCCCCCCAAGTGGTCGAGGAACAACTTTGGAAAACACCAGTTTGACCACTTTTGCACCCAGCCGTGACCCCCATAACCCTACCCTAGCACGTGTGCAATGCACGCCGGGGGTGCCACTATAGCATTGAAGAGTGTTGATAGCGTGGAAATGGCTTGCAAGTGATCCCCTTCATCATTATTTATCACCACAAGGGTGCCCAACACAATCCATGGTAGTTCAACACTTCACAAGAAGGTGGAACTTGAAAACATATGCAAAAAGGGTGCCTTTCAAGGCTCATTTTGCAGTATTTGGGGCCCAAAAAAGAGGTCGTCGACACCACTACTCGGGTGCAAACCCTATCAAACACTGATCAAAGGTGTCTGTTCATCATCTAGGTTGGTCCAATGCAAATGGCCCCCTCCATGGACATCCTAGCGCCCAAGACTGGCAAAAATTTTTTTGGATATGTTTGACAAATTTTGAAAACCGGGACCACCACTTGTGACACCCATACCCGCCGAGACCATTGAGTTTCTTGCTCAAAACTCGTGTGAGTGTCCTTCAAAACCCACACGCATCATCCAACAAAATTTCGGCCCAATCCGAACCACCACAACGGAGTTGTGATTTTTGCCCATTTTGCGCGTGCTTGCTTGCTACTGCTGCTGCCGCTTGCTACTTGCTTGTAAACCTTGTAGGTCAACGCTAGACACTAAGAGGATCATAAAACCAAGACTAGCTGCACCAGCTCAAGGAAAAGAGTATGCCAACATTCCGCCCGCATTCCTCCCCCATCACCCTGAACCCCCCTTTATTGCAGTGTCAATCCCAAAATTGCCGACTTCAAGGCCTTTTAGGAACTTGCACGGGCTAATATGGGTCAAAGATGGCTCAAAATGGCCTTAAACCACTTGTTTGAGCACTAGAAGTGGTCTACGAACAACGTTGGAAAAAATCATCTTCCACCACTTTTGGACCCACAAGTGACCCCCGTAACCCTACCCTAGCCGCGCCGTGTACGCCCCACCAATCAACGGAACGCATTGAAGGGTGTTGACAACGAGAAAATGGCTTGCAAATTATGCCCTTCATCATTATTTATCACCACAAGGGGTGCCCAACGCAATCCATGGCAGTCAAACACGTCACAAGAAGGTGCGACTTGAAAAAATATGCACAAGGGGTGCTTTTCAAGGCTAGCTTTGTGGTATTTTGGGCCCGAAAAGAGGTTGTTGAGCTCACTCTTCAAGTGCAAAATCCATCACGCAGTTATCAAACGTGTTTGTTCATCATCTAGGTTGGTTCCAATGCAAATGCCCCTCCAAGGACATCCTAGGCATCCAAACCGGACAAAAAAAAGGCTGATTTTGGCCATTTTGGACAGATTTTGAAACCTAAGTCCACTAATTGCAACACGTGCTTCCAACCGCCACCGTTGAGTTTCTTGCTCATACTTTGTGCAATTGTCCTTCACACCCATTAGTAGCATGCACCAAAATTTTGGCTGAATCCGAACCACCACGACGAAATTCTGATTTTTGCCTATTTCGCGTGTGCTTGCTGCTTGCTTGCTACCGCGGCTGCTTGTTGCCTGCCAAACCTGGTAGGTCCACCCCAGACACTAAAAAAGGTTATAAAACCAAGACTGGTTCCACTAGCTCAGTGACCCTAACCCTAATCAAGACTGAATATTGGGACCGAGTTGGTGGGCACGCAATAGCTGAAAATGCAAGAAAGTTGGTGCATGCCATACAGTTTGAGTGTTGTTTTACCTGCATGGTAGTGAAATGCACAACCATTGGAAGTTTGAGACTTTGGAGCTCAGAGTTGGATCGTGGTGAAGTGGAAAGGCACACCTAAAGATTTGGAGAGTGACAAACATTGGTGGTAATCAATGGGATGGTGCTGAAGCGAAAGCCAAATAACAGAATGCTCATCAACAAAAATGGGCAAAACAAGACGCGCACAACCCCTACTACCACATTGTGCCGTGCAAAAGAGGTGAAAGCATTTGTGTAACCCGCAGATGACTACTTCTAGCCCGGCCCTGGCGTGAAAAAAATGAAATTTTTGGTTTTTGTTTTGACCCATTTTTGAGCCACTTGTGGTCCCAAAATGGCCCATTTTCAAAGCTCTTTTGGACTTGTGAAGGGCCAGAATTGGGCTCCAAATAGGCTCATTTCACTTGTTTGTGCACCCCAAATGGTCCAACACTATCCTTGGAAAAATACGTTTTTGACCCATTTTTGACCCATTTTTGGTCCTAAAACAGCCTATCTTCAAGGCATTTTGTGACTTTAGAGGGGCCAAAATGGCTTGCAATGGGCTCAAAATGGGCACATTTCACTTTTTTGGGCAGCTCAAATGCTCCGTGATCCTGTTTGAAAAAAGGTTATTTTTTTGACCCATGTGACGCATTTTTGGTCCCAAAACAACCTGTTTTCAAGGCATTTTGGGATTTTCGGAGGGCCAAAACACGCCACCATAGGCTCAAAACGCTGCAAAAACACTTGTTTTGGCATACTACGTGGTGTAGATCACTTTGGAAAAAAAATCTGTTTTTTTCACCAAGTGCACCTTGCTGGCTCGTTTGGGCACCCACCTCATTGGGCTTCTAGCAGCTTGCCGTAGCCCAGTGGGCCTAGGTACAAGGGTGTAGGCGTCCGTTTGGGCAATTCTTGGGGGATGGAAACCATAAGAAGTCGGTGGTTGCGGGTCGACTACGTGCCCTCAAAATTGCGCTTTGAGCCGGTAACTCAAGATATGGCCTGTTCTTGGTTTGAAGCTGACAACAACCAATGTGCACAAATTCTTGGGCTTTTAGGACCATTTGGGTGTGTTTCTTGGACATATCGTGGAGTTAGAGGGCCCTAGAGGGCTCTTTGACATGGGGAAGCCAAGCTGCATGCGGAATGTAGCTACCATTTCCCCTCATTTTGGCCGTTTTGAATAGGTTCTACGGTGGTTTTGGGCAAAAAGAGCCGTTTTTGGCCCCAACTTGCAGTTTTTGAAACCTGAGTCAACCAATCGCGATACCTGTTCCCGGTGACACCCGCCAGTGTTGAGTTTGTGGCTCATACTTTGTGGGATTGTTCTTCACACCCATAGGCACCATCCACCAAAACTTCAGCCAATCCGAAACACCACAAATTGTGGTTTTTGCCCATTTTGCGCGTGCTTGCTGCTACTGCTTGCTGCTTGCTTGCTAAACGTGGTACATCCACCGTGGACCCTAAAGAGGATTATGAAACCAATATTGCTTCCACCAGCTCGCCGACCCTAACCCAAGATGTAATCCTCACCCATGGGGTATTGAAGGGTGTTGATAAGGGGCCTTGGGGCACATGTTCTTGAGTCAAACCAATGGTATGAACCGTCAAGAAATTGTGGAAATTGATCTCTTTGCACATGATGACACACAAACAATTGTTGTGGTTGGCATGCGATGTCCAATGGGATATTTTTTTTGTTTTTTGTTGCATCCACAATTCCTGAGTTCGGCCCCTTTCAGAGGGGGGAGGGGGGTCATGGATGCCACAGTCCGCAATCGTTTAACTCACGCGTCTATTTGGAGTGTTCTACAAAATACCCCCCAGTTCCCAATAGAAATATGCACAACTAGTAGGGTATGCTTTCCAGCCACACATTTGTGGGCAAACACCTCATTCACGAGTCATGTTGTGTGTCTACTATCAACAAAATACATGCATGCATAATATGTCTCTCTCTCTCTCTCTCTCTCTCTCATCTCCATCATCTGTTCCAACATGCTTGTGTCTGTCTTGTGTCCCTTCCGACCCTCTCTAGTGTTCTCCCTCACTAGCTATTCATCTTTGTTCTTGCCCAATCCTGAATCAATTTGTGCTCCAAGGCTCTATTTGCCTGTGGCTTCCCTCGGCAGGCCTCTTCTACTTTGCTTGGTGTACTGATGTGTCCCTCATCTAGGTAACAAGTGTAAAAGGGTTCATGGTCCAAGCATGCTTCCATGCCACTGTCCAAAGTGTCGCTTCGCCCCATTCTCGACACCCCTTTGCCATTGAGCCTCCACTTTCAGAATCTTTGGCAACTTCATCGCATCACCAACATTTGCCTTCTAAACTCATCCTAGGCTAGAGTTTGCCTTGCAATCCGCTCTTGTGGCCAATGTTACTGTGACATGTCCAAATTGCACTCTCATTGGCGCGATGCTAGGGTCCTTGCCTCGTCCACGTGGGTCTTGTCCTCCTCCTATTGTAAATACTTCCACCACTCGTCGCTCATGGGAACACACCTCTCCACCCAAAGCTTGGGCACCGTTTTTTTTAGCTCCTTGGGCACGGCCTTCACCATTCTTGTCGGCAATCTAGCTTGTTGTCGCGAGCTCCATGCAGAGGTCCATGGTCACCAGCGCCAAAGGCACGTTTGTTGGCAAAAGGGAGGAAAACCGGGGGAAAACGGGGGAAAGGGGGGGGAAACGGGGGAAACAGGAACAACACTGAACAGAGGTTGGTTGCAAGGAATGCACATCAATTTTGTTCCTTTCCATTCAAGTCCGTACCAACCAAATTCAGTGCTACTTCTCTGGCGATCCTTATCCGTTTGTGGGAGATTTATGAAAATGGTCTCCACTCCCAACAAAATTGACTCCATAGAGCACCCCTCCAATGCCGAACTCGTTGTGCCCGCATGCTTGGGAACACACCCATGACAGTCGCGGAGGGGCACTTGGTTGTAAACATATCCAACGACGATTGGTGCTGTTTTGTAGAAGGTGTGGCAGGAGCAGTTGGGGTAGGCGCAGAGGCAGAAGGTGATAGTGGGGGGGCTGTTGATGGTGATGTTGCAAGTGAAGGGGACGCTGAAGTTGCAGTAGCTGCAGAAGCACAAGGTGACGGTGGGGGGGCACTTGATGGCAACGTGGATTGCGAAGGGGAGGCAGAAGTAGAGGGAGGTGCAGACGTGAAAGTGGACGATGGAGGGGCACTTGATGGCAACGTGGATTGCGAAGGGGAGGCAGAAGTAGAGGCAGGTGCACACGCGGAAGGGGACAATGGGGGGGGGGGGGGCAGTTGAAGGCAACGTGGGTTGTGAAGGGGAGGCATGAGTAGAGGCAGGTGCAGCCGCACAGGGGGACGACAGGGGGAGTGTTTCGTCATTACCCCAAGGGAATTGCAAGGATGCAGCAGCGGTTGCCATGGCAACAGCACATACAGTTTTGTGTTGTGACCAGACACATTTGGAGGCCAGCTTGGCATTCAACCACTTCCCGTCAAGAGCATTGCCTGGTAGCCCAATACCAGCAGGGGTTTGAGAACTTTCTTTCAGCTTGACGAGGGCCTTGGAAATGTCAGATAAAGTGGCCCACTTCCGAGGCTCACCAACCAAAAATTGCAAGCGCACATAGAGAGTACCATCATGAACATGAAAACCACAAGAAATGCCCGTCACAAAACATAAGCCGGGTACTCGGTTTGCTTAGTGTACAATAGGCAAGACACAACCATGTAATCCCAACAGATTGATGCATTGTTCCAAAAGACCACACTGTGCCATACAACAGATTCCCCCCCTTTTCCCTGATCCCCCACCCCGTTTCTCACCAATTTTCTCCCGCACCCCGCCCCCCATTTTCCCCTGTCTCCCCCCGTTTTCCCCTCATTCCCCCCCCCCAATTCCCCTAGTTTGCTCACCAAAGCCCAATTCCTCATTGATCGCGATTGAAAAACCGCGCCCCTGAATGCGTACGCCAAATGAACCTCTGTCGCCAGGCGTCGCCAAGGTTTTGGCGAACATGGACCCCTGTCCATGTTGTGGGATTGGGTCCAAATCCTGCATCATGGGGTCACTTTGCGGGGCCCTTTGCACTCCTTTGAGGGAGGCATTGGGAGCTCATTTTGCGGCTGGGTCACCCCCATATACAGTCCGTACCCAAACAAGGCGACCTCTTTTCTCATTGCGTTCCCGTTGAAGCCAAGTGCCATCACTAGCAACTTGGGTACTCGAAGTAGGGCACACACCATCTGCTCGTCTTCATTTCCTCCACTGGCTGCTTCTTTTCTTGCATGCTTGATCCCAGGTGTTCCCAAAGGCCCCTTTGCACTTGGCACACGCGATAAGCCTCTCAGGTTGGGTCGGTCCATGAATGTTCCGGCACACCACACAAAGGATGCCCAATGTCCAATGGGAGAATGGGGGGCAGTCAAAATACATCATCACCTTTTTACTCAAAGACCACCAGACCGCAAGAGGTTCATTGTTGCGAATGTGAACTCCCCAACCATCGCAGGGTTCCCATGCATGCTGAGCACAGGGTTGACTCATGTGGTCATTCATTTTTTTGCGAGATGGCTCATCCTATGTGAATGCGGAGATGCCCCAGCAGTGGACATTCTGATAGGGGTACTGCATAGATTTTGCTCAATGCTTTGGTCCTAGAAATTGATGCTTCACACACCCTTAGGTCACTGAATCAGCAATGAAGGCAGTGAAAGGGGTCATATTAATCAGATGAAGAGGACTGTTGGCAGCCAAAATGCCCCCGTGCAAGGAGTAAAGTATGTGCCTTGGCAAAAAATCTTGCCCAAATTGGATCTCTTGCTGGAGAAAAGTTGATGGGCTTCTGTAACTTGCATTAGTTGGACCACTGCCTAGGTGTCTATTTCGCAGCTAGCGATCCCCCAACCATTGGCTCTGTCTCATGCAACGGGGGAAAGCCTTGGCGGAGCCTGGGGTACAGCTTACAAGTGGAGGCAAGCCCCCCCCCCCCCTCCACTCCAGTTGCAATGGCGCTATTCTTGGCCGGCTGCAGGCAGCGATACGAACCAATTTTCCCCGAACCTGTCGTGGGGTGGTTGGCATGGTGTTTCACCCACCTCCAGATAATGTCCTTGCTTTCGGTTGAAAAACTCATGTTTTTGGCCCCGGTGGACCCATCTTGGCCCAGTGGTGTGCCTTGGTGACAAATCCTGCCCAAGTCAGGTCTCTTGCTGAAGAACGGTTGATGGGTTTTTCGTAACTTGCGGTTGGGTGGACTGCTGTTGACTGTCAATTCCTGTTTGTGTTCGACCTCAATGGACTGTGATCTTGCCAGCAGGCTGTGTTTGGGGATAGAAGGATCCCCCTGTTGTTGCATGCTTGCAATCTAGACAAATCTGTCCAGATAGAAACCTCTGAAAGAAAATGGAATCTTGGCGTTCATGTCAGATTTGAGACCCTCAGACTTGTTCAAAAAATCTGTGACAGCTATGAATCGAAAATAAAGACACCCCTAAAATCTCATTTTCATTTGAGACAAACATGACTTGACTGGCTGAAAAAACAACGATGAGTTTCAAACTGCCTGTTGGCTGTTTGCCGTAGCCGTTTTCGCAGAGGCAACCCCTCAAAATGTCTTCATGGAAGCGGAATACACAATGAAGATGTTGTAATCAATGGCCATTGCTGCTATGGCAAGCGAATCACAAAAAATATTGCAGCTGTATTGCTTGAAATTCTAATGCTCAAGCTTTCGTGGAATACTCAGAGTGAAAAGTGTGCACTTCTAGGGCTGCCTGCTTTTATCTTTTGTTTAATTTCCAGCACGCGGAGCCGCCGTTCTGTGGTTTCCAGTGCAGTCGTTGGCGCGCTCTCAGCATCAAGAGGACAACGGGTGATTTTCAGCCAGAGGGGTTTCTGCCCCTCTCCTTTTGCACGACCTTGGAAACACACACACTCTGCAAATTCAATCTGAAGACCGAAGTGACACAACTCTGAAATCGTGTCAGAACTGCCTCTGAGACACAGTATATTGCACAGCCTTGTGTTGAGGCCTCAGAGCAGCCGCACCGACGACGCTTTGCATCACCGGAGCATGAGCTGACGCATTCCACCGTGACAACTGTCAAACTCAAGGGACTGCAGCCAAACGATGGGGCTGTTGTTGAAGAACGCCCAAAAGGCCGCCGACCCATCTGCAAATGCTGTAGACTACCTGCCAACCGCTGCCGGTCAACGGCCAACCGCCGGTGGAGCATCGGCTGCTCTGAAACTGGCAACTGCTGGGGCACAGCTCTGCCGGAAAATGAAGCAGCCGGAGGCCACCAACTGCAAGGCACACCAGCACCGATATGCACGCCGTGCCCTGCACAGTGTTGAATGCGATCCTGCAAGAGGCCAAAGGCCAAAGTACAACTGATGACCACCCTCGACACAGTGGTCAGCGGAAGCAGGAAGTTGTGGTCAAAGCTTCAGAGGGACCAGAGCTGAGAGCCACATCGAGGGCAATCTCTTCGGCGGTTCAACAACACCCTGGATGCGACCTACAGAGTCGCACGGCGGTAGCAGCAGCAGCAGCAGAGGAGGCGGGCTCAACAGCTTGACAGGCCACACCACCGGTGCCGCTCACTCTGCCGCACCAAACGTGCCACTCAATGCGGGGAACAGACCGCAAGCTTTGCTGCAATTTGGGAGGCAGCAGTCGTGCATCTAATCAGGCGTACCATACCATTCACACACAAAGCGGAAAAAGGAAAATGAAAGGAGGCTGGGACAGAGGGCATGTCCGTGAGGGGAGGCGCTGCTCTCACTTACACAGTGTCAGCAGGCGAGGACATCGGTGTCTGGCCCTTCCGATAGAAACGAAGAGATTCCTATGATCCAATGCTCGGGCAGTCCACAAAACTCAGATGCGAAAAAAGAATATATATACATATATGTATGTATGTGGCAATTGTGCACTCAAAGGACGCAGCCATGTGGCAGACTGCACCCTTCAAACCCTGTGCAGAATGGGTCCTCAGGCCGATGTTTCTTTCAGTTTCCCGAGCCAAAACCCGGGGAACTTGGCGATGATGGGACCTTGGACCTCCCCAAAAAGTACACATTGGGTGACGGACCTTGGGCCTGCGCCCTTTGAATGCAGAACGGCCCTGTATATGTATGCGGGCAGTTTGGCAAGACTAAATACTGCTTTGCGGGACATCCCAGGCCCACAGGATGCTGTGAATGGCTCTGAAGATGCAACGCAAGACATATATTAGCACACGAAGACGCCTATGGGCGTTGACAGGGTCCCAGACCCCAAAGAGAGAGTTGCGTGTCAATCCCTTCAAAACAACGGGGCAGAGCACAAAATGCTCTAGAAAGGTGAGGCCAGGGAAAAAAACAGAGAAAGAAATGACCCGCATACAACTACACGGTGACACTTCACTGCAATGCTTTGCCGTTGTAGTGAACTGGCGGATGAGATGGTAGGTCTGACACAGGGGGATTGGGGCGCATGGCTAATAAACATCGGAAGGCTTGATGATTGGAACGGTGGGTGGGAGGGAGGAAAAGGGTGTGCAACGCCACTGCAACACGCTGGCGCCGCGCCAGCCCATCTCACCATCGTTCTCGGCACTGTCGGCAACGAAAGGGCACAGCCCAACGGTGCCAAGACCGCCATGCACATTGACTACTGGCTGTGGCATTGGTGGAAGGTGGAAGGGCAGGGGCTGCGGTGCAGCAGTGAAGCAGTCTCTATCCGGGACTCGAGCATCTTTCAGCAGAGCCCCTGAGTTGGGTACAGCACTTGGCCTCATCCATTCAGGAACATCTAATCTACAGCATGACGGGCACTATGGCATTCCGTCTCACCACAACCCGCCCCCCTGGTTCCTTGCCTTCGCCGCTTGGGCACCTGCCCGGGATGCGTTGTACGCGTCCTGGGTGGCGCCCTTGGTCCCGCTGCCGATCAGAGCATTGTTAGTCGGCTTCGCAGTCAACGTGGCATCGTCCTTCCCCCAATCCCCGACAGCTTTCGCAACGGAAGTCGGCTCCTTGGGCCCACTGGGCTTGCTGGCGGGCGTGGGGTTGGCACTGCCTCCCATGATTCCGCGCATGGCATTGCCGTCCTTGTTGTCGTCCACCATAGACTTGGCATACTGGCGGGGCATACTGAGGGTATCAGACAAGCTACAGCCTGCAGGAATAAGGACCAGTGGGACCAGGCACAAGCATGCAACAAGGGGACCAGGGGTTGTGATGCTGGTGCAGGTTTCACCACAACACGTGGACAGTCCACATACTCCTATCAAACAGGGCACGAGAAAAATTCATTTGTGTTTGAGCATACTTTCTGGACCCCCACCCTAAAACCCTTCCCATGGCTATGCAAACCCTCATCATTAGAAGCTTTGGCACCAACGATGGTGGCAATTTTCTTGAAGGGCATATGGACCTTGTTCAATGCCGGCCACTGCGTATTGCACCCCATGCACGTCGCCGATTCAAAAGGATCAGTCATTTCTCGAGTCACCGGTGCGCTCATTGGTGGACGTAAACTAGTAGGAGGAACTGGAAAAGGGGGACCTTGACACAGAGCTGGAGAAGCTTGACGAGGACGCAGCTGTGACAATGTGCGTGGGTTAAGCATAATGCAGTCTGAGCAAGAGTGGTGAAACTGGCAAAGCACACCAAAAGGCAGGAATGCTAATCATTTTTTTGCGGTCATGGAATCTGTTGTGTTAATGCACAAAATCCTCAGATCCCCCCCCCCCCCTTTCAGCCAGCATTCAGAAACATGGACCCTCCCTTCCCCCTTCCGCATCACCATCACCACCTTTAGGTGAGGCCAACGAGCAAACATGCATGCCGATATCTGTCAACAAAACCAAACCAAACAAAATAAGACTGGACCGTCCCAACACCCAGGTACCAGTGTCTCACGGCAATTACAAAATGTGGCTGGCATGACATCTATGGGGATATCCAAGCACACACTCACAAGAAAAGTGGACATACCCTTCTACAGCCAGAAAAAAAGTAGGCCAGTATCCGGAGGGAGTGCACCAATCTCACCCTCTTGCTCCAACTCCCCTTTGGGGGGACAATTTAGTTCAGTCTTGGAAAGAGGAATGTGAACATCAAAGAGAGACACACAAAGAGCGCATCAGGGTGTCAAGCTGAGCAACAAGCCAGGCGAAGCTCATGGAGCAAGGTAAAGATAATCGCGGATGTATCAAGGGCTGGGGGCCCAAAAAGGGGGGGGGGAGATCTTTTTCAGGTTTCGACCTTTTAGAATTCTCTATTTCGGTCTAACCATTTTGAATATACACCAGTGGGGTAACTCTTCTTTTTACCGTTCACCACAAATGAAAAATAGTGGAAAAACTCAGGCAGCAAGGCCATTCTTTTTAGAAAGAAGTTTGAGCCTTAAATGGTGGAGCCACGGCGTGCCATGTGAATACAAATGCCCATGACAAGCCCATGGAAGATGAAACCCCAGTGCTGGACTGCTTCATGTGAAGAAACAAGGAAAGTCATTACTAGTTTCCTCCATCCATGAGGATTCTCTGTAACCTTTCCTCTCACTTCACCATAAAAGACGTGCAATAAGAAAAAAAGTGCACCACAACAACACTACATATTGCATCGATCTGGTTGGCAGGTGACTTCCATGTGTTCATGGCCTGCAAGCTGCACATAGGGCTGCCAAAACCTTGTCGTCAGCTTTTCCTATGGTTGGATGAGGCAATGCTTTGGGTGCATTGTGGTGCAAATGCGTTTCTTACATCAATGGTGCCTCTATTCGATTTCAGTTTCAGATTTTGTTGCACATCCCAAATTCTCTGCAAATTGTTATGTGAACAACTAATGGTTGCCTTGTGTGTCTGTGCCACATGTATGAGAGATGTGTGAGGTATGTGTAACACAGTCTTACAATCTGAACCAAATGCAACACGTTGTTCCCTGTATCATGATCCCAAGACGCACGATGAACAGTGCCCGAACACAACAAATCCAACCCCTATGTCTTACAGTGGGCGCACTGCAGGCATACAGTGATGCGTGCCCACTATATGCCCCCTATGCACCACCCAGTATGCGCCACTATGCACCCACAATGCACCCACTATCAGTTATATCACACTGTTCAGCAAGTGTGTCCCAATTCACCCAAAACTCCTAATGGCGCCTATTCTGTGTTATTGAGGACTGTTTTTGTTTGAACCTCCAGGCTGAGCCCGATGCTGCAACTCCCAGTCATTCCATTGGTCCCTCCTAAACCATTTCTTAGCATCACCACATCCGTTAGCCAGCCCCTTGGGGGGGTGCTCAGTATGCTGCCACTGTTCCTCATAAATGGACACTTGGAAAAGGCGTCCATCACATCTGGCGTCCGTCACATGGAGCCGAGCAGTCGGAGGATAACCGCATCTAAGACAGCATACCCCCCCAAAGAAAGGGGGGGGGGCTGAGGGGCTCTTTCGTCTACCCATTGATCTACAGGGCCCCTCAACAGGCACTCTTTGTTACTAGGTCGTGATGGTGCAGCGCTTTTGACAATGCAAAGCACACACCTCTACCTCATCCTCTCCCTCGTCTTGCGTGGCGGCTGAGTTGCTTTTATCAGTCCAAACATGAGGCGGGACATGGTCCCATGGTCCATAAGGAGGGCAACGGACCTACCGCGGGTGGCTTCGGTGTATTCACAACAGAAAATGAGCAAGGACTAGAAGTGCGTTTCTGCGGCTACGTACCGACGCGTCACAGGCAAACAAACAACAGTGCGGAGCTCTGGGCAGCACTTGAAGCGCTACAGGGGTTTTGGGTACCAAAGCTGGCAATCCTCACCGACTCTAAGTACCTGCAACTAGGAGCGACTGGCAGAGCACAGCACTGGAAGTCAAAAGGGTGGACGACAACATCCAGCAAGCTGCAAGTTCATTTGCCCGTCAGGGAAATGCTGCTCCATGAAATGGAAAAGCCAGGCAGAGAAGTCAGATGGGAACGTCCCAGCACATGTCAATGTGTAGGGGAATGAAGTGGCGAATGGACTGGCGATGGATTGGGTTTTCACCCCATGTGTCTGTACTCAAAATACTCAGTTTTTATAGGAGAACCCAAGAGTGGATGAAAACCAAATTGGACCAAATATGGATACCACCCCTGTGCAGAGGTATGTCGGAGATGGGCCCTACCCTAGTGCCCTGCGACTTGAAGGTCCTGGGTTCAAACCCCAGTGGGGTCAATCTGCTGGACTATAGGCAGGATCAGGGACACCATGGGATTTTTTTTTTGGTTTTTTTGTTTTGACTTTGTCCTCTTTGTTGGGGATCCCCGAGTATGCAGGATTTCTGCCCACTTGTGGGCCTCCCAGAAGGCAGGGTTTAGGCATCCAATTCTGATTTTGTCCCCCTTGGTGATCCCCAAAGGGTTTCGAAACATACACCAACTGTGCCTTGAAAACAGCATGGTTCGGCCTGGGTGGGCGCCACTAGCAATAGTGGCCGGGAATTGACTCGGGGGTGCTATGCCCTTGAACAAAAGTACCACCTACCATGCCCCCCCCCCCCCCCCCTGTTGCAATTTTTTTTGCTCCTGCATCTGTACCTCAAAGTGATAAGTGTGATGAGGCAGCCATTTCACACCATATATGTAGGGGTCGGGAGCCCCCCCCGCCCCCTCTAGCTGGCCCCCTACACCCCCCCCCTCGCCGTGAAAGTGGCACCGAAGCGGGAAGGAGTCGGCGTATGGCCCATTGTCCCGACCCCCCCGGGATCTGTACTCAGTAGGCAAAGGATACGTCCCGGGGGTCTACCGTTACCCGCGCGCGGGTACGCGCCAAGGGGACCCTCTCTCCCTGGCGCTATTCTCTCTGGTAGCGTCCTTTGTTATCTTCCCATTACAAGACCTCGATCCAGGACTCACCGTCATGATGTATGCGGATGACCTCATCATTTTTCTAGACGGACGGGCAAATCCACAGTTGTTGGGTAGGATATGGAAGGTGGTATCGTGCTTTGGACACTTTTTTGGTCTGAAGATAAACCTGAACAAAACGGCTGCGATAGTTCGCAACTGTGGAGGGCATGGGCAAAATGTTTTGGTGATATTGGAGTGGAAGTAAAAAATTTCGTCAAGTATCTCGGGGTACGCTTGGGGAATATACGGCAACATCAAGATGAGCAAGGATGGGGGTTGACGGTAGAACAAGCCTTTGCACGAGCACTTCAAGAAGCCTTTCGGCGTGCACGGGTGGTGTCCACGCTGCATTTGTCGATGGATGAACGCGCCTTCATGTTGACATCGTGGATTTTGCCGGTGGTGGCATGGGTATCCAAGGCATACTACGCCCCAATCCCGGTGATCAGGCAGCTGAAGCTAGTCTACCACGTGACCATGGGTACCAACAGTTGGGGAGGCACTCTGCCAATCCTCTCGCGACCGCGGCTGCAAGCGGGACTGGCCCTGCTAGAGCCAAAATTCTTTCTGATGCACCAAGCAGCAGCTCCATTCGTCAGCCTCCTGAGAGAACCCCACAAATATCCCAGCAAGTCAGTGGAGACCTTCTATGCATGGGCAACATCAATTGGGTTTACACCATCCAAAGATAACCTTCTATACATCCAGCTGGGCATGGTGCAAACGGCAGGACTAACGTTCCTGGGATGGTCAGCGAAGGCACACTCATATATCCAACAGGTGGCCCCACAAGTGGCCCCCCCAAAAGACCGGGACAAGCTGCCGCTATGGCACTGAGTCTATTTCTGGAATGAGTACAAGTGTTCGTACTACAACATGAAGATGATCCGAAGGGGTGTACGGACGTGGGGTCATTTCTAGTCGCTTGAAGATGCAAGGCTAGTGAATGCACTGCCCCGAACGTGGAAGGAGGTATACAACCATGGCGGACGGCTCCTAAACAAAGTCCCATCGAGAGAGGGGTTTGATACCCCCACATTCCATGTTCAAAACTGGACCAGAGCATGGTTGCTACAGTTCTACGCGTCTCAACCTGAGGTGCGCGATCCACAAACTCCTGAGGTGTGGGAACAATGGGCAAACGCGCAGCTACCGCCAAGGGTGAAGGACTTCGCACAAAGAGTGTTGTGGCACAAACTTACGGTACATGAAAGGGTCTACAAGAGGTCGGGCACGGACAAGTGCCCGATATGTGCGCAGAAGGAATCAATTAAGCACGCCATGGTGGAATGCTCCATGTTTAAAACGGTGGCGGCGGTCATACACCACTACTTTGGCCCGATGGCGACCGGGGACGGGGAATTTTCAGTCCGGGATATGATGGAATCCGACCATCAGGAATGGTTGCTGAGCACGGACCAAGGCTGGGCAATGTGGTCGGCAAGAAGTGCCCACTGGCGATAGAGATGTGAAGTCAAGGCAGGAGTGTCACCACTGTTCACATCATATCTAACGACGTGGCTCCGCGAGCTATGTGAATGGATTGAATACTACTCAAGAGAACGAAAGGATCAGAGGAGAGGTTTCAAGCAATCGCTGGAGCAACTTCGGGACAGAGGGGTGCAGCCACGACAAGGGGAGGTGCGCATAAACAAGGGGTTAAGTGCGTGATGGCAAACACATACAGACCGTTTCACAACGTCAACACGCGCAACTGGCAAGGGGAAGCAGAACCACACCCGAAGCGCCCGAGGCAGGCAGGCCCGGGAATGCTGCAGGATGTGCAGGATCTGATTGCAAAATTGGTGGCGAAAGGATGCAGACTTGTATACACAGACGGGTCCTCTAAAAGATTGAGCCACAAGGACATGACCTACCTCCGAATGCAAATTGCGCAAAATGCAACAAAATACGCATGGACCGGTACATCATTGTAGACTATCAAAGTTCCATTCTTTCGTCCACTAAATGGCACAATGACATGAATTCGGCCAAATCCGCGGATGATGAGCCCATGTCCCCAACTCGAGGGGCCACAGAAATTTGTGGATTGTGAGTCCATATCCCCAACTCAAGGGGCCACTCAATTTGTGGATTGTTTGGAGACCCCGCGAAGGCTCTTCGATGGCGAGCCCAAGCACATGAAGATCGACTTGGACGCGGAGGAAAAGGAGCATGCCGTGCGAGCCAAAACCGCCCCGAAGTTGATGGCGCACAAGTTCAGGGTGGGCGACCGAGTATGGGGGCTGAGACCCCAACCTATGGGCACCCACCGCACCAAGACCACGTTCACAACCGGCGAGGTGGTCAGCAGGATTTCCGGTGAGAGCTCAGGGCGGGGATCAATCGCCCGAGGCTTCCATCACTCGAGTGAGGGCCTCCAGATCGGAGAGCTACAATGGTACCTTGTGCTTGCGGACAAACTCCATGAGCTGAATGTTGACCCGCAGCACAAAGGACGAGACTGGTTCCTAGGTGTCGTGCGATAGCCCGTAGCCTCGCCATCGCACCCGGAACTCCACGCCTCCTGCCACGGAGGAGTTCGGACGCTGGGCCAGGGTCTTCTTGATGATGTAGTCATCCTGCTAAGCATAGTTGTCGTCCGAATCCACCTCGTGGGCGGCGTAGTCCAGGGACACATGTTTGCCCCGGAGGTCGGGTTCTCGGGCACGGAGTTGGCTCTCTTGCCTCTCCTTGAACTGTCCGGGGCCTACCTTGATACGGTAGATGTCCTCACGGGAGATAGAGCAAGTCTGTTAGGTTGTCGATGCGGCCTTGCTTGCTTGCACTCTCCCAAACTTGGTGTGATGGTGTTCCGGTGGTGTGGTTGAAATGCTGTACAAGCCGAGCAGCCCCCTAACCGGGTGGTTTGACACAGCCGTTGTGTGTCGCTCAGGCCTCTGCCTGATGCCAACCTCCCGAAGCCGAGTTCACCGGAACCAATCCCGCCCCCCCCCCGCTGTCACTCTTGGGTCCTGTCCGGTCTGTCATTTGGCTCCACCAATTAAGAACACATGCATCGCTTGTGTTCCCAATTGGAAGTCGGCGCCCCCCACTGGGCAGAGAGCCCGGATTTTTGGCATCAGAGGCACCGCAAACGACCCCCACACCGACGAAAGTATGCTAATGTTCTTAGTCACTTCCCGCCTGCTGAATCTTGGGGAAACGAGGCGGACGACTGACCCCCTCCCGGTGACCCGCTGAATCAATATGAAACCAGGGCGGCTTTGAACTCTCCAGTTGGCCTTGTGCCCATACGGCGCTGTACAGCGGGTGTTGTCGCCATCAACGCCGCAAATGTGTGTGTAATGTGCGCCCATGGCGTCTTCATGGCTCCACATCGTCTATACTAGTGTCTGCAAACAGTGTTTTTTCCTGAACTCCTACTTTTCTCTCCCATTCCCCTGATACTAACGCCTGATCCTCACCAAGGCATGGTTGGGTGCTCCGTTTGGAGTGTGTTTACATGGCTCTTGACCCATATAATATGTGTCACTGCCGTGCCCTAAATGCTCAGGACGGCGGGCATCTTGCATCAGCATAGTATGGCCTAAGCCCTTACTTTTTCTACTTTTGTTCATACGGATGTACATATTGAATTGCGGAACACCATGTGGGGGATGTGAATGTGCAAGTGTGCGCTGTGCTGTGACTAGGATGTGGAAGGCGCCAGGTTGAAAGCCGATCTGCCTGAAACAAACTCCCAGCGGTCCGCCACTGTCAGTCCTAGCTGAGCCTACAGACTTGCCTCCGCAGTTGGGTGGCGACCTCCGGTGTCCAGACTTTGGTCAGTCTGGGTGGTGAAACTCGTTGTTTGAGGAGTCGACGCCTCCGCCCAGACTGTATGGGGACTCCTCCATGCATGGCCTTTCTGGTAGTGGGGCGAGGGAGAAGACGGCCTTGATGCCTGATCCCTTGTGGAGGAGCTCGTGCGGCTTTACCACTGAGGAATTGCGGCGTGGATATGGACTCCGGCACCCTTGGGAAGATCCGTGGGGACTCTCCCCCAGTCTGCGGCCTTGGGGATCCTGGACTACTTGAAGGATCTCTGTGGTTGCTCTCGACCTCTGGGACCACCTTGGTCGGCGTGTGACGCCTATGTTGGCCGTGTGTGCCACTACACTTGTGGTGGTGACCGTAGCAGCCGGCGCTCAGTGTGCCCAATATGGGTTAACGGGTCCTTTGGAGGCCGAACAATCGCCACCAGCACCCCAGATTCCAGTTTGATTACTTCGTACTATATTGTCTATAGTTTGCTACACTGCATCAAACCGGTACCACACAACCTCATGAACGCCTCGGCATACCCCCCCCCCCCGGGACATGTGTCCTGGGTACCCGCTGCCAAGCTCAAGTATTCCAAGCACCCCCATGGTTTGCTTTAAGGAGAAGGGTGAAGCAGTACCCAGGGCCCTCACACTCTTGGGAGCCCTTGGGAACACCAATGGCTCCCACCAAGTTTTGGAATTCTTGTTTTCATGCCGTACCTAGCTGCCTGCAGGCGCCGCAATTTTTTCCAATCAACGGAATCAACCAGGAATCTAATTCCCTATCGATTCTTGCTGTCATTGTGTTAAATCTCGCATTGTACAGCGAGATGGTTGTCGTTTTTTGGCCGCATGTTGAACCGCCGCCGCAGCCGCCGCCGGCGCGATCATTTGACAGTTGTGATGACTCGATGTCTCAGATTTGGAGCCAAAGAGAACCAAAATTGTGTCCGCTGAATCAAGGCGGTCATTTTGGTGTGAAAAGCGCCAAGTTCCGTGAGGGTCAAGATTTTAAGCTCCCTCTACAACTTGGCGCCGCTTGATCTCGGGAACCATGGGAGTTGAGTGGACGTCAAGGGCTCTATCTTATTGCCCTTGATGTCTACTTTACAAATACGCTTAGGTTTGAGGGCATTGAGGGTCACTTGAGGGAGATGTGGGAATAATGGTGAAAACACTTATTGTTCATATTCCCAACAAGGGAGCAAAGGGACGAGTCGTCAACCAATAGGGACCAAAATTGTACTTCATCCTCTGGAAGTACACGAATGGCGATGTGAGCACCACCGACACCCATGCAGAGAAGAGCTCACACCCGCTGAGATTTGGCGGGAGGGAGGGGTACAGCTCAGTGTGACCTGCCTGGAAGGTCTCCAGGGACAGCGCAGTGCGGGCCATTGTTCAGTGCTGTTCGACTGTGAAAAATGTAAACCTATATGGCACGGGAGGGATTGACAATTCGCATGACTGCCAAGACACTCGAGTACGTTGACAGAGAAACAAACCACCACAACCAACACACCCTTTTCCGAACCAACCCGGTCCCCACAGGTTCTGGGCTCCGTGCTGCCCCTAACAACACAATACTCCCCCGACAGGTGATGCCGGTGTCCATGAGGCTGCTGCACACTGCCTGTTACAACTAAGTCTCACACATCTATCTGTAATCTGCCTTTGAACTTCGGTACCAAAAGCACCTAGACAACCCCCTGAACCGTATTTCTTTAAACAGATCCGCTGCCGTTTGTCTCACTGCATGTGCAGGACTGCCCTTGCTTTTGTGCATCTTGTTGCGCAATATGTTTGGCACAGTGTTTTTCTGCAGAGAAATCTTTGGCCACTTTGCAGGAATCCATTTCATGGTCTTGTGTCACCTTTTGCTTTGCCTGCCCCTGTTGAGGATTGCATGGCTCCGAGTAAAACCACGTCAGAGGTGGGTAAGATGGCACTAGTTCGGTAGCCCAAGTGAAGACTCATGGGACATGTGCTAGCAGACTGTTACAATGCACAATGTGCATTCTACCCATTGCAAGGAACAATGAGCATTCTGCAAATCTGCAATGACCATTCAGCATGTAGCATGGCCTGGACAATCAGAGCACTACAACATAATGGACGTCTCAACTCATATTGCATGCACTGAAATGCAAGGCCGTATGGAGCATGTGACAAGAGCGCTTGCCAATTGATGTGCAGATACTCTCATGAATGCAGGTTCTACGCATTCTAAGCCTTGGACCACCATTTGCTTGAATCACGCGCTGATGCTTTGCTCAGACCCACGGACCAATTGCCTTGTTCAGGCAATATGCATTGCTGTTCCCAATCTTGTAACGAACCTCGAAAAAATTACGTTTTGATGATTCGTATTGACTACCATCAGCTATGTGTTGTCTGTGGGTCTGAAGGGGCACAAGGACTGTGGTTTGTTTGGTATGCCAGGCCGCATGAATCAGTAAGCGCAGGATAAATGCATCAGTCACCATTCATCCGAAACCACCATAACCAAATGGTTGGTCACAAACAGCGACATGGGCACGTTGCCCCAGATAAACAATATAACAAGCAATGTGTTGTTTGTCATCCGTGTCCTCAGTGGGGCACCTGCAACTTACCCATGTCTATGTGGTGATTGGTGCTGCTGGTCCTGGCCATATTTCGATTGCAGGGGCATTTGGAAAATCATTCGTGAATGAAAGAAGCCTTCGGCTTACCTTGCAAGACTGCTTGCTTATTTTCGTGTCACTGATGGTGGTGCCACACAGCCACGCCATGGCATTCCAATTCGCCAAAACGTGTTCCCGGATCATGCAAAGGAGGCAAATGCATGCAGCAGTGGCAATGGACTTGCCTTGGCAAACGCCATCCCTTCCATGCTCACCACTCAACTCTCATTCAGCTGTGCTATCATCCTTGTAATGACCAATAATGAATTGAGGGATACTCTACACCGCACGTACACTGTGCATGGCACTGCACGTGCACTGCATGTGTGCACCGCCCTCCATGATGCACATGCAGGAACAAGGTTCAACAATACACAACGCATTGGTATGAAGCGGGGGACATCATTTCTGCACCACTGAGCAGCAAAATTGTCTATTTTGGAAAGACTTGTGGTGTGAGATCCAAAGAGAACCAAATGGGGGGGTGGGGGAAGCAAGGGTGGCACGGCTGAGCCGTCCCTCGTTTTGGGTATGTGCCGCAAAGCATCCCATACAAGTTGTGCCCACAAAATGCCCCAAAAGCTTTGGCATTGGGCTGTCCATTGCAGGGATGGGGTGCGAGGCCAAGGGCAGAGATCAAGGGATCCTCCCTCAGATGGTGCAGGCGTGCCTGCCCTTCATGCGGTGGGCAATCACAGTGAAAGCCTTCGCCAACAGCAATGCACCCCAAGTGGATGCTCTTGGTTAATAAAATCGTTGAGATTCAGATCAGGACCAGTACCCTGACACCAACCGAACAGTTGCACCGTGCAATGGGGTTTAGTGGGTGAAAATACCGAAGTCCACAGGCTTCATGGCAGACTCGATAGTTTGTGGCAGGAAGGAGAGGAGGGGCAGCAATGGCTGGGCCAAGGTCAAGGGATGATGGGGGATGGAGGATGCGGCGTAGAACAGGGGCCACTTGGCCAAGACCAGAGTGGGACTGGACTCAGCGCAAGCAGAGGAGCCCCAACATGTCCTCCTCACAGTGATCACCTCATTGCATTGATCATTTCGAGGTTCACACTATGGGGTAAAAAAATATGCTGCAAACCAACCTCCTGGTCAGCTTGCTGGTAAGATCACCAGCTGCTTCACACCTGTAAATATCTATGAATAGAATATACCCTGGACTCCTCGCATGCTGACTGCTTCAACGCATCAACGTCCAGGTGCTTGACAACTGCAGTGGCTCGGGTCAACAGGATATTGGATGAAATAAAGTGCATACACGGTAGTGATCCTCTGCTCTGCGACCACAGAAATCATACGCTTGGGCAGCACCCAAGCGCTCTCTGAAGGCCATATCAGTGAAAAAAAAATTACACAAACAATTGTGATGCTCTCCTTGACATGGCAATCATCGAAATTATGCTGTTGCACACAACCCACATTTCGTCCTTGAATGCCTTAGGGCAAATACAGGCACAACGAGCCAGGAGCAGCGGGCAACTGGGCTGCGTTTACTGGTTTTCCAGCATCAACAGAGACTAATGCAGACAGCTTCCCATTTCTGACATGGCTGAAACTGTTGCGGTCCCGGTTGCCATTGGTGTATAAAGTGGGGTGTAGTCCTGAGCACTGTTTGGACACACTCTGTACTACACTCGGGCTGATATTGGGGTGACTAATGCATATCTAAACTTCTGAGGCTGCAGACTCTGTGTCATTTGCGCTCTGGTCGGCTTGCTGGTCAGATCACCAGCTGCTTCACACCAGTAGATATTAATGAACAGAATACACCCTGGACACCTCGCATGCTGACTGCTTCAACGCATCAACGCCCAGGTCCTTGACAACTGCAGTGGCTCGGGTCAACAGGATATTGGATGAAATAAAGTGCATACACGGTAGTGATCCTCTACTCTGCGACCACAGAAATCATACGCTTGGGCAGCACCCAATTGCTCTCTGGATGCTCTCCTTGACATGGCAATCATCGAAATTATGCTGTTGCACACAACCCACATTTCGTCCTTGAATGCCTTAGGGCAAATACAGGCACAACGAGCCAGGAGCAGCGGGCAACTGGGCTGCGTTTACTGGTTTTCCAGCATCGGCAGAGACTAATGCAGACAACTTCCCATTTCTGACATGGCTGAAACTGTTGCGGTCCCGGTTGCCATTGGTGTATAAAGTGGGGTGTAGTCCTGAGCACTGTTTGGACACACTCTGTACTACACTCGGGCTGATATTGGGGTGACCAATGCATATCTAGACTTCTGAGGCTGCAGACTCTGTGTCATCTGCGCTCTGGTCGGCTTGCTGGTAAGATCACCAGCTGCTTCACACCAGTAGATATTAATGAACAGAATACACCCTGGACACCTCGCATGCTGACTGCTTCAACGCATCAAGGTCCAGGTCCTTGACAACTGCAGTGGCTCGGGTCAACAGGATATTGGATGAAATAAAGTGCATACACGGTAGTGATCCTCTACTCTGCAACCACAGAAATCATACGCTTGGGTAGCACCCAAGCGCTCTCTGAAGGCCAGATAAGTAAGAAAAATGGGATCGGAAGAGGCCGGGGGGGCGGAGGCGGGACCACACGGGGGCGGGCCCTCGGGAGCATGCCCTTCGTGGGGCCGCTGGCGGAGCCCGTGCGGCGGGCCGTCGTGGTGCTGATGCTGGTGGTGATAGTAGTGAGAAGGCCCGCGAGGGAATCGCTCCGGGGGTGCCAGCATCTCGTCGAACACCGGACCTTCTTCGCAGAAAGGTGGGGCATTGGGGAACGGGGGCGCATCGACACTGTACCCCGGCCCACACTGCTCGGCGGGCAGTGGGCCCCCGTACGGGTTGTGTGTCGTCCCCGATGGCGGGAGGCCTTCGCGGTGGTGCTCACGGGGGAGGTCGCGGGGATGGGGGCCGTGGAAGTGAGTGGGGGCTGGGGCGTTAGGGCCGGGGCGCTCCACCTGCCGGAACTCCGGTCCAGGGCTGGGCGGGCCGCGGCGGCGTTCGAAACCCCGGCTCTTGAACGCCCGCTCTAGGAAGGGCCTGTTGCAGGGGGGGTGCCCGGGATGGCCAGGCGAGAGGTCGCGGGGGGCGTTGCACGGCTCGGTGGCTTATTGGCTTATTGGCGGTGTCCTCCCGCAGCGGCCAAATCCCTTCCTTGAAAATGTGGACGGACTCCTGGTTCTCCAAGGTGGACGGGTGGTGGTTCCAGAAGCAGTCCCAAAAGCCTCGCGGGGTGTTGACCTCGTGGCAGCGGGCAATGGTGCGCTCCGCCTTTTTCCAATTCGTTTTCCAATACACCCATGTGTGTGGGAGATACGCAATGTCTGCCATCCGAAAGCAGGGGACAAGACTGCAACATGGGTGAGCATGTTTGGTGTGGATACGGTGTGAGGCAAAGCAGGGAGAGGGCCGCAAATGGTCCTGGGTGGGGAATGGGCCCCAAAAAATGTCCGGTGTGTGCCGCGCTCCCCCCTAGCATGTGGCATATGGCATCTGTTCCGGGGGTTGCACAAAAGTGATACGGTAAACACCTCACCTCCCACACTGGACCACCTCCTTGGTGCAGTTGTCGGGGATAACACGCATGTCAGTGCTGGTCATCTGAGCGCCCTTCAACATAGGTACTTCCTCTTCGTTTGCCCTCTAACTGGTGTGACCCTGATACCTTCCACGGTTCGCATGTTTTACATCATGGGGACATGTGACACTGTTCAAATGTAGTTGTATGAGTATTGTGTGAGGGTCGTGTGATGAAAGACGATTCGATATTGCGGTGGACATGGAACGATCAAGTAGGCCGGCAGCGCAATGAAGACATTCATGAAGACATTTGGGGAGTATGTTTGAGAGCTATCTTGTGCAATCAAACGTAGATAAATTGGTCCGAGCTTTCATGTACAAACTAATAAGACCAATGAGGGTGCCCCAGCGCACTGCGCACTGAGGCTAAGGTAGACGTGTCACGTACCGGTGTACTGCACAACCTTTTCAGGCAGGGACGCGGTGGCCTAAGGTTCACTCCACTCCAATGATCTCATCCCTAGGGAATTAATGGTTGTAGCCGCCCACATGCCCTGCTAGGGAAGCCATTCTGTGGCTGAGGGGGGTAGACAGGGGGCGGTAGGGAGTGGGGACGCACAGCATTTAGGAGCGGGAGACTCTGTGCGAAGAATGGGGAAGGTGAGACACTTCACGGGGCAATCACGGTAAAGCTGTGTATGGCCTGAGCGCTCATAGCTGATGGTGATACACTCCGGGAAGGATGAGAGGCCCACAACAATGGCAGGCACAGGCTCCCCTCTGGTGCTCCCATCAGGGCTTGGCCCCAAGAGGTCGGCATTCATTGCCATGTGTACTGTGGAAGGCAAAAGGGGCAAAACATAGTCGGGCTGATATTTTCGAATGCACAAGGTGCCCTGCTGCCCACTCTTAGACCCCAACATTGTTAATTCCACCCAAACACAACAATTGGCCACCCGTTTGTGATGCTATGGCCCTTATAACCGCTTTTGGGTAACATTCCACGGTACTGCCGTTCTACGCCAACCGGGCCTCGGCGCACACAGTGCATTGCACGCGAGGCACCCTCAATGGCCAAACTGGACGACAGGAGCTGCCTCCGTGTGGCACTCTTCAGTGGTCCGATCACCAACGATACAATACCATGCATGATATAGGTGACGGACTTGGCATCTATGTCAATGATATGGCAGGTCGACCTCAATGACATTGTGAACTATGCCAATATGCCACTATACTACGTGCCACGGTACGCGTCCAGGAATAAAATTACTCATTCCATACGTCCCATTTATGACTCAGTCTTTGTTGCTGACCTAGTCATCTTGAGGACTTACGTAGTCTGAGGAGGGGGACTGAGAGATGTGCTGTGAACACGGGCGTCCAAAAGACGTTGCTCAGCAGCACCATTCACAATGGGGTCCCTATGAAACGGCACTACCGAAATCAACAGTGGACGACAGAAGAATGTGTGGGGCATGTGCCAGTGCTTGACGTCCGCATGAAACAAAAAAAAAGTATCATCAAGGGGCCGGGAATACGGGTCAGGGCAAGTGCAAGACAATCAATGGATTGGCTGTGGGGAGGTATCCCGGACCAATGCCATTCTTGTTGTTCTTGTCATACCATCCCCATTATTGGACATGGCATGGCAGAGGAAGTGGGGGCAGGGGACACTAGCTTTGGTAGTTTCGGACACACTGCTGTTTCAGGAAGTTTTTTTTTGGGGGGGGTCTGAAACGAGCGGGGGGTTTTTTATTACATGACACCTAAAGAGTGGGCCTTTGAAGAAACAGGGCAGGGGTTCTCTAGTATACCAGAGATGGGCTATGAGCTAGCAAAATAACAACATACTTTTGGCAAAGACGCGATGGCTAAGGGGTGCTCATTTATGAAGTGGGCCGCTCCACTCTCAGCCCTCACCAGGTCACAGATCCGATGCCTAAAGTTGGATGTTGCGTATTGGAGTAGGGCTGCACCAATGCACCAAGCAACTTCCTGTTTTGTTGTACCTCTTGGTGTGTCCCGTTCCCACAACGGGCATACAAATAGAGCTTGAGGACAACTCGTAAGATGCCACGCAAGGGAATTAAACAAGTGTCAGTCTGCACTCTACTAGACTTTGTAGTGTCTTTGGGGACCTTGATGGCCTTCTGTGGGTTTGTGCGCTGCCAATATGGCATCTACATTGTCAATGTTTTGTCAACGTGTGCAGGGGACCGCAAAAGGGACATCTCTTTGAATACAGCCCAAACTGATTGACAATCAACATCCCACAGAATGGTTTGCCCAACATCCACCACACTAATTGATATTCTGAACATGCATGTGCAAAGTGTGAAGCACACATGGTGCAGCCTTGTTGTCAACAATGACAATAGATGCCATGTTTATTTGCATCCGCCTTGATGCCTTGGTTCAGCAGGTCCTCGATACACTTAAAACGCACCCCCGAAAAAACTCAGCCTAGGGCCGGGGCTCTCACCCATGCAACATCAATGGAGATAAAATGCCCAAGGCGAGGTGCAAATGCCACTTTGACAACCTACCAGGTTTGCGGCTCCAAAGGGGGGGGGGGGGGGTAATGTGCATGTTGTCATTTTCAGCCCACTTCAGGGCCATGGAAAAAACTAGGGGGTCCCCTGAGTGGGCGTCCCCACTGAAGCCCTACCCATCCAAACGCACAGACCCCGGCAGGCACTGGGTATCTGCACGACACCCTGATGTGGTACCAGTCACCGCTACGGGTGCGCACACTGAAACTTACCTCGAAACTGATGGCCACTGGGGTCTCTGTTGGAGTTGCATTTGCTTGTTCGATAGAACCCACCCACTGTCCCATAGCACATGCCATAGCACCCCTACCCGCCACCCCTACCCCCGATAGACACCGGGGGTGACTTGACTACTGAGTGATGGTGAGGGCACTTCCTGGGACAAATGTTAACACAACGCACATCACATCAACCTGGCGGCATGAATACGCGGCAACGGTGCAGTCACCCAACTACCTATACCTTCAATACAACATCATGGTGGTGGCATGGGTACGAACCAATTGTCTGGACCTTATGTGCAACACGGACAAAAGCAGAATGTGCTGCTGGTCGCACGCAACGCATGCAACAGACACATAAGCGGGGACCGACCCATCTTATTTAAACATTGGGGAGTCGCGCGCCACCTTTGGCAACGACAAGAAATGCCAAGTGGACCACCCCCATCAAACAAGCACAAGCGGCACACGTAGACCGTATGCAGGTAAGAGGCTGCACACAAAAAATCTATACAACATCGGCCTGAACCCAGGAACACACACAGACGGTCAAACATGGTGCAGAGGATGTGCACAACGGCCTGCGGACGCTGGTTTGGCGTGGCAGTCGCTCAAGCCCAACCGCCAATCGAAGAATCTCCGGCCGCTGCGGCCGCGTGGGAGGACGGCATCGACTGTGGGTCGAGGGGTGCATCCTCCCATAGCACCCTCCCACATGGACCCCCCCACCGCCGTAGAGGCCTTGGGGCGCTAGGGATGGGGGGGGAGGGCCGATGGCCGACCCACATCACAGCACCGCCCCCTTCTGCACCGGCACGACGGCCCATGCGGAAGTGGAACGCACTCCTGCGCCGGTCGCAAAAGACCACAGGTCACGTGGGCTTGGGCAACTGAGCCCTTAGAAGGTCCCCCAAAGTGCCCGGCGGGTCGTCAAAGGCCTTGTCCATCGAAAGGCGGCCCTCTCTTATCAGGCGCTCTTTGTATATCAAGTTCATGACCGCCGAGCGGCACGTGGATGTCGTGGTGGTCCCGTCCGGATATCGAATGATCGAGAGAAAGCGCGTCTCATAGAATTTTTCCGATTCGGCGGGGGTCGCGGTGAGCGCCGTCAGGAGCTCCGGGTCGGGGGCCTCCGGGTAATGCCCAAATTTGTAGTAGTAGTCCACCCAACACTCGATGGGGATGGGGATGTCGTGGCGGTTGAGATCGTCGTACGACGGGCCTTCGTGCTGGACAAAGCATGAGTAGAACGTGCACAGGCCCTCCCTTCGGTGGGGCCCCAGGCCCACGTGTCGCGTGCGCTTGGGCGTAACCATCTTAATGGACTGGTGGTACGGCACAAGCCACTGCAAGTACCATAGGAAGCGGAAGGCCTGCCGCTGATGAATGTATACCCCTGAGAGTTGGGCGCGTGCTTGGAGCAGCTCATTCATGCGACGGAACATTTCTTGTTCGTACTTGTGTTTGTTGTGGAAGTACACGATGGAACCAGTCATTCCCACTGCACATGTGGCCCAGGGGACCCGCCTACCCATCGAGATCCCCATCAACCGCATGCTCAAGAAAAGACCGAGTTCGAACCTGACAAAAACCGGAGCATGACCCCAGGCAGTCTGCAGACCCCCTGCTGGAATTCTGTTTGCTTTGTGGTCCCCGCCCCCATGCCCACTGCAGGCGCGTGTCTGCCCACTACCACTGCCACTGTCGCTTCATGGGCATGCAAACATGGCACTTTCCATGATGTTGCCTTGAACAGCAAGCTGTGGGTGCTGTGCACAGCTTGATCTTCTTGGTCACTCATGGTCACTCATGATTATGCCTCCACAGAATACGGGGAGTGACAGGCATAGGGGCAGCGTGCAGCACTGCGCACTCCTGTCTGAGAAGAACAGCTGACATACCCAAACTAGTCCCCGTGAAATAATGCCAATTTCTCAGCCCAAATGAGCCCAAAGCTGGTGGAGGCAGGGATGGCGGGAGCGCCGGCGGGGGAGGACGGAGGAGGAATCCCTCCGTCGACCCTTCCGCCACGCCTGCCGCCGTCGGCATACCCGGAGGAGGACAGGGTGCAGGCGTGGCGGCGGGAGAGCAGGCGGCATATCATCCCGTTCGAGAGACGTGGCGACGAGAAGCCGGCGGAGGGCATGGGCAGAGGAGAAGCAATGTGGCAGGACGGAAGGAAGTAGGGAGGGGAGAGAGCGGTCAGGGTGCGCGGCGAAGGGGAATGGGAAGAGGAGGGGGGTGTGACCTAATCAAAAAACAGACAAATGCAAAAATGGGAAGAGGAGGGGGGGGGAAAGCGACAGGTGCGCGAACGCGCGAGCAGGGGGCCATGGCCGGCGAGGGCGAGACGCTAGGGGAGCAGAGAGACAAGCGAGACAAGGGATTAGGGTGGGGATGGGAACAAAGAGAACGGACAGAGGCAAGTGGGATGAGGGTGGGGAAGGGTGAAGAGAAAAGGGCACTAGGGGCCAGCCACGGCCGGCGCAAGGCAAGAGGGTGGGGCACGAGCAAACAGAGAGGGGTCCCCCGACGGTTTGGGGACAGCCAGAGGCCCGCAAGGCGGGGAGAAAGGGGCAGGCAGGCAGGATGGGAAGCACCCGGAGACTGTGCAGCAGCGATTGGCAGAGAGTTGACATGTAATTTGCACGGGAGTGTGGACAGGGGTAGGGGTCAGGGTAGGTAGGGAGCAAGGTTTTTTAAAACAAAAAAAGATGCACGCACTCAAGGACGCACAACGCACAACGCCCCACGCCCCACGCGGGGAAGGACGGTCGGACATAGGGAAAGATGGAGAGGGGAGGACATGGATGGGCAGTGCACCAGAAGGGGGAGCGGGCCGAGGGGACGGACGTCTTGAACGGCCGCGGAAGTGGAACAGGGGCGGGACTCGAAGGAAGGACCCGCGCGGGCACCGTGAGCAGGAGAATAGTGGCAACTAGGCAAGGCACCGCGAGAGGGTACACCCCGGGGCAAGTAGGAGGATAGAGGGTGGGTCAGAGAGGGGCGGGTCCCCAGGAGGACATGGAGCGACGACGGTCCCCGGGGAATAGGGGGAAAAGGAGAGCCACAAGAGGAGGCACATAGGCCCCAGAGGCAGACGTCCCAAGAGTGGACAGGAGGCAGAGAAGGGCAAAGCAGAGAGAGGAGAGCACCCAAGGGACGGACACCCCGGAGTCGGCAGATGACAGTGGAAGGTAGCATGAGGGGAGCCGGCAGAAGAATAAAGGGGACAAGACAGCAAACACTGCGCTGCCACATACCCCCAGGAGCAATCCCCGGGAGAGGGTGCCCAGGGCTAACGTGGACACACCCTGGCCTAGGACCCCAAGTCGGGTATCCCTTCCCTCGGGGCCCGTGAGGGTGCTAGGACGGGATGGTGGCAGCCGAAGGCCAATGGGCCCACCGCCGTGACGCCCGTGAGGGGGGAGGTGGGTGGCGAGCCTGGACCGGGCGGTCGCGGGTCGACGAAACCCAAGTGCACCCAAGAGAACCGAGTGAGTACTCTGCCCGTGAGGGTGGGGAGTGGGTGCTGCGGGGGTGGGACTGTTCGCCAGTGCACCGACGCAAGGCCCCGCTTGCAAAGGACCTATAACAACGAAGGGCTAGGTGAGGGGGAGACTGACTAGGTGTTGGTCGGACCGTGGGGGAAACCAGGTGGTCGCCCGTGAGGGGGACGATTGCCCGTGAGGGGGACCTTACACCAAGGGGAAACTATGGCGGAGAACAAACCCCCCCACCATCGAGTGGCCGCTAGACAAAAAGGGGTGTGGCAAGACAAGGCCACCTTAGTGGCCAACCAGAAGCCAATTCAAGTTCATGTGGCACATTACAACCTTGGGAATACCGTTAGGGTTGGATGGAGATATTGTGCCTTGCCTCCGCATTCCCTCCGTCCCCGGTCCAATGCCGGGGGACTTTGAGCTTATGACACGGCTAGTGTCAAGTAGCTACTTCTGATTTGATCCCCGTGCTGAGTGCTGTGGATTTGGCACCCCCGAGAAGATAGGGGTTATGGAGGCATGTTGCCTAGATTTGGGCCACTACTAATTCCTCCCCGTGCCAAGAATGGCGCAGAAACCCGCTTTATGGGATTGAAATGGGAAATGGTTGTGTACAGAAGGGGTGGCTTTGTTCTAATTAGAATTCTAAAAAAAACGACTATTTTAGAAAATAAGAAATTAGAACAAATCAGTTTTAGATCTATTTTAGAATGCGCTTTTACACGGGAATAGGGTTATGGTGGTGAGGTGCTACACCGTACCCTAACCCTATCTTTTGCATTTGATTGTCTGATGTGGGTCTTGGCACTCCCAATTGAGCAAGACAGTGGTTTGAGCGTCTGCAAGCCTTTTTCTCCGAACCACTGCATGTGGTCCAAAAGTTGTGTGGTTCTATACAACATGAAAAATGCATGAGCGTGAGGAAGCATGGCATCGGTGGGTGTTGATTTCCAGGCCGGCCCGATGGTTGTGTTGACTTGCCAAATCCGATCCAACCTTATGCAATATCTTGATGAAAAACTTGAGAACTCAAAGGGAAAGGTACGTGGTCCTTGCACCTACTCATCCTCGCACACCAAGATGTAAGGAGACAATTTGAGGCACATGTGCAGAGGGGTTGGGGGGGGGTGTTGGCAGTGAGGAGGCTCATGGGCGGGCGGGGGGGGGGGGGGTAGGCACTTACAAGGCACACCGGGGCTAGGGGAGCGCGAAGGGGTTTTGTGCCCACAAAGGCGCGGGGCACACGGACATGGTGACATGTATATGTGAACAAGATTGGCCCCAAGTAAGACAATAACCTTGACGGTGTCCTTGCATCTCACTGTAGTTTTTGCTATGGTGGTGCCAATGTGCAAGCAATGCTTAATGCTAGGCTGTACGTTCCACCCCAACAAGGAAAGTATTGGTGTGTAGGGACCAGGGATGAGCATAGCTATCAGCAAGAACCCAGCCAGGCCATCATAGTTTGCTCATACAACGATGCCTGTGGCAGCCGGACTAGCTCTTGGGCCTGATCCGCTAACATGATACAAGAACATTCCACTACAGTAGGTGCTGCTGTGCACACACCTCTGTTTCAGCATGCACTCCATGCATAACCACGCATTCCCAAACAAGGAAGGTATGACTGCTCTGTCCTTTGAACTCTACCCGCTGCACGCCAACTGTCTCAGAAAGGCCCCTAGGTGTGCAACTTTTGTTGTTCACAGCATGACAAGGCAACTTATACCCTGCCAACCGCTTCGTTGCTCTGGTTGTCTGCACGTGCAGACACACCTGCGTGCGCCTGTCTACATCTGCACACATGTGATGTTTGCTACAAGTCCCTACACCGCCCTACTTAATCATGACATGCGCACAATGCATACATCTTGTCAGTGAGCAAAGCAAGGAGCAGAATGGGGCAGGGGCAGGGTATTTGGTAAAACTTAGTACCGGACGAGGTAACACTTAGCAAAATTTGGTAAAACTTAGTAGAAACGAGGTAAAACCTATATATATTTTAAAAAAACATTTTAAAAAAATTTTAACTAAGTTTTACCTCGGTCCACTAAGCCCCCCCCCCCCCCGGCTGCCGTTTTAAACAAGGTAGTCAACACTTTGATGGTAGGTGGTACTTTTGTGTAAGGGCACAAGGCCCCCGAGTCGATTCTCGGCCACTTGTGTTAGTGGCGCCCCACCCAGGCCAAACCATCATGCACACCAATTCGTTGGCGCTCGGCCAACATAACAACATATAATTGGGGTTGGGCAGTAGAAACAAAATCAGGCTCAAGAAAAGAGTCCTAACAAGGCGATGGCTAACATCTGTGGGAACTACTTACAAGTAGTTACAAAAGACACGCTTGAAAATCAAGTCGGCCTTGGTATATGCATGGCGCGGTTTGCCTCGCAGTGTGTGATTGTTGGTGCACATCCCAAACAGAGCCGTTTTCAACTCCCCTTGCAGCTTGGTGCAAAATGCTTGGTCATTTCTCAGTTGACCATCAGCATTTTGGGGATATTGAGGAGGCACAGCATATCACTTGCGACAGATCCACACACCACGACGGGTGTTAACAACAGAAGCAGTAACAACAATGGGCACACCAGGACGGGTGTCAACAGCAGCAACAGCAGCAGCAGCAACAAAAGCGGAAGCAACAGGAACAACAGCATGGCCAGCTTGGCCGTCAAGAATTGGCGCAACCCAACACAAATCTCCGATTGACAAAAGATGGACGCATGCAAGGCACTATGAAGAACCTTACGTTCGTGGCACGCCATGTGAGGTATGCCATTACAAAAAAAGCATGTGTCAACGGGGTCCACAGACTTGGGTTTGGGGGACGTCCAAGCCACCTCCCAATGTACCGCGAGGGTCCTTGGGGTGGAGGCCGACTTTGAACAACTGAAATACACAGTAGCCTCAGCCATTTCACACAACAACCACAATTGATCTTGGCGCACTTGCAGTATGCCCTTGACAACGCGTAGAGACCATGCACAATGCAGCGTTCAGAGACATGCCGGATGGCAACTGACACCATCAATGAATTTGATGGATGAAGGTGGAATGCAGAGGTGCACAAGTGGGCAAGGTGGCTACATCACCCCTGCCGCCTGGGGGGTCCCCACCGCTTCAAGAGCGGGGGGGGCAAAATCAGAGGTGGCCCACAAGTGGGCAAGGTGCTTACATAACCCCTACCACCTGGGGGGTCCCCATCGCTTCAAAGCGGGGGGCATGAGTAGACGTGGCCCACAAGTGGGCAAGGTGGCTACACAACCCCTGCCGCCTGGGGGGTCCCCACCGCTTCAAGAGCGGGGGGGCAGAATCAGAGGTGGCCCACAAGTGGGCAAGGTGGCTACATAACCCCTGCCGCTTGGGGGGTCCCCACCGCTTCAGAGCGGGGGGCAGGATTAGAAGTGGCCCACAAGTGGGCAAGGGGGCTACATAACGCCTGCCAGCTGGGGGGTCCCCACCGCTTCAAGAGCGAGGGGCAGGATCAGAGCTAGCCCACAACTGTTAGAAGTGGCCCACAATTGGGCAAGGTGGCTACATAACCCCTGCCGCCTGGGGCTCCCCACCGCTTCAGAGCGAGGGGCAGGATCAGAAGTGGCCCACAAATGGGCAAGGTGGCTATATAACCACTGCCGCCTGGGGGGTCCCAACCACTTTGGAGTAGGGGCAGAATCGGAGGTGGCCCAAAGTGGGCAAGGTGGCTACATAACCCCAACCGCCTGGGGGGTCGCCACGGCTTCAAGAGCGGCAGGCAGAATCTGAGGTGGCCCGCAAGTGGGCAAGGTGACTACATAACCCATGCCGCGTAGGGGGTCCCCACCGCTTCAGAGCGGGGGGCAGAATCACAGGTGGCCCACGAATGGGCAAGGTGGCTACATAACCCGCCTAGGGGGGCCCCACCGCTTCAGAATCGGTGGCAGAATCAGAGGTGGCCCACAAGTGGGCAAAGTGGCTGCACAACCCCTACCGCCTGGGGGGTCCCCACCGCTTCAAGAGAGGGGGGCAGAATTAGAGGTGGCCCACAAGTGGGCAAGGTGGCTACATAACCCGCCTAGGGGGTCCCCACCGCTTTAGAACCGGTGGCGGAATCACAGGTGGCCCACAAGTGGGCAAGGTGGCTACACAACCCCTACCGCCTAGGGGGTCCCCACCGCTTCAAAGCGGGGGGCAAAATCAGAGGTGGCCCACAAGTGGGCAAGGTGGCTACATAACCCCTGCCGCCTGGGGGGTCCGCACCGCTTCAAGAGCGGGGGGCAAAATCAAAGATGGCCCACAAGTGGGCAATGTGGCTACATAACCCCTGCCGCCTAGGAGGTCCCCACCGCTTGAGAGCGGGGGGCACGATCAGAAGTGGCCCACAAGCGGGCAAGGTGGCTATATAACCCCTGCCGCCTGGGGGGTCCCCACCACTTTGAAGCAGGGGCAGAATCGGAGGTGGCCCGAAGTGGGCAAGGTGGCTACATAACCCCAACCGCCTGGGGGGTCCCCACCGCTTCAAGAGAGGGGGACAATATCTGAGGTGGCCCGCAAGTGGGCAAGGTGACTACATAACCCTTGCCGCCTAGGGGGTTCCCACCGCTTCAAAGCGGGGGGCAGAATCAGAGGTGGCCCACAAATGGGCAAGGTGGCTATATAACCCGCCTAGGGGGTCCCCACCGCTTCAGAACCGGGGGCGGAATCAGAGGTGGCCCACAAGTGGGCAAGGTGGCTACATAACCCCTACCGCCTGGGCGGTCCCCACCGCTTCAAGAGAGGGGGGCAGAATTAGAGGTGGCCCACAAGTGGGCAAGGTGGCTACATAACCCGCCTAGGGGGTCCCCACCGCTTCAGAACAGGGGGCGGAATCACAGGTGGCCCACAAGTGGGCAAGGTGGCTACACAACCCCTACCGCCTGGGGGGTCCCCACCGTTTCAAAGCGGGGAACAAGATTAGAGGTGGCCCACAAGTGGGCAAAGTGGCTGCACAACCCCTGCCGCCTGGGGGGTCCGCAGCGCTTCAAGAGCGGGGGGCAAAATCAAAGATGGCCCACAAGTGGGCAATGTGGCTACATAACCCCTGCCGCCTAGGAGGTCCCCACCGATTCAGATCGGGGGCAGGATCAGAAGTGGCCCACAAGCGGGCAAGGTGGCTACATAACCCGCCTAGGGGTTCCCCAGCGCTTCAGAACCGGTGGCGGAATCACAGGCGGCCCACAAGTGGGCAAGGTGGCTACACAACACCTACCGCCTGGGGGGTCCCCACCGCTTCAAAGCGGGGGGCAAAATCAGAGGTGGCCCACAAGTGGGCAAGGTGGCTACATAACCCCTGCCGCCTGGGGGATGCTCACCGCTTCAAGAGCGGGGGGCAGGATCAGAGGTGGCCCACAAGTGGGCAAGGTGGCTACATAACCCCTGCCGCCTAGGAGGTCCCCATCGCTTCACAGCGGGGGGCACAATCAGAAGTGGCCCACAATTGGGCAAGGCGGCTACATAACCCCTGCCGCCTTGGGGGTCCTCACCGCTTCAAGAGCGGAGGGCAGAATCAGAGGTGGCCCACAAGTGGGCAAGGTGGCTGCAAAACCCCTGCCGCCTTGGGGGTCCCCACCGCTTCAAAGCGGGGGGCAGGAGTAGACGTGGCCCACAAGTGGGCAAGGTGGCTACATAACCCCTACCGCCTCGGGGGGCCCCGCCGCTTGAGAGCGGGGGGCAAAATCAGAGGTGGCCCACAAGTGGGCAAGGTGGCTACATAACCCCTGCCGCCTGGGGGGTCCGCACCGCTTCAAGAGAGGGGGGCAGAATTGGAGCTGGCCCACAAATGGGCAAGGTGGCTACATAACCCCTGCCGCCTTGGGGGTCCTCACCGCTTCAAGAGCGGAGGGCAGAATCACAGGTGGCCCACAAGTGGGCAAGGTGGCTACAAAACCCCTACCGCCTGGGGGGTCCCGACCGCTTCAGAGCGGGGGGCAAAATCAAAGGTGGTCCACAAGTGGGCAACGTGGCTACATAACCCCTGCCGCCTAGGAGGTCCCCACCGCTTCAAGAGCGGGGGGCAGAATCAGACATGGCCCACAAGTGGTTAAGGTGGCTACATAACGCCTGCCGCCTGGAGGTTCGCCACTGCTTCAGAGCGGGGGGCAGAATGAGAAGTGGCCCACAAGTGGGCAGTATGGCTACACAACCCCTGCCGCCTGGGGGGTCCCCACCGCTTCAAGAAATGCAGGCAAGATCACCAGTGGCGCACAAGTGGACAAGGTGGCTACATAACCCCTGCCGCCTGGGAGGTCCTCACCGCTTCAAGAGCGGGGGGCAGAATCAAACGTGGCCCACAAGTGGGCGAGGTGGCTACATAACCCCTGCCTCCTGGGGGGTCCGCAGCGCTTCAGAGCGGGGGACAGAATCAGAACTGGCCCACAATTGGGCAAGGTGGCTACATAACCCCTGCCGCCTTGGGGTCCTCACCTCTTCAAGAATGGGGGGCAGGATCAGAAGTGGCCCACAAGTGGGCAAGGTGGCTACATAACCCCTGCCGCCTGGGGGGTCCGCACCGCTTCAAGAGCGGGGGTAGGATCGGAGGTGGCCCACAAGTGGGCAAGGTGGCTACATAACCCCTACCGCCTAGGGGGTCCCCGGCGCTTCAAAGCGGGGGGCAAAATCAGAGGTGGCCAACAAGTGGGCAATGTCAGGGGGGGGGGGAAAATGCGGTCGCCGGGATTGGAAAAAAATGCGGAAAAATGCGGAAAAAATGCGGAAAATGCGAGAAAAAATGCGGCATAAAATGCGGTTTTGCTAAAATGCTATAGGACTCCCAAAACCCCTATGTTTATCAAGACGCATGTTGATCTGTTGACACCATCGCTCCATCAATGTGAAGACTACGGCCCCGGCTCAACATGCAAAGCGTGGTAGGGAAGTCTCACCCTTCTACTGTGGTTTAGAGGAGGGGCGTTACACCCTCGGCAAGAAGCAGCAGAGCCCCAATACTGCCTCCGCCCCATACCCCATTGAAGCAACCGGCTATTCGCCCCTCAATGGATAGCTTAACCGCCCGTAAGAATACAATGGCGGCTGCCGGAAGCCTTCCCAATCGCCTCATCTGATTCAACAACTTGTTTTGCTTCTTGGAGACGTTGCCAGCTTGCGAGAAGAACCTCTCCACTGCCCCACTGCTGGTAGGGATGGTGATCAAGAACAACACCGCCTCCTTGAAAAGGGAGTCTGGCCGACTCTCCCACCATGCAAGAAGTTCATCACCGTTGTTGATTAACGGATTGTAGGCTGGGCTGCCTCATTGCGGCTTTATGAGGTAGAGCATCTGCCTCTGCCTCTAGGCGGCGCTCGACCCGTGCCTTCTCCCTCTTCTGCATAGTCTCAACGGCCACCTGGTGCTTTTTGGAGTCCAAATGACATTGGACTGTGCTCTTCGTTGTGTGGCTCACGGGGCATCCACACGCATCGCACCATAGTACTTCAATACCAAGATCATTGGTGCGGAGACTCAGGGGATGGCCAGGGAATTGTTCCTTCCGCTTCCCAGGGCCCATGGTGCAATACTTTGCGCCGGCACCACCTCTCCCCTTACCACGTACTTTGCGGCGGGGTGGGCTATTTCCATCATCAGATGTGGGCTCAGAAGGAGGGCAATGGGAGGGCATAGCATGTGACATGTCTAAGGGAAAAGGAGCCATGTAACAAACAAAAGTGGCGGTGTTGGGAAGGTATGCAAACACTGACTTGACTACAAAACTACCCTTTAGTTGAACTACACAATGCCACTTGAATGTATCCTCTTGAACATTACACTAAGGGACCTGCCCAGAAAATGCGAAAAAAAATGCGGAAAATGCGAAAAAATGCGAATCGCATTTTTCCCCCCCCCCTGCAATGTGGCTACATAACCCCTGCCGCCTGGGGGGTCCCCACCGCTTCAAGAGAGGGGGGCAGAATTGGAGCTGGCCCACAAATGGGCAAGGTGGCTACATAACCCCTGCCGCCTAGGAGGTCCCCACCGCTTCAAGAGCGGGGGACAGGATCACAGGTGGCCCACAAGTGGGTAAGGTGGCTATATAACCCTTGCCGCTTGGGGGGTCCCCACCGCTTCAGAGCGGGGGGCAGAATCAGAGGTGGCCCACAAGTGGGCAATATGGCTACATAACCCCTGCCGCCTAGGGGGTCCTCACCTCTTCAAGAATGGGGGGCAGGATGAGAAGTGGCCCACAAGTGGGCAGGGTGACGACATAACCCTTGCCGCCTTGGGGGTCCCCACCGCTTTAGAACGGAGGGCAGAATCAGAGGTGGCCCACAAGTGGGCAAGGTGGCTACATAACCCCTGCTACTTGGGGGGTCCCCGCCGCTTGAGAGCGGGGGGCAAAATCAGAGGTGGCCCACAAGTGGGCAAGGTGGCTACATAACCCCTGCCGCCTTGGGGGTCCTCACCGCTTCAAGAGCGGAGGGCAGAATCACAGGTGGCCGACAAGTGGGCAAGGTGGCTACAAAACCATTGCCGCCTTGGGGGTCCCCACCGCTTCACAGCAGGGGGCAAAATCAAAGGTGGCCCACAAGTGGGCAGTGTGGCTACATAACCCCTGCCGCCTAGGAGGTCCCCACCGCTTCAAGAGCGGGGGGCAGGATCAGAGGTGGCCCACAAGTGGGTAAGGTGGCTACATAACCCCTGCCGCCTGGGGGGCCCCACCGCTTCAGAGCGGGGGGCAGAATCAGAGGTGGCCCACAAGTGGGCAATATGGCTACATAACCCCTGCCGCCTGGGGGATCCTCACCGCTTCAGAGCGGGGGACAGAATCAAAGCTGGCCCACAAGTGGGCAAGGTGGCTACACGATCGCTGCCACCTAAGGGGCCCCGCCGCTTGAGAGCGGGGGGCAAAATCAGAGGTGGCCCACAAGTGGGCAAGGTGGCTACATAACCCCTGCCGCCTGGGGGGTCCCCACCGCTTCAGAACAGGGGGCAAAATCAGAGGTGGCCCACAAATGGGCAAGGTGGCTACATAACCCCTGCCGCCTTGGGGGTCCTCACCGCTTCAAGAGCGGAGGGCAGAATCATAAGTGGCCCACAAGTGGGCAAGGTGGCTACAAAACCCTTGCCGCCTGGGGGGTCCCCACCGCTTCAAGAGCGGGGGGCAAAATCAAAGGTGGCCCACAAGTGGGCAATGTGGCTACATAACCCCTGCCGCCTAGGAGGTCCCCACCGCTTCAAGAGCGGGGGGCACGATCAGAAGTGGCCCACAAGCGGGCAAGGTGGCTATATAACCCCTGCCGCCTAGGGGGTCCCCGGCGCTTCAAAGCGGGGGGCAAAATCAGAGGTGGCCAACAAGTGGGCAATGTGGCTACATAACCCCTGCCGCCTGGGGGGTCCCCACCGCTTCAAGAGAGGGGGGCAGAATTGGAGCTGGCCCACAAATGGGCAAGGTGGCTACATAACCCCTGCCGCCTAGGAGGTCCCCACCGCTTCAAGAGCGGGGGGCAGGATCACAGGTGGCCCACAAGTGGGTAAGGTGGCTATATAACCCTTGCCGCTTGGGGGGTCCCCACCGCTTCAGAGCGGGGGGCGGAATCAGAGGTGGCCCACAAGTGGGCAATATGGCTACATAACCCCTGCCGCCTAGGGGGTCCTCACCTCTTCAAGAATGGGGGGCAGGATGAGAAGTGGCCCACAAGTGGGCAGGGTGACGACATAACCCTTGCCGCCTTGGGGGTCCCCACCGCTTTAGAACGGAGGGCAGAATCAGAGGTGGCCCACAAGTGGGCAAGGTGGCTACATAACCCCTGCTACTTGGGGGGTCCCCGCCGCTTGAGAGCGGGGGGCAAAATCAGAGGTGGCCCACAAGTGGGCAAGGTGGCTACATAACCCCTGCCGCCTTGGGGGTCCTCATCGCTTCAAGAGCGGAGGGCAGAATCACAGGTGGCCGACAAGTGGGCAAGGTGGCTACAAAACCATTGCCGCCTTGGGGGTCCCCACCGCTTCACAGCAGGGGGCAAAATCAAAGGTGGCCCACAAGTGGGCAGTGTGGCTACATAACCCCTGCCGCCTAGGAGGTCCCCACCGCTTCAAGAGCGGGGGGCAGGATCAGAGGTGGCCCACAAGTGGGTAAGGTGGCTACATAACCCCTGCCGCCTGGGGGGCCCCACCGCTTCAGAGCGGGGGGCAGAATCAGAGGTGGCCCACAAGTGGGCAATATGGCTACATAACCCCTGCCGCCTGGGGGATCCTCACCGCTTCACAGCGGGGGACAGAATCAAAACTGGCCCACAAGTGGGCAAGGTGGCTACACGATCGCTGCCACCTAAGGGGCCCCGCCGCTTGAGAGCGGGGGGCAAAATCAGAGGTGGCCCACAAGTGGGCAAGGTGGCTACATAACCCCTGCCGCCTGGGGGGTCCCCACCGCTTCAGAACAGGGGGCAAAATCAGAGGTGGCCCACAAATGGGCAAGGTGGCTACATAACCCCTGCCGCCTTGGGGGTCCTCACCGCTTCAAGAGCGGAGGGCAGAATCATAAGTGGCCCACAAGTGGGCAAGGTGGCTACAAAACCCTTGCCGCCTGGGGGGTCCCCACCGCTTCAAGAGCGGGGGGCAAAATCAAAGGTGGCCCACAAGTGGGCAATGTGGCTACATAACCCCTGCCGCCTAGGAGGTCCCCACCGCTTCAAGAGCGGGGGGCACGATCAGAAGTGGCCCACAAGCGGGCAAGGTGGCTATATAACCCCTGCCGCCTGCGGGGCCCCACCGCTTCAGAGCGGGGGGCAGAATCAGAAGTGGCCCACAGTGGGCAAGGTGGCTACATAACCCCTGCCGCCTGGGGGATCCTCACCACTTCACAGCGGGGGACAGAATCAAAACTGGCCCACAAGTGGGCAAGGTGGCTACACAATCCCTGCCACCTAGGGGTCCCCACCGCTTCAAGAAATGGAGGTACGATCACCAATGGCCCACAAGTGGGCAAGGTGGCTACATAACCCCTGCCCCCTGGGCGGTCCCCACCGCTTCAAGAGCGGGGGGCTCAATCAAACGTGGCCCACAAGTGGGCAAGGTGGCTACATAACCCATGCCGCCTGGGCGGTCCCCACCGCTTCAAGAGCGGGGGGCTGAATCAAACGTGGCCCACAAGTGGGCAAGGTGGCTACATAACCCCTGCCACCTAGGGGTCCCCACCGCTTCAAGAAATGGAGGTACGATCACCAATGGCCCACAAGTGGGCAAGGTGGCTACATAACCCCTGCCGCCTGGGCGGTCCCCACCGCTTCAAGAGCGGGGGGATGAATCAAACGTGGCCCACAAGTGGGCAAGGTGGCTACATAACCCCTGCCGCCTGGGGGGTCCCCACCGCTTCAAGAGCGGGGGGCTGAATCAAACGTGGCCCACAAGTGGGCAAGGTGGCTACATAACCCCTGCCGCCTGGGCGGTCCCCACCGCTTCAGAGCGGGGGACAGAATCCGAACTAGCCCACAATTGGGCAAGGTGGCTACATAACCCCTGCCACCTAGGGGTCCTCACCTCTTCCACAATGGGAGGCACGATCGGGAGTGGCCAACAATTGGGCAAGGTGGCTACACAACCCATGCCGCCTTGGGGGTCCCCACCGCTTCAAGAACGGGGGGGAGAATCAGGGGTGGCCCACAAGTGGGCAAGGTGGCTACATAACCCCTACCGCCTGGGGGGGGGGGGGGGGGGGCACCGCTTCAGAGCGGGGGGCAGAATCAGAGGTGGCTCACAAGTGGGCAAGCTGGCTACATAATCCCTGCCGCCTTGGGGGTCCCCGGCGCTTCAGAGCGGTGGGCAAAATTAGAGGTGGCCCACAAGGGGGTAAGGTGGCTACATAACCCCTGCCGCCTGGGAGGTCGCCAACCGCTTTAGAGCGGGGGACACAATCGGAGGTGGCCCAAATTGGGCAAGGTGGCTACATAACCCTTGCCGCCTTGGGCGTCCCCACCGCTTGAGAACGGGGGGCAGAATCACAAGTGGCCCGCAAGTGGGCCAGGTGGCTACACAATCCCTGCCGCCTGGGGGTTCCCACGGCTTCAAAGCGGGGGGCAGGATTAGAAGTGGCCCACAAGTGGGCAAGGTGGCTACATAACCCGTGCCGCTTGGGGGGTCCCAATCGCTTCAGAGCGAGGGACACCATCGGAGGTGGCCCAAGGTGTGTAATGTGGCTACATAACCTCTGCCGCCTAGGGCTCCCCACCGCTTCAAGAATGGGAGGCAGTATCAAAAGTGGCCCACAAGTGGGCAAGGTGGCTACATAACCCCTGCCGCCTAGGGGGTCCCCACCGCTTCAAGAGCGGGGGGCACGATTAGAAGTGGCCCACAGGTGGGCAAGGTGGCTACATAACATCTGCCGCCTGGGGGGTCCCCACCGCTTCAGAGCGGGGGGCAGAATCAGAGGTGGCCCACAAGCGGGCGAGGTGACTACACAACCTCTGCCGCCTGGGGGATCCTCACTGCTTCAGAGCGGGGGATAGAGTTAGAGGTGGCCCACAAGTGGGCAAGGTGGCTACATAACCCCTGCCGCCTGGGGGGTCCCCACCGCTTCAAGAGAGGGGGGCACAATCATAAGTGGGCCACAAGTGGGCAAGGCGACTCCATAAGCTCTGCCGCCTTGGGGATCCTCACCGCTTCAGAGCGGGGGGCCGGATTACAAGTGACCCACAAGTGGGCAAGGTGACTACATAACCCCTGCCGCCTGGGTGAACCTCACCGCTTCAGAGTGGGGGACAAAATTAGAGGTGGCCCACAAACGGGCAAGGTGGCTACATAACCCCTGCCGCCTAGGGGTTCCCCACCGCTTCAGAGCGGGGGGCCGGATTAGAAGTGGCCCACAAGTGGGCAAGGTGGCTACATGACCCCTGCCGCCTGGGGGGTCCCCTCCGCTTCAAGATCGGGGGGCAGAATCAGAAGTGGCCCATGAGTGGGCGAGGTGGCTACATAAGCCCTGCCGCTTGGGGGGTCCCCACCGCTTCAAGAGAGGGGGGCGGAATCAGAGGTGGCCCACAAGTGGGCAAGGTGGCTACATAACCCCTGCCGCCTGGGGGATCCTCACCGCTTCAGAGCGGGGAACCGAATCGGAACTGGCCCACAAGTGGGCAAGGTAGCTACATAACCCTTGCTGCCTGGGGGGTCCCCACCGCTTCAGAGCGGGGGGCAGAATCAGAAGTGGCCCACAAGTGGGCAAGGTGGCTACATAACCCCTGCCGCCCGGGGGATCCTCGCCGCTTCAAGAGCGGGGGGCAGAATCAGAGGTGGCCCACAAGTGGGCAAGGTGGCTACATAACCCCTGCCGCCTCGGGGGTGCCCACCGCTTCAGAGCGGGGGGCAGAATCAAAGGTGGCCCACAAGTGGGCAAGGTAGCTACATAACCCTTGCTGCCTGGGGGGTCCCCAGCGCTTCAGATCGGGGGGCGGAATCAGAGGTGGCCCACAAGTGGGCAAGGTGACTACATAACCCCTGCCGCCCGGGGGATCCTCACCGCTTTAGAGCAGGAGACAAAATCAGAACTGGCCCACAAGCGGGCAAGGTGGTTACATAACCCCTGCCGCCTTGGGGGTCCCCACCGCTTCAAAAGCGGGGGGCAGAATCAGAGGTGGCCCACAAGTGGGCAATGTGGCTACGTATACCCTGCCGCCTGGGGGGTCCGGACCGCTTCAAGAGCGGGGGACAGAATTAGAACTGGCCCACAAGTGGGCATGGTGGCTACATACCCCCGCCGCCTTCGGAGTCCCCACCGCTTCAGAGCGGGGGGCAGAATCAGAGGTGGCCCACAATTGGGCAAGGTGGCTACATAACCCCTGCCGCCTCGGGGGTCCCCACCGCGTCAGAGCGGGGGGCAGAATCAGAAGTGGCCCACAAGTGGGCAAGGTGGCTACATAACCCCTGCCGCCTCGGGGGTCCCCACCGCTTCAGAGCGGGGGGCAGAATGAGCAGTGGCCCACAAGTGGGCAAGGTAGCTACATATACCCTGCCGCCTGGGGGGTCCCCACCGCTTCAGAGCGGGGGCAAGAATCAGAAGTGGCCCACAAGTGGGCAAGGTGGCTACATAACCTCTGAAGCCTGGGGGATCCTCACCGCTCCGGGGCACGGGACAGAATGAGAGGTGGCCCACAAGTGGGCATAGTGGGTACATAACCTCTGCCGCCTGGGGGGTCCCCACCGCTTCAAGGGCGGGGGGCGGAATCAGAAGTGGCCCAAAGTGGGCAAGGTGGCTACATAACCTCTGCCACATGGGGGTTCGCCACCGCTTCAGAGCGGGGGGCAGAATCAGAGGTGGCCCACAAGTGGGCAAGGAGGCTACATAACCCCTGCCGCCTGGGGGGTCCCCACCGCTTTAAGAGCGGGGGGCAGAATCAGAGGTGGCCCAGAAGTGGGCAAGGTAGCTACATAACCGTTGCTACCTGGGGGGTCCCCACCGCTTCAGAGCGGGGGGCAGAATCAGAGGTGGCCCACAAGTGGGCAAGGTGACTACATAATCCCTGCCACCCGGGGGATCCTCACCGCTTTAGAGCAGGAGACAAAATCAGAAGTGGCCCGCAACTGGGCAAGGTGGTTACATAACCCCTGCCGCCTTGGGGGTCCCCACCGCTTCAAGAGCGGGGGGCAGAATCAGCAGTGGCCCACAAGTGGGCAAGGTGGCTACATAACCCCTGCCGCCTGGGGTGTCCCCACCGCTTCAGAGCGGGGGGCAGAATCAGAAGTGGCCCACAAGTGGGCAAGGTGGCTCAATAACCCCTGCTGCTTGGGGGGTCCCCACCGCTTCAAGAGCGGAGGGGCAGAATCAGAAGTGGCCCACAAGTAGGTAAGGTGGCTACATAACCCCTGCTGCCTGGCGGGTCCCCACCGCTTCAGAGCGGGGGCAAGAATCACAAGTGGCCCACAAGTGGGCAAGGTAGCTACATAACCCCTGCCGCCTGGGGGATCCCCACCACTTCCGAGCAGTGGACAGAATCAGAAGTGGCCCACAAGTGGGCAAGGTAGCTACATAACCCCTGCCGCCCGGGGGATCCCCACCACTTCCGAGCAGTGGACAGAATCAGAAGTGGCCCACAAGTGGGCAAGGTGGCTACATAACCCCTGCCGCCTGGGGTGTCCCCACCGCTTCAGAGCGGGGGGCAGAATCATAAGTGGCCCACAAGTGGGCAAGGTGGCTACATAACCCCTGCCGCCTGGGGGGTCCCCACCGCTTCAGAGCGGGGGGCAGAATCAGCAGTGGCCCACAAGTGGGCAAGGTAGCTACATATACCCTGCCGCCTGGGGGGTCCCCACCGCTTCAAGAGCGGAGGACATAATCAGAAGTGGCCCACAAGTGGGCAAGGTGGCTACATAACCCCTGCCGCCTGGGGTGTCCCCACCGCTTCAGAGTGGGGGGCAGAATCATAAGTGGCCCACAAGTGGGCAAGGTGGCTACATAACCCCTGCTGCTTGGGGTCTCCCCACCACTTCAAGAGCGGGGGGCAGAATCAGAAGTGGCCCACAAGTAGGTAAGTTGGTAGGTTAGGGCCCACAAGTGTAGTCATAGGGTAGGCCCACAAGTAGGTAAGGCTACATAACCCCTGCCGCCTGGGGGGTCCCCACCGCTTCAGAGCGGGGGCAAGAATCAGAAGTGGCCCACAAGTGGGCAAGGTAGCTACATAACCTCTGATGCCTGGGGGGTCCCCACCACTTCAAGAGCGGAGGGGCAGAATCAGAAGTGGCCCAGAAGTGGGCAAGGTGGCTACATAAGCCCTGCCGCTTGGGGGGTCCCCACCGCTTCAAGAGAGGGGGGCGGAATCAGAGGTGGCCCACAAGTGGGCAAGGTGGCTACATAACCCCTGCCGCCTGGGGGATCCTCACCGCTTCAGAGCGGGGAACCGAATCGGAAGTGGCCCACAAGTGGGCAAGGTGGCTACATAACCCTTGCTGCCTGGGGGGTCCCCACCGCTTCAGAGCGGGGGGCAGAATCAGAAGTGGCCCACAAGTGGGCAAGGTGGCTACATAACCCCTGCTGCCCGGGGGATCCTCGCCGCTTCAAGAGCGGGGGGCAGAATCAGAGGTGGCCCACAAGTGGGCAAGGTGGCTACATAACCCCTGCCGCCTCGGGGGTGCCCACCGCTTCAGAGCGGGGGGCAGAATCAAAGGTGGCCCACAAGTGGGCAAGGTAGCTACATAACCCTTGCTGCCTGGGGGGTCCCCAGCGCTTCAGATCGGGGGGCGGAATCAGAGGTGGCCCACAAGTGGGCAAGGTGACTACATAACCCCTGCCGCCCGGGGGATCCTCACCGCTTTAGAGCAGGAGACAAAATCAGAACTGGCCCACAAGCGGGCAAGGTGGTTACATAACCCCTGCCGCCTTGGGGGTCCCCACCGCTTCAAAAGCGGGGGGCAGAATCAGAGGTGGCCCACAAGTGGGCAATGTGGCTACGTATACCCTGCCGCCTGGGGGGTCCCGACCGCTTCAAGAGCGGGGGACAGAATTAGAACTGGCCCACAAGTGGGCATGGTGGCTACATACCCCCGCCGCCTTCGGAGTCCCCACCGCTTCAGAGCGGGGGGCAGAATCAGAGGTGGCCCACAATTGGGCAAGGTGGCTACATAACCCCTGCCGCCTCGGGGGTCCCCACCGCGTCAGAGCGGGGGGCAGAATCAGAAGTGGCCCACAAGTGGGCAAGGTGGCTACATAACCCCTGCCGCCTCGGGGGTCCCCACCGCTTCAGAGCGGGGGGCAGAATCAGCAGTGGCCCACAAGTGGGCAAGGTAGCTACATATACCCTGCCGCCTGGGGGGTCCCCACCGCTTCAGAGCGGGGGCAAGAATCAGAAGTGGCCCACAAGTGGGCAAGGTGGCTACATAACCTCTGAAGCCTGGGGGATCCTCACCGCTCCGGGGCACGGGACAGAATGAGAGGTGGCCCACAAGTGGGCATAGTGGGTACATAACCTCTGCCGCCTGGGGGGTCCCCACCGCTTCAAGGGCGGGGGGCGGAATCAGAAGTGGCCCAAAGTGGGCAAGGTGGCTACATAACCTCTGCCACATGGGGGTTCGCCACCGCTTCAGAGCGGGGGGCAGAATCAGAGGTGGCCCACAAGTGGGCAAGGAGGCTACATAACCCCTGCCGCCTGGGGGGTCCCCACCGCTTTAAGAGCGGGGGGCAGAGTCAGAGGTGGCCCAGAAGTGGGCAAGGTAGCTACATAACCGTTGCTACCTGGGGGGTCCCCACCGCTTCAGAGCGGGGGGCAGAATCAGAGGTGGCCCACAAGTGGGCAAGGTGACTACATAATCCCTGCCACCCGGGGGATCCTCACCGCTTTAGAGCAGGAGACAAAATCAGAAGTGGCCCGCAACTGGGCAAGGTGGTTACATAACCCCTGCCGCCTTGGGGGTCCCCACCGCTTCAAGAGCGGGGGGCAGAATCAGCAGTGGCCCACAAGTGGGCAAGGTGGCTACATAACCCCTGCCGCATGGGGTGTCCCCACCGCTTCAGAGCGGGGGGCAGAATCAGAAGTGGCCCACAAGTGGGCAAGGTGGCTACATAACCCCTGCTGCTTGGGGGGTCCCCACCGCTTCAAGAGCGGAGGGGCAGAATCAGAAGTGGCCCACAAGTAGGTAAGGTGGCTACATAACCCCTGCTGCCTGGGGGGTGCCCACCGCTTCAGAGCGGGGGCAAGAATCACAAGTGGCCCACAAGTGGGCAAGGTAGCTACATATACCCTGCTGCCTGGGGGGTCCCCACCGCTTCAGAGCGGGGGCAAGAATCACAAGTGGCCCACAAGTGGGCAAGGTAGCTACATAACCCCTGCCGCCTGGGAGATCCCCACCACTTCCGAGCAGTGGACAGAATCAGAAGTGGCCCACAAGTGGGCAAGGTGGCTACATAACCCCTGCCGCCTGGGGTGTCCCCACCGCTTCAGAGCGGGGGGCAGAATCATAAGTGGCCCACAAGTGGGCAAGGTGGCTACATAACCCCTGCCGCCTGGGGGGTCCCCACCGCTTCAGAGCGGGGGGCAGAATCAGCAGTGGCCCACAAGTGGGCAAGGTAGCTACATATACCCTGCCGCCTGGGGGGTCCCCACCGCTTCAAGAGCGGAGGACATAATCAGAAGTGGCCCACAAGTGGGCAAGGTGGCTACATAACCCCTGCCGCCTGGGGTGTCCCCACCGCTTCAGAGTGGGGGGCAGAATCATAAGTGGCCCACAAGTGGGCAAGGTGGCTACATAACCCCTGCTGCTTGGGGTCTCCCCACCACTTCAAGAGCGGGGGGCAGAATCAGAAGTGGCCCACAAGTAAGTAAGGTGGCTACATAACCCCTGCCGCCTGGGGGGTCCCCACCGCTTCAGAGCGGGGGCAAGAATCAGAAGTGGCCCACAAGTGGGCAAGGTAGCTACATAACCTCTGCCGCCTGGGGGGTCCCCACCGCTTCAAGAGCGGGGGGCAGAATTAGAACTGGCCCACAAGTGGGCAAGGTGGCTACATAACCCCTGCCGCCTGGGGGGTCCCCACCGCTTCAGAGCGGGGGCCGGATTAGAAGTGGCGCACAAGTGGGCAAGGTGGCTACATAACTTCTGCACCTGGGGGGTTCCCACCGCTTCAGACCGGGGGGCAGAATGAGAGGTGGCCCACAAGTGGGCAAGGTGGCTACCTAACCCCTGCCGCCTGGGGGGTCCCCACCGCTTCACAGCGGGGGCAAGAATCAGAAGTGGCCCACAAGTGGGCAAGGTAGCTACATAACCTCTGCCGCCTGGGGGGTCCCCACCGCGTCAGAGCGGGGGGCAGAATCAGAAGTGGCCCACAAGTGGGCAAGGTGGCTACATAACCCCTGCCGCCTGGGGGGTCCCCACCGCTTCAGAGCGGGGGCCGGATTAGAAGTGGCTCACAAGTGGGCAAGGTGAATACATAACCTCTGCGCCTGGGGGGTCCCCACCGCTTCAAAGCGGGGGGCAGAATGAGAAGTGGCCCACAGGTGGGTAAGGTGACTACATAACCTCTGCTGCTTGGGGGATCCTCACCGCTTCAGAACGGGGGACAGAATCAGAAGTGGCCCACAAGTGGGCAAGGTGGCTACATAACCCCTGCCGCCTGGGGGGTCCCCACCGCTTCAAGAGAGGGGGGCAGAATCAGAGGTGGCCCACAAGTGGGCAAGGTGACTACATAACCCTTGCTACCTAGGGGATCCCCACCGCTTCAGAACGGGGGACAGAATCAGAAGTGGCCCACAAGTGGGCAAGGTGGCTACATAACCCCTGCCGCCCGGGGGTCCCTACCGCTTCAAGAGCGGGGGGCAGAATCAGAGGTGGCCCACAAGTGGGCAAGCTGGCTACATAATCCCTGCCGCCTGGGGGGTCCCCACCGCTTCAAGAGTGGGGGGCAGAATCAGAGGTGGCCCACAAGTGGGCAAGGTGGCTACATAACCCCTGCCGCCTGGGGGTTCCCCACCGCTTCAGAGCGGGGGCAGAATCAGAAGTGGCAGCGGTCAGAAGTGGAAAATCTTATTTGTTTGGAGCCACGCAACAAAGCGTGGATTTCAGAGTTGGGGGACAACATCAGAAATAGCCCACAAGTGGGCCCAGTGGCAGTCAGAAGTGGGAAAATTTATTTTTTGGGCAACTCATTTACTCAGTAAAACATTTTTTCTACTAAGTAATTTGCTTAGTAAAAATTTTTTTTCTACTTAGTCAAGGGGCAGGGGCATTGACACATTTTTTGGGAAGAGCTAGTAGTCACATGCAATGTGCAAAGGGGTGATACAAATACATTGCCTAATTTGTTGCAAACAATACCAAATCTATACAAATTGTTGTCCCAGAGAAACAAACCCAAATGCTACAGTTTTACGGTGACCGTTTTTTTATCGCCACCAACCCCGGAGAGGGGGGGGGGGGTACGTAAATTTTTTCTGGGCGTGATTTTTCCCCCCCCACCCCCCCCCCCCCGATTGCAGTCCATTCCTAAACAGGCACACAAATGTGGATCAGACGGAATCTGGGATCACAGTCCATAGCACAGACAAGCACCAACAAGCAACAGCATCTAATGATTCAGGCCTACCAGTTTTTTCAATCAACCAATTGTAAATTCGTCCACAACAGTGCATATGGCACATGAAATGCTGAAACCCTCGCAATCTGCAACATGGCCCTACCACCTTTTGGCACAAGCGGTTTGCAAATTCGCCGATAATAGTGCACATGGCACATCAAATGCTGAAACAATGGCACCGAAAGCGCTGCAGGAGCATACAACAAGAAGCAATACAGCACTGTAGAGGGCCCGGAAAGAAAAATACCATGGATACACAAAGCCTCACCTATGCAAGAATTGTAATTTGGCCCTCAGCACAGAAACGCAGACCACGCAATTGCCCTCCTGTTGGAACTGGTTTAAGAGCGATACTGGCGCACTACTAGCCCTGAAACATTCATCAAGATACAGGACAGGACACACTGCAGCTCCCCAGGGCTTGGACAAGCCCAGGGTTCATTGCACCACCAACCAAGGTCAAAGGCTTTGGCTAGCCCACATAGTTTCATTGCAAACGCACAGGGCAAAGATATCGTACCATTTGCACCAATTATTGCACATTGTCTAAAAGTGAAGCAAGGACATGCAGCACAAGTGTGCGTGGGCGAAATTCTTTTGCGATTTTTTTTGCGGATTTCTTTTTTTTTTCATTGCCAAGGGCATGCAGCTGCGAATGTTTTTTTTGTTGCAGTAAAACAACACCTTGTGCTGGGAATCAATCATTTTTGCAAATAATCAATATTGGCACGGTACAGCCACCCTTCATCCCTCTCAAGCCAAACTGTGCACCCCTGCCTCATGCCATGTCCCCCTCCAACGTTGATCCTTGTGCCAAGCAGCGTGAGGTGCCAATACCGATGGCGCGTTAGCGAGGGGGGCCTGGAGGCCCATTTCCAACGTCAGACCGGCATTCCCCATTTCTCATGTGTTGCCCAGCATCCAATTGTCCCCTCACATCCTGTGTGGCCGTGGCACGCATTGCAGCTGCTGCACGTGAGATGTAGTGCCGCAGAATGTAAACGTGACCTTCCCCAATGCCCGACGACACCTTGTTCGGGAAGATACCCTCAAACTGCTCCACAGGGACACTGTACGGCCGCACTGGCAGACGCCTGGCATGGCCAGTGGATCTAGATTTACCACTGCCGTCTGGAGCAAAGCCTGCGACTGAGCGGGACAGCGTCATGGGCACATGCGCCGCAGACGGCCCCCCAAGGACCGTCTGCATTTCCGGATACGGAAGCCAAACCGCCGCATCAACCTCCATCGGCTGCAGCATCAAATGTTGCGGTACGGTGCGAGTTGGACCATCACCCGGCAGATCTGACGTGACGAGGACGTAGTGTCCCCTGTCCTGTTCATGCGTGAAACAAACTCCGGCGGTGCATTGCACAAGCATTCGGGCGAGCAAAACAGTACCACCCGACCACAACGACGCCAACCGGCCCCCTCCGAGGGCCCCCGTCCGTCCAAAAGCCTCTTCGGCAGTTTGGGTCAGAAAACTACCAGATAATACATGAGCCGGCTGTTGCTCAGTGACCCCCACCACCCCGTGATTGGACCCCCAGCCAAAGCCGGCCCACACGCCCACACACCCACACACCTACACACCCACACACCCGGATCAGAAAACAGTCGTTCGGCTTGCGATTTGCCAAGGCCCAGGAGAAAGACACGCCATCGAAATGGAGCAAAAAGACGGGCGTCGCCTGGTCAGGTCACCCAAAGAGGTGCGCAAATGGATTGAAACCTATTTTTCGGCACCGGTGATGCTGTAAGACACTGTTGCTGAGTGGTGCTGGGTGGTGCGCGGATATCACACTCGGGGCGGCGGATTGAGTCATTTCCAGTCCCCTCCGCTCCCAGGCCTACATCATATGGTGTGGGAGAGTTGGAATTTCCTCAAGCGGCCTCTGACCCAACCACCAAGCAACCTTCGGGGGATGGGGCGAGTTTCCGCTCAGCAATTCCCTGTGCATAAGCTCTCACGCAGTCAAATCTTCCATAAGCACCCAGTCCCGAGCTCCCCCTCCTTGATCCTGATCCGGAGGAAATATTCTCCAATCAAAGTCGGAAAATGAAACACACGATTTGTAGCAGAAATGGGCCAATGACCCCAGGGACATGGCACAAAATTGAGGGAAGCATTTTGTCGACAAAATGCTGACCAGCGAAACATCGCCAATTGTGTTTGATTTATCAACCGTCTTGGTCACAAATCAGAGGGTGTGCAGCATCGTTGGCCCCGAATCACGGGGTATTCTTCAAACCAGTCCTGGACCCGGACACCCTCAGCCCATTCATGCTCCGGCCCTGGGGTCTAGAGGGGGGGGGGGCGAGGAATCCGGCCCTACACACAAACGCCCAACAAGGGCTTGCCCAAGCGACGCCAAAAGCATGTACTCCGTGGTCTCTCCTTGTTCTTCCTCTATTTCTTCTTCCACCCTCTTTGTGACCCCACCATGATACACAAACGCACACACACAAATTGGACAAGGACAAGGAGATACACACCTCGGTATCCCCGTACCCAGCTGTTCAGAATTGATGGTGTTTGGCCCATCGTAGGAGATGTGTTGCTGCGTATTTGCGACTAGCCGCCATGCATCTCGGCTTCTCTGCAACCGTCCTAGCTGTGGGCATTGCTTGTGTGTTGGCGATTGAATCGCCAGCATATCCGCTGCTTGTCAGCCAACTCAATCTGTTGATTCTGACTAAACCCCTGTGCAATCCTGTGGTGCGGAGCCAACACGCAGGGTGGCCTAGAAAAAGGTGTGGCTTGTGCAACAAAATTTGCGCAAGCCTTCGCCCGCGACATGGGGGACAACCACCGCTGGAGGGTCAAACATTGTAACACACACCAGGGCCTGTCTCACAGCAGATCCCGCCCAATGGACGTTCCAAAAAAAGACGGCGCCGCCCTGGCTGTTGCTCATACAAGGGCAGGGGTGACTGACAGCGGGTACAGCACCGAAGCGGGTGGCATGACAAACCTCTTTTGCTATGGCAGTCCCTTTTCCAGCATCTGCGGCGGTACTGGCCCTGTTGTCCGGGACCGGCACGCACGTTTCACGCAGCATGACATCAACTTGGTGATACACGACCAGGGAATGGCTGGTCGGGACACCGGCACTGCTGCAGGTGGGATACACACTCTCCCACAGCCCCACAGGCCGGCACATGTGAGGCTCTACAATCAGCCCAGTCTCCTCCGCAACCTCCCGCGCAGTGGCCTCTGCGAGGGTCTCGTGCCAATCAACAGCCCCCCCCGGCAAAACCCACGCACCCGGGAACGTGCGCATGTGCCGGGGCCGGCGCGTCAGCAGAATGCTCTGACCACCATCGCTGTGGTGGTTCACGAGTAGTGCGACCACTGCGACAGACATATGCGGGTGCCGCCGCGGCCACTGAGAGTCCGCTGACAATGACCGCGTAGGGCACTCTGGGGCGTGCCCGAGTGGGAGTGCATTGTGGCCAGGCTGCAGCGCTGAGGGGGCCTTCGACAGCTCCAGTGACACAGTGCACACACCCTCGACATTGTGTGACTCGTGAAGATTGACGTGTAGTTCATCGACGCACTTGCGACCAGGCGTGAGGCAATCCAAGAGGCAGTCCCCGAAACGGACGATCCGGCCAGAACACGCAATTATGGCACGTGACGACATCGCGGTGATCCACTGCGGCGTTGGCTCGACTACATGTTGGCCAAAGAACACTCTCCTTTCAAATGGTAGGCATTGATGCTGCAGGATGTGAAATGGATGAGTGCTTCCACTACACAGCAGGGAGAGGATGTTGAAGATGCAACCAGGAACAAGGATGGCATGTGAAACAACCTGTTGTGTTGCCATTGCGGAGGAGTGTTTGCCAGGCACCCTACTTTTGAACCAAGTATCCTGACTTTAGGCCCAGCTTTAATCCTACCCTAGAGAAGCCCCCCCAGGTAGATTAGAATCAACCCCAAACCCTTCCCTATAGAGCACACAACATAAGACCAAATCTGTGAATTCCACCTCCTCAACACATTTGACATGTATTGTGCCAAATGAACAGTTTTGTCCACACAAGAGTGTGGGTCAATATACTTAGCACAATCATTTTTATTACAAGCACCACAAAGTGTGGTGTTGTGCTTCTGGGTGCACAATGTACAAAAATCAACCTCATCCACTCAGTCATCTTGCATGGCAGTTGAGTTGCTTGCATCAACAGCAATCCAAACATCAGGGGAACGTGTTCCCATGTTCCACAAAGGGGGTGACAGATCTGAAATGGCTACATAACCCTTGCCTTCTCAAAGTGTACAATGTGGAGAGTAATAACATGGGCTGGTTAATCTCAATAGCACCGGAAGGATGAGCAAGCCGCAATCAAAAAATCGCAAATGAAACCATTGTCATCTTGATTTCCCCAAAGCAGAGGGAATCAAAGTGGCGACATAACCCAGCGTCCTCGGGCATCTAGAGCACATTGGTAGGAACATCGTAAAAATGCGTTAAGGAGCAGAAGGCCTGGTTGCTTAGTATGGTGTTGGTTGCGGGCATTTCAGCCTGAAAGATGCCTGGCGAGGCCAACGGACGTGAGCAATATTGCAAGTAGCTGAGCCCCTGAATGAAAATAGCGCACTCATTGAAGTGATGCTGTGAAATCCTCTCCATTTGAATTAATGAATTAATGTCACGGATGTGCTCTGTTTGCATAGGTTGAGGTTGCAAGCACTTGAACCCGAATGTGTATCATTGTGTCTTGTCATTTTTTCACCTGTTTTGTTGTTCACTCGCCGAAGATTGCTTGTGACGGGAGGCGTGCTTGGTGAGTGCACGAAGGCGCTTGGCATTCCAAAGATGGCAATTGGAAAAAACATTGGTGATTGTCATTTGATTAAATGCAGTTGGTGGTTAACAAACAGTGGTTGTTGAGCAAATGATGGCTGGCGTGCGTCAAGAAATGGATGGCGGGGTGATAGATATTGTGAAGACAAGACACACCTACTGGGGCCGATTGGTACATGTTGCTTGATGGTGTCTTCAGGCACACGGGGACAAAATCAGAAGTGGCTGCCTCACCCCTGCCTTCTCGGGGGGCCAAAAGAGGGCGGAAGTGCTACGTAACCCCTGCATTCTCGGGGGTCCCCAAACAAACGCGGACAAAATCAAAAGTGGCTGCCTCACCATTGCCTTCTCGGGGGCCCAAAAGAGGGCGGAAGTGCTACGTAACCCCTGCATTCTCGGGGGTCCCCAAACAAAGCGGGACAAAATCAGAAGTGGCTGCCTCACCCCTGCCTTCTCGGGGGCCCAAAAGAGGGCGGAAGTGCTGCGTAACCCCTGCATTCTTGGCGGTCCCCAAACAAAGCGGGACAAAATCAGAAGTGGCTACCTCACCCCTGCCTTCTCGGGGGCCCAAAAGAGGGCGGAAGTGCTGCGTAACCCCTGCATTCTCGAGGGTCCCCAATCAAAGCGGGACAAAATCAGAAGTGGCTGCCTCATCACTGCCTTCTCGGGGGCCCAAAAGAGGGCGGAAGTGCTACGTAACCCCTGCATTCTCGGGGGTCCCCAACAAAGGGGACAAAATCAGAACTCAAAACCTATGCTAGGGGTAACAATGATGCCCCTAGTATCTCAAAGTATGGGTCTCTGGTACGGCCAGACGCCCAAATAGTTGCACCGCGCTAAGTGCGCCCTCTTAGTGCACCCCCTAAAAAGTCACCGGTGGGACACGGGTCAAAAAAGATGCCCGGCGCGCTAACGCTCCCCCTGTGGCACAACTGACCGGCCACTAGCTGGCCCATAGGCCGCCTTGCACATTGTAAGTTCTAGCATGCGGACGGCAGAATTTCTTGAGTATGCAGGAGAAGCACAACCCAACAGCGCAGAGTGTCATGCAGGCCAAATCAATGGAACAAGATACCAAACCTCCCTTTTTGCTGCAGAGCCAAAGATTCATATCTTTCAATTACCAGGTCTAGATCCAGGGGCATGAACATGCCCCTCCAATTTGGATGTGACGATATTTGGATATAGGCAAGTGATATGGGCATGACTATGGGAAAGAGAAACAGGTGCGGGTTGGCTGAGGGGTCACTGCAGATGCAATCCCAGTCTTGCCTGCACCGGCAGAATTTCCATCTTGCCATCCCCAGTTCTCCAACGTGTCATCATTTCAGTCAGTTTGAAAATTGCTTTTCTGAATTCCACATCTCAAATTGCATCATTGCACCCCATTTCGAACAACTCTGCAGGCCTGAGCACTGAAATATGGAAATGTCTGTAACTATCATCTGGATTTCTGAACCGTGTTGCCACAATCACCCACTGACTCATCCAAAAAAAGCATTTAAAACCCCCTTCTCAGAAGCTTGCAAAAAGGCATGACATTTCCCCAATATTTGTCCATATTTTTGAGCTGGGGACTGGTCCTCGGAATACTTCTCCCATCCACAGCCCCCAGGGGCTCACTGGGTGATTGCATGACGTTGATAGCCTCCAACACCCTCTGAGAAGCTTTACACAGCAAACCAACGCAAAAGCGAAAGCAATGGCAAAAGCAAAATTTAAGCAAACGAATGCACATATTTGGCATTGCCCGCTGAAGAGTGCTCTCGCAACAGGCGTATCGGGTGCTTCCTTAAAATGCGAGCAAACAGCTGTTATTACAATGGTGCGGTCCAGGGCGTTGAGGATTCTACTGTACAATAGCAGGTGAGAAACAGGCACGCATTTCCGAAACCTTTTTTCAGCTGCACAAAAATTCGGCTACCGAACGAAGATATGTGAGCTTTGCTCCTAGCCCTATTCCTGACCAGGTGCATCTACAACAAACCCCAGATGGATCAATTGCAAACCAATTTGAATCATTCAGACATTGCTCGCAGGATACTGCATACCGTGTCAGCTGGTTGACAAGGTACTTGGACGTACTTGAACACCACAAAAGGCACACAAGACAGACATCATCTGTGCCTTTCAACCAGGGAAACCTGAGCTGGCTTTTCGTGGTTTTGGTGTAGCAAAGCAACCAGCATTTTCAATCCTGGTGCTGAAGTTTTTGATCTTTCATGAGGTTGTACAGCACAACTTCTATGAAGGATTCAGGTGGTGCAAGTGCCAACATGGCACATACAGTGAGTGTAGCAAGGTCCGGGTATATTGCGCCAAAGCCCACAGACCCAGGAATCCGGTCTCAGCAGGTCTAACCCCCCCCTTGCACGACAAATGAGCCCGGAGAGCCTAGGGCAGCCGAGACCAAATTAAAAAAACACAGAAATGAAAACCAGAGGTAATGCACTCCACAGGAAGGCATAAGTGCATCTTTATTCTCTATGCCAAACCTGGTCAAGACACACATTGTGTCTGACACAGAAAACAGAACATCGCCCCATAAAGCCACGTTGTATTTGAGATTGCCTCCCTAGGCCCTGCTTTATCATGTCCAGAGTGGAGAGGGAACGAAATGGCTACATCACACCTGCTGTATCAGTGCCTCTAAGGTAGAGAAGAAACAAGTGGCTACATAAGCCCTGCTGTATCGGGACGTCCAGAGCAGAGGGGGAACGAAGCGGCTACATTACCCCTGCTGTATAGAGGAAACAATGTGGCTACATGACTCCTGCCGTATCAGCCCCCCCAGAGCAGGGAGGGCTCACAATGGCTGCATCGCAAATTTCTTTCGGAGCCTTTGGTGCCAACCTTCAACTCAGCTGAAGGCCTTGACCTAGGCGTACTACCTTGGGCCCTAAGGGCCGAAGGGGGGGGGGATGGGTTGGCAGAAACAGGATTACTGGGGCCCACAAGATGAGAAGCGCATACCACACGGTACCTGAAATGTTGCTGCACCCCACATTTATGCCATTTACTTTATTTACATAATCCATCAATCATCATGAGTGTAAGCATCAATTACAGAAACCACATGTACTCAGCCATGGGTAACCGGGCTCGTTGAAATACATTACTGAATGCATGTCCCTTCCTGCAGCCCAACAATATATCTACAAACCAAACCTTCGAGAGACACCTCAGGCTTGGGGTATGCATTGCCTTTGTGTCGTGTTTGATCTGTGCTGCTGATTGAGTTGCAAGGATGGATTGAGGGAATCTTGGGGCGTTGGGAAGGAATTGCATCTATGTGATCGCCCTTTGAAGCGGCAAAGCCTTCAATGGATGGCCCGCCGGCATCTTGGACAACATCCACACATCTGCGTGTGCATGCATGTGCGCAAGATGCTGTGCATAAATTGCAAACAGGGAGACGCCAAAAGAAGCAAAGTGCACAGCGAGAGGCAGACAATCAGATGTAAGCATGTAAAATGGAGTGAAATGAAGTGCGCATCAGCAGCATGCGACAGAATGCAGTGCCTTAGGGCAGTACTGGCTGACAAAGATACGGGATCTTGCTCATTCTACAGTGCGTTGTTCCGACGATCATGGACCCAACCCAAGAAAACATGTACACGCATGCCCAAAGGCATAAAGTTATTTATGTCTGATGCAAATATGCGGACAAGTACACCTTGATGGCTGTGCGTAGGCTTCGTCCGAAAATTTCAGGCATGTGTCCATCCCCAGGAAACTGATTGTTCGGTGTGTTATGTGTGCATCAACCATACCCGGTGGCAACTGGAGGTAGATTGCGAATTGTCCCAAGCGCCGCGGCGTGTGTTTGGTGATGGGGGGATGCTGGAGCCACATTCTCCACAACCATCCGGTCCCCATACAGGGCACCAGGGGCTGTAGAGCTGTGTAGACCACCGAAGAACAGACCTACATATACACCCTCTCAGAAGGCGATGCGACCAAGAAGAGCCTCTGGGGCACGTGCAGAGGGAATGGGACACCGCATGGTAACACTGCTGGCATTTGCCCCGACGGGGAGACGGTGTGGAGCTTGCAAAACACCCCCTCAGAGTGAACTGCAAGTGTATGCCTCCGAAGAAGTCCAGACTGCGCCAAAGACCAAATCTCAAGCCGCTTCATCCACACCCACAACAGTCCACCAATGCCACAGGACATGATAATGGCCCGCGAGCACTATCCCGCTCGAAAGTGGCAGGAAGATGATGCCTCCACCTCAATTCCACCCTCAAAGGCAGCCAAGACATGCAGCGCAGCTGCAGCTCATACACAAACCCACCCGTCCATTGGGCCCAACCTTTTGGCTCCCTGTGTCCCAGAGCCCGCCGTCCAGCACCGCATACTCCGTGCCCCTAAAGCTGCCACTGCGCCATCAACGTGCAGCGGAGATCCTTCCTCCAGCCTCTTGGTCAAGATTTGTCGAAATGGCACACATCACGGCGGTCATCAGCGGCCAAACAAGAGCACAGTGTCCCACTACTGCGCTGTGAAGACCTACAGCAAAAGCAGGGGGTGTGCAATTATGAGCAGCAATGCATCTGCAGTGTCGGGGGCCTCCTGTAGCCCACCCTGAATCACCCATTGAAACCTCCATGAGGCCAGTCAACCCCCGCTCGGCGTCCCGTTGATTGACCTTCCCTGGAGGCGGACAACGAGGCAACAACACAGAACCCACAGCACGGACCGACCCATCCCGACGGATCAATACCGACCAGTGCAACACCGCAATGAAGCATGAAGACTGACATCTCCTTTTTCAGTTGCTGATACCAGACATTCCGGGAAGGCAGAGACGGGCATGTGGTCGAAATCGCCCGGCCTGTTTGGGCTCGTTGTGGCGCCACTCAAACAGAAACACGCCTGCGCCGCTGTCGTTGAGCTCCATTCCCCCAACGCGGCTAAATTTCTGCGTCCTTAGCCAACCAAAGGGCACCGGCGAGTCTCCTGGGTGAATTTTCCAACCGAGTGTATGGCGCAATGCCACTGAAGACCGCATGTGTTGATCCACGCTTGTCACCCGGAGGCAGGCTTCTTCGTCAAGTGGCTGTTTCCCTCAGAGGACGCTGTGTGACCTGGTCGCATAAGAAGCCCCTGGTTGCTGCCACTCGCCCTATCTATGGGATCCCAAGTCCCAACGCCATGGGCCAACCATCCAAGCATCTACAATCATTGAGGGCCAGCCCGGCCATATTGCATTCCCCGGGTGTTCCCCTGCGGAAATTTGGGAGAGGCACTGAAAGAACAGGCTTCTCCTTGTTAACTGGGAGCACTGAACACAGCATGTAGTAGGTAATGGCACTTGAGACTTGGGGCCAAGCACGGCGCATCCATCACTGCGATGCAAGGGCGCGTGACAAAACGGCTTGCTCAGACTGTGAACCGTGACCACACGTGGCAAATCACGTCCCTGGGCAAACGCCAGCGCAACCATCGAGGCCTGACATTGCTGGTCAGGGTATAAGGGCTCCATACTCAGGACATGCACGTGCCCCGAAAACGTTTTCCGTCTCGAAACTCCAGATCCTCAGCCGCCCCACAATTGACGCCTGGTGTCTTGGATCACTCGCGCATCGGGGGGGGGGGGGGTTACGGCCCGCCACTATCAATTTTTCTGTCGCTGCGCTCCCGTGGAACAAGCCGGTAAAGCAAGGCAGAGGCACAGAACTAAAACGTGCCCCAGACACATACATTAGGCGGAGGGGGATTTGGTGCCTGCTCTATTTTGCAGTGGTAAATTTTGCTGTGGGAGATGCCGCAGAGGCTGCCCCCAAAAAAAAAGCGCCGGAATTTCGCGAACGAACCCAGAAATGTTGTGGTGTGTAGGGCTTTGCGGGCTCAGTGGAGCTTAGCAAGAGGTGCCACCCACAACGCAGGGGAGTTCCAACTGCCACACTCTGCCAGTGATGAGGGGCTCTCTGGTCCTGATGTCGTCAAACTTTGACAGTGGCATTCAACTAACACCCCAGGCAAGGGGCACACCAGCCTACTGCCATGCCACCACGGGGAGTGTGTGGAAAATTTTGCGGTAGCCCCCGAATTTTCTGTGGTAGGTTTCGCGGCCGATTTGCAACACCAGATTGTATTGCCTTCGGAGAGGACAGGGGCATGCAGACAGCAAACACAACGGCCACAATTGGCCCCAAACCCAACAAAACGGTGACCAAACTCCCATGGCCCAGGCCACATGGGCCTAGCAGTTATTAGGTGGGTCCCAACGAGCGCTCGAGTATACCCGTATAGTCACCAACTGATCACCCAAACCCATCCCAGAGGGGACAGAAGGATTTTGGAAAATGTCAGAAATTCGAAAATTTTCAGGTGCCATGTCCCGACATATAAATCAGCCATACCAGGGCTTTTGGCCCGGGCTATGTGGGTATAGCAGCCACTACGTGGGTCCTCATATGTGCTAGAGTACCTGTATTGTCACCAAATGATCACCCAAACCAATCTCAGAGGCAACAAAAGGTTTTTGGAAACAGTGTAATGTTCGAAAACTTTCAGCCAACCCATGCCAACCCGAAAACGGCTACGTCCTCACCGGCCCATAGCTCAAGGGCCCATGGAGAGGCTGACCGGGGCTACCGGAGACCCCACCACTGGTTACGGGACCCATGTGACAGAAAAAAAATTTTATTCTGGACCTGGGGGTTAAATCAACACACAGCGGCCACAATACTTAAAGTGGTTTTGACTAAACAATCTGAAAAACAGCAATCTCAGGTGCAACTTTGTGTAACGTCCATAGGCCTATGTACAGAGGTGGAGGGGTGGAGGGAGGGGGCTGATCAGAGTTCGGGCACCCCCTCCCCCAATACACGCCCCCCACCTATGGAGCACCGCGGTCGAGAGGGACGAGCTGGTTGGGACTAGGTCTCTTCCGTGCTCGCCCTCCATGGCAGAGGTCTAGGGTCCAAACTCTGGGTGGCCGCTCTTGGCATGAGTTGGCTGAAAATTTTCGAAAATTTGACATCTTCCAAAATCCTTCTGTTGCCTCTGGGATCATTTGGTGACTTCACTGGTATATTGGAGCGCCCATTGACCCACATAGTGGCCACTAGTCCCATGTAGCCCGGGCCATGGCCCCCTGAAAGCCCCAAAATTGCTGTTGTTTTGGGACGTTTAGTGGCACCTACAAGTTTTCGAAAAATTGACTTTTCCCGAAACCCTTCTGTTGCCTCTGGAATGGGGTTGGGTGATCATTTGGTGACAATACAGGAACTCTAGCACTCATGCGGACCCACGCAGTGGCTGCTAGGCCCATGTAGCCTGGGCAATGGCCCCCCCCCCGAAAGCCCCCTAAAATTGCTGTTTTTTAGCTTGTTCAGTGGCACCTGAAAACAGCATAAACTGCATCAGCGCTCGTCCCACTCCACCCACACAGGAGTCAGACCTGGAAACACTTTTGTGGTTCAAAAAAAAACCAAAAGATTCATGATTTTTGATCCAAAAAGCGGGAGGTCTTTTTTTTTTACCCCCCCATCCCTACCCCCCACCCCACCTCCCTTCAAAAAAGTGGGTTTCAGATGCAGTGGGTCTAGGGGGTCCCTACCACAAACTCGTTGGGGGATGAATTTATTGGACAAAGCAATGGTTTTGCAAGGGGTTAGACCAACAATTCAACCCCTTGGGGCAGGGTATGCGAACAGGCCCAAAAAAAGGGGGGGAGGGGCATGCGGTGTTTTCCCATATATGCGGGCCTGCGTGGTTTTGATCTAACAAACTGTGCGAGGTGGTTGTTGACCCACCCCTTTTTTTTTGGGTGGGGGGTCATTGGCGCAGCATCCCCCAGTGAGTGATATCCGATGTCTGACCCCGTGTAAAATCATCACTTTGGGTGACAAAATCATCCCCCATCTTTCGATTTTGACTTCTCCACACCACCGTGCTCAGGTGCCACTTTTTAGAAAGGAGGTGTGGGTGGGAGATGGGGGGGCTGGGGTGGGTCGGGGGGGAGGCTGTGCTTGGGCTCACAACCTCTCTTCGAGGTGACTTCCCACCCGAAATTACTGCCCACAAAATCCCTCCACCCCTCGCCATATCGGGGGCCACGGTTGAGTGCATGTTTGGGGGCACACCGTGGATTGTGCCTACACTCAGGACCTCCGACAGTGCAGGGAAGACCGTGTCGGCACCGATCCCCTGTCGCCCACATGCTGCAGGGGGGTGCTGGGATCTGAGGCGGTGCCCCAGTCGGAGACCTCCCGACTCTGTGGGCTACTGAGGGAGGGCTGCAGAGTGATCAGTGACCGCTCTCCGATGGGCGAGGGCCGACGGCCACGAGAGCGCATGCTGCGACGCATCGGAGGGCACCGAGGATGGAACGTGTGAAGCTGTTCAACGACGTGGCGGGAGGCTTTGCGCAGGTCCACTATGTAGCGGTGCTGGGCCTGCTCGAGTTCCTCTAGCGACCGAGTGGGCTCTGCACAGCGGACAGCAGAGAGGAAGGGGGGCGGGCAGAGGGGATGGAAGCGGACCGACACCCAACCCAATCCGTCACACAAAACGCACGTGCGTGTGATACAGGGCACGAGGGCAACAAGCCTTAGTGGGGGTACTATTGCGGCAGGTAGAAGGTGCTCGATCAGGAGCCTTTCTGTGGACAGCCCATTGTGCTCTGTTCTGTGCAGTGTGTTGTCATGCATGTGCACAGAGAGCTGGCAGACATGAGGCCCTTGCTGTGCAAACACTTGAGGCCTGATCAGTAGACATCGACGCCAGCAAATTTCCCAATACCCTTGTGACCCCCACTTAAACCACAGCCCTGCCCAACAAAGGGGAGGTGGCGATTGATAATTTTCTCGCACATCCACAAATCTGCTCTGCATGAGATCACAAACGCGCTGAGGTGACTGTTGTCGATGAGCCCGCGCCCGCGTGGGTGGGTCCAAAACAGCGAGCCTGGGGCGCTGCGGCTGAAGTTTGTAGATGGCGCGCCTCAGAGGTTTTGCAGCCGTCTGTCGCCTCGCGGCAGACGTCCTGATTTGTGCACCGCGCGCGCTGCACCGGGAGCACCCCCATAACGAGTGCATCATGGCCTGGGGGTGGGGGGTTACGGTGGGCTCAGGCACACGTATAGGCCAAGGACAGGGCCAGGGACAGCCCGTGGGCACGGGCTGCTGCGGACACGGATGCAGACGAGGGCCTTCTCGGGATTGTGGTTCAGAAGGCAGACATACCCGGGAAGCGCTCTTGAACGCAGCCAAGCTCCAGAGGGGCAGGGGCAGGGAGCTCGAGTGCTGGCAGCTGGGCACACCGCAAAGGCATCTGCACACAACCTGTGGGACAAACACAGATTGATAGCGATGTGGTGACCCTCACCTACAGTCCCCACTTGTTCCCACAGTTAATGACCCCGAAAAATGCTTGACAACCCATACCCTTCCACAAACTTTGTCAATGCTGCCCATAATCCTGACCTACTGATCTATGCATTCCTTAACAACCCATACTTGGTGGTAGGGGGGGGTCACGGGTGTGGGCTGCATGTTCTTATTTTGACTGCTTGTTCTGGTTGGGGCGGGGGGGGGGGGGGCTGTAGGTCGGGGTTGGGGTTGATAGTTCCTTTCAATGCAACTTATCAATTAATGATGCTGTGAGACAACCCATACCGAGGGACAAACAGGCCACTACTAGCCAGCAAAGAGACAAGGGCCACAACAGCAGTGAACCGCCCACCACCACGAGGGGGCTAGAGATGGCCACAGGGCAGGGCGAGGTGAGCAGGACCTAGGCGGGGTGACGAGGCAAGAGGCAAGACTCAAGGGATCCCACTAACCCCTAGTTGATAATCGAAGAGGGTGTGTGTGTGGGTATGTCCCCTTGATTGAAGCCACCATGACGTAGCTCCAATCATAGGCATGCAACAAGGAGCAGACAGACCATATCAAGTCAAACTACACCTCAGAAAAACAGCCATGCCAAAATACACAATCAAAGTGGGCAGCCCGTGCATGAAGCCACTGTGTCAAAGCCCAACATCTGACGTCATGACTTGGGCCGAGGCATAAAAGGCCATTTTGCCACTCTCTGCTAGCCCTCCAAGAAGCCCTCCCATGGTCGCCAGCCTTGGAGCAAAACCAGAAAAAATGGCAAAAGGGAGTGCAATACACCAATGTGCATCGTGCAATGCAAAGTAGGCCCTGCTGGCAAGAGAAATAGCGTCAATACAGACTTGGAGCCACATCTTAGTATATTATAATTAATGGCAAGACTCCACATTACATCTCAGTCTTAGTGTATCACCAAACCCAAATCACCCAAACCCAACATCTGATTTTGGTTTGGCAGTGAGGGTGCCCTCCTTGTTTTAGTGGATGACGCCCCCCTCCTCCCCAATGGGCAGCGGAGTCCTGTTTTCAGGGCTGCCCCCCCTGCATCAGGCCCCCCACCCCAATGAGCTGAGCTCCCTTGGGGTTGGGACCTGTGTGTCATGCCCCATTGGCAATGCTTTTCCCATCGTGCTAGCCGCATCAAGGGATCCGAATTATGGGTGGGCAACTCGCTTCTGAATTGTTCTGGGCTCGCAACGGACATTTTTCGCACCTGTATTAAATGAACCCGTTTGGCATGGGATGTAAAATGCGAATATCAAATGCAGCCTTTGTTTCAGGGGCAGCAGAAAACGTCGCAACTGAAAAGAAATACCAAAACGCCCGCCTGCCTACAACCTCCCACAATACGTGAACAGACACACACCACCGTCCAGGTGCCGATTCTCTGGAAATTTCTCCATCAACTGAATAATGCTAATGTCAATGCACAGCTCCATCAAATGCTAAAGACAGGGACACATGAGCACAACACACAGGTAGATGTGAAGATAGGACTTATCACACTGCTTCTTTGAGACGTGTTTCAGCAGTAAACACAAAAACAAAGACGAACGGCACAACATACACGGTGCCTGCAAGAGTTGAATTTGGGTTCACACCAGATGCACAGGCGGCCAGGACAATATATGGACAGCAGCATCTCACAGATCTGTCCCAGGAGGTGTCCAGTTGATGCCAGCACTGGTGCTGCCATTGAGAATTTGGAGATGGTCCACGTGATACTACGGTCACCGTTCTTACAGCGCCCCGGATGATGCTTCAATATTGCTTCTTCCCCATGTGAGTGGGCTCAAGTTTTGACCATCCTCACATTGTGTTGCTCGAGTCTAGACTACTTGCGGCTCCCGGCCTCTTTCAGCCTTGTCCCTCTTGGTCCCTCATTTGTTCGAGGCCAAGTGCTAGAAAGGCAAGCAAAACTTTCGTATGCGAGCACAGTGTCCACCCGTGTGCGGGCCCCTACTGCACTGGTCTTCCCTGTGTCATGACCGGATGCACGCTTTTGTGAAATGAGCACATGGAGGAGGGGCTACCTCAATTCGCAGTTGGCAGGCGATCTGACAGAGGTGGGGCCACGTGAGCCTCTGTGCCTGCGTCATGCAATACACCAAATAATTGGGGCTGGGGTTTTGCACGAGCCCCAGGATCTCCGTGGCCTGCACCTGCGGAAGGGGAGGGGGGATCCGACATGAAGCGAATCACGTATGGACACCTCAACACACGGGCGAACAGAGATAATCAGGTAGGGCCCAGTGCGGGGACACTGCGCTGCCTTGGGGCCTGCCAAAGACTCTGCAAAACTCGTCGGTGATCAGAACTATCTCGCCAGACTGACACCGAAGGGAACGAGGGTTGTGATGACAGGTGCATTTTGACGGCCCCGGCACGCCACCTCCCTGTGAGAAGGCTCAGGGGATCTGGACGTTGCAACTGCACTTGAAGCGGAGCAACATCGCAGGATGCGTCGAACCGAGGAAGAAAGGTATGGCCGGGGGGCGGGGAGTAGAGATGATGATGCACATGCTGACTGCACCGTCACAGTGCTCACACTGGTGGGGTCTGTACCACACCCTAGCGGGTGTATGCCAAACCACAAGTGACCCAGCCCTGTGCTGACACCACAAGGTGAGGGGGTACATGCCAGTGAAGTCAGGGCGAAACAGGTTGTGAGCGTGGCCTGAGCGTGGCCTTCCCATCCACGAGAGCTGATACTACAGAGTACCGGTTACCATCCCGCTTAAGTTGGAGTGTCTTGCGGATCGGGTAATGAAAATGTGTGTGCGTCGTCGTAGACCAGGTACTACCATTACCAACCAACGGCGTCTATCAACGCTTCATGTCTGTTCACCTCACCAACAACTTGCTAAAGCCATAACTGCCACTGCAACAGGCCATCGTGAACCTGTTACCGCCGCGGCATTACTACCACCGGAAGACTGCAGTTGCCGCGATCACTACCAGCGTCGCAGAGGCTGCGTAACGGCCCGATACCACTGCCACTGACACTAAATATTCAGTGTCACCCTTGCTGTCCGGGCAGTGTCATACAGTCGCAGATTCAGCGGGGTTCGAAGAGTAGTCTGGGGTGCAAAGGCTCCCGTGGCACACCGAGGGCAGGATCGTGATGTCCCCAGTGTACCTTTGGTCCAACAGATTGTGTAGTACCCGACAGCGTTTGCCCAGCAGCCCTGAAAGGATGAAAGGAACGGTGGTGGCCACAGGGCGGTGGCACAGGCGCAGCAGGGATGCCATCGGAGAACAGCAGGTGCCTTGTACCCCCACCTGCAAATGACATGCGGCACACCCATGCCATTGAGAAACATCGATGGTTTCTGAACCGCAGCGGGCGCGCGGGGATTCACGGATGGGACCCCACGTCCCACATAGCAGCCCCGGGTGCATGAGTCAATTAACCCGCCGTCTGCTATTGGCACAACATTGTCCGGCTTGTGGGGCGGTCCTGTTGTATGAACCAACTGACGGGCATCGGATGCCTGGCGCACCCATGCTGATGGCTACATTATGCTCCACTGGTGCTAAAAGGATGACTCCCATCAGAGGGGTTGTGCATCAATATGTACTTTGGGTTCCAATATTGCTGTGTTTACATCGAGGGACAGTCCGGTTCAGGGGGGTGGGGGCATAAGCAAAGAGGCTGAAGAGGCTGCTCAGGAGCATTGACAATGAGGAAATCTAGCTGCAGTACGTCGCCACGAGGCAAAGGCTCGGGGGCAGGACGACATCTTTGCTCCGTCACATGGCAGCACAGCCTACCCCTCGCAGTAAGCTTGCCGTTGGATGCAGAAGGCAGGCTGTACTGTTGCAGAGTTCGGACACGCCCCAACGAATCAATCCTTTGGGGTGGTCATCTTTAGGATGTCCCCCAAACCATTTGCCAACTTTTGGATCTCCTCAGTCAACTCAACTGGGGACCCCGTGACCCACGTAGGGCCGCAGACAGTAGGATCTGGGCTGATGTCGCCAAGTTGGGTTGGAATCTGGAGGATGACACGGTGACCTGCTCCTCTTGCACCACCGAATATGTTTCCCCATGTACTTGTGTTTGCCTCCTGCAGCTTACGGCAGTGGACTTCACAGCTCCCCTTCGCAAAAATTGTTCTGTGGGGGCGCATACCGCACTGCCTACGTCCTTCAATTTCGGGTGGGGAAATTTTTGCCCCCTTTGAGAAAGAACGAAATCGTCCCCCTCTCTGTGACTCATGGCTGTTGGTGGACGTCAATCCGTCGAAAGAAATGAACAGAATTACCCAAGGGTCCTGGAACTGCAGCCCCATGTCAGGCGAGGGTACACGGGAACGTACCGATTCTGAAACCCATAAGGATAGTGCGCGCCAATTCTCCACACACAAAGTGGTACCATCGTCCCACTAAAGCACGGGCCATGGATGGTGGCTTCCCTTGGGCATAGATGTGCGCTGTCAGAGGCCTCTTGATGAACGGCAGCACGTGCGGATTGGTCTGCACACAGCAGCACAACAAATCAAGCCACACCCTTGAACAGCGCCGGCACTAGCCCTCACTCTTACATTCCTCACTATCATCTTCCTGTGTCTTCCCCCCTGCACCATCTTAGCATCGCACTCCCCAACTTGGTCAGATAGGACCCTGCTCTTGGGGCTGTGAGGGTTTCATGATTTTCGGGTGCCAAGCCTGTTGGTGCAGTGAAGGGGGGGGGGGGGGCAACAGCACGCTAACCAACCCCGCCCCTCCCTTTATGCCAACTGCGTGCCGCCCGTCCTTGTGCCAACTGCGCCAAACCCACCAGAAGTACAGTAACTTGCATGGCACTGTTTGTGGGACCTCCGACTGAGGTTACGGACAGGGGACCCAACTGAGCACCAACTGTAAGGGTCCCAGATGGGCAACCCTGCTTGGAGGTCCCACAAACAGTGCCATGCTGGCTACAGGATAATCATGGCATACGTCACTTAAGTGTTGGCAGCTGCCAGGCAACCCTAAGCCTTACTTTTAGCGGATGTTACTCACCTGTTCGCAGACGCAACCTGATTTTCAGTGTACAACTGCCGGCAACCCTGAGGTGGTACCTTTGGCCATGGGGGCAAATCCTGGTGGTTGGTTGGTTGGTTCCCAGGCTAGAGATTTGGTGCCAACCTGACCCGCCCCTCCACATGTGCTGTAGTAGGCTCAGACTGGTCAAAGGCACAAAACACACACACAACAGCCACAAGAAAGAATGGGCTTGTCATGGACCAGGACTGGCCCTAGGCGCCTTTCGCCACACATCCACCGACTGGAGATGAAGAAAGCCATGCAACCAGTAGCAGAAAGAGGGAGGACATCAACATCATGATCATCAAGCTGCAGGGCACTGGGCATTTATGAGCAGAAAAAAAATACCTTTGTTGCATATGTAATACAATGCACGGTGCATGCACATCTCTCAGGGACGTGCAGAATTGCGCCAACTCGGTGGGTTTTCGGGGGTCGGTGCCATTGTTCCCTCATTTGTGCCCGCTGAGTGTTCCGGAGGTGGCGGTATGTGGGGTATATTCGGAAAGCCCTTGAAAAGGGCTATTTGGAACACCCGGGTCTGCATGCTGTACTAACGACATGTTTGAGATTTTCGTCCATTTTGGCCGATGCCTGTGTTGCTTTCTGCCGGTTTTTGTGAACAGGCAGCCACCATGTCTGCTGCATACAAATTTACGCCACATGCTGTTGCTTCGCCAGATGCACCACAGAAACCATTGGTTCGGAGAAGAGCACGCTCTGGTGGGGTAAACTGGGTGCCGGTTACTCGTTAGAAGTGCCCTAGCAAAGCAAAAAAGCCTCGGCTAGCCGGTTCACAGCAACCTGCATGCGCCCACAGAGCGCACCAGATTTGCAGCGTGGACCTCACAACTGACGGTCTGTGGGCCATGCCTCTCAACACGGGGTGGGTGCCAGTCAAGGTATGCAGGCTGCAGGATTGGGAAAAACTGAAGAAATATGTTTCAATTCACAAGCAGGGGGATGTGTGCCCCAATGGGGTCCCTGCCCTTGTGGAAGGGGGCAACAAGGAGGACGATTCAGATTCAGAATAATCAGTGGTCCCTGGAGCATTGCCCTGTCTTGTGCATCGTCCACTTTGCAGCTCCGTTTGCTCAAAAATGTGATCATCCACCCCCCCCCCCCCCGACCCATATATTTCTGAAACGGCCTTTTCTCACAGATTTCAAAAAGTATACACCCCCCCCCCAACGGGACGAAATTTTGGCGCATTGGACCAAAAGTTCACAAAACCCAGGCAAAGTGCCAAAACCGACGGTGTTGGCGCACAACAAATGCCCGCGAGAGACATGCAATGTCTTTGTGTGTGCAGCGCGTGGAAGACACCAAATAGGTGGCCTTTGCTCTTGGGCTGCGGAAGCGGGATGACACCATGTTACCGGCCTGGAAAACCACTGTCCAACCAAACCACTTCACAATCCTTAAATTCAGCCAAAGGGGGCCCACAATCCCTCAAAGTGTAAATGCTGCTGCAAACGCAACATGCTAGGCCACCTGCCCAATGATACTGATATTGATCAACTTGTAATGCTCATTGGCTTGGCTGAAAATTAATGTCACTGATTGTCCGATTGCATTGTGCTTCATACAGCTCCCCTATGCACCACAATGAATACCTCCATTGCATGTGGCCCCAAATGTTAATGTAAAAGCAGTGTCCAAGCGCACAAATCAGTATTGACCATTAGCGGTCCCATGCTAGCCCACTTGGAGGACCAACTTCAGTATCAAGCACCACAAAGAGTCTACACTACTTCCACAAGTGGGTTTCTCTTCAACCGCACCGCATGGCGTGCTGCAAGATACACTACAAGTGCTATAAGGGACCCCCAAAGGGCACACTATGCAATTAGAGAAACAGTGTTGCCTATCCTTTACATAGACCATGCTTACAATACATATATATATTATCACCAGTTGGACAGCCCCAACAGTGGGCTACCGAGTAAAATGATGGACACAGCTTCATTTGAGGATATGCCAAGCATCCCTTTGCTGAACTTTTGGAATGCTCAGGGAATCGTATAAAGAGGGGGTTGCCTACTTGTACAATGCCTACAGCACACCTACCAAAAGAACCCCCTTGCTATTGACAAGGATATTATCTCCAAACTGATTGAATGAATTCACAGGCTCTATGCAAACAATTGTCGTCTTGTTGCCTGTGACTTGCATTCCTTCATTGCTATGGATCAAATGTGCTGCCACAATGACAAAAAATGTGTTGCGACGTCTGTCTCATTGTGTGTAGCATGCAAAATAATCAGGTTAGGGACATGGTTTGTGTCAACCAAGCACATGGGATGCTGCCACATGATACATACACGACAACTACAAAGGGGCCATAAGAATATGAATGGCATGGCTGAGAGGGTAGTCTAGGCAAACAAACAAATTTTGGCAAAAGCCCCAAGGCTGAAATCGAACACTAGGCCTAGCCCTCAGTGCATGCATGTCATGCCATACATTGAGACCTGGGTGCTTGGTGCTAAGAACAATACGTGCGAGGTATGCCACTTGTATTGTGCACGTATGTCATATGAAGAGAAATACACGTTGTCACATACGTCCATTAAATGGCAAGCATTCTGTCATGGTAGATGCACCAGCACAGGAACGTACTTTGCATAACCAAATACACTTATACCAAAATGGCCCCAAGCACACAGGCCTCTGCGGAAGTGGAGGTCAGCAGTAGTGTGGTTTGAGTGCCAAAAGCAGTGCTCACTCATCCATACTAGTGTATGTGTTAACACGGCCGGGGTGCCACTGTGTGCGCCGTTCACCGTGCCATGAGCCGAGTATACAACCCCTTTTGTATCTTTCGGCGGTTTTGTACCACCTCCCCATATCACGTCACCAAGGAGCACAAATATTCACAAATTGGCTTTGGTCTTTCGCTTTTTGGGGTGGAAAATGGTGGGCCTCTTGGCATGTCCCACACGGAGGAGAGCACACTAAAAGGGGTGGTCATTGGCACATGAATGGGGCTGCCCTGAGTTCCTCCACTGCTCCTCTTAAGAGGGGTTGCAGGGGAGCGGGCAAGAGGTAGTGCTGAATCACAAACAGAGGTCTGGGCCAGGGACACATCCGCAATATATCATGTGCCCTTTGTGCATTGCACGGGTGCTGCATGGGCAATGACAAGTAGAATTTACTCAGGAGAATGAAATTTATGGCAATCTCACCAAATTTATCGTAACATAAATGCGTACGCGTACGTGACGGAGATTGTGTGGCATTTCACTCAATTACTACTCATAAGACATTGCTGGAGGGGTGCTCACTCATGCCTCGGTGCATCCAAAAAACCATGAAGATTCTCAAACTCCCTTTAGAATAAATTACAAACCACCTTCTCACTAGTGCATGGTTTTAGCATGTGCAATAGTGGCCAGAGTGTCGGCAATTGTTCTGGTGAATGTTTCCAAAACCATTTGTGCAAGCACTTGTTGTGGTGGTCTTGTCAATCTCCCAGCAAGGCATGCAACAAGGAAGGGAGGGATAATTCACCGGTGCTTGTTCCACTGGTCACAACCTGTGCACACCCTTGGAATCACCCATGTAGCCTGCAGCACCTCTTGCCCCTGTTCTTGTCGTATAATCAATTCCCCTTTCCAAGGATTGCATCAAAAATCTGTCCAAACAACACATTCGGCCTCAGATATTCGTGAGGGGCAAATCAAAAGACAAAACAGAATTAGGGTTTTAATGTCCATGAGCGCGTACAACCTCATTTCTTTCGAACGCCACATTGGGGGGCATCAAAGTGGCTACACAAGCCTCGCTGTCTTGGGGTCCAAAAACTGGGAAGAGGCCAACATGTATATAAACCCGCAGCCGCCGTCTCGGTCCCCGGAATGGGGACACATCAAAGTGGTGACATAACCCCTGTGCTCTCAGGTTCTTGGATTCAGGACAGAGGAGAGTGGAGCACCCTCGCTCCTTACAAATTAGTTTTGTGGGGCACTGTTTCAACCACTATCACTTGCTCAGGGTTGGGCCTTTCTTCTATTTTTGCGCAGGACTTTCTCTACCCAACTCAGCTCCCCCTCCCCCCGTACCACCTTTTGCACGAGAATTTTTGCCCCTTGCGGCTGTTTCGGAACGCCGCTTAGCGGAGACTTGGTACGCATAGGGCGAATGCGGTCCTTCGCATCACACGCAGGACGCGGGGCTGGAGGGCTTATCTGGGGGGCATCTTTGTGTTGGGGACAATCGTCAACATAATGTCTATGGCTATGCCAACCCCTGCGTATAATGATGCGCCGTTTGCCTCCTCCTTTTCCCTGTCCCTTGCCTTTCCCTTTTCTGCCTCTTGCGGTTAGATGCTCCTTCAGAAGCCATAAGAACCGAGAATCTAATGAGGGAGGGCAAGCTGCTGTGCGCCAAGCATGACGGCAATCAGTGACAGCAGTTGGCGGCACGTTTACACACCTGTTCCAAAACCAAGCAAAACAGCATCGAACCCTCAAACCATAGCTTTTCAGTGCCCACTGTGTGTTGAGTAGCCGGCACGCGAAGTAGGGTGAAGGGGACGAAGGAGACAAGGGGAAACGAGAAAGGGCCTCCACCCGCAATCGTCCTCTCGCAATGCCCAGAACACAGGACGATTTAAAGGAATGAGCGTACCTGACTGACTATCAGGCAAGAGATGTTGAACAATTCTCTGATGCGTTTGATGGGCAGATCGGAGTTGATGGACCCATCACTCCACTTCTGTCGCGACGGGCAATACGGCACGAAGGCTCCTGCAGAAACACAAAAGGCGGATGCCACATCGTTTAAGGCTGACCAGTGCTATCTAAACGGATACCCATCTGCCAATGCCAACGGAGCCCTGAATGCAATGCTCGCACGCCCAGAAGCGCATGACGCAGATTTGAGCTGTAAACCGCAAGCCCAGGTTTAGGTGGAGTACGAATTGGTAGGAAATACACAACAGTGCAGACACGCCATATATCCCCGGAATCATGTCATACCCCACCCACGCCAGCAGCCTACAGCCCATATCGACACTGCACCCCGGTCAAATACAGAATCGAAGAACACACTCCGAATACGTCCGTTCGCAGATGCACAATCGTGTAGTATCAGCGTCTATGCAAAGCAAAATGAATCAATTTGCAAAATGCGTGGTGCACAACGTGTATGCGCCCATGTTGCTGCCTTATGAAAACTGCTGAAGACATGTACGGTATGCACATTGACGAGGTACGGCGTAAAAATATGTAGGGAGGAAAACAGCGGGTTGATAGACAGGAAAAGAGAAAGCAGCGGACGGCTGTGTGACGTAGACGTGCGGTTTTTGTTTTTAGTGTTTAGCTTATCGCAGACGTGTCACTGGCTGTGCATAACAGCTCCGTGTATGACTGAGGTCTCCCACGTGCATGAAAAGAGTTCTGAGCGCTGCAGAAGCAAAGACAAAGATGCAATATCACTTGCGGAACATATAATCTTACACAGAGCGGCACCCCAAAGCACTGGGACGCTCGATTGTACACTGATGTGCTGTGATGCAGGTGTTCTGTTTGGGGGGTAGATACGAAATACACTACGACGACAGCCATATCATTACCGCTTTCGAACACCATGAACAGGCCCCACTCAAAAAGGATCACAATATGCGACCCTGGGCCGAAAATTCTGTCTGTGGAATAGGACGGTCCGGCCTCAGAAAAATAAGCACCCTGAATTACCGCGGGAGGGCAAGCACTTGCTGTTCATATGCGTTCAATGCCCCGGTCATGCAAGAGGTATGCGACCGACATACACGCCTACCATGCCCATCGTTTGCGTGTTGCCTACGCACCATGCACACGGCCTATCCTGCATGCCTCATCGTTCAACGCTCTGCAGACAAACCTGTATCCGTCTTGCACAAGAGCTCCACGGGCTCAAACAGTCCTCTAAGGCAGCAACTGGCAGCAACCCCTGGACAGCAAGAACATTTAGGTGACTCTGCCCTTGCACCAGGCCGTCATTGACCGGCTAGCCAGGATGGAGGGGCACAAAAGAAATGCTAGACCACACGAAGGGGTTCACTCAAGGAAGAGGTTGTGGGTTGATGTTTTGTATTTTGGCCCTGCATTGCGCTGCATCGCCCTGCACGTCCTCATACCAGTCCAGATCAAGACATCAGGAGTGGTGACGTAGCTGAGGAACAACGTAGTGGAGCCTTCACGTGTGGAGCAGACAGGAATGCACAGCACACGGCCTGTGAGATCATAGGCCTCACGGAATGTAATGTCTCCCAACTTCTCCCTGATTCCGGCCTGAGAATAGATCGTGGGCATTGTGTGTGAACGGTGATTCCGGGATAATACAGTCATACATGAGACAATGCCTCTGCCAAGAGAGTGAAGCCCGCCCTTTCATTATCATGTGTCAAATTGATATCACGCATGCTTAATTTTGTCCCATATTTTGTCCCATACTCCCATATCACGCACCCCTGCTTCAATCCAGAAGCCCTCGGCAATGGATGACAAAGCAAGGGACACATTGTGATTGCTATGATGATGATGATGCCACATCATGATTTGTGCCAGACAAATGCATTGTTGGGCAGGAAAGATGCCATGAATAGTTGTCTTTATGCAGGTTTGGGTTGGGGCTTTGATGCACGACCCTGAATTTGGGGATTGGCAGAGGATCCCATTTTCACGTGCCCACCACCGCCTCAAGGGCTTTTCACTGGGTCAGTCAATGGTACCTGGCATTTTTAACAAAGGAAAAGAAGAGAGGGAGACCCGGGCATACAAGAAACAACGCACACGATTGGCCTCTTCAAGCGGTGGCTTTGGTGGCACAACATCCCCTGGTGCTTCAGGAATTAGTGCCAGGAATTGAACAGATTAAACAATGACACAAATTGAAAAGGCACACGCAGACGCACATGCGTGTGTTGTCCTTGTTCCTGGGTGAAGGCCCACACTTGTCTCTGAATGAAGGAGAAATCCTAGCCCCATTATGCTTGACTCATGTTGGAGGGTCATAATGATTACTCTTTCTCAACGTATTTTTGGAGCCCTGCCTGCGATGATACTTTGTTTTATCAGCTCAGGTCGCTTGATTTTTTTTCTCATGAGCGTCAGGATCAATGGGTGGAACAACATTGACATCTGTAGCAGCAGCAGAGGCAGCATCAGCATCAGCACCAGCTGCATGAGAACCAGGATCAATCGCAGCAGCAGCTTTGGGCAGCATCAACGGCAGTAAATGAGGTTGCTGCGCAAGTTTTAAAAGATTCCTCAGTGTCAGTGTCATTGCCCTTTCCAGATGAAAATTCTGATACAGCAGAGTCGTCATTGTCTGTGGCAGTCTCATAAATATCAACGACCATCACTTCACTATCGTGCCATGTATCAGTTAATGTTTTCAACTCCTCCTCAGGCACATTGGCTGCCATCAGAAAACTGAAAATGCTCCGCACCAGAGACGGTGCAAAATAATATCACGCACCAAGCATGCGCATCAAAATAATACCACAGATCAAAACAATATCACGTGCATCATGTTAGCATTAATAGGGGAGGAGGAATACCCGTGGCACCATCCCTGCACAAATGCCCATCGTATCTTTATGCCAACAGAGACAGGATACGGGCATCAACGGCTACCGAAACCCGGTATGAGATGGGAAAAATGAGGAGCAGGCAAACAAGTTTATGGCACCTGCAACTTGGCGGAATCCATGAGGGCTCCTGTCCACAGGAATCTCCAAAAGATGCGGCGCCCCATGCGGGGGTCTTCGATGGGGTCAAAGGGCTCAACATTGAGACAGGGTGGGATTTCCCCAGTGCTGTTTGCTTCGGCAAACCATTCCTGTTTCAAGGCACAAATAGACAGAGAAGGCCCTGCACAAGAGAGGGAACGTCTGCAAGACCATCCAGGACTGTGTTGTGGCAATTGGGGTCCTGAGGTGTGCCACATGCTGGGCATCAGTGGCACGTGGGGTTCAGTTTGTCGTTTCAGCACCCTTACTAGAGAGCATGCATTCTCGGACAAATGCCTTCCATTGTGTTCCCCTTCCCAAAGCATATGCTACCTGATGTCAGCTCCAATGATTGAACTGTGGAAATTCATTGAAAGCAGTGCTGCTTGGGATGAAAAGTGTTCTGACATTGGCAATGCCATGTGGAGCCGTCGCACACGCATGCTCATATCCGAATGACAGAACCACGCAGTAAGAGATACTTAGTGCCAGACACTGGTCAAATGATTGCACAGGTGAATAATTGCACCCCTTTGGAGAAATTTGGAGAAATTTTTTAGCACAGGCAAACAATTGCACCCTCAACCCTGCACTGTGCACGTTTCTTTTTTCCTTCAGTGTCAGCACAATCAGGATGGAACCACTCACTACTAATCGCCAAATCGTGTAATTTTTTTTGTGGTAAAGTTGTGTAATTTTTTTTTGCATGTAACGATAAATAAAAATTCAGACCAGTGAAAAAAAAATGGTCAGTGCATGTAATTTTTTTTGCGGTAATTCGTGTAATAAAAAAAAAGAATTGGAAAATGGAAGGAAAAAGAAATGCAACTTTTGCAATACGCACGCAATATGTACAATTGCCGGTTTCATATGGCACCCCATAGTGACCGCAACCATGGGACGCCAATTCCACAAAGCACCAAATACTCTGTGTGGTCACCAATTAGTTGGGACTCAGCCAATATAAGTTAGTATCACATAGTATAATGGGGACTTGGCACTGGAAACAAAATCAGGCTCAAAAAAAGAGTCCTGATAGTGCCATGGCCAACATCAATGCACTGGGAACAAAACCGGGTGTCATAGATAAAAGAGAACCCGGCACAGCCATAGCCAACGTTAGTGCCACCATTTAATTGGGACACGGCCAGTATAAGGATATGGAAAGGGGCAGAAAGGATATCCACTCACATGCGCTCAAGGCCCAAAGGCTTCCGCATGCACTGTGAAGACCACTACAGGCAGTGGCACAAATGGAAATACTCTCTGTGGCCACCAAGGCATTGGGATGCGGCTAATATAATAGCATGTTTATACGCCCCACCTTTGGTATACCAAATAGGTGGAGGAAAATGTAGTAACTCGAAAAGCCTAAAAAACATGCACTCGCTACAAGTAGTTGCTCAAAGCATGTTTGTAGATGAGGTTAGTCTTCGTATCAGTGGACTTGGGCTTGCAAAGACTTGTGCTCCAATGACAAGCCTCGCGCAAATCAACCAGCAGCTGCCTGACTAGCTCATTGATGAACTGCTCGTCACGCTCTACCTTCCAAATCATCACCATGCGGTTGAATGACTTAGGTGTCACAATCCGAACCCCCCTCCCCCCCGGGCCATATGGCCCACGGAAATCCATTTTGGGGTGCAATGAAACACAATGAAAACGGGGTGTCATTTTGGGGGTATGCAATAGGCACTGGGGGAAACGGGCTAAACAAATTAGGGTACATCAACAACATGCAAAATCACCAAGCTGCAGAGAATTTCGTTAAATATTGAGCCCCCAAAGTGCAAAATAGGGTGCAAACACACCTGTGGATTTCTATGTCGGGGGGGGGGGGTATGCCCGGTATTACAAGTTACCCCTTGGATCCAACATAACCCGTTAGTACACTTCAACGGCTGTAACTCGTATGCAAGAATCACTGCATCTCGTTACCCTAAAACATGACCTCTAAAGTGTATGCTTGTATTTTCCGTTTTTTTGGATCTGGCCAAAATTTCTGCTAGCTTTTTGAGAAAAATCAAAATACACCGGTTTACTTCAATGTAAAGGGAAAGCTAGCCGAAATTTTTGCCAGCTCTAGACAAATCTCTCATACACACAGCGGAATAGGCACCTATAGACAACAAGAAGACAAGTAGTACACCGGTTCATGGACATTTTCAAAGTCTGTGGCAATGTGATGGGCAATATACTCAATTACAAGCATATATTGATTTGATTGAACGCAACACACAAAATTCATCATACACGGTTGAAGAACATGTGCATAGTGGCATGCAAATGGAGAGGCTAGCCAAAATTTCTGCCAGCCTACATAATGACAGAGAATGAAAATAAACTCGGCGCTTGCACATCCCACAAGCATGTGCCTTCTCAAGAGTAGGCTTTGGCTTCACATTAGCATTGCCAAGGGCCTGTGACTCTATTAGGGTGCATCGTGAGGGCGAAAAATGGGCCAAAAATGTGCCCATACCCGGTCCCGTGGGAACTGCATTACCTAATGTGGACAAAGGGGTGGCTTGAGTGGACTGAGGGCTTGAGTTTTTGTTTGGGGTCTTGGCAAGTGCCGTTTTGGCCTTCTTTTTGGGTGTATGTTTGTCAGCATCCACATTTTGTTGTGGTTGGGCCTCCTCTTTCTCTTCCTCTTCCTCCACATACCTTGCCCCGTTGCAATCCACGGGAAACCCTGACATGTCATCATGAATATCATTCCATGACTTGGGTGGGTAGGTGTTAGCATTGGTGATTGCAGCCCTGAGAGAGTGAACAAACTCATCACGCACAGTTGTCTCTTCCCCAAAAAAGGGCACACACAACATTGCAGTCATGAGAAGATCTGGCAGACATCATAGTAGCAAAATTCATGGACAGTGAACCAACCAAAAACCAATTACGAGCCCGCTCGGGGACAAGCAACAGATCCAAAAGAAATGAAAAAATGTCAATTGGCATGACAGAGGACATGGGTCCCTCTCGGTACGCAACATACCTTGGCAGTTTCTTCTAAACGGGCATAGAAGAGCAGAAGGCAAGCAGATGTGATGAGGAGTTATACAATGGGGTCTTGGAAGACAAAATGTCTACAGTCATATCACACTGGTACATATCCTCGGCGATAGAGGCCTTAAGAAGGGCAACAGAGGCTTTGACATTAGCTGCCTCCCCAACAATGAACACAAGTACTCCAAACAACAAAAGCTGCGCCACCAACTTATGTAGGCTTGTTGTATATAGTCTAGGCACTTCAATAACACAAGCGGCAAATGGTAGAGAGCTAATGATGCTGGGAATGGGGGAACCACTATGCATTGCCATGACCTCCACACAACCAAACTCTACAATCAATTTCCTTGTTGCAATTTCCACCTGGGTGGAGGACGGACACTGGATACCGACCAAACCACTATCAGACTAGTCACAAACAAGTTGAGCGACTGGGTGTTGCAGAAGGTGGCACAAGCCTTCATATTTCGAATCCGACCATACGGGCGCCTTGATTATTGCTGACCATGGTGGCCACGGCTTCGCTTGAGACTAGGACCAGCTCATAGGCAACCTTGAGGTGTGACATGATAGCACACTGTCTTTTGCCCATTTCAATGGTAGCCAACGTAGCTGAAAAAATAAAGTAACACCGACAGGTACTGATTTTCGATGATTTGGGAGTCGAACGAAAGCTGGTAGAAATTTCTGCGAGGTCGATGACACTGTGCAAATATGAACCCCTATTATAGGCTATGCGAGTAGATACCTCGAGATTCATGAGCCACACCATTTGTAATTGCTACCGGATGCAACACATGCCACGCCCACATCTATGCCCTTTTAACGTCCTTGATTGAAGTTTTTCAGACCAAGTGGGGTAATTTTGGTCCCATCCATGTACCCTATGATTTCTCGAAGACGAGCAGGCATAATGCCCTCAACCTCCTTGAATGCACCCAGGGCTGGATGCAGCCGACGCTTTTCCATGGCTGCCATCGCATCAATTGCATCAGCACCGACATATTTCACCAATCTCCCAATCCCACCCACTGTCTGGCCACGGTGGTCTGCACAAAACAAGCAGGCGACTGGTTTTCGGAAAAATAATTCAAAATTTGGTACACAACATGGTTGCAGGGTCCAAAAAACACGCCAATGTGCCTTCCTCAGCAGTGATGCCACTTTCCTCAAGCATTTTGGTAATTTGCGTTAAGAGAGCCTCAGTAGGGGCCTATTCATCCTGCAGTCTATCCAAAAGCGAGGCCATTCGCTCCAAGGTAGTCAAACCATATGCCAACTTGACAAGGACACATGGAGTCCCACAATGTATGGATTGCCGAGCCTGCCCATCGGGCAATGGTATCTTGCCTGGTGTTGCACTAATCTGGTACTCCTACCTTGTAGCTCTGTCTCGCGGACATACCTCCCCAGTTATAACCGGACCCACAATTTGCTAAAGGAAGGATCATACAACGCAGAAGACAATACAAAGCATACAATTGCTACAAAAAAATCGGATACTAGCGTGGGGGAGTCTTGTGCATGGATGCCGTCTTCATATCCTTGATACAATGACGGGACCTGCCATTCGTCCTCAAGAAGAAACACAATTGCAAAAGCTCCCGAAGATGTCTCCCACATAGAGCATTTCGACCAAGACCCTTGGGTGTGCGAACAAAAGGGCCACCAACTGCTACATGTACTGCCAGTACGGCAAAAGAGGTATTCATAAAAAAGTCTAAGGGACAAGGAGGGACGTCAGATGTAGACCATGATGTACTGTGTATAAGGAAATAATACACTACACTACACTACACTTATGTTAACATGCACGTAACACTGAAAAGACCATACATCTGCCAAGTAGCAATGTGAAGGAGTTGGAGCTAGCAAAAATTTCTGCCGAAACAGTCCTCTGGTGAGTGAAGATGCATACCTGTGGCAGAAATTTTGGCCAGGTATGTAAGTCAGGCCAAAAACAAGGGTCATGTACCAATAAATGTGAAAAGCTAGCAGATGTTTTTGCCCAACTTCGATAAAAAATGCAAATAAAGAATGCCTCTTTCAAGCCACATGACACGGACGGTTCAAGTTACAAGAATGTGACCTACTTGCGGTATTCTCACATAAGGTTGATAATGACAAAGGTAAGATAGCTTAAATGGCATACAAAAGGTACACAAGTAAAATACTCCCAAATCGTGCGCATACCGGGTCGTAAAGGGTGGGCAGTTTGTGACGCCTAAAACTGACCTGCACATCGCGATCGGCATTAACAACGGAGGTTGAAAATAACACCCAAAAAGTCCAATAAGCACAACAGCCCGAAGTAGAAGGGCATTCATGGTTGAGTGCCTAGGGAACCACCGCCTATGCCTTGCCCATGGGTGGGTGGGCTTTCACTACCCAAGGGGGGGGGGGGGCAGACCCCCCCCCCAAAAAAGGCTCAATTGACCAGACCCCCGAAAACCGGCCCGGGGATGTCCGTGGTTCGAATGCCGGTGGTATTTGTGTTTCAGGACACAAGGCCCCCGGTTAATTCCGGCTACATGTATGTAGCGCCCCACCATGGCCTCCCATTAGAACCACATGAGCTAGTCAGAGTCAAAGTTGCCATTAGAGTCGCAGGCACAGCCAAAGTCGGTGTCAGAGTCGGAATCAAAGTTGGAGTCGGAGTCAGAGCTAGAGCCACAGCTAGAGGTGAAGGTGAAGGTGGAGCTAGAAGAGCTCGAGCTATAGGAGTGGGCAGATTGGATACATGACCCCTACCGTTTGGGGGGTCCCCAACAAGGGGACAAAATCAGAAGTGCACAACCCCGGCCAAAAGCGGCTCCTAAGCTTCTTTTCAATAGTGATATAATGGTGCATGTCAATTGAGCCCTTTTCCCAAACCCCTCCCCCGTTTTGGGGGGCTCTATCGACCCCCCGGAAGTGAAAAGCCAGTCCATGTCCCCAGCTAGGAAGGAGCTAGTCCGTATCCCCAACCGGAAAGGGGCCGGTCTAAATCCCCAACCGAAAAAAGGGGCTAGCCCATATCCCCAACTCGAGGGGTTGGTCCATATCCCCAACCAAAAAGGGGCCAGTCCATTTCCCGAACTGGAAAGGGGCTACTTCATATCCCCAACTCGAAAGGGGCCAGTCCATGTACCCAACTAGAAAGGGGCCGGTCTGTATCCCTAACTGGAAAGGGGTATCTGTATCCCTAACTAGAAGAGGGGCCTGTTCATGTGCCCAACTAGGTAGGGGGCCGGTCCGTATCCCCAATCAGAAAGGGGCCAGTCTAAATCCCCAACCGGAAAGGGGCTCGCCCATATGCCCAAACGGAAAGGGGCCGTTCAACATCCCCAACTCGAGGGGCCGGTCCATCTCCCCAACCGGAAAGTGGCCAGTCCATATCCCCAACCAAAAAGGGGCCACTCCATATCCCCAACCAGGGGCCGGTCCATATCCCCAACTGAAAAGGGGCCAGTCCATTCCCCCTGGAAAGTGGATCGTCCATATCCTCCCCAACTAGAAGGGGGCCAAACCAGATCCCCGCTAGTCCATATCCCCAAATGGGAAGGGGTTGGTCCACACCCTTAACCAGAAAGCAGCTAGTCTATATCCCCAACCAGAAAGGGGCCGATCGATATCCCAACCGGAAAGGGGCCATTCCATATCCCCAACCGGAAGGGGGTCCGTCCATATGCCCGATTGCAAAGGGGCTAGTCTATGTCCCCAACCGGAAAGGGGCCTGTCCAAAGGGGCCAGGCCATATTCCCAGCTAGAATCGGGCCAGACTACATCCCCAACCGGAAAGGGGCTCGCCCATATCCCCAAACGGAAAGGGGCCTGTCCATATTCCCAACCAGAAAGGGGCTGGTCCATATCCTCAAGCGGAAAGGGGCCAGTCCATATCCCCAACCGGAAAAGGGCCAGTCCATATCACCGACTGGAAAACGGCTAGTAAATGCAAGGAAAAAATTGTACGTCGTTTGTAATCGTGTCTTTTTTTTTTTGCGGCAACCGTGAGTACAAGAAAATCATCAAATTGTGTAAAACAATTTTGCGGTGAACACATGTACAAAAAAAAATTGTCCTGTCAGCAAATTTTTTTGGCGGTAAACGCGAGTACAAAAAACTTGTCCCGCTGTGTATTTCTTTTTGCTGCAAACGCGGGTACAAAAAATTGTCCCGTCGTGTTTTTTTTTTGCAGCAAAAGTGAGTACGGTTTACTTGCAATTACCGGGAAAAAAATACGTGACAGTGTGCCTTTTTTCTTATTCGCATTTACCGCAAAAAAAAATTACACGAATTTCAACATACACATCAGAGTGAACCTTGAAAACAATATTCTCCTCCACAGTCACATCTCCACAAACACACACAAGGCACACAGCATCTTGATCCCCATTCTCATTCTTGTCACATCCATCATCATCAACATGCTAATGTGAGTGTAACTAATACTTAGGACCAAGCGCTGGACCAAATCCACTGTGAGGACATTTCGCACATTTGCATTAGTTTGTGAAAAAAAAAAACACCCCACCACCCTCCCAAGAAAGGTGTCCCAAAGCCACCAAACACAAGAGCCTGTTCCCCCATCCACCCGACCCCCACCACGAATTTCCCAGCTGCCTTGTCAATTTACGTTGACTGTTGGACAAATAATTTATGGGCACTTTTTTTTCACAGGGACCAGACACACAAAACAACAGTTGTGCCTGTGAGAATGATAATAACAATAATTAACGGAGAAAGTGACACTCCGTAGTGCAATTACCCCACCCCTCTGTGTATATGGTGCTCAAGTATACCGCATGGTTTGCCAGAGAATTGGATTGACGAGTGGCAAAACCTATTAGATCTGTTGCTAGTGCACGGCCTAGGGCCTATGCTGCACCCAGGGGAGCTTGGTGATCGCAAATCTCCACACATCGCCCCATTGCAGGAGTCACACGGGCATCCGTCCCCCCCCCGGCAGACATTTTGAACCATGAGCCCACGGTTTTTTGCGTTCCGCAGAAGGAAAAAAATTGATGCTTGGGTTTTCAAGGGCACCTGTTAGTGTGTGTGCATGAGGGCAAAATCAAGGAACCTGCTTAGGCACTTGGCGCACATCATCCATCAGACTAGCCTACTCAAGCCGACCCCTTGGTCTTTACCGCTAGTCATGCATCAACATGCCCCCACTGGCACAATAATGAAGCCCTTTTTTCAATAAGAAAGGATGTTTTTCCATGTATTCATTGAACACTTTTTTTGTGGTGTCTTACTTCGAAACAAAGGGAATAAAGCAGAAATGCAAACCTTTTGTGTACGTTGCCCCCAAATGGGTGTGGGGCAAGAGAAATAACGGTCGCACTACCAGAAAGGGACCCTCTTTTGCTTTCGATATCCTCATGCTGGTGTCAATGGAAAATGCACGAGCTGACGTCTGAGAGTAAGTCATACAGGAAGGCAATGCCCGTGCAGGAGTCAGGGAGGGGCCCATTGGTGTGGTCTACAGTGGTAGCAGGAGCAGAAGAAGATGCGGGGTAGTGAGAAGGTCCTCCAGTGGTGGATGTGGGCTGAAGAATGCCTGCACTGAGCATATTGGAAGTCAGGAATGTTGGAGGATCGGATGACACACTTCAATAACATCATCGGTGACGGTACAAAATCGAGATGCGATGATGGCCCCGGCACTGGACCCCGTCATTACTCTTGGCAAGAGTCCAGCCTCCCAAAAAGCCTGGCACACAGGGGGCATGCAGGTACCCAAGGGACGCCAATACAAATGTACGTCTCGGAGCTGGTGCAAGGAAACGAATGGACGCGAATGACAGATTTCTGGAAAATTTCCAAGACACACCAATGCATGAGCGCACGCCGCTTTGTTGCAAGATGTCAAATGTGCTGCTCGTCAATTGTAACTGTCGTCGTGGCATACCTGGAAGCCTATATGCGATTTGACATGTTGACACCCGACAAGCTGTTTCGGAGGGCGTTGTGTCGGGTATTGTCTTGATGTGCCTGTTCTTGCATGCTTCACGCTTGCATGCAAGCTGTGCTCCATTCTCTTGCGGGTGGCCGGTGGCACAAATATCCTGCCTTACAGCCCAGCCTTTGATGGAATTACTCCATCAAATTGTGCTATTCCGAGAACGGAATTGTTCATTTCTTGTGGAGCCGGCATCGTCACGCGCGGGGGACAGAGGCATGGAGAAAAGACCAAAAAATCCTTCCCATACGGCTTGTCGCGGGAATTTGGGCTGTGCCAATCAGCGTCAATGTGCTCTAGTATAGGGCTGTGCCCCGCGTCATCCTAAGGTTGTAGGTTCATGCCGTGGATGCATCCGTGACAGGAGTCCCAGTGGATTAACGGCTGGTCATACTGTTGGGAGTGGAGGTCGTGCCCCTACCTGCAACTCGCGTCTCGACCTTGTGGGTCGCAGGGTGAGGGCAGGTGCAATGGGGCTAGCCCGCAGGGTTCTGGGGTCTGCCAGCAGGAAGGGGATGGGGTCGTGGAACATGCAGGGCAGGGCGGTGGGGTTTGTTGAGCGTCAGGGGGCTGGAGGCAGGGGCGTGGTGGGTTCAGGGGTTCCGGGTCAATGGGGGGTTCACTCTTCTGGAATGCTTGCAAAACATTCGTGACAGGCGAGGAGCGTGGGTTTCATCCGCCCCAGGCATAATGCACGGCATCGACGCGTGCCTCCGATCCATGCGCTTGATTCCATGCACTGGGTCACTGCATTGCCTTTCTGTCCATTGCACGGCCATGCCTTGACACCATGGCATCGCTGTAGATATCACAATTCTGTGGAATCACCGCATGCCTGCGCAGGGGGTAGTCCAATACCCAAATATGCCGCAAGGGTTCGGGGAAAATGCCACACAGAACGCAACAACACTCCCAATCCCTGATGTTGCGTAGCTCAGGCTGTCTGGTTTACCTTGACGACGCCGATGTGGTACGTGCCGAAGGCTGCCCCTCCACTCAGTAGCAAAGCCGTGCGGCCGTAGCTTTGAGACATGCGCTTAAATAACAGATACTTGTCCCGCAGGGGTATGGTCTCGTCCTTCAAGATCACATCGCTGCACTGGTGCACTTCCTACGGCCGACAACGAGGCATCAACAAACATCAATAAACAACGGGGGCACAAAGCAGGCTGAGCACAGCCCCATCACCGACATTCTGAATCGGAATGGTGGCGAAGCCTAAGTATGCCATGCACATGGAATACATGGGGTATGGACATGCGATGCAAACAAAAAAAAGAGGGGACATCCCTGGTCTAGCTCATCACACTGGTTGCCTCCACCATCCCTTCCAACATGCAGCAGCGATGTTTTATCAGCGAAACCCAGAGTTTGAAGCTTTAAAGCGCCAGTGACGTAAGGTTGTTGAGGAATCTCAGACTCGATTACACAACACGTCACGCATCGAATTTCCAGTGGATTTCTTGTGATCATTTTGTCTCCGCTGCCTTTCGCAAATACACTTACGCCCGCTTACGTCCCAACCCATTGCAACAATGGCAAAGGCATCAAAAAATGAGGCGACAACGCCATGCAGACGCCGTTGCTTACATTGATGTGGCGTCTCGCACCTTTTCACACAGCCCAACGTGCAGTCAAGCAAACAAATCCCTTCCGCAGGTGGCAAATCATGGCAACACATCCATTTCTACCCCGACAGCCCACAACGCAAAATCTGCGGTTCCAAAACTGCGGAAGCGACCTCTGATGACATGTGGACAAGGCGTCGTCTGCGCAAGAGGGAGGGGTGTGCAGCGCAGTGGGGCGAGACCTGATAATAATCGTCGATGAGGCGCTTCGTGCCGGTGTAATATTGGAAGAGTTCGGGGTTGCAGATGCCGCCCACATTCCGGTGCATTTCCTGAGGCAACACGTGCGCTATCCCCGGCCCGTTTGCCGCATGCCTCAAAGCTCGTAGATCACGGATGCGTCGGCGGATCTCTTTCCAGTTGTAGTGCTCACTCTCGTGGCAGACCCGCCACTCCTCGAAGCCACTGTAGGGGCCCACGGAAGGTAGGACGCGACAAAACCACCAGAGGACGATGCCTCTCACAACGCGAACTGGGCGAGGAGTGGAGATTATCCATCTGCGTTTGCACATGGAGCGCCGCACCACGCAATGTCAAATTTGCCAACTTCTCAAAAACGGAAAAAAGGCGAGAGCAAACATTAACATGCGTTACATGCTGTGGAATGCCATGGCAGTGTCATGTTCCAGTTTGCCGCGTCCCGAGGGCTACCCCACGTTACTGAGTGCGTTGGGGTGAGCGAAACTAGAGGCCCCGTAGCTTGGGAGATGGGGGGATTCGGGGGGGGGGTTTGATTGGGGGGTAGAAAGGGGCCTCCATAAGACCATTGACATCGAGCACCATACAAGCACAAAGCATCAACAACGCGCAGATCTATCTTGAAAGGAAAAGCGCACTTGGGGAGTGGCGCGGCATGCAAGCAACAAAAACGACCAACAATGAGCAAAATCATCTTCTAGAAAAAAATACACTTATTGAATTGGTATGGCATGCAATCAAAAAGCAACCAACGATGAGCAAAGTCTTTAAAAAAAAAAGAAATTGGGGGCGCAAACGGCGAATTGGTGTGGCATGCAAATCAAAAGGCCACCAAGAATGGGCAAGTTCATCTCGAAAATGGAAGTGCACGGGGTGGATTGGCATCGCATGCAAACACAAAGCAACCAACAGTAAGCACATTCATCTCAAAAGAAAATAATGTGCACCGGGTGACTGGGTGAGGCATGCAATCATGCAATCAAAAAAACAACAAACAATGAGGAAATTCATCTTAGACGAAAACTGCACCTTGTGACGTACATGGGCCAACATACGTTCGCACTTTCAACAAACCAAAAGTGATCGGAACTGGATGGCACGGCGTGGCCTGTATTTGGACACCAAAGCATAGGCAGGCAGCCATACACATCGCCGGCCATCAGGGGGGCGTGGCAAAAGCACCCAGCCATGGCTGGCCGTGGCTAGTAACATCCCCTTTACTCCCCCCCCCCGCGCGCGCGCTCCTATTCGAGCCGCAATGCAAAGCACTTGCCCAAAAACATTTTCAAATCTAGACATCTCCGAGTGTTTGGCTTTCTCATGACTAAATTACACACACTCCACTTTGGCATCCACCTATTTTGACTGCAACTCACGGTCACTGATGAAAGTTGATTCGCCGAACACATAAAGAACCACAGCATCAAAGCAGACCTAAGATGATCAAGTCTCTCCGCAATTTGCAACCACTCTTGGTATTTCTCGCACGTGAGAAGTGCTTTGATGAGTCTCCGACGCAAATTGTTTGCTGGAGCGTGGAAGCTGGAAAGGAAATGAATGGTGGACAAAAAAAGAACCACAAACACAAAATCTCCGGCTCTGTTGTCTGGGCATGAGGGCCAAGTCGAAAGGTGCTTATAGAACCGAACAACTCTCATGTGTGTTTCAAAGTTCTTCATAAGTACCTTACGGTTGTGAAGCTTGCTCTGTGCCCCAAGGAAATGCAAAACACAACGCAAGCATGCACAGCAAAGGCTCAACAGCTGGAATGTGCGAAGATGCCTGTCCCCATGATCGCCCGTCCTCTTTGCTTAGTGCCAACCAAATCACCAACTCAAGACTTTTCCTTCCTTCCTCCCTCCCTCCTTCTTCTTTTTTCAAGAATTCAACTGAAAAAGGCTTGCATGCAGCAATGTCAAGGAGATGCGCCAATCCGCGGCCAGCAGCCTTTCACCCTCCCAAAAAAACCCCACACCCGGCTGGTTGGTTTGCTGGAGTGCCCCAAAAACACCCCAAATGTACGCTGCCTACATGTAAAGGCCCTTCCAGCGCTGTTGTTGCAACTGTGGCGGTATTGGGAGGCATCTTGCTTCAATGGCATCCACCATCTCATCCTAGAAATTCCTCCAAGGCAACCACCCATACATGGCGATGGAACACAACAGGATGGTGATGAACAGGAACTGCGCAACAACAAGCACCAAGAAGGGTGCTCAAAATACATTTGAAGGTGCAGAGTGTGATCAGCAAGTGAACAGAAAAACTCTAGGAAGAATCAAATGCATGATACATATTCCACAATAGGGATCCCAGAACTTGCCCGAGTAACCATGTTGCCCTCAGTTGATTCCATTTGAGGCATTCATTATATACACCTTGCCCCACCGATTGTTGGGGGATGTGTTTGTGAACGGTACCGGTGTGGGTGTTGGGGCAGTGAGGGTTTGCCGGTTCAATGCGAACGGTTTGGGGATGGACACTGAGGACTGCTCGATGCCCTGGTACCACGGGTGGTGGTTTCCCCTGCCCTTGGAAGAATCCTACACACTGGTCCCCTTCGCCCCCGGCCGCATCTACTTTGGATTGCCCCTAAGCAGCCTCGTCCTCATGTTTAGCGTGCACTACGTTCTACGTGTGACATTTTCTTGCCTCTCAGTTTGCCTCTGGAGGGCGCCTCCATGTTTTGCGCGCTCTAACCCACTTGTGTGCGTGGTTTATAAAGGAGAAACTTTTACGGGCCGTGTGGATGGCAGGACTAATGGCCTGTGAACTCACCTGGGACAGGGGCAGTCCAATACCCGAAAGTGGCACTTGGGCACTGGTTGCTGGTGACGGACACCCCATACCAATCGCAAAAAATGCGTCCTTTGTGAAAAACAAAGTGGGGTGTGTCACGTCCGGAATACCTGGGCCTTTCACTGCCTAGCGGCAGCCCACAGTCCACAAACTTGGACTCTCGAAAAAAAAATGTGGGTGTCCATCCCCAGCCGCTTTGCCCACGATTTCATCTTCACGGGTCTTGCCACGTGCGGCGTTTTCTGATGCGCTTTTCTCAGACTTGCATTGTCCCGTGCCTCTGTCCAAAACGGCGCTGACATATGCTGTTGCTCCACCCAAGCAAGTAGCACATGTGCCCTGTTCCAGATCCACTGTCCAATCCACCGTCCATCGAGCGTGCGGTCCGTCCCCTGGCCGTCCTTGCACCCCGTCCATTTCAGGAACTCACATCCACTTACACTCTGCACGCACCGGTGATATTGTGTTCTATGAACTCACTGCCTTGCTTCAAGCATCCCCGCCTTCATTGAAGCCTGTGGAAACCCCACGGTTCTATGCTCCGAAAAAAACTTTGCGGCCTAAAGCGCCGTCTAGAGTTCTTTTGCCCAAGTATATATGGGTGTCCTTTTTGGAACGGCACATCCATACAACCTACCCGGGACTTCCATCAGTACTTCGCTGTGGGGATAATGACCTGGCGTGTGTACCGGCTGATGAATCCATTGACCATGTAGAGCTGCTTGGAAAAAAAACTTGCCGACACTATTGGTATGGAACTCACGGATGAAGGGCATGGTTCATGTCTGCACTTCCTGGAGTACACTCTGACCTTTCTGGCAGCCAACCCTATGTGTTAGTTATGCTACCCGTGTTTGCTTTCTCCACAGCTATGTCCTCACCGCCAACACGGCAGAAACTCCTTCTCGGTGGGGAGGTTGAGCTCGCATTCCGTGGCACCATCCTCAGCCACATCCGCTCGCCCATCGCCCAGGAACAGCGACCCCTACTACGTGCGCTACCTCCTGATCCAGACAGTGGCACCCAGCGGCCTGCACATCGACTCTTGGAGCCCAAACTGGCGTTTCATGTTGAGATCACCCGAACCAAATATTGTGAAAAAATGTGGTTGGTACAAATACCCAGTCTCTCCACAATTGTGTGGTGTGAACATAAGCAGGATGGTCGAGATGTGCGAACCTAAAGGCTATCCTACACCATAGTGGAAACAGATTTTTCTATCCAAGGCATCTTGTATAGGCTTAGAACAAGCTGCACGTGTGGGAATTACCTTGGGACCAAACAATGCGGTGCAGAAACCCAGCGAATAAGCCCATTCGTGCAGGTTATTGGCATCCAGCTAGCCATGCATGTGCATGCGTGCCCAAGAAAACCAGCCCATTGTGGTTGTCGGAGGCAATCCTATGGACACATCGCTAGGATCCCAAGGGGGCATTTTACCCTTCTTGTTGTCACAAAGGCGTGCTCGCCTCGTGTTTTTCTTGCCTTGTTGTGCTTGTGCCCGCCGAGGAGAGGAAAACCATGCAAAGCACCTGTTGACATAACGAGAAGTTTGCGCTGTGTGATTAATCTTTGCTCACCTTGCCATCTCTTGGAATGCCTGAGGCACACATTTGCAAGGAGTCACTATGTTCATTTCTTCAACCATGATGCACGGCTGACCCTGAGCGCACGGCGCTATGCTCCAAACAACAAATCAACCAAGCTTCTAAGTCACCCGAACAAGATGCATGGGATGTTGTGGCACATTTGTTGCACATCATTGTATCATCATCATCATCATCATCATCATCATCATCCTCATCCTCATCATCCTCATCATCCTCATCCTCATCCTCATCATCATCATCATCATTACCATGGGATCATGAGATTGGTTGGTTGGTGAATCCCAAAACCTCCTTTTGGCTTGCCATTACTTTGGTGCCTAGTATCTCTGGACTAATGGCTGAAAGAGTCTATGGCAAGGACATTCGGTCGATCAGTACCGACTAATGATCCCTTAGTATTGCCGCCGCCCCCCCATCCCGTGCTCCGGTGGATGGTGTCCAAATTTGGATGCAACACCCACTTCCAACATTTCCATTGCCCGCGATGAGTGCCTCACACACAAAATTGTTATGAGATCAAGGTCGAATCAATTTGGGGGACATGCATAACAGCAAACCACAAAGCACAAACCTGCAAATGCGCTCAATCACAATTGAGAGGATGGAGACCACCACGCGCACAATACATGATGCAACAGCCTTCACGCCATTTTGAACATGTGCCACCAAGGCCATCATGAAGTCTCAAGTCTATAATGAGAAGTTAATATGGGCAAGGCAGCAAATTGTGAGGACACAGAATGGCGAAGATTCTCATCTCCAAAACCCCTCTCCATCACACACCACATGCGATAAGCAAGGGTAAAAAAAGAGGAATGGTCAATGGGTGTCACAACTCATCGAAATGCTCCAAATTTGGGAGATAGGTACTACTACTATGGAGCGAAACTAGCCAGGTCTGGAGCGGCTCGTAGGTCGAGAATAGTGAGACACCCCCCCCCTCTAGATGCGGCTCGCTGCGGCTAGGGTGATTTTCGCGGAGGCCCCGTATGGACAAAAATGTTGAACGAACGCTTACCGTAGGCGCTCCTAGGGATGTCTAGCAACTCAATCAAATGGAAGACCATGCCATTGGACACGCATACATGGGAGGAGCAATAACAAAGCCAAATGGACCACCATTCTCAACATATCACGTTGTGATAGCCCAAGGCACATGTTGGAATGTTGGAATGTAGAGGAAGTGCCATGTGGCCGTGTTGGAAATTGGAAGGTAAGACCTAATGGTCAAGGAGGTACCCCATTGTCCACATTAGTTGAAAAAAATTCAAATGTGCGTTGGTGCGTTGTGCCTTCACCTCGAGTTGAGGTTCAGCCCAGGAAGCGCAAAAAACCCAAAATGAGCGGTGGATTTCCTCATTTGATTCCGCTCTTGTTTGGTGTGGTTGGGCAAAACAAAACGGATGGCTATCGCGTATTAGAGGGGCACGAGGTGAAACGAAGTCACACAAAGCACCGAACAACAAAGTGATCACACGGCCATTAGCTGCAGGGTAACATGGGTACAAGATACAAGGTACAAGACGTTTTTCTCCTCTTGCTCTTGTGGATGGCCGTCTTGATGTTCATAGTGTCACGGATTAAGTGCCAACACAAGTTCTTCCAAGTCTAAGTGTGAAGAGATGATGCGGATGGCCCAAGGGACCCTACAGGATGATAAAAATGTAAAATCTTCACACTTCCCGAGTGTTAGGGGTGGTTTTTCAGGCAAAACCGTGACGGATGGCCATTCCCAGCAATCTGCTTTGTCCGAATGAGCTGCTCACAGCAGGGCCTTGGTCTTGGAGGATATCGCACACCGTTTCTTTGTGATTCTAGCTGGTCTTATCTACTACCTATCTGTTTGAGGGCCGCTTGAAGTGGTGCACCAACGCATGCAGAGCTTGGCGCTGCCGTGCTGCCGTGTTGGCGAAATGTGCACTGAGGGATATCAGTTCCGGTTTTCTTGCCAGATTTCACACTCTTGGGTCACAATCACAGAGCAGTTGGAGATTTTGGTGTCATTTCATGCAGCATTGGTAGAGGCCCGAGCACGTAAGGAATGAGTGCGTACATGATGGCGTAAGGAATGAGTACGTACATGATGGGTGTCGCGCGCTGGGACAAACATGGCATGCATTTTTGGACATCATTAAGCGAGCAACATTTTACAAATCGCCATGTTGTGAATACCTTTTTTTTGCACCATAGCAGCCAGATTATTACAAACCAAACCGTCGGATACATGTTGATAGCCCCCTTTGTTCCCTTCACACTGCTGTTTTACCAACCAAACCATCGAATATGTGTTGATAGCCCCTTTGTTTCCCTTCACACTGTTGTCTTGATGCATGGGTAGGCTGGGGATTGATGTGCTGATGATGGCCGGTTTGCTGAGGGCTTGGGCAGGCCCTGACTCCCAATTGACAAATGTTCACAACGTGCAACAATGTGGGACACAATGCAATATCAATTTCTTTTATTGGGGGCGCATAAATGATCACCCAATGTCTTTCAACCATTGCAATCACATGCATAGTCCAATTTGCCCTCTATGAAGGTGTCATTAGGGATATGGTTAAGGTTCACCGAGCTGGTGGAACCAGTCTTGGTTTTACCCTCTTTAGTGTCTAGGTAGCCCAAACATGTGGATGCCAAAATGGGTCAACAAGATCCACAAGCTGCAAAAAGATGACTTTTTCCAAAAATGACCTTGGACGACATGGAATGCCAAAACAAGTGTTTTGGGCGCGTGGCAACATCCCCCCACATCTCGGCAACGGTCGTGAACTCCACACCCGCGCCGACTCCGGGGAGGTCCTCAAGGGGGACGTAATGTCCTCCCTTGATCCAATGCGCCACAATGCGTGCCAAAAGCAACGCACATCGCGCAACCCCCCTATTCCGGTCCCTCCGCACTAAAAACTTTGTCTCCCGCTTAGGCGGGGACACCCAAAAGTGGACCGGGGGCATTTTGGTGCACCCCGGTGAAACCAGACCGGGTGGTCAGGAGCAGAGGTCGCAGTGGCATGGGCAGCAACATTGCTTGGCACCGAAGACATAACGATAGTGTTGACTGAATAGTATCCTGCAAACAGATATGGTACACATAGCCAATGAAATACCTGATATGCACATATGAGAAATCCACCCTATCATCCACTAATTCATATATCTACTAAACATCCATGATTGCCTTATCTATCCCACATCCTATGTTCCTAACAAGGAAATGGAATATGATATACCCTATCCCACATATATCCCATATATAGGGCCAAATAATGCTCCCTTAGGGGTAAAATGCCAGGGTAGGGTTGTGACCTGCTTCACCCCCCCACTTAAAACGACTGCCACGGGCAGGAAGTACATGCCCAAGAGGAACGTAGCAGTCACAAACAGCAGCAAATCACAGGTTAGCAAATTGCCTCCCATGGGGAATCGGACCTACGCCAGGCAATCTCGGAGCCGGCCGCACGGCCGCTGAAGTAGCTCCGATCGGTGGGATCGAACCACCGCCGAAATACCGAAATTGACAAACGGGATCCCGCAGGTCCCGCAATAAGTAGTAGGCGAAATCGCGAGCTGTTGCGCGTAGAGTCTGGTCCCTGCGTGTCGCATGAGGCATGTGGGGTCCAGCAGGTAAGGGCAGGTAGTTTTTCAAAGAATTAAAACTAAAGGCAAAGTGAAATCACACTTTTAAACAAAACTGAAGGTAATGGTACATGCGAAGCGGTGCGATGCGACAGTGCCAAAATTTGACTTTTGACAAAGAAAAGCCAGCAACAGGGACAGGAGACACTGACAGCAACTTAGGACTGTGCTTGCAGCAGGGAGCACGTGGGGAAACAAAGGTAGAGGTCAGGGATGCATGACTGACTTGTGCTCGCCACTGTCTTGTGCATGCTTAGGCCACTTAACAAACACGGCCACGATGGCCCACCGTGCGCGCGGTAGCTCACTAATTAGGGAAAAGAGGTCACGATGGCCTCAGGGTAAATGATCGACGATCATTTAGGCACAAACCAAAACACGGTTACGATGCCCACACCTTGCACCCACGTGCTTTAGATCGTTTATGAGGGCTTGATGTGCTTGATGTTCTTGATGCGCTTGCCCGTAACGCTTGTAGTAATGAGTGAGCTCTTGCTTGTAAGATGTAAACTTGCTTGATTACTTGCTTGTAAAAGACCGAGACAAGGCCTAGCCAAAGGCCCACTTGTCAAACTGACCCGACACACAACAAAAATGAAACGAAGGCCGGTGTGCCTTGTGTGTGGATTGTCGGAAACCAGCCACGGCTGTGGCTAAATGCTACGGGCACGGCTCAGCCAAGGGCCGTGTCCGTGTGGATGCTTAATTTAGCATGTGTGTCACACGTGATGCACCACGTAGAGGGTAAAGGAGGAGGTACGGAGATGGGATGAGGGTGTGAGTAGACACACTTAAATAGACAAACCTCATAACCATGTAATAATAACCTGACCTCACTGCTAACCCCTCACCTAGGAGCCATACTACGTATATATATCATATATACACATAATAGAGCGATGCACAGCGACAAACACAAGACACACTTGTGCGCGCACACCCATTGGCAGGGCCCGGGGGCACACACTCGCCCGGAGGGCATCACAGAGTGTGGGTCTCGCGGTGGCGGCCTTGGGGCACGTGATGGGGGCACTCCACACATACGGCACGTGCAAGAGCTTCCACAAACTACTCACGTACACACAACAAACAGTAAGCATATCCACAATAGAACACGTGTATAGATACGCCACCTTGTTGCTTGGTGTTCGTGTGTGTCCATGAAACCAGACCGGGTGGTCAGGAGCAGAGGTCGCAGTGGCATGGGCAGCAACATTGCTTGGCACCGAAGACATAACGATAGTGTTGACTGAATAGTATCCTGCAAACAGATATGGTACACATAGCCAATGAAATACCTGATATGCACATATGAGAAATCCACCCTATCATCCACTAATTCATATATCTACTAAACATCCATGATTGCCTTATCTATCCCACATCCTATGTTCCTAACAAGGAAATGGAATATGATATACCCTATCCCACATATATCCCATATATAGGGCCAAATAATGCTCCCTTAGGGGTAAAATGCCAGGGTAGGGTTGTGACCTGCTTCACCGGGACCCCCTCAAACAGAGTGCCGAGGTGGGTACATATGTACTCCACCTCGGCATACCCCGCACCACCCGTCTCATACACGCGCGTGCGCATCGTGCCGTCCGGGTGGGCCTCAAAAAACAGGGCATACAGGTGCCCCACACCCGGAGCGCCACGGGGGGCACCCAACCGCCGGAGGGTCAGGGAGTGGCGCCGGTCCACCCACCTCCCCGGGATGTAATACACATCCGGGACCTCTCGGAGCGTGCCATGGCTCGCACTCTCCACCAACTCCTTCTTCCCCCCATACTTGTACGCCGGCTGAGGCTTCCGGCGTACGGCACCCTTCGCGGGAGGTTTGGGGCTTGGTTTGGGCCGGGGGGCGGGGGGTTGGGGGGGTGCGTCGACGTCCACCTCAATACTCAACTCCGGTTCAATGTCCATCGGGGCCTGCCGCTCCTCCTCTTTCTCCTCCCCCCCCTCCTCCTCTTCGGTCTCCCCCCCCACCTCCTCTTCGGTCTCTTCCACCTCCTCCTCTTCGGCCTCCTCCACCTCCTCCTCTTCGGCCTCCCCCCCCTCCTCCTCTTTGGCCCCCTCCACCCCCTCCCCCCCCACAAAAACATGGTCCCCCTGGAAATACCGTAGGCGCTCCTCGTAGTCGGCGACGTCGTCGGGCGACCACTCACGGAGGCGGAGATGTTCCCCCCTTTGGTACACCTCCTCCGCGTGTTGGTGCGCCGGCACCCTCACGTCCCCCAAGTCCCCCTTGTCCTAAAAAATTTTGCGCACCGCCCGGCCCAATGGGTGCGCAAGGGGCAGGAGGAGCTCGCAGGGCACCTCCCACTCCACCTCCTCGTTTGCCCATGCGGGCAAACCCCGCTCTTCTCTGTCCTCCGCGACCTTGACGGTCGCGAAGTCAGAAATCCCGAAAAAAAATGTTTCGGGTTGGCCCCCCTCCCCCACCCCCGGAACATTGCGGAATGTTCCTCCCGCTTTTTGGTGTTCTTTTTGGCGTCCCAAAAAGAACTAATGGTAACTTGAGGGCAATACCATTCCCCCATGAAGGTATTGCCCTCCTCGTCACCCACAACCACCACCGGGGGGTCCCATGTGGGGGGCAATGCGCCACTCTCGCGAACCCCGCGGCGCCACCTCGCGAAGGGGGGTCCCTGGCAGACCCGGTGCACGATGTACGTGTCGCGCGGGCCTGTGCTTTGGGGCCGGGGAACCACGGCCTGCAAGACCTTGACGTTGGCGTCGAAGGTCTCCCCCACACTGAACCGCACGAGCTCGCGGTCCTTGGGGTCGGCGATGGCCAGCACCTCGTCCTTCTGCATGGTGCTGACCAATGCTGCAAAAAGGATACATGCAGTAAAGTGTGCCAACGACAAGAGGCGCCCTCCCAAACCCCACTCCAAGGTTGTGTCACCTAACCCAAACAAAACCTAAACACGCTTCTATACACATATGGGCCCGTAATGGGCCATTGCTAAGGCCTCAAAGACGAGAGGCGCGCTCCCAAACCCCACTCCAAGCTTGTGTCACCTAACCCAAACAACACCCAAACACGCTTCTATACACATATGGGCCCGTAATGGGCCATTGCTAACGCCTCAAAGACGAGAGGCGCGCTCCCAAACCCCACTCCAAGCTTGTGTCACCTAACCCAAACAAAACCCAAACACGCTTCTATGCACATATGGGCCCGTAATGGGCCATTGCTAACGCCTCAAAGACGAGAGGCGCGCTGCCAAACCCCACTCCAAGCTTGTGTCACCTAACCCAAACAAAACCCAAACATGCTTCTATGCACATATGGGCCCGTAATGGGCCATTGTCACGGCACGGCAAAGAGGATGGGAAAGGCACATACGTGACTCCTTACGTTTCGCTTCCTCCTCACGGTCCTTGGCTTCCTTGCGCTCCTTCATCCTCCGAATGAGCTTCTCCGCACCCTTTCTCCCTAAACAAACCAACCAACAAATGTACAATGTGCGGGAGAAAAAAGGGGCAAACAAGAAAAAATGCACAATGAACACAAAAAGGACAAGCAGACAAGTGACGCCACCACGGGGATACCTCGCTCGCTTGGCGTCTTGGGTGCACCCTCGGCGCGTGGCTCCGGCGAACGGCGTGGGGTCGTTGCGCGTGAAGTTGGTGACGTTGTCGTTCGCCAAGGCTGTCATACCAATTGACATGCCACGGTTGGGCCCCATCAAAGGCGACCTCATCCTCTTCTGCAACACAAAGAATAGGTAGGATGGAGGTAGGATAGGGAAAGCACGCATTTTGCATGAAAATGACGTGAAACGCACAACCAAATCGAAATGTTTGCAACCACATACCATCCGGGTGGGACCACCAATATTCCGTGGGAGTCTCCGCATCCTTCTCGTACGCCTCGTCCGGCAACTCGATTTCCTTGCCTCCCTTCCCAATTTTTCCCTTCCATGGCTTCTTAAATCCTTTGGGGGGCAGCACATGAGGGTCGTGAGGCGGCGATGGGGGTACTTGGATGGGTGCGCTGATTGGGTGGGGACCCGGAGCCTGGTCTGCGTCCTCGGGGTCCTTCCAGTCCCAAGCAGCAGTGGCAGTTGCTTTGGCAGACATAGTTTTGCGAAATTAAGAGCTACAGAGCGCCAGGAAATGCACTTCCCTTAACCTGGCACGCGATGCATCTGTCCCCCCTGTCAGAAATGTACTGTGATAAAACTAAAAGGTTTTCAGTTCTGTCAAAATTTGATGTGGATGCGCGTGCGCAATGTGGGCAGATCCTTTAGTCCTACGCGTAGTCCTAAGCCGTAGTCTTGCATAGCCATTCCCGCAGCGGGAATGGCTATGCAGGACTACGGCTTAGGACTACGCGTAGGACTAAAGGATCTCCCCACATCTGGCGCCTGCGCTTGAATTAACTGTAAATGGGAAAAAAATGGAATTGATTTTCTGATTTAATTGATTGCTGGGGCTGAACAGCGTATTGCACGTATGTTTATAAATGCCAGCATCAAGCGCATCTGTTCTACTATTTTTCAGACACAAATGTCAGACACATCATCTGAGCTCAACTACAGTCCCCTTCCCTTGTCCCCGGCACCATCGGAGGTCCTCGAAGAAGACCCATATGAAGCATGCTCCGATGAGGAAGATAATGATGATGAAGATGACAGCATGAAGTTTCCGGAGATGGGTGCCACTTGGGAGCCGGTTGTGCATGCGTTTGCCGGCTCTAGTCACCAAGAAGCTTGTGACCGCATGGAGGATTGGGCGGATGAGAACGGCTATGTTCTCAGTCGTCGTGGCGATAAAAACAAAGGCCAAGCATATTTTTTTTGCTCCAAAGTAGGCCGCCAAAAACAGCACAATCGTAACGCAGCCCAATCCGGGGTCCTTCCCGAGGATAGTAGGACGGTGCCAACATATGCACCGGAGTCAAAGGAGGATTGTTGTCCCTTCAATGTGTACATTTCTCGCCGGAAGGATGGCATGCGCGAGGTGTGGTCCGTGAGTCACAAAGGACTCCGCCTAGACCATAACCATCCACCGCAAACGGCCAAGCAAAAAAAATTCCTTGGTCCGGTGAATTTGTCTCGTGAGGATGCCGATTTAATCATGAACTTGGGACAAGCCTTCATGCCCCCCCGCAATGTGGTACATTTCATGCGGAACCGCGGTGTCGAGATCACCGCAAAGCAGGTGCAAAATATTTATGATGCCAAAGGGTACTCCTCAGCGCTAGATGCCCATGAGTTGGTCAACCGCCTTGAGGAAAAGGGCGAACATGGGTGGTACACCCATGTGGTGAAGGATGACATTGGGAAACTATCCCATGTCTTCTGGATGAGCGTCGAGCAAATTGCTATTGCTCGGCGCTTCCCGTATCTAATCCTCCATGATAATACCTATCAAAGTAATAGGTATAACCTGAACATTGGCCTCTTCGTGGGGGTCAACACCTATGGGCAGTCAGTGCTCATGGGCCAAGCCATTGTCGTGGGCGAAAAAACTCGCGACTTTGAGTACCAGTTTACCCACTGGTTGGCGGCCGTGGGCATCGCGCCCGTGGTCATGTTCACGGATGCATGTGTGAAGGCTTCGGAGGCCGTTGCCACCGTTTCCCCCAAAGCCAAGCACTTCTGGTGTTACTGGCACATTGCCAAGAATGTGGCCAAGAACCTGAAAGGAGTTCTTGGCCACGACACTTTCACTAAATTGGTCCGCCTCATGGCCCGTGCACACCGCCAAGTCTCCATTGTTGTCTTTGAGCACATGTGGAATGTTGAAATTCTTGGGGACCCAATGTTTTCAAGTGGACATACATATTTAAGTGCTACGTGGGGGGGGGACAAGGTGCGACGCTGGGCACGCTGTTTTCAGGTGGGTGTGTTCACACGTGGGATTGTGTCCACACAACGGGTGGAGGGCATCCATAGGTGGGCAAAGGAGGGCCGCCTAACCAAGCGGAAAAAGCTGAACGACGTTTTTGACGCACTCATGGTCATTGTGGGGGAGCTGATTTTGAAATGGGAGCGTCTGGACACACGCGTGACAACGGGCTCCTTTCGCTCCCGGCATGAGACGGCCCAGCAAAATTTTCCAATGCCGTATGAGGCAATGAAGGACCGGCTTACCACATGGGGAAGGGATGAGGCAGCCCATCAGATGGTCCTTTCCTTTGGGTACGACATGAAGAGGCTGCCGGACCACGCATACGAGGCTCTGGCCCCTCCCACCTTGGACAACTGTCCTGACCCCACAAAGGGGGTGGAGGATCTTTTGGAGTACGATCTCCCCCCCAGAATGGTGACCCCCGCGCCTAATGCAGCCATCTTTGAAGTTTCCAGACAGGGAACCAATGTAGCTCACTATGTTCAACTCTCGGGGCCGGTCCGGACCTCTGTTGGATCTACCACCTACACCTTGTACCGTGACCTGGTGTGCACTTGTGCATTTCCTACCATGCTTGGGATGCCCTGTAGGCATTTTTGGCGGGTATTGCGGGACGACACATTCGCCGCTTTCCACTTGGGCCTTGTGCATTCCCAATATTTCTTGGAGGACCCTCCCATGCATGAGGAGTTGGAGCTTATGTCCCGGAACGTGGTTGGGAAGCTTTACCACAACCATGAGCGTGTCGGTCCTTGTCCCGTGGAGGCACCGAGTGTGGAGGGCATCGTTCCCGAGGGGGAGGGTGAGGCGGCACTACTAGTGCGCCAAGGGGAGGTCCAAAGAATAAGGAACAGGTTCCAATTGAGTGCCTTGGCTAGGGAGTTTGTGGATGTGGCGATTGTTTCGCAAGAACACTTTGAAGATGCTAGATTTACTTTGCGGACGTGGATTGACACGCAAAGGAAACCATTGGGTGACCTTAAAGCGGACAATCCAGCAAAGCCACCCACCGAAGCACAAAAACGAAAGGCATCGGAGATGGCTACCGGTGGAAGGAAGAAAAAGAAAAAAACCGCGGAGCCCGACGTCCCATCCCCCTCCGTACCCCCACCACAAGTGTACGTCACCCCCCCGTTTGTACCCCCCTTCGTCCCCGCTTACCCCCCAATGCCTTTTGCTAACCAACCGTTGCACCCTGCCGGTGCGCTTGGCCTCCGTCCTAACCTTCTCCCACCTCCCCTCAGACACGAACTTTTGGATTTCTCCAAAACGCCCCGCCCAAGAGTAGGGCACAACACACCCAAACGGCACGCGCAACGACTCCTCACCCGCAAGCGTCAACGCAAGGTACCCCACCCAGGACAATGGCACGAGGGGAGGCTCATCCGTCCGGGCCTCCACCATGGCCGTCACCTCGTCGCACACGGCGCCCAGCTTGCCGGAGGGCCGCTAGCCCGGCCTACGCGCCATGTCCCCCCCCCCATGCAGCCAACATGGCAACATCCCCCCACATCTCGGCAACGGTCGTGAACTCCACACCCGCGCCGACTCCGGGGAGGTCCTCAAGGGGGACGTAATGTCCTCCCTTGATCCAATGCGCCACAATGCGTGCCAAAAGCAACGCACATCGCGCAACCCCCCTTAAAGAAGGTCCCTACCAGGACCGGCCCCCGCTGTGCCCCTTCCGCCTGTTACCCCTGCTGATTTACTCCGGATCAACGATTGCATTTCTCAAAATCCTCAAAGTCCAGGGTCCAAAATCCAAAAATATAGAAAATGTAATCCTCCTTCAACCCTGAACAGCAACCAGATCCCACAAATACAGCAATGGCCCAATTCACAATCCAAATCGGGCTGCGGGCTTCCGTTCAGCACACCGGTCGTCTCACGGTGGCGGGCATGTACAAGAATTGCACCAAGGAAGAAAGCCCTGAAAGTGGCATATGAGCACAAATAAAGCAAAGTTGGGGAAAGATGGAAACGTACACAATCACAGCCATAGACCCCTCATTCCCTGGACTCAGGACCTTCCCTTGACTCACCAACATGTTGCCCTGAACCCAGTCAAATAAGATGGCTAAATGCCATGTGTCAAAAGTCACTACATAAACCCCAAAAATGTGTTCACTCCCAGGCCTCTAAATCCTAGCCCAATAGGGGAGGTGGCGTGTCATGGCCTAGAGTGGCACTCAGGACCATGCCCTACCCTGACATAACCTTGGTTGGACTTGGAGTCGAATGGGCTTGGAGATATGCCCCATGAGTTTGAACTCATAACATGCCAAAAAACTACCAATTCACACCATATTGGCCATATATCAAATATATGCTCAAAATTGAAGTTACCACTTATCCGAAGGCTCAAAGTATGCATGGAATCGAAGTCTAGTATTCATGGAGGATAGAGACCAAAGGTCAATGCCCATGTACATCCCCACTTTACCCTCGAAACCCCTTCGGATATGGGCGCCACGCACTGCCCAAGTCAGCCCATGATCTTGAGACCAATTCTTGTGATCCTTCGTGCGCCAAGCCAAATGGAGTACGCGATCCGGCATATGGTGGTGTTCAACTCCAAAGCATATGCCAACATATGAACAACATACCATGGTTCGACTCTCCATAGGCTTCTTGCTGTTTGCCGACCAGGTAAGTACACAAAACGCAAAAATGAGCAAAAATTGAGGTCAAAAACATGAAAATATGACCAAATACAAAGTTGTCATGACAATATATCTCTATGCTCACCCATGATATCCGCTCATGGTTCAATACACAAATGATTGGAACCATTTACGAACAATTCCCCCACTTGGATCCCCAATCGGGCGCATGGAGATACCTTCGCCCCTCATATCTACATGCCCCATGAAAATGGGAGTGCACTCATGGATCTCTTTGCCAAACATACCATGAGCAATACATACGCGGTAGACTTGGTCTAGCGCTTTGAATTCCACAATTCGGACATGGGCGAAGCCCTTGTCACGTATGGCTCCCCATCTCTTCGGCCACACGAAGATATATAACATGGGCGTGAGCATATCATACATATACCATGCATATAACACATACCCTCAAAATGTGGCTCCCACCATGATATGCCATGCCCCTCCATGGACATAACTTCACGTTAAAAATACGTAGGAACCCAAGGAAAGTATCTATGCAACCCCAACACTCATGCGGTACACTCGAAAGTCGCAACAAAATATTCGGTTGCACGGTCCAAGAGTCGTGTATCCCTTTCTACCCTCTTGACCCTTATCCCTTGCTACACCGGGCATGTGTACACAACAAAGGCGTTTGATGCCTCCTAAATTAACTTGAGACCAAGGCGCTTGCAACGCAACTTTCCTTATTCTCTTTCCTCACACTCGCTCGTAGATATGGCCCTTCAAAGTGGTCCCACGATTCCTCTTTGTTTCCCTTATATCTCCAAGTCAAATGGGTGGCAAGTATAAGGGAAACCTGATTCGGGCATAGGGAAAAGAGTATGACCACTCGAAGAAGACCAATTCAAGTGCGGCGATGTCGAAGTCGAAAATCCGATTTCGACATCGCGAAAAATTCAGAATAAAATTTCGAGTGCATATTTAGAAAATTGCGGAAGCAACGAACCCTTTACAGATGAAATCTGACCCTTCATCGGGATTTCCGCCAAAATATCTGGAAAAAACAGTTAACCAATCGGTTAACGCAAAATCGCGAGCCAACTGACGGTCGCCGATACATTGACCATCAGAACGAAAGGCTGAAAAATTACGGAAACATTATGATAAGAAAACCCTGTGAAAGTGCTGCCCTGGGTCGTTGATGGTGCCGGAGGGCTCGGGGCCGGCAAGACCAGTGGGGCAGGCACGCGAGGAGTCGACCTGAACGCTGCTATTGACGCGTTCCCGTGGGGGGCCGGCCACGGGACGCTGCGGTGACACGCACAGGTGAGCAGGCAGGCAAGGCACTACGCTCACAAGGGCATCAATACGCCTGTGTCATGTGACAAAGCGTTTCAGAATCCTTGCCACTCTGCAAAGAGGGAACGAAAGTATGTACAGCAACACATCAGGATATGTACACATGGGGCTAAGACTGGACTGGGGTAAGGGCATCACAGGACCATAGACACTCAGTCCCAACTCATATCCCAATCCCAGGTCCGACCCTCTCAGTGGCTGATGGGGGCGGGGGCTCAAACACAACCCATGCCCTGCTCAGTCCGGACCCTGAAACCCTGCCAATAGGGGGGGTGTCCCGCCCAGCCACAGGCGAGTTCCTGGGAACCAAGGAGCTCCAAGGCCAACCGACAGTGGCTCCCTATGCTCCCTTAATGGCAGGTCCCAACTCTACTCTGAGCCAGAGATATGGCCCCGCCATTATCACCCAGGAGTTGGTAGCTGAAAATGGGCTGTTTCAGCCCAAACTGAAATTAACTCAAAAATCCCCAAAATTGACCCCTCGTCCGGACCCGCCAGAGGTAGGGTAGGGACGAGGCAACTGACCCTGTGCCCTTCGAGTACGAACCCCCTGGAGCCCTCACCCAACCTGGTTCCCTCTGAGGTCCCGGCATCAGGGCAACACGGATGAGTCATGTGGGGTCATGATGCCAAAATCACCAAAATTGGCGTCATTCCCACGCGTGGCTCGCCCGGCCAAGGTAAGGCCAATGGCTCACAGGGTAGGAGGCAGGACCTAGGACTTATATCTGAGTGTACAACTTACACTTAGGTCCGGGCTCCCTCTGGGCTTAGAGAAATGGGGCCGCCAATTGACCACACGGAAGGGGGAAATTGGGGTCCCAAAATTGGGTCATTTTGGCTGCCTGAAATGAGCCAAAATTCGGTGTGCTCCCAATAGTATATCTCAACGCCGGCTTGGAGATCGGATCCGCCATTCCATGCGTGATCCATCGGGAGCCCAACGGAGACTCCCATGCCCTTGGCTCTCAAAGATCTCCATGCCACTCGGCGTGGTGACGATCCCAATTGGGTCCACAAATGCAAAAATGGCTAAATTGCCCATACTCAATTTGGCCTAGCGCCTTAACGAAGGCGGCTCCGCTTCGCCCACGTAGTGTGTGGACCATGGGGACCATTACCCATAACACCCATGTCATATATGGTCCATTGGTCCATGCGTCCGGCGTGCACGAAGGTTAGAACATGGGGCACGGCGGGCAGCAAAAGTGGAAAAATGCTCAAAATGGCCAAAAATGCGCACACTCATGGTTGGGGCAAATGAGGCACATGCCCGACTCGGACCGGAGTGTGCCATAGGATTGGTGTCAAGTCATATTGGTCCAACATATCTTTTGGGCGTCGCCCAACTCCTCCGATATTGGGAATGGCAGGGTCGCCAAGTGAGCCCATGATTTGGGATAGTCCCAAATCGCCAACATGGCGGCCACGGTATGTCAAGCCTAAGAGGAGTTATTCGCCGGGTCCAAGATATGTTGGGCACCGAAGTATGTACCCTCATATCATACTTGGGTCATGATGTCAATTGAGCGCAACGTTGAGATACACGGTCGCCACTTGACATCATGACGAGCCAAAAATGGCAAAATTGGCACAATGACACACAAAAGTGCCTTGAAAGGTCTACAATTATATTATAATATCTCCGGCTTGGATCGTGCAATCACTTAATCCTTCTAAACACAATGCCTTGACACCATTGACCTTCGATCCCACATATGTGCTCCACTTGGGGCGCCTTGAAAGGTTACGAGCGCTACTTCCCAAGTGGGCACATGAAAATATGGAAAATTGTAAAACACACACCTTGCTCCCAACGCATCGCTTCGGGATCACCACACAAGCTTCCCTTCACGAAGGTTAGGCATGCAATTGACTGTAGGGAGTATGGAGAAGGGGCTTGCACAATATGAGGTCCATTGGCGGGTTCGACTTGGAGCAATGGACCCGCCAAATGGGCACGCAACACAACACATGGCACATACCACATATTGCCCAAAAAGGTAGCTCCCACCACGATATGTCATGCCCCTCCAAGGGCATAACTTTGTGTCAATCGCTCATAGGAACTCAAGGAGAGTTCCTATGCCACACCAACACTTGCGCGCTACACTCGAAAGTTATCTTAACGCACGCAATATCATGGCCAAAGAGTTATAACGCAAACTCTACCCAATTGACCATGATCCATTACACTAGCGCGCACGTGTGGAAACGCAAGGCATATAATGCTTCCTAAATTACGTCGGGAGTATTGTAAATACATCCCACGTTTCCTTATCGTAATTCCTCGCAAGCAACACGAGATATGACCTTCACAAGTGGCCTCACGAATCAACTTTGTTTTGCCCATATCTTTAAGACAAATGGAGGGCAGGATAAAAGGGAAGTTGATTCGTGCATACGGAAGCACGTAGGTCCACTCGAAAGAGGTCAAATCAAGTGCGGGGATGTCGAAGTCGAAAATCCGATTTCGACATCCTGAAAAATTCGGATTAAGGTTGCGAGTATTAATTATGAAAATTGCGGAAGCATCCATGCAGTTCCTGGCGACTTTGGAGCCTTCGTGACGGATAGCGTTAAAATTTCCATTATAAACAGTTAAACTGGCGGTTACGGTAAAGTCGCGAACCAACCGCCAGCAGTCAAAACAGTGAGTATCGGAACGGAAGCGTAAAAATTGACGGAAACAATATGAAAATAAAACCCTGTTGATTCCTGATATTCTGATACACAAATCTCCGCTGGCGGTGCATCGGTTGCCGATGCGGGGCTTCACGGCACGGAACACGCCGTGCATGGGGTTAGTGGACCGGAGACCGGTTGTATGCCGTAACCTGGCCATGGGGTTCTGGGTACCGCTTCACCCCCCTCCTTAGAGCAAACCCTGTCGGGGCTCGATAACACCCACGCATGGCAGCGGGTACCCAGGACCACTTCCTGAAAGGGGGGGGGGTGTCACATCCTCACTTCAGTAAGTCACAGTAAGATAGGTATCCCACAGTGGGATAGGTATGCTGCTGTAACAGCTCGTAGCACATGTATAGTATCAAGTATCAAGTCCCGGGTCCTGGCGGCGATTGTTCGGCATCCAAGGGACCCGTTAACCCATACCAGGCGCACCGGGTGCCGGCTGCTACGGTCACCACCACAGTGGCAGTGGCATACACGGCCAACATAGGCGTCACACGACGGCCGAGGTGGCCCCACAAGTCGAGAGCGACCACAAAGATCCATCAGGCTACCCCAAGCTTCCCAAGGCCCGCCGACTGGGGAGAGTCCCCACGGGTCCTTCCTCGGGCGCACCATGTCCATATCCATACGACGCGAGTCCAGAGTGCCATAGTCGAACTCCTTACGAACCCCAAATCGTAAGGGAACTCCTCCTGAAGGGATCGGGCATCAAGGCCGTCTTTTCCCTCGCCCTACTGCCACGAAGGCCATACATGAGGGAGTCCTCATGCAGTGTGGGCGGAGGCGTCGACTCCTCAAACCACCAGTTTCCCTGGGAGACTGACCGAGGTCAGACACTTTCTGAGTGTCTATTTTTTTTCGATTGACCCTCAGCATTTTGTTGATGGATCCACCAGTAGTCCAGGCTATTCGGTGATTGGAGAAAATCCTGGGCTGTTCAAGTTCTGGAGTACTTCCCGCAGTTTTCAAATCATCATCTCAATTCCCGAGTTCAAATCCACGCTCGCAATCTTTCAATTGACGCCAAGCCACCTTTTCGTTCATCCCGAAAACACCATGAATTTCACCCTATTTGGAAGCTCCAAAGCCGCCGATGATGGCCTTTCAACGCTATTCAACTATTCTCCGTCACACCTCTTTCAAAAACACCAAGCCTCAAATTCGCCGTTGCAAACACGCTTTCCGTCACGCCAACTTGAAGCCATTGAAGGCAAAATATTTGACACACGCCAGCGCATTTTCGTTCCCGAAGTCTACCGCCGACTACAAGACTACTCCGAGTTTTACCTGGATGTGGAAGGCACCGATATTCAATCCGCCTTCGTTGGGAGCAACTCCACGGAAATTCTAGATCGAGGTAGGGTCTCTTCCGTTGCGCACAATAACTACAACGAGCTCGAAAAGCTTTTGTTCAAGCACAAGCGTTTCTACCTAAAGCCGTATGAGTTGGACTATTCCCAAGCCGAAGCCAAGGAGTCTCCACCCACCGCCACCCCGTGGGCTAAACAATTAAGAACCGTTCTAGATAAAGCCAAAGAAGAGAACAAAGACCTCAAAGGATGGTTCGTTATTCCGGCGTGGGACGCTCAAGTGGTTGCCGCCACCTTTCGCATGCTAGGCTCAACTTCCGCCCTTTTTCCTCTTCTTCCGTACATTTCTAGCGTGATATGTATGCACGGGGCGCAACTCCGGGACGCCTACAAGGTCAAAAGGGACGGCAAAGACTCCTACGAGTTCCGCACGAGCGGCCATCAAACGATGCCGTATGTTGCCTTGCTCCTAAACACCTCTTCCTTTGACGGGTGCCGATATGAAGACATCAATTTTAAGTTTGAACCTTTCCGCTTCGCCGCCAAGCACGCCCATCCAACGGTGCGAGACCTCCGGTTGCACAAAACACTACGTTTTGAGGTGAGCATAGAATTCCTTGATCACATTGAGCCTTCGCCGCCGGAAGAGAGAGATAAAACTAAACCAAGGCAACGCAAAATTGGAGACGCCCGTGCTTTCATGAAGTTAATGAACGAAATGTTTGTCCCCGCGCTAGCAAACGTATCGGTGAACACCAAAAATGCCTACTACCCGTTTGGCCACATAGTCCCTTCCGAGAGCCCGCATTGGGCCTACTACCGGTTTGATTGGGAGCTCCCATCTCGCTTTGCCGACGAGCTCATGTTTAAGGTCCGAGAGTGCGCCCAATTCCTCACCGGAGAACTCCTTGCAATGGACATGCACGCTTTGCCGACTACCGAAGTGTATCGAGCCGTGATCGCTAGGGACCGAAAGGAAAGAAACAAAGACCTACAAGCTCCGGAAATGCTCACCATGATGATCGCCAACCTGCCCGGTGGACGGGGCGCCTCACCGCCCCTAGGAGCGATGTTCCGGTCTAAAGATTCCTTGGTCGTGGCGATTGACACCACTCACGCACCGTGCGACGTCATGAAGACCGGTGTCCAAACGTTAGCTATCCGCTTCTTCCACTCATGCGGCATTGTTCTCTTTCATGGCATAGATGGGCAATTAGTGCGGTTCTCGTCACGATCCGACGGCAACGCGAGGTCCGCGCCTTCGGGCGCCCCCGAGCGAGCCCACGCGACGCCGGCCCCGCCCTCATACGACTCATCTAAGGCCCCGAAGACCGCCGTGCTCCTAGTGGCCCCAAGATCGGCGCACGCTCTCGACTTGCGCGTCCAAGCGGGGTTCCTTGGCCCGTACGTGTCGTTCGAGCCCACGAGGCCTCCCTACGAACACCAACAAGCCTACCTCGTGGTCTACGAAAAGGGGGAATCCGCGCTGCTAGCGCATGATTTCAAATATGGAGACGCTGCCTTTGCCCCACTACACCGCAACCTCATCGCCCTCGAGAAGATCCTCCCCGCTCAAGACCCGGATGTGGCCGAGCACGAGCGACCCATAGTGCAGCGCCTCCAAGCGGGAGCCGCCTTGGGGTCCACGGCCTTCGTGTCCCAACTTGTCACCGCCCTTCGTGAAAGGCCCGCTACGGGGCTGACTGAGCGCATCAGCGAGTGGAACGCGGCACCGGAGGACGCCGGCGCCGCTACGCCAACGCCGGGACCAAGCCGCATCGAAGAGATGTCCGAGACCAGCGTCCCGCTGCTTGCTCCACTAGGAGGCGAGGCGACCACCCTCCTACCCCCCGACCACGGTGCCCCCACCCCCGCCTCGGATATTCAAATCGACCCCCGCCTCCCCGCTGGTTTTTATTACGTCCGCGACGTATTCTCCGAAAGCCAAGAGGAAACGGTAAAAAAGATTCTCCACGACAACACGTGGGAGAAGTACCACGGGCGCTCAGTCCAACACTTCGGCCACGCATACCTCGGCCCGAGCAAAGTCGCCGCCACGTCCCCCATCCCGGAAGAGTTTTCCTCCATCCTCCAAACCTACAATGCCGCGCTGGAGCGGCTAGGCCTCTCACACCCTCCTCCCAACCAAATCACGGGCACAATGTATCTCCCGGGAGAGGGCATCGGCTACCACGGGGACGACCCCTTGCTAGGCGACCCAGTGTCCATTTTTGGTTCCCAATCGGACACCACAATGTTCTTTAAGAACCCCTCCAACGGGGACTCCTTTCGCATCCGCCTGTTTGCCCGCTCTCTCCTGGTCCTCACGGGGGCCGCACGCCATGAGTGGCACCACGGTATACCTCGACGGAGAGAAGACGAAGTGTTTGGGCTAACCGTCCCTCGTACCGTCCCTCGCCTCGCTCTAATCCTCCGACACATACCACAGGCAAGCTAACCCACGAAAGCCAGAGGGCCGGGTACCCGCCTCCTGCACTGTCCAGCCCCCTCTACCTGAACACAAAAGGGCCAAGATTCAGTGAACCACTGGCCCAGTCACGGCTTCCACCATCACAGGCAAGGGGCTAGACGACGAGCTCACCTCGGCCGGGATACCGGCCGACCAAATTCAGCACTTTCTTTGCCTTAGCCAGCCCAGCCAGCCCGGCTCCCCAGTGCCCCCCCAGCCCCCCCCTATCCCGCCCCCCCCGAGATCCAAAACGCGCCTACGGAAGGGTTACCAACGGCCTCACCGCCCCCCCATACCCCTCCCTTCAGAACTGCGTTTTCTATCCCACAACTTGCAGAAGAAACCCATAGTGAGCAGCCAAATTCTCCGACACCTCAAGAACGACTTCGACATCCTCTTCCTCCAAGAAATCAATCACGCCCCCATCCTCCCCCACGTATACGCCTACGGTTCGGGCACTAAAGCCACCATCGTTTCGAATATCAGCCAAGACAAACACTCCAGAGGCGAGCATGGTTCCGTCTTGGTCTGTTCCCCCCGGCTCTCCCGCTTCGTTACCCCCCTTCCCCGACTAGATACGGAAGGGATGCTGGCGGCAGCCGTTCTCACTCTCCCGGGGGCCCCGCCCACCTTGCTGGTCTCGGTATACGCCCCAAGCACGGACGTCCACCGCTCAAAAATTGAAAACATCCTACGGCCACTCATGCATCAGTATCCTAACCACGTCCTCGGTGGGGACACCAATTGCATAATGTGCCCTGAACTAGACGGATCGAACCTCCAAACGGACAACGAATGGCCGTGGCTTCGCAGACAGATCACGAGCGACCCGCCGCGTCTCATCGATACCTTTCGGCACTTTCACCCGACCGAGCGGTCCTTCTCCCGATACCCCACCCCGTACAGGGCAAGCAGTAGCCGCCTTGACCATATTTTGCTCTCCCCGGCGGCCTCGGAATTTTTTGCCCCCACCTCTGCAACCATCCAAACCGACGACAAAACGTCAGACCACCACCCAGTCACGTACACCTCTCAAGTCCCCCCTCACCCTTTCACCGAAGCTCCCACCACTAAGAGGAAAGTTTTCCGAAAACTGACGGAGCGGGAACGCTCCAAGCACCACGACTCCCTTGCCCCCCTGGCGCGGTGGTGCGAGTCTACCCTCCCCCGCTTTGAGTCCTTGTCCTCGGCGGACATCGAGCTTTTCACAGACGTGGTGCTGGAGGAAGTGGCGACCAGTTACCACAGTATCACCACGCCGTCACGCCCTACCTCCTCGGCTCTGGTAAAGAAAATCAAAGAGTCCCTGCAAACCCTGCCCCCCCCCAACCATCCCAACTACCCCGCTTCCATGGACACGCTCAACAAACTCGTCAAGGAGTGGGAAACCAAAGTGAACAAGGCCGCAACCACCAAAATCCATCGGTGCCTAGTGAGGAAAACTAGGATCAAACGCACCATCAACGAGGCGCTCAACCCCGTGGAACGAGGTGAAATAACGCTGAAGCGCCCGGGCACCACACAGCTCGTCTCCACCCCCAAAGAAGTGGGCTCTATTTTCTCTTCTACACTCCTCACCCTGGGGGGCAGCCTCGAATATGCACCGCCGAACACTCTAGTGGATCGCCTACTCGCACACTCCCCCGCCTGCCCCGAACCCACAAAACACGGCCTCCTCCCTGACATTACCTGGGAATCGTTACGCAACACGCTTAAGAGGTCCAAGCCCAACAAGGCGGGAGGGCGGGACTTCACAAACAACTACACTTTGCACGTCTCTCCCCCCCCTATCCAACAATTCATTTGGAAGGTATGCAACTACTACCTCCACCGGCCGTTGCCCGAGAAATGGCTCGAAGCCAACATTATCTTGCTTTTTAAGAAAGGGGACGTGATGAACCCGGTAAATTACAGGCCTATAGCCTTGCTGAACAGCGTTTACAAAATAATTGCAACACACGCCAACCGAGAACTACTGGCAGCGGCCATTGAACATTCCATCATACACCCCACCCAGTTCGGCGGGCTTCCGAACCGCAGATGCCAGGACCACATTTTCAACCTCTTATCCACGTTTCGGGAATCGGTCGGTAGCTACAGCCTCTACATTGATTTCAATAAGGCTTTTAACTCCGTCCCCCACACCACCCTCTTCACAGTTCTATCCCGCCTGAACTTTCCTACGCCCCTTGTAAACCTCATTCAATCCTTGTACCGTGCCCCTCGCGACTTCCCAGTGGTGTCAGGTCAAACCCACTCCTCACACCTGCAAACCAGAGGCGTTCGGCAAGGATGCCCCATGTCACCAATCCTTTTCTGCCTCTACCTGAATGTGCTCCTCTTCGCCTTGCCGTCCCACGTCACTGCACCCCCTTCCTCACACGAATCGGGCCACGCCTTTGTTGACGACCTCCTCTATCGATCAGAGAATGGGGACCGCATACAGCAAGTTTTAAACTTCTTCGACACGGTCGCCAGGGAGTGGGGTCTAGACCTTAACCTCAGCAAAACCGAGATCCACGCTATGGGAACAGCTCCCCCCAGAACCTTCACCTCCCCCTCGGGCACCCCCCTGTCGACAACAAACCAAAAGACGGGGCAACCACACAATTGCTACAAATACCTAGGGGTATACATCTTCACCGCCAACCATGAGGCACAAACACTGGCATTGGCCAAGTCGGAAATACGCTCATTTTTCACAACCCTCCAACCCCTCCAGCTCACCCTTTCGGAATACATTCTCTTGGTGAACGTCCAACTCATCCCTATTCTTTCCTACCGCCTCATGGCACACCCCCTGGCCCTGAACGAGTTGGGGGCCCTTCAGGCCATGATCTGGCAAAATGTTGCGCATGACCCCTCCCCGGACAGAGCCAACAGGGTCTCCCGCCTCGTCTCCCCTAAGGCCCGCTACACCCCTCGCCACCAGGGAGGCTTAGGACTCCGCCACTTCACTTTTTCAATTTGCATGGCCCTGGTAAACACCGCAATAAGGTACCTCAACGGAGACGGCCCGGCCTCGACAAACGAATCTTTTTCCGAAGCAATGCTCTCCACCACACGCAACCCAATCCAAGACACCATCATGGACGCATGCCACACCATAGGCTTCCGATACCACAGCACCGGCCTCTGGGCCTCCTGCCCCCCCTCCCTTTTCCTCCCAAAAGAAAAAGTCCAGGTCCGGTTCCTAGCCACCAAGCCGGCACCACAATACAGCAAGTTCGGCAACAGATTAAAACGGACGCCCCAGGACCTGGGGTTCCACCTAGGTACAGTCACGGAAGTGCACTCAGAATCGGCCACACTCCAGTTTTCGGACGGCACCACCCACACCATCAAAAACCCCGGTCTCCGCCGCAACGAGAAAGAATACACCTTTCAAAACCCAGCCATTTCTGTCCTCCCTCAACTTGCGGGGCGCCACGAACTGCTCACCCCCCCCCTTCTTCACCCTCAAGAATACATCCTCAACCCCCCCCCCGGGCCATACGGCGGGGTCCTACTCGACTCGTCACTGCATGGCGAGCTGTACCGGCTCCCAGATGAACCTCACTCCCTTGACCCCGACGACCTCGAAGAATGGGGTTGTGAAGCAGCCCTTGCCCTCCTCCTCGCATCGTCCCCCGGCACGACATGGGTGTACTTGGATGGCTCAGCGGGCGCCTTGGGCTACGGATCGGCGGCCACCCTGTTTTTTCCAAATGGCTCCAGATGGGTACTGTGCCAAACGTCCCCGTACCAGTCATCAGAGGGATCGGAGTTCTGGGCCGCTATTATGTTCCTACGGTGGGCCCTTGCATCTCACCCGCACCTCACCTTCGCCGTGCTAGGGGACAACCTCCACGTTATCACTGTTCTCTCTCCGAACACCCCCCCAGGCCTCCCATCACGCTCGCCAGCCGGCACGTGGGAATCCTCTCTCCAGTCCATCCAGGCCTCCCTACGCCCAGGGATGATCCAGGGTTGGGGGTGGATCAAGGGGCACGCCGGGTTCGTGGGGAATGAAATCTCAGATGCTTACTCAAAGTGGGCCGCCCACGTGATGGTCTGGGACCCCTCCCTCCTTCCCCCCCCCCCGATAGGGTGCATATCCAGGGGCCCCCTCCCAGTCATACACAAATTGACTACAACCTCAATCAAGCATCTCCTCCCTCGCCACAAACACGAAAACATCCACGCACCGTCCAGCTTCCATTTTTACAATCACACTTCGTGGTTCAAAGGCCTCCCTTTCAAATGGTCCTCCGGAAATTTCAACATGGCGCCATTTGCTTTCCACGACGACTTGCGCCCTCGCCATTGCCACGCTTGCCCCGACCCGCACCCGATGGATGTTATCTCTTTCGTCTCACACTGCCCAACGTGCGAACACCTGGTCCAAACCTACATTCAATGCTGGCGCCCCCCCTTCACCACGGTGGTGTCCCAATGGTGGTCCGCGACCACACACGTGGGGGAGAGACGCAATTTCGTCCGGGGGCTTGTTCCCATGACGCTGTACACCAAACTCACAACCCCCCCCTCCGGCCGAAGAAAACCAGCACACTGTCACGACTTAAAACTCGCCCTGAAGGATCGTGTTCCCCTGCTCCTCAGCGCCCTATACCGCACGCTGGAGTGGCTAAAAGACCACCCCCCTCCAGCCCCGCTCACCCCCCCTACGGGCCCCAACTCATGGGGACGCCCCTGGTCGCCCTACAGCACGTCGCACACCGCCCAACAACGCCCCTCCCCCGCCTACCACCCTCCCCCCCCCCTCCCGGACAAAGTTGCACACAAGCCCCCAAAGCGCCCCCGCCCCCCATCTCCTGCGGCACACACCAAAACTCGAAAACACGGCCGCCAGCCCCCAAGGCCCGTCCGGCCTCTATCACTGAAACGCGGTACCGCAAGTCAACCCCAGCCAGAGCCTCCGCCCCCCAAACGGCCGCTCACAATCAGGGACATGTTCAACCTCCCCCCCCCCCCTAGACCAGCACCCCCCCTCGCCGCCTCCGCCCCCATTTCCGCCCCTTCTCCTCGCATAACAAGGTACTTCGCACCAGCCCCCCCCTCCCCCGCGAGCACAAACTCACAATCGTCCTCACACTCGTCCAACGTGTCATCTCTTTGAAAAAGCCACACTTGCACATTTTCTCACGCCGACCCTCGACAGCCCTAGCGGCGCAATCAATCAGTACTACCACACTGGCACTCACCAGTCACTTCTGCAAATGAATCCCTCCCCCAAGCCACCCCCCGTGCTCAAGCCGTCATGCTCTAACCCCCAATCCGCAACCACACCGCCTTCGGGTATCAAGCAGAGACCCCGGCCTGCGGTTGTCTATAACGGGGCTGCCAAGTCTCTTTGAGATGAAGCAGACGAGGACAGCAACGTGCAGCGGTACTCAGCCCGCGATTGAACTTGATTTCGGGCTCCCGCCCCTCCCCAAAAAAAGCTTGGCGCGCAAGAGCCTTTCTCCCCGGCCTGGCCAGCCACAAAAGGCGCCGTTCAGTGCAAAAAAGACTGACCGAGGTCAGGAGCACCGGAGGCCGCCATCCGAATGCAAGTGCGTCTGCAAATCGGTAGGCTCACACTGGGACTGACAGTGGCGGACCGCTGGGAGTGTAGTCAGGCAACTGGGCTTCCCGCCTGGCGCCATCAGGATCTCCACACATCACAGCGAATAGGGCAACACGGTATCACGGGCACTCAAACAGTAGAATCTGTAATCAAGTACTGGTCCAGGACGGACCAGGCTGTAAGGATATGTACACGGCGACTCAAGGCGCCTCTGTATCCCGATTCGTGGTGAAAAACAGTCCATCCCTCAGCGATGGGCTGATGACACTTAACATACAGATGCACATATCCTGGAGGGCAGAAAAACAAGCAACAATTTCGGTAAATAGGCGTGTAAACACACTCAGAACAGAGTGCCAAACCACGCCACGGTCAGGATAAGGCAAATGCAGGAGGATGGACAGGATAACGCCTGAGTTCAGGCATATATAGTCTCGAGACACACGTCGACTGGTCTGGATTCCGCAAATGCCATGGAACCAGACCACACACCAAAAAAATCGCAATGCCGATGACAGCGGCATCCGTTGCGCAACGTCGTATGGGCTTCAAGGCCCCAAGAGCTCAGAATTATGAAGGTCAGTCGCCCTACCTGGTTTCCCAAGGATTCAGCAGGGGGGGGAGTGACGAGTAGAAGAAGAGAGGGGCCATCCTCCTCTGGATTCAGCAGGGGGGGGTATATGGCCACTCTGTCACCGAAAGATGGAAGAGAGCAAGCAAGTAAGGGACGATTCGTCGGCCTCACAAGCGCTCATAACACATCAGGGGAGAGCTCAGGGCGCTGATCAGGCACCCCTGGCTGCAATCGCCCGGGTGAGTGCTGCCAAGTCCGAAACGTGGATCTTGGTCTTGTGTTTGCGGATGTACTCCATGAAGGGAGTATTGCCCCGCGGCACGAATGAGGAGACGGGTTCCCAGGTGTCGTGGGACGCCCCATAGCCTCGCCAACGAACCTTGAACTCCAGACCTCCGGGTGCCGAGGCCTTCGGACGCTGAGCCAGGATCTTCTCGACAGTATAGTCGTCCTGCTCAGCATAGTCGTCGTCCGAATCGGCCTCATGTTTGGCGTAGTCCAGGGACACATGTCGGCCACGGAGGTCGGGTTCCCGCACACGGAGTTGACTCTCGTGGCGCTCCCGGAACTGTCCGTGACCCACCTTGATGCGGTAGGTGTCCTCACCAATCCTGCGGACCACCTCGCCGGGTGTGAACCAGGTTTTGGTGCGGTTGGTGCCCATGGGGCGGGGTCTGATCACCCACACCGGGTCTCCCACCCTGAACTTCTGCGCTGTCGAGCTCGGGGCGGACTTCTGACGCTCAGCATGCTCCTTCTCAAGCTGCTGGCGGATGTCCCGCGCCGTTTGCTCTTGCCGCGCGAAGAACTCCTTGGCATCCATAGCCATGCCATCACCAGACAAGGGAAGTCCCCTACCCAGGGGGTCCCTGCCGAAGAGAATCTGGTGAGGGGACAAACCGCCCGGAGTGGGGGTGTCATGATGGGCCTTCAGAGCAGGCCACATCTCCTCGAACCAGTTCCGACGTGGATTGGTGATGTGGATCTTGCGCAGCTTCTCGAACAGCTGCCGTCCAGCCACCTCAGCACGGCCGTTAGACCGGCTGAGATAGGCCACGCTCTTGGCATGACGTATCCCCATGAGGGAACACATAGCCTTGAACCAGCCACCAGTAAACTGGGGCCCTCGGTCACTGCAAATGGTGCGGGGGATGTCAAAGACGGTCAGCCAATGACGAATCATCATGACTGCCACCTCCTTGGCAAGCAACCCCTTTTTGCGTGCCGGAACGGCTACAACGTAGCCGCTGTGGCGGTCCACACAGAGAACCACACAGTCAAAGGTCTCCTTGCCAATGTGCACTTCGGGCATGGAGAAGACGTCCATGGCCACGCTCTCCATGGGCTGGTCAGGAACCGGGGTCCATTGGGGTTCCCCCTTGACGTTCCGGTTATCGGGATTGCAGGCCTGACAGACCGAACAACCCTTCCTGACCTCCTTGATGGCGGTGTAGAGAACGATATGGTCGATCTCGAACCGACGCTGCATGTCAAGAGCTTGCTTCTTGACCCCTGGGTGCAGCATGTGGTGGTGCCAAGCTTCACACAGCTCGAGCACCCGGGACTCCGGGACTAGCAGCTTACCATTCCGGTAGAGCTTGCCACCTTCCTCGGTCAGCCCCTTTGGCCACTTCTGCCCGTCGTCAGGGTCGGTCACAGCCCTATACTCGGCCGCAAAGGCCTCAGACTTGGCGTAATCGTCGGTCCAGTCGTCCTGGAGGCAAGACTCCGGGAAGAGGTGCTTGTCGGACTCAGCTCCCACAGGGGGTGCCGGACCGGGCCTTCCGCCCGCGGCACCCACAGGGGCGAGTACACTGACCGTTCTGCTCACCCTCGAAGCGAGGGGGGCATCTGCGGCCACGACGACGAAGCATTTGGCACCCTCCTCCTCCATCAGGCGCTCCATTTCAATGATCCTCTTGGCTTCAGCGGTCTCAGCCTCATCGCCATGGGCAGAGATATCCTGCATGCCCTTGCTGGCGGGATAGGCCCACCTACTGAGACAGTCCGCCACGGTGTTATCCTTTCCAGGAATATAAACAACCGTAAGGTCGAACTTGGCCAAGGTCTCGTGCCATCTTGCCCGTCGGGAGGCGGGACCCGAGGGGGTGTCCACGTGCTCCTTGTGCCACGACTGCAGACTCTGATGGTCGGTGCAGACGGTGACGGGATGGAGGGCTATGTACCCAGCCCATTTCCTGAGAGCCATGACAATGGCATACGCCTCCTTTTCACGGGGCGTCCACGTCCGTCTCTGGCCTTCCGCCAGGACTCGGCTCCAGAAGGCCACGGGCACGTGCCTCCCATCGTCAAGCACTTGCTCCAACACAGCGCCAATGGCGTAGTCGGAAGCGTCGGTGCGCAGGACGAACCCTCGGTCGGGATCCACGAGGTGCAGACCCACTGCGGATAGCAGCGCCTGCTTCATCCCCTCAAAGGCACGGTCAGACTCTTCAGTCCAGACCAAAGCCTTCTTGGACCCCTTCTTGGTCTCCTCTCGGTTGCCCTTGAGAGAAAAGTTTATAGTGTTTTCAGCACTGTGTTTTTGCTTCTCCTGCTGCTTGTTGTTGCTATAGGGTGTCCTGCTGCTGGTTTTGGATGATGAAAAGCTTTTGTTTGTTGAAATACAGTAAAGCCAACTCAATCCAGGATAGCCCAAGCCAACAGTATGCAAAGAGAAGGTGATTCAGGATCAAAGCATGAAGGGCTGCAGTGTAAACAGTGAAAGATGATTAGATATTCACAGAAACTGCAACTCAGGATACAAATGAATGCATATTCACAGAGATAGCTGAAATGTTTTGGGAAAAGAGTTAGAAAACTGCCTCAGGATCACTCTCTCTCCATAGTGCCATCTTAGGAGATGTGCACTCTTTGTTTTGGGTCCCATATGTGCTGAGGTGGCATGGTATGTGGCGATGAGGTCACTGCCATGTCACATGGGATCTTCCTACTTAGTTAGGCTGACCAGGAATTGAACCCAGGACCTCTCAAAAAGAGGTGCCTAACCCCCTAGGGTGCATACCACTAGGGCAGATAAGTATTCATGGAAAAACATAGATAAATTCATAGGTTCTACCTTAGGTATGTCAGTGCTCAGTCAACTCAGGAAAAGATGTTTTACTTCTGATTGAAAGGGGATTAAGGGGTCCACTCCATATCCTGATTGGGTGTTTGGTTCCATAGGTCAAAATGTGTTCTCACCACTTTTGGCTGGACCAATACTAAGATAAAAATGCATGGATGCTCAGTGCATCTCTAATACAACTAGAGTATGTCCCAAAGCAATGGAAAAGCACTTTTTCTTACTCCCCCCTTGTGCTGTGGTGGCCACCACTGTCGCATTTTAGGAAAAAGGGAATTTTTCTTGGCCTTTCCTTGGTTTCCACATCTACTTTAAAATACCTACAGTCTCCCTCACACTGGAAAAATGGGTGCTCACCATGGCTGGCGCCCTTTTGCTGCTCTGATTGTACAGTTTCCTACAGAAGACTCAGCGCTCTTGGCGCTGCCGGGGCTCCTCTGGCTTGGTTGGGTTAGATTGGGAGCATGCCAAACATGTGCATATGCATCCCTCCCTCCAAGACGCAGCGTCGACATAACCCAAACGCAAGACACATTATACACACTCGCATGGGTTCTCGTAAACCTGCTGGCGACCTGTGACCTGTCTTAGGGCGTAGGGAGTCGAGAAAGAAATTAATTTGCCCCTTGGTGGGGTCTTGGTTCTGCTCAGTCTCTCCAGGCACCTGCGTTTCGGCCCGAACACGGCCTACTCAGCGAGGCTGCGCGTGGGTATCTGCAGAGGCAGGAACGGGAGAATTATGGACGAATCCACGCAAAAACGAAGCGACGACACCAAAATCCGTCAAATGACGGCGTAGAATTTTTCTGAAACGACACACCTGAGCAGAATCCAATTGTGCATCAGAAGCACATTTTTATAGAAATTATAGTCATCTTTGGATTTTTTAAATCCAAAAATTCATACGTCCAAAATGGTGGCGCGCAGGAGCGGCTCCTAGCGAAGCGCCGGAAAATGGAAAAATAATGGAATTATAAACGTATGTATCACGTAGTCTTGAAAATGACGAGACACACATTAATAAACAAACATACAGATTCCACCCACACTAATAGAAGCTTCAAAAATTCAAGAATTCGAAAATCAATTGAAGAGACTTCAATGAATCAGGTATAAACTACAGGTATGCTCGTCTTGCATGCCGCATACACATTGCTCGTCTCGTGTCTCCGTGAACGAGTCGTGTAGCAGCGTTAACAACGATAACCACGATAGGACGCGGTAGAGGGATTGATTAGAAAGATTGCAGATGATTAGCGGTCAGATCAGGGTGATTAGTCATACACACAAGTGCATAGCAACGTTCTTCGCGTGCGTCCCTTTTGTCCTCTCTCCTTGCTTCACTTCCCAGCGGTAGGTAAGGTAGGTACGCCCAGGCGGGGCCACCCCCTGGTGGAGTCAAGATCGTGGTGGAGATGGGCAGGTTTGCCCACGTGATCGTGCATAGTCGTGCATGCACACACGCATTAAAGGGTAGGCCACGCGAAGTGCGCACGGTAAACCTTGTTTAGGCTACCCAGGGGCTCCTCGGTACGTTCTTTAAGAGAACCTGAGGAGTCCCTTAACGCTTGCTTGCTTGATAAGGGTAGCTGCTCCATGCAGCGTGTTTGCGGACAGCGTATTATAGGGCACACTGAGAAGGGTATAATACCTGGAGTGTGTCTTGGTTCCTCCGCCGCAAACGCCCTTTCATTTGCCTTTGCTTTACAGGTGGGCAGGTAGGGTGAGTGGTGCAGCAGCATTTTTTTTTATGCCCTGCTAAACAGGGGCGCAGATCACACAAACAAGGAACTCCGCTCCGCCTGTGGCAGAGCAGGGAGTCCGACTTCATCGACATCTGCGCCTTGCACACGAGAGCACTCCTTCCCTCCAAGCCCTTGCAGGGGAAACGCGTTGTGGCGTCCCCTGTGAGGCCACAGTAGCTTAGCAGCGCTGTGTTCTCTTGTCATTTCACAGGTGGGTCGCTAGGACCCTCGAGAACCTCCTCTTCGCAACGCCAAGTAGAGTGTGCGTGTAGGAGTGGTAGTCCTGCGTGGGGGCTAGAGCCAGTTGCCCAGCGCTCGCCCACCAGGATGGTGCCACTGTAGGGTGTGTAGGACCTGTAGGGGGCGTGTCACGGTCCCACCCTTTTCCTGCAATTTTAGCTGGGTTGGTGGGCTGTGACAGTGGGTTAGGTTAGTGTTTTTGGCCACATAGCAAACAGGCGTTTTGCATGCCTTCATAGCTTTTGGCCACCCCTCCCTTTAGTAGTCAGGTAGGTAGGGAAAACAATACCTGGACTAACACTCTGGGTATTCCCCCAAGGTTTTGCGCCAGCACAGAAATTGGGCGCATAGGGGAGGGGAGACCCGGGGCGTACCCCGTGGCATCAATAAGCCAACCCTCCAGGTTCAGCAAGGGCGCAGACTTGGGTATAATTAGGACACCACTTCTGCGGCTTGCTCTCAGGACCTTAGGACTAGCACATTCACACATACGCTTTGGCAGGTAAGGGTAAGGTTCAGTCCCTAGCTTTATTCTTGGAGGCAAGCGTCTCGGCGAGCCTCAACAACTCACCAAGGTTGTTCTGGGACAAGTAGTCAACCAGAACTGAGTTTAGGCGTCCCTCAGGTAGAACAAATGCAGAGAAGGGCTCCCAGGTGGCCTCTTCGACTCCAAACCCTTCCCAGAGGGTGAGGAAGCGCCAACCCTGGCGATAGCGGTGGCGTAGGACAGACTTCACCAGGTAGAAGCCCTCCTTAGCCATCTCCTCGGCGTTCATGTCGGGGAGTTCACCTTCAACTTCCATAGGGCTGGCAGCCCCTTGTAGGTCCAGAGCGGCGATTTCCTCGTCGTTCAGCTCCCACTCCTCCCCACAGAGGTCTTCAGGATCATGGTAGCGCTTCAGGTGTTGAGCGGCGCACACCAGGGTCCCCCCTAGACGGGGAGAACACCGCACCGTGATACGGTGACCATCCACAGATAGAATCTTGTACGGCCCGAAGTATGGGTCATCGCTGGTAGAGCGAGGCCAGGCGGGTAGTCGGCTGTGGTGCACCAGCACCCAGTCCCCCTCTTGGTAGGTGGCCGGTACTCGGTGCTTGTTCTTCTTGTTCCACTGACGCTCCCTCACTCTCTGGAGCATAGCCTTGGCCTTGTCCACCTTCGCTTGTTGCTCTTGGACCCACTCACCCACAGAAGAATGGGTGTCCTCTGGATAGGGGGCATGTAGGAACCACGCCGGGCGCCCCATGAATAGCTCATGTGGCGAGTAGCCAGTAGCTGAACTCTCTTGGGAGTTCATCATCAAGGATATGACGGGGAGTAGTCTCACCCAGTCTCTGGTGCGTTCAGTTTTGCACCATATCCTGACGTTCTCCTTCAGGACACGAATCTGTCGCTCACATAGGGGGTTGCTCGTGTGAGAGTAGGGAATCCCCGTAGACACCTGGACATTGAGGGACCTCAGGACCCTCTTGTACCAGCCAGTATCTGAGCGTACTCGTACGTCCTCATCGGAGTTGATCTCCTTGGGCGCCCCATAGACACAAAACCACTCCTCCAGGAGTATCTTGATAGTCTCCTCTCCGGTAATGTGCTTGGTACATGGGAACACCCTGGTAAACCTGGTCAACCCACAGGTTACCACGAGGGCGAAGTCATAGCCCCCGAACTTCGGCATCTCCGTGTAGTCCACGTATAGAACACTGTTAGCACAGTGAGGGATGGGCAGGGTCGAGTAGAGACCTCTGTCCCTGATATCCCCTGGTTTACAGGACCTGCACGGGCACTTGTCCACGATAGGCAGGAGCGTCTTCCGCAGCTGGTCGTCAGTCCACGTAGTGTGGAACCACTGCTTGAACAGCCTCAGGGTACGGTCAGCACCCACATGACCACTGGACTCATGGGTCCACTTCAGCAGCGCTGGGACTCGGTCACTAGGCACCACGATGCGGTCCTCGTGCCAGAGGTAGCTCTTGTCCCGCTTCCACTGGTCTTGGTTGACCAGGAGGGGTTCAAGGCGTTTCTCCAGGCGCCGGTAGATATCCCCAAACTCCTGTAGGTACTCCGATTGTTGGAGTCCATCCAGGGGGCGTATCATGGTCATGTTCAGGTCCAGGTGTACGTCCATACGGCTGAACGCTTCCTTAGCCAGCGCTTCAGACCGGGCACCAATCAGGGCGTCGAAGTTGTTGCGGCTGATGTAGTCAGCACACTCGTTCTTCACTCCCTGGATATGGTGTACCGTCAGCCGTAGTTGACTGAGGTAGGTCCACCAGCGACGTAGCTTGGCCTTCTCAGGTGGGGGGCCCTTCTGGAAACTGCGGACCGGTTCTTGGTCGCATAGCCAGACCACAGGGTTACTCCCCAACAGTCGTGCTTGTGAGGATAGCACCAGCATACCCGCGAGCAGTTCCTGCTCATAGGTGGAGTAGTTCCCCCTGGCCTGGTTCCACTTCCAGTTCCAATGGCCCAGAGGTACTAGGACCCACTTGTCGTCAGGGTAGCTGTGCTTGAGGGTTCCATCTCGGTTGAGACCTTCCGTCCCCCATTGGGAAATGGCCGAGTCGAACTCCTCCTTCTCTAGTGCTTGCCACTGGAACAACGTTCCACCACCGCCCACATTGCTGGCGTCGGTCACCAGGATAATCTCCCCTTGTGCCCTAGGCACGCCCAAGCACTTAGCGTTGGCTACCTTGTCCTTGAGCTCGTCAAACGCTTGTTGCTCTTGTGGGCCCCAGCGCCAAGTAGTACTCTTCTTGATCAAGTCAGTCAGTACTGCGCTGGTGTAGGTGAAGTTTTTGATGTGGCGGCGATAGAAGTTGCACGCCCCAATGAAACTGCGTACATCATGAAGTCCTTTCTTGGGGTCTTCGTGTCGTACCTTGGCATCCATCAGGGGTTTGGCCTTAGAGGCCGCTGGGGTCCACCACCCATAGCCAACGTCAAACCCCAGGTACTGCATGGTCTCCTGCATGAACTCACACTTCTCCAGCTTGAGTCGTGTGTGGTTCTCCTGGCAGACCGCAAAGAACTCACCCAAGAGGATTAGGTGATCCTCCTGGGTATTGGTCCCGAGGCATACATCGTCGATGTGAGCCTCCATCTGGGCCCCACGGGATATGAGCTCCTGCACCTTAGGTCTCCTTCGTAGGATGGACAAGATCTTGTTCATCAGCTCTTGGAACAGAGCGGGGGCGTTAGCCACGCCGAAGGGCATGACCTTCCACTTGAAAACCCTCCCCTGAGGGGTGATGAAGGCCAGTAGTTCCTGCGCGTTGGGCGTCAGGTCCACTTGCCAGAATCCACTTCGCTTGTCCATCTTGGTCTTGTAGCGACAGGAGGCTATCTTCTCCAGGGTAGACTCCATATTGGGAATGGACCCTGAGTGGTTCAACGTCTTCTTGTTCAGCTCTCCATAGTCCACTACCAGCCGTTTGGCTGTAGACCCAGGTTTAGCCACCAGGAAACAGGGGCTGCAGTGTAGGGGGTAGTCCCCATCCTTGTACTCCAGGACTAGGCCAGCGTCGATACATTCTTGTATCTGTCGCTCAATCTCGTCGGCCTGCTCTTTAGGAGCTGGATAGGGTCTCCTCCGGATCTTGTGACCCACGAACTCGGGTTTCAGCTTGAGGTCCATCTGTACCAGCTTGTCGCATGAGGCTGGAGGGGGTAGTTCTCCGAACACCTCCAGATAGGTCCTTATCAGCTTTTGTACCCGCGGGTCCAGTACCTTGATCTTGTCCTCCATGTCCTCGTCGGAGTGTAAGTTGCTTGCCCCTTGAATAGACGTCGGGAGGTGGTCCTCCACCGACTCTTCGCCCGCGGTCGCATCCTTCAGCCCTTGGTAGGCATACAGAAGGTCTTGCTCAACCATCTCCGGTGGACGATGGCAACATAGGCACGCTTTAGGGGGTTCACATACACATTCCTCCGAGAGGTCGTCCTCCTCTGGGGTCCTCACATGGGCACCCCACACGCTCTTCATGAGCTTGAGATCTACCTCCCTTTGCCAGGTGGTGATCTTCTGTTCGAGGTCCTCCTTCAATTGGGAGAGGTCTCCCATACGTCCTTGCTTCAGTGGCCACGAGCTGCGGGTAGGCTTCGCGTAGCATAGCTTTTTCGCCACCAACTTCCTCTTGGAATCTACATACTCCCTGAGCCTGGATCGAGGGTCCAGCTCTTCATCCACGGGGTCTTCCACCCTCATGGAGAGTAGGGGTTTTAGTGGGGCGACGTACTCGGCGTTCTCCACTTCTTCCACCGCAGTCTGCACGAAGAAGGCGTCGTGCTCAGTTTCGTCGTCTGAGTGGATAGAGCTAGGTAGCTCAGATAGTCCACACTCAGAGACTCCATCAGGAACAGGTACATGACAGGGAGAGTTGGGGGCGTTGGTGTCAGTCACGACGTACTCATCTCCTCCGGGTGTAGTTTCAACAGCATCTTGAGGTCGTAGGCGATCCTTCAAGTCACCCAAGGCGAGTCCATCGCTTTCTCGTTGTATAGCCTGGACCAGAGTAGGGTCCAGGTCTTCCCAGGGGATGGTGGTTAGACTCCCGTCCACCACGCTGAGCATACTCCCCCATCCAGGCTTCCCAATGGGCGTCTTGCGTCCCAGAGGCACGTAGATGGCCTCATCAGGCAACCGCACGGAGCTGATAGTCAGCTTGTCAAGGAGGGTTCGCCAGTACTCGTTGCCCCCATGGGCTCCCCAATCGGGGGAACACAGGACCATACGGGAACGTTCCAAGGCCACCTTGGTCAGCACCTTCCCCAGTTCACTGAATCTGGGGTTCCCGTAGGCCATCCCGAAAGAGGGCCAGTAAAATTTGTAGCTGCAGTTCTTCCCCTTGCTGCAGTATAGGTCCAGTACATGCTGCTTGTCGCTGGCGAACAGTTCCACACTTAGGTCTTCTCGAGAGTAACCCAACTCTTTCAGACCTTGGTCTAGGACTTCCCCCAATAATTGGTAGTCCTCAGTTTTGGAGGCCGCCATCATGTTCGAGGGCTCCTCCTTCGATAGTCTCAGGTAACTCGAGGTATGTTCCGACTGCTCCAGTGGCACAGACTCTCTGCCACTGCCGTGGTCCACGTACAGGAGGTAGGGCGCTTGCAGCGTCAGGGATTGTATCTGGGAGTGCTGCACGAAGAAGTCAGTCCCCAGTACAAAGTCGAAGGCATCAGTATCCATCACATAGAACCGATGGGCGATAGTCCTGGAGCCCATAGGTACCTCCACTTCGCAGTCCCCGCAGCTGTGCACCACATGTCCATCTCCCATCCGTATAGCGGCGGTGGTCATGGTGTTCTTCAGGCTCCCACAAGGTAAAATTTTCTTGGCCACTATCGATATTGTGGCTCCAGTATCCAGTACCCCCAGGTACTCACGTCCCCCTAGTCGGATACGTACCCAAAACACCAGGTCTTGGGTGCCACCAGAGCGTCCCCGTCAGAATTCCGCGGGACAGGTCACCTCGAACCCCTTGTTCCGCAATTTGCGGGCCATCCTCATGAAACGGCTTCTCTTCTTGGCGTTGCCGTCGTCACCACCTTCATGCTCACGCTTGGCTCCTTGTTCTTGCTGGGCCTGCGTCTGTGAGCGTGTGGTAGGTCCAGACTGCCCTCCAGAGGGCTCGGAGTTCCCCCCTGGATTAGGGTTGGGGTTACCTCCGTTCTTGTCCTTGTTCTTGTTGTCGTTCTGGCGATTAGCGCCTCCTCCTCGTCCGCCTTGACCCTTGTCTTGACCACCTTGACCACGTCCTTTCGACTTGCCCTTGCCGGAGTCGTTGCCTTTGGACTTGCCTCCACCTTTGCCTGAGCTTTTGCCAGGATCTTCCCCCTTAAGCTTCGCCGATAGGCGTTGCTTATGGTAGCACTCGTCCTCATAGTGCTTCCGCTTACCGCAGAATGCACACGTGATGGTGCAGCGGTAATGATCCGGCAGCTTCACCTTGGCGCCGGTGATCTTTTCCTGCTGCTTCCCCTGGACAACAAAGCAGTCTCGCTGCTCGCAGTCGGAGGCATGCTGCAGGTGGCCCTGTTCATCTCTGGCATCACACCAGAATAGCTCCTTCACGTTCTCCATTAGGCGGGCGTGGGCGTGTTTGGGGGTAGTCCCCTGCCCAGGTCGGGACCCTTGGTACCCTTTGCCTCCAGAACCTCCACCACCAGGACGGTAGTGGTTCAGGTGTTGGTCGCTCTCCTTCTCCAGCGCCATCTCCAGGAGCAGCACGCATAGATCCTCGTAGCGGAGGGATCTAGCCTTGCGCTCGGCCGTCAGACGGCACTCGTCCCATAGCTCACGGGGGAGCTTGGAGCACAACCAAAACAGCAGGTCGTCGCTGCTGTAGGAACCGGGCGTCAGTCGTCCAGCCCAGTGGTCCAGGTCCGCCAACAGCTCGGAGACTCTGCCGGGTTTAGGGTTGTTCGGCAGCACGGGCAGGTTCTGGATCTCGGCCCTGATGGAGAGGTCGGTCTCGTAGGTTGGGTACTGCCTCTCCAGGGCAACCAACACGTCGGCAAAGGTGGCGGAGTTGGTGACGATCTGCCTGACCTGCTTCTCCAGGTACTTCGTCTTGCAGCACTGCAGGAGCAGGTCGCACTTCACTCGCCCACTCGCGTGGGTTTGGCCGGTCAGTCGTAGGAACCGGCCAAAGTTCTCAGCGAACTCGCTGAGGTCCTTGCCTGTGAATTCAGGCAGGTTTACCACTATCTTGGAGGTGGCAATAGCCTTCGCCTCCTGAGCTCGGCGTCCTTCAGGGCGTCGGGTCTTCTTCTTCTTCTTCTTCTTCTTCTTACCCTTGGGGTCCTCGGGGTCCTCAGGGTCTTCGTCATCCGATGGCGAAGAAGAAGTCATCGAAGGCGGCCCATCATCGGAGGGGTCTCCGCCTAGATCACTGGAGCCATAAGGCTCCACGTCCACCATAGCCCTTAGGGCTGTCAGCCCCAGCTGGTCCAGCTCGGCCCTCGTCGAGTTCGTCACGTGACTGTAGGGCGGCTGGGCTGTCCTCGGGACGAATGGGCTTCTTGGTACTGCTGCAGGAGTCGGCATCGGTCGGCTCCTCAGGCTCCCCAGGGTATTCGTCAACCCTGCCGCCAGGTGGTTAGCCTGTACTCGGTGGGGTGACATTCCCACTGTCGTAGGTGACGCATGGGACGGGATCATCAGGGGCTGCAGTTTCTCCCTGATCTCTTGCGTGAGGTCGCTCACGATTTGCGAAGTGGCTCCTCGGAGCACCTCATCGATCTCCGACCGCGTCAGGGACCTGTTGGAGGATCTTCCCGATCCTCTACTCCTGCCTCCCAGAGACTCTGGTCCTCTCCTCAACCCACTCAGGGGTGCATACCCAGGTGCACACCCAGGAGCATACCCAGGAACTTCCATGTAGGTTCCAGTGGCGTGGAGTGGATGGGGATGGTCAGCCGCATACCAACGCGGCGCAGAGCTGGAAGCCACCGGCTCACTGGCAGTAGTTGCCTCAAGGAGCGCAGTGGTAGGTGGGCCCATGCCATAGGCGGGGTAGTGAGGCATGCCAGTAAAGCCTGTGCCCTCTGCCATAGGCTGGTTGGTTGTGGAAGTGGATGTAGCGGCGGCTGGGTGTGTGGTGGTTATGGGAGAGGGTGATGCTTGGAGGCCAGAAGCGCTTGGTGCGCCTTCGAAGGTAGGGACTTCCGTCGGGTCTTGCCCTTGCTCCTCTCCTTCGTCTGCTCCTTCTCCAGCATCCTTCTCGCTCTCGTTTCCTCTCTTCCTCTTCACAGGCTGAGGTTGAGAGACCATTTCCTTCACCGACAGGGCCCCAAAGGCCGTCTGGAGGCCATCCAAGGAGTCCTCCGCCGTATCCATTGGCCCATGTAAGGGCTCCACCGAAGGTACAGCGTCAGGCGCCGGCCTTGCCGGTGTCTCTGGCGCTGGCGCTGTGTTCACCTCGGCGTCCACTCTTCCTGGATCCATCTTAATTCACCCTTCTGCTTATGTTTGCCTGCTCGGAGCACTGGTTGTACGGCGCGGGGTCGCTGCCGGTGCACAGAGACAGGCTGCCTCTTGCTACCAGAAAAGTTTATAGTGTTTTCAGCACTGTGTTTTTGCTTCTCCTGCTGCTTGTTGTTGCTATAGGGTGTCCTGCTGCTGGTTTTGGATGATGAAAAGCTTTTGTTTGTTGAAATACAGTAAAGCCAACTCAATCCAGGATAGCCCAAGCCAACAGTATGCAAAGAGAAGGTGATTCAGGATCAAAGCATGAAGGGCTGCAGTGTAAACAGTGAAAGATGATTAGATATTCACAGAAACTGCAACTCAGGATACAAATGAATGCATATTCACAGAGATAGCTGAAATGTTTTGGGAAAAGAGTTAGAAAACTGCCTCAGGATCACTCTCTCTCCATAGTGCCATCTTAGGAGATGTGCACTCTTTGTTTTGGGTCCCATATGTGCTGAGGTGGCATGGTATGTGGCGATGAGGTCACTGCCATGTCACATGGGATCTTCCTACTTAGTTAGGCTGACCAGGAATTGAACCCAGGACCTCTCAAAAAGAGGTGCCTAACCCCCTAGGGTGCATACCACTAGGGCAGATAAGTATTCATGGAAAAACATAGATAAATTCATAGGTTCTACCTTAGGTATGTCAGTGCTCAGTCAACTCAGGAAAAGATGTTTTACTTCTGATTGAAAGGGGATTAAGGGGTCCACTCCATATCCTGATTGGGTGTTTGGTTCCATAGGTCAAAATGTGTTCTCACCACTTTTGGCTGGACCAATACTAAGATAAAAATGCATGGATGCTCAGTGCATCTCTAATACAACTAGAGTATGTCCCAAAGCAATGGAAAAGCACTTTTTCTTACTTTGAGCATGGTCGTCATGGGGGCTGCATACTCGGCATACATTTTGATATACCCCGAGTAGTAGTTGCAGAACCCCAGATACGCCCGTAGCTCAGAGACCGTTTTGGGCTTTTCCCAGTGCTCGATCGCAGCCACCTTGCCAGGTATGGGCTTTCGCTGCCCGTTCCCGACTACGTGGCCAGCGAAGACCACCTCGCTTACCGCAATGGTGGCCTTGTCACTGCTGCCTGTGAGTTTGTGCCGAACCAGAAGGTCCAGCACCCGAGTGACGTCCCTCTCGTGTGCCTCCAGGAGCTCCTCGTAGCTCATGCTGGGGTCCCCGGACGCGATGATCACGTCGTCCACGAAGGGGTCCGCACAGTCGCGCACCGGCTCAAGCAGGTTCTCCAGCATCCGCTGAAAAGCCGCATTGCCGTTGGTAACGCCCATGGGCATCACCTTCCACTGGAGAGGTCCAAGTGGGGTGCTCATGGCTGTGCAGGCACGGGACTCCTCGGCGAGAGGCATCTGATGATAACCATGTTTCAGGTCAATCACCGTGAAGATCCTCCGCCGGTGTTGCTTTTGCAGCATGTCCTCAATGAGGGGCAGCGTATAGCTGTCGTGCTGCGTTTGGGCGTTCAGGCCGCGGTAGTCGACCACGAGCCGCCACTCACCGGCAACCTTCTTGGGGACGACGAAGCAGGGAGAGGCCCACTCGGAGTGGCACGGCTCAAGCCAGCCTCTCTGGATGAAGTCACGGAGGATCTTCTCCATGGCCTCTTTCCTCTCGCCCCTCAGGGCAAACTCCCGGTGTCGATACACACGGGGGTCCTGCTTCAGTCGTATCTTGGCCTCGCCATACGGTCCACGCACCGGTGGGGGGAACACAGGCTTTCCGCTGAAGAAGGTCTCGCCATACTTCTGCTTCAGCCTGGCCCTCAACGCCTGGATCTTGGGGCAGTCATCGGACTCCGCCTTGGCTTTTCCGGGCACTTGAACCACGGAGCTTACTTGAGGGGTAGCTACTCCGCTCGCTTTCGGCTCAGGTGGTCTTCCCAGGTGGCCCAAAGGGCCATCTCTGGTTTTGCCTCGGAACAGATCGCCGTAGGTGGGTGGGTTACCGCCAGGCGGCTCGTCTTGGCTGGACATGTGATCCAGCACCCTCTGTACGAAGGTATCCCCGTCATAGGAACCAGAGACGATTGAGTCCACTTCCCACCAGGCTTTGTCCTGGCCTTTGCCCTCACGCTGGTTCCCCCAGTCGTGAAAGGGCTGATCCATATACCCCTGAACCAGATCCCACTCCTCTTCAGTGAGGGGGTCTTCGGAGTCCGATTCTCCGATGTCAACAGGGGGAACCGCAAAGCATTGCCTCCAAGGCTCTGCTATGATACGGTTGACACACACGAAGTCCGTGGTGTTGGCCTGATCAAGGCCCCCATCCACATAGTGGAATTCTGTTGGCCATCTCTGGGGTGGCATGGGCTGTCCCTTAGCGTCCTGATAGACACTCTCTCCAGCCGGTAGGACGACCTTGTTCAAGGTCATGTTGGTCGATGAGGCTACCCAATGTCGGGTACTTTCCTCCTCGGTGCATCCCATAGGAACAACCAGCACTGCCTTGGAGCGGTCCTTGCGAATCTTCGCTATCGCTCTTGGAATGTCCCAACGGGGGCAATGGATCCACATCAATCCCTGATGCGGACCCCAGTGCTTCTTCCACGCGGAGTCCTGTGCGCTCCAGTACTTCTCACACACCCGAAGATGGGCGGAGGTTCCTGAAGAGAACGCATCCAGGGCCAGATCAGACGCTCCCAGGTCCGCGACCACTCGGTTCGCCACTTCCGGCCTTACGCCGTACTCCTGGTTTGCTGGCCCAGTGGGCTCAGTGTCCAGCGCGGCCACTTCGAGCTGATTGCGTTCGGGGTGGATCCATTGGCATTCCACATGGTGCTCAGGTGACGAAAGCCACGAGAGTTGGTCGTCCTGGTACAGGGTCATGGAAGCCTGGGCCGGGAGGACGCCGGAGTCCGTCTCCATCATGAAGTCGTACCCGACGATCATGTCCCAGTCCATCTCGGCCTCGTAGAAGCTACCGTGCAGGAGGATTTCCTTGCCGAGGTCTGGGCGGCTCAGCTCACGATGGTTCACGAACTGCAGCCCAATGGCCGCTTCCTTCGTGCCTCCCACCATGTACTGGCCGTTCGCCACCTTCAGCCTGACAGGTTTCCGACTGTCGGTAAGACACTCTGGCGGAAGTAGGCCAGCCTTGACCAAGCTGACTTGAGCTCCCGTGTCGACCAACACGTCGAAAACCTTTTCCACTTCCCCGCATAAGGCAGGGACCTTAAGATGCAACTGCCGCTCGCGACCGACACGGCGCACGGCGTGCAAGCTCAGGATCTCCGGCCGTTCCAGAAGCTCAACAAGCGACTGGTGCAGGTCGTGGACAATGGGCTCAGGCTGCCCATCTGCAGCATCCAGCTGCGGTCCGGGTGATCCTCCGATACTCTCGGATAGATCCTGTAGTACATCAAACACATTCTTGGTCGCGAAGGACGGACGGGTGCAAGGGTTCGTGCCTTCACTTGCCCTCACCCCGCCTCCGCGACTGGGCGCCGGACCGGGCCTTCCGCCCGCGGCAGTCCCCTTGTGCTTATCGACTCCCGACTGGGATGGATCGGCGCTTCCCACGTCACCATCCTGCGACCGCCCTAGCTGGGGCCGTTGGCTGCAGGGGCTCCGCTAGGGGGCGTCGGTTGTGGAAGAGGGGGTGTTCTCCTCGGCCTCAACGTCGTTGACGCCCTTCTTTCTTCCCCCTTTACCTCCTCCTTTACCCTTCTTGTCCTTGTCCTTGTTCTGGTCATTCTGGTTGTTCTCCTTGTTCTTGTTGTCCGACCTGGGGACCCAGTTCCGCTTGATCTCCTGGATCTCCTTGGCCAACTCGGTCCCCACCGACGACATCAGCTTGGCCAGCTCGTCCTTGTCGACCTCCATTTTGGCTTCCCGGATACCCGCGGGCGCACGCTTCTTCGACCCGTGCGCCTTCTTGTAAGCCTCCGTGTCGGCCTTGTGGACGGGGCATGTTCGGTGGTCATGGTTGAAGCCTTTCTTCCTCCCATAAAACACGAAACAGCCCTGAGGGTGAGCTCGTATGAACTCCCGAAAGGACAGCGGAGGGTCGCCAATGCGGCGAGGGTCCCTCTTCTCCTGCTTCCTCCAACCCTGCTGCAGGGGCTTCCAGTTTCCCGGCTTGCTCCCCGTGTTCAGGTTCTTGGCCACGAAGGCACAAACGGCCACTTCGGCGGGCTCATCGTCGTCGTCATCGTCGACGAGAGTCTCATCGCCGCCGGCTCCCGCTGGGTCCATGGCAGATTCCCCGCCAGGTCCCTCGCCAACGTAGTTGACGTCGCGGTCGCCGGGCCTCAACCCGCGGGTGTGGTGGAGGTTTCGGTACTCCTTGAGTACTTCCTCGCCAACCCACTCCAGGATCTCGTCGCAGCTCATCCGCGCCGGGATGGGCTGCAGACGGATGGTCTGGCCGCTCAACTCACAATCGTCAAGGCGCCACATCGCGGTCTTCTCGCGATCGCCCGAGACGGTGATGAGAAGAGCGTTCCGCAGGGAGTGCCGTTTGACATCCCGGGCCACGTTCTTCTTCGCCCAAGACACCACGTTCGTATGATACTCCTTGGGGAGCATCATCTTGACCGTGTGGTTGGACTTGGCCCGCTTGGATTCCTCCTTGGTGACCCTTTTGATCCATGCTTCCGGCAGCATGGAGAGCAGGCGAGCCTGCTCGTCACCCTCGTTCCAGTCCTCCACGTTGCGGCGGAAGAGGGTGTATTTCCCTCGGAAGTCTCGCCACTCTCGTAGGCGGATCTCCCGTCCATCATGCTCAAGCTTGATGGACTTCCAGCGCTTGGCCGCCACCTGCGGAGCGTCCACCCGCTCCTGCTCGTTGAGCCACTTCTTGGCTTCCTTGAGGGTCTTGATTTTCCCCTCCTTGGTCGCCATGAAGTATAGCTCTCCGAGCACTTCCGGCAGGCGGTACCTGAACCGTTTGAAGACATACTTCTCCGCATCAGCGGGAGGCAGGTCTTCAGTGACGGTCAGCCCCCAATCGTCCAGCTTCTCCAAGAAGCGGTCGAGGTTGAGGGGGTTGCCATCGTACATGGGGGGCTTGATGTCCTTCAAGTCTTCCCACACGGCGGCGTCCGCGGCCTTAGAGACCATGAACGCCGGCCGCGAGGTCGACCGAGGTTCCCATCGGCCTCGCCCACGGACTCCCACGGCCGCCACGTCCATCTCCTCCATGGAATCCCTGTGGCTACGCCGCGGTTCCTCCACGTACGCTGAACCGAAATGTTCACGCCGTACTGCATCCATGTACGCATCCTCATCACGGCGCCGGCGGCTGCGTTCAGCGGCCTCCCGTCGTACACCACGCGGCGGGCTGATGTCGAACTCCTCCAGGTCCAGGTCCAGGTCCAGGTCCTCACCTTCGCCGACATCCCACTCCACGTCTCCTCTGGGGACCTCATCCCTGAGTCCACCATAACGTCCTCCAGCCCTGGGGATTGGCGCCGGGGCTGGTGCCGGGCGTCGGGGGCGTACAGGCGTCCGCGGTGGGGCACGGCGGTTGTGGTAGTCCGCGCTGAGCCACTCATCGCGCCATTCCTCACTGCCACTGCCGGGCGGCACGCGCTCGTTGCGGCGGCCCGCGCTGTGGTGAGAGGGGGCGGTGAGAGAGGGGGCACTGGCGCTGGGGCGACTCCTGGGGGCTCCGCCGGGGGCGTGGGGTCTGCCTGGACCTGGTCCGGGTCCCCAGCCGTCGTCCGACGAGCCAGACTCCAGGGGTGGGTGGTCGCTGCCGACGCTCCCACGGGCTTCCAGCGCATCCAGCCTCTCCTGCAGGCCGCTGACGACGTTGGTCAGCGACTTGGTCTCGGCCCTGGCGATGTCCAGGTCCTTCTGCGCGCGCGCGGCGACCCCGGAGATGCGAGCCATCTCGACCTTGCCCGTGTCTACCTCGCACTCGAGGGCAAAGACCCTCCTGCGGAGGTAGACAATCCACCGCCAGGTGGTGTCCGGGTCGCCGTTCCCTGGTGGGTCGTCGGGGTCCCCAGGGGGTCCTCCAGGAGGGCCTCCGCCGGGTCCGCCCGGTCCAGGGGGTCCTCCCCCTCCCGGTGGTCCGCCTCCAGGGGGTCCACTCGGTGGGCGTCCTCCAGGGGGTCCTGATGGTCCTCCGCCAGGGGGTCCCGGTGGGTCTCCGCCGGGTCGCCTCGGTGGGTCCGAGGATGGGCGCTTCCTCGTGATGCCGAACTCCATGTCGTCATCCTCGTCCATGTCGCCCCACCTGGGCGTCTCGGTCACGGAGGACTCCGAGCTCCGGTAGGGAGGAGGGGGATCCTCATCCTCACCTTCCGGTTCCATGGGGACGTCTCCGCCGCCTCCGCCCGTCCAAGCCACCACTTGGCGATGTCGACGGCCTCGTTCATCCCCGTCACTGGCGGTGAAGAAGGGGTCACTGTCGTGGGGGTGTCCACCCGTTGGCCTCCGCGGCCTCTCGGGGGTCTTCCCCTTGCCCTTCCTCCGTCGATGGGCGGTGGTGCCGCTGCTCCCACTGCTGCCCGTGTCCGCCTCATCCAGCTTCATCCTGGAGGAGGCGTCCCCTTCGAAAAGCTTTCGAAGGGTCTCCACTCGTGATCCACCCGGGGGGGTATCGCGGCGGAGTTTGGCCTCCGCCTCCTCCATGGCGGCGGCGGTGGCTGCAGCAGCTCGCGCTTCGGCTTCTTCCCGAGCACGAGCCGCCTCGGCTTCCCGGGCCTGCTGCAGCTGCGCCTTCTGCGCCTCCAACGCCGCCAGCTCCGCCTCCGTCTTGGCCTTCTCCTCAGCGACCTTCCGTCGCGCGGCCTCGATGGCTTCCTTCTTGGCGGCGTCCTCCTAGGCCTTAGCCGTCGCTTCGGCGTGGGCCCTTTCCTCCGCCTCCTTCTTTGCCCTCTCTTGGGCAAGCGCCTCTTCCAGCGCCTTCACCTCGGCCTCCCTGCAGGCAATGGCCTCCTGCGTCAGGCGGGCTTCCTCGTCGGCTGCCGCCAACTCACCGTTGACCTGGGCAGTTGCTGCCCCATGGGCGGCTACGGCCGTGAGTCCGGCCGCAATGGCCGCCATGGACTGGGTGTGGATGGCCATGCCATGCGCCCACTCCGCAGCCTCCTCCTGGGCGATGCCGGCGGCACTCTCCACGGCAGCGCTGTACTGCCTGGCCCGTTGCTGGGCAACCCGACGGTTGCAGGGCACCCCACAGGCGCGCTCACAGGCGCGCGCCACGTCCCTTTCGGGAGGGACGCTGCTGCTGGAGCTGGCCTGGTCGGCCGGCATCCTCCCGCGGTGGGCCGACTCCACGTCGCTGCTGGGGCCTGCTGGGGCCTGCCGGGCCCTCAGGAGCAGCGGACGGGGCTTGGCCTGGGTCTGCTTGGCGACTTGGATGTAGTCGCCAAGGGTGGTGGAGCCGGGGTGGTGACCACCATTGGCCCGTTGGGGACTGGGGGCTGGGGTTCCGCCCTTGGCGCCTTGGGCGGCTTCGGCGGCCAGGGACTCCTGGTACTCCCGCCACTTCCGGTCCCGCTTCTTGTCCCCGGCGGACGGCTTCTCCGTCGCCGGAGACGCGCTGCTGCTGCCCTGCAGCCTGCGCTCGCTCCCCGGTTCGGGGAACTTCTTCTCGATCACGTCCCACAAGGAGACGTTGATCGAGGCGCCCGACGGGTAGGCGTTGGGCTCCTCGTCCTCCTCAATCCCGTCGGGACGCAGGCCTTCGCCGGGCCTGTCCGGCCGGGTCCACGTCCTCCAGCGCCTCTGCTGGTGGCGGTACTCGTACCCTTCCGCCCGCAGCCAGTCCTCCACGGCCTGCAGGCGGTCGGGGGCGATGTCCGTGCGGAGCTCGAAGCTCCTGGGCATGCCGCCTTCGCACTGGGGGTTGCTGTGGCGGTAGTGCTGGTCCCAAACCAACCCACGCAGCAGGCGTGCTGCATGGGGGTGGGGCCGCGGCCACGTCCTGCCCGCTTCCTGCCAATTCACCAAGGCAGCGGGGGCGTAGATGGTCTCGAAGTCCTTGATGTGCACTCGTTCAACTCAACGAACTGGTTGTGGTTGTTGAGGAGGGTGCTGCAGCACTGGATTGGAAGTGCGGCTGGTGCTGGTCAGCCGGTGGTTGTGGAGGTGGTTGACGCGGCCTTGCTGGTCGGCCGATGGGACTCCGGGTCGGCCGATGGGGCTGATGCAGGAGTCCTGGTCTGTGCACCTCTTTCACGGTTGCTGCGCGGTCAGGGCGATGCGCTGGACGGCGCTGCGGGCTCCGTGACGAACTCGGCGCTGTCGCTGAGTGGCGCTGCGAGCCGCTGCGCTGCGCTGCGAGACGCTGCGCTGCGCTGCGAGCTGCGAGCTGCGCCGCGCTGCTGCGACGCGCTGCTCGGGGTTGGTGGCCCCGAGTGGCACGCGAGGGCTGGGTAACCCCGCGGCGGTGAAACGCTTTTGACGCGTTCCCGTGGGGGGGCCGGCCACGGGACGCTGCGGTGACACGCACAGGTGAGCAGGCAGGCAAGGCACTACGCTCACAAGGGCATCAATACGCCTGTGTCATGTGACAAAGCGTTTCAGAATCCTTGCCACTCTGCAAAGAGGGAACGAAAGTATGTACAGCAACACATCAGGATATGTACACATGGGGCTAAGACTGGACTGGGGTAAGGGCATCACAGGACCATAGACACTCAGTCCCAACTCATATCCCAATCCCAGGTCCGACCCTCTCAGTGGCTGATGGGGGCGGGGGCTCAAACACAACCCATGCCCTGCTCAGTCCGGACCCTGAAACCCTGCCAATAGGGGGGGTGTCCCGCCCAGCCACAGGCGAGTTCCTGGGAACCAAGGAGCTCCAAGGCCAACCGACAGTGGCTCCCTATGCTCCTCTAATGGCAGGTCCCAACTCTACTCTGAGCCAGAGATATGGCCCCGCCATTATCACCCAGGAGTTGGTAGCTGAAAATGGGCTGTTTCAGCCCAAACTGAAATTAACTCAAAAATCCCCAAAACTGACCCCTCGTCCGGACCCGCCAGAGGTAGGGACGAGGCAACTGACCCTGTGCCCTTCGAGTACGAACCCCCTGGAGCCCTCACCCAACCTGGTTCCCTCTGAGGTCCCGGCATCAGGGCAACACGGATGAGTCATGTGGGGTCATGATGCCAAAATCACCAAAATTGGCGTCATTCCCACGCGTGGCTCGCCCGGCCAAGGTAAGGCCAATGGCTCACAGGGTAGGAGGCAGGACCTAGGACTCATATCTGAGTGTACAACTTGGACTTAGGTCCGGGCTCTCTCTGGGCTTAGAGAAATGGGGCCGCCAATTGACCACACGGAAGGGGGAAATTGGGGTCCCAAAATTGGGTCATTTTGGCTGCCTGAAATGAGCCAAAATTCGGTGTGCTCCCAATAGTATATCTCCACGCCGGCTTGGAGATCGGATCCGCCATTCCATGCGTGATCCATCGGGAGCCCAACGGAGACTCCCATGCCCTTGGCTCTCAAAGATCTCCATGCCACTCGGCGTGGTGACGATCCCAATTGGGTCCACAAATGCAAAAATGGCAAAATTGCCCATACCCAATTTGGCCTAGCGCCTTAACGAAGGCGGCTCCGCTTCGCCCACGTAGTGTGTGGACCATGGGGACCATTACCCATAACACCCATGTCATATATGGTCCATTGGTCCATGCGTCCGGCGTGCACGAAGGTTAGAACATGGGGCACGGCGGGCAGCAAAAGTGGAAAAATGCTCAAAATGGCCAAAAATGCGCACACTCATGGTTGGGGCAAATGAGGCACATGCCCGACTCGGACCGGAGTGTGCCATAGGATTGGTGTCAAGTCATATTGGTCCAACATATCTTTTGGGCGTCGCCCAACTCCTCCGATATTGGGAATGGCAGGGTCGCCAAGTGAGCCCATGATTTGGGATAGTCCCAAATCGCCAACATGGCGGCCACGGTATGTCAAGCCTAAGAGGAGTTATTCGCCGGGTCCAAGATATGTTGGGCACCGAAGTATGTACCCTCATATCATACTTGGGTCATGATGTCAATTGAGCGCAACGTTGAGATACACGGTCGCCACTTGACATCATGACGAGCCAAAAATGGCAAAATTGGCACAATGACACACAAAAGTGCCTTGAAAGGTCTACAATTATATTATAATATCTCCGGCTTGGATCGTGCAATCACTTAATCCTTCTAAACACAATGCCTTGACACCATTGACCTTCGATCCCACATATGTGCTCCACTTGGGGCGCCTTGAAAGGTTACGAGCGCTACTTCCCAAGTGGGCACATGAAAATATGGAAAATTGTAAAACACACACCTTGCTCCCAACGAATCGCTTCGGGATCACCACACAAGCTTCCCTTCACGAAGGTTAGGCATGCAATTGACTGTAGGGAGTATGGAGAAGGGGCTTGCACAATATGAGGTCCATTGGCGGGTTCGACTTGGAGCAATGGACCCGCCAAATGGGCACGCAACACAACACATGGCACATACCACATATTGCCCAAAAAGGTAGCTCCCACCACGATATGTCATGCCCCTCCAAGGGCATAACTTTGTGTCAATCGCTCATAGGAACTCAAGGAGAGTTCCTATGCCACACCAACACTTGCGCGCTACACTCGAAAGTTCTCTTAACGCACGCAATATCATGGCCAAAGAGTTATAACGCAAACTCTACCCAATTGACCATGATCCATTACACTAGCGCGCACGTGTGGAAACGCAAGGCATATAATGCTTCCTAAATTACGTCGGGAGTATTGTAAATACATCCCACGTTTCCTTATCGTAATTCCTCGCAAGCAACACGAGATATGACCTTCACAAGTGGCCTCACGAATCAACTTTGTTTTGCCCATATCTTTAAGACAAATGGAGGGCAGGATAAAAGGGAAGTTGATTCGTGCATACGGAAGCACGTAGGTCCACTCGAAAGAGGTCAAATCAAGTGCGGGGATGTCGAAGTCGAAAATCCGATTTCGACATCCTGAAAAATTCGGATTAAGGTTGCGAGTATTAAGTATGAAAATTGCGGAAGCATCCATGCAGTTCCTGGCGACTTTGGAGCCTTCGTGACGGATAGCGTTAAAATTTCCATTATAAACAGTTAAACTGGCGGTTACGGTAAAGTCGCGAACCAACCGCCAGCAGTCAAAACAGTGAGTATCGGAACGGAAGCGTAAAAATTGACGGAAACAATATGAAAATAAAACCCTGTTGATCCCTGATATTCTGATACACAAATCTCCGCTGGCGGTGCATCGGTTGCCGATGCGGGGCTTCACGGCACGGAACACGCCGTGCATGGGGTTAGTGGACCGGAGACCGGTTGTATGCCGTAACCTGGCCATGGGGTTCTGGGTACCGCTTCACTATTGGGGGTAGAACCGGAGACTCGAACACCAACGGAGGCGAGAGCAGCAACAACAGAAGCAAGATCCATGTTGAGTGTTATCCGGCAGAAAATCCCAGTCTATGAAGAAAATTGATGCGGATTATTCTAAATACATCTGAGTGTCCAAAACTGTCTGAAAAGATTTATATAAATCCAATTGTGAAAAATGTTTGGCCGATCTGGCCCGCGAGCGCGCGTCAGCGGCAAATGGCGATTCCAGCTAAATGATCGGAACGCGGCGGATTTACGGGGAATGGACCGCGGAATCAGATCCGGCATATCAGAAATATATAGGTCTGATCCTGAGACTGAGCTGCGAGGCGGCAATTCCGCCGAAGCAAAGAAAATGACCAAAATGTAGTCAATCTGGGGCAGATCTGCTAAAATCTGAGCAGATGGGGGTTAGCCGCACTTACACTCCCCCTCCAAAAACACACTGGGGTGTGTCGCTACGTCAACGAAGAACGTAGTGCGGGTAAGTCCCAGAAAAAAATAGAAATGTAGCCTCAACGGGGCGAAATCTTTTTGATCTGACCTGATTTGGGCTGAATTGGCACTGAATCAGGATGGATGAACCTGAAATGAGACAGAATGAGAAGTGACAAACAGTCCTCCGTGCAGTAAAACATTAGGTCAAGGGCTAAAAAGCATGTAAACGTATCGAGAATCGATACCAAACCATGCATTGGTTGAGAATGAGGTAGATTATTGGTGGATTGAGTGGGGGAATCAAGAAATGGAGTGACATCTCAGCGCTCTGGCACAGTTTCGCTGTCGCGGGCACGCTACGGTGTCCTCGCCGAACTCTACATCGTGTTATTCCCGCTTTTCTCGTTCTGAAAAGTGCAGCATGTGCTTTAGATTTGGCGCATCTGGTGGATGATCACAAGATTCAGCAACTTTGGGAATTAATTTGGGCAGAGATGAAGGAGATAAAGCAATCACAGAGAGGGAAAACAAATACAAATGTAATCTACAGACCCTAAGTGCACAGAAAATCATAAGCGTCAACGAAGTTAGGCAAAGCCGTCGACAGATCTTCGAGGAATGAGGGGAGATGACAAGGAAATCAACCTAAATTGTCCTAAAATGAGTAAATTCCCTGAGATGAAGGTGAAATGAAGCGGAATGTCTAGAACTGAAACTACTAACACTTTCGTTTAGACTAAAGTTAATATATATTGTCGTTTATTCAGCTCAATTGTGCTTTCCGGCACGTTGGTTCGCGAGCATCTAACAAATTCTATGAAAATGTGGATCATGTGATGATGCATCATGATTGGACATGCTGGCCCTGGATCCTTGGCATGTAACGCGCCGAAGGTTCGCTGAAGGCGCTTTACTGACAGTATATAACTGAGAGACACCGAATAGTCCTTTATTTACAGTGGCGGTGGTGTCAATCGACTTGGACAAGGCCAATCTTTCGATGGAGTCCCACAAGACACTTGGATTCACCATCTTCGATAGTTTCAGGTCGGATTGAGCTCACATTGGCGTGTGCCAAAAATACAACGAAGCTTACGGACTTCAGAGGTTGCTTTTAGAAGTCCCTAGAGCTCCTATCTGAAGGTTGTCTGAACAATTGACGTCTGGGTTTCGTGCAACAGTGGCAGAATGATGAACAAACCTGGGGAATTCAAGGCAAATTTAAGGGATCTGGATCTGAATCTGGACTTTGGCGTCAGCATCACGGCAAATGAAGGTAAGATCTGAGTTCCTGGCATCGCATCTGGTGCAGCCAGTACTACAGGGGGTACCTGTAGGGGTGAATGTCGCTGGCCAGCGTTTTGATTATGTACATTTGCTTCCATCTGCACGAGTAGCCAAATTCCAAAGATGCACAGACCAACAGAGACAAGATTACCCCGAATCTGCCTGAATTAAGCCTGAGTTTGGTTTTTTCTGAACACGGCAGCACACTCCGTGCCTTTCGGTTTTCGACTTTCGATACGCTACCGAACGGAGACCAAAGAAAAATTGATTGATTGACGTCAAATTATCAAACATTCGCAGTTCTCCACATCATGACATAAACAGAAAGAAGGAACAGTGGATTGAGCAGAATGTGGTTCTTTCAAGTCGAATTCGGCCAAGCACGAATACATGTGACCACCAACCTGTCTGGTCGGGCCCTCGTACGGCTTGGGCGCTGCAAATCAGCGGCCGAACTCGAAGCTTGGTCCTCATTTGGCTCCTGGGCTGGCCTGACCGCAGGAGGGGGGATCGACGGATCAGCCCTGGAATGTGGCTGCTGAGGGCCGTAAAAGGCTGGATCTCTATTCACCACAGGTCGTTTTCCGTCGCTCTCCACTTGTCTGTCTGGTTTCGACAGACAGTCTGTCAGGAGTACTCCAATTTCGGGGTGCTTCTTCAGGAAGTCGATGAACCCCTTGGTGTATCCATGGACAAAAGATTGGGCTGGTTCCCAGTTGTTGTGACTGGAATCAAAGCCCCTCCACTCACACAGAAATTCCCATTCGCCCTTGGCGTCACGTCTTGCTTCAACAATCCTCTTGAGTTCGTACTTCCCCCCTTCGATGACCCGATCAGACAAATGTTTCGCAGTCCAAAAAAGGGGTTTAACCCGATCCTTGGGGGAGGGGATCTCTCTCTTGAGGCGATCGCCCGAAACGTCAATTTCCCTGCTGACATCCACACGAATCCTCCACCTGTTCTCACCAAGACGCGCTGTAACAGCGAATGGCCCCTCCCACAAGGGAAGAAGCTTGTCATCTCCGTCCAGGGTGGTTTCGGATTTTCGAAGCCAAACTCGATCATCGACTTCAAAATTGTGGGGGTTTTTTCGGCCTTGATTCTGGACCCAAAGCCAGTCAGCTTGATGCTTTTCGATTAATTTCGAGACAGTTTTATCTGCTCGTTGGACGTCGTCCAAAAACAACGAAGCATCCTTACAGGGGCGAGGATTATTCAACGGCATGTTCCACCAACACTTCTTTCGTCCAAAGACAATTTCATTTGGAGAAAGGCCATGATACAAAGGCGTGTTGTGGTAACGGCGAAGCATGGCGAAAAGAATCTCAAGCCAATGGAAATCCTTTTCACTCGCGAGCTCCTTACGAAGCATATTTATAAGTGAGCGGCCGGCTCTTTCGCCTGGCAGCGCTCGATGCGAGTGGATTTCACATCGCAGGTGATGGATTCCAAGGCGAGCACATAATTCTCTCCACCATTCGGAGGTGTACTCTTTGCCTGAGTCCGTAACCACCTCGGATGGGACGTCCCAACCTCCCATCCAGGTCTGCGCGCACCATTTGGCGGCAGCCTTGCCAGTCATCGACTCAATGTTGCAAGGCAACACTTGAATGTAGCCGGAATGACGGCACTGAATAAGGAGCACACCATTGACCTTTTTATTGGTCCAATGGCACTCTTCGTCATCGAGTTCACCGAGATAGAAAAAATCACTGGTGACTCTGTTAAAGAGGCGCTCCGGAATAGGATGAGGCCTCAGATGGCCGTGCTTCTTCGCGCTGGGGGGCGTCGAGACAGCACATTGGGCACATCCGGCGGCTACTTTCATGCAATGAGTGTATAGCCGTGAGCCAAACAACCTATGTTTAATCATCGACCATAATCGACGACCATGTGCGTGGGGGGACTCCCATTTATGCCACCAGTTTAACACTCGGGGGGCCAGGGCGTCTGGTACGCACAATTTACCCTCCATCCACAGCTTCCCCCCATCCAACAAATACTCTGAAAAAATCCCATCCTTGTGAGCATCTTTGGATTTGAGATTTCCAAAGACCTCTTTAAACATGGGATCCTGCAGATAATCGGACGTCCAGTCACGGATGATCAGGGAATCTTTCGGCAGGGGTGGAGTTTTGGCCGGATCTCGACGCTTAATGCCCTGGTTCAACCGAAATCTACTTACTCGTCGGGTGTAGTCAAACCGTTTCACACTCCCTGAGGAGGGATCGGTGACTTTTTCCAGGACTTTCAGTGTTTTGGTGCAGATCTCATGAGCATGCGCCGGATCTGAGAAGGCCGTGATGTCGTGACACGGCAATGCATGCTGTTTAACTGCGCATTGCATGCATTCACGTCGGAGGAGCTTTTTTTCCTCTTGATCCCACTCGATCACGACGTGACGGTCCTGCTCCGTACCATGGATGTTGGTACTTTGCAGCCCCTCTGAAGCGGGGTAAGCCCATCGGCTCAGAGCATCCGCTACCGTGTTGTGTTTTCCAGGCAAATACGACACATGGAGGTCAAACAGAGAGAGAAATTAATGCCATCTGGCCCGTCGACCAGCTGGGCTCGCGACAGTATCAATGTGTTCGCTGGCCCAATACTCCAGAGATCGATGATCCGTCAGGACCTCGACTCGATTGGTGCCAACCCACGATTGGTACTTTTTTAAAGCACAGATGATGGCATATGTTTCTTGCTCACGCGGCGACCATTGCATTTGGCGTGGGGCTAGCTTCCGAGACCAAAATGCAAGAGGGTAATGATCGCCGGTGGCTTCATCAACCTGTTCAAGGACAGCTCCGATCGCGTACCTAGAAGCGTCGGTTCTTATGTAAAAGGGTCGGTCGAATTGCGGCACATGCAACGTGGCGACTTCGCAGAGGGCCGCCTTCAAGTGATGGAAGGCCTCCTCGCACTCGTCAGTCCACTTGACACGAACCTTTGAACCTGCCTTGCCTGCATCTCTCCCTACCTTCAATAATTCAGTGAGGGGGGCAGCAAATTTGGCATAATTCGGCACAAAAGTGTGGTAAAAATTGCAACAACCCAGGAATCCTCTCAACTCCGTGATCGTCTCAGGGCGCTTCCACTTCTGAATAGCGACGAGCTTCCCTGGACTGGGTCGTCGGGTACCATTCTCAAGGAGAGAACCACAAAATTTGACTGATTTTAAAAATAATTTTCCCTTCTTTGGCCCACAAATCAGCTGATTGGCATCAAGAATGTCCAAAACCTGGTTCAGCTGCTTTTCATGTAGGGCCACCAGCTCGGCTTCGGTCAGTCCCTCCCCCTCCGTCGCGATGATTATGTCATCTATGTACACGCTCACGAAGGCACGAAGCTCAGGATGAGCTGAGAAAAGCACATCCTCCATCATTCTTTGAAAAAACGAAGGGGCGTTCTTCAGGCCCATGGGCATGACCGTCCATTGGACTGGGCCACATGGCGTGCACATACAGGTGAGAGGTCGGCTGTCCTTCCTCAACGGCATTTGGTGAAAGCCGTGACGGAGATCCAGCACAGAAAACAAACGACCTCTTGCCCTCTTGGCGATTTCCTCCTCAATGAGGGGCAGGGGGTGTGAATCCGCCTTGGTTTCGGCGTTGAGATTGCGAAAATCAACAACCATTCGCCAACCATCAATAGTGTTCTGGTCTGCAGGCGGCGGCTTCGGGACTGTGAAGGGTGCACAGCACCATTCGCTGGTCATACAACCCTCAAGCCAACCAAATTCCCTGAGATTTCTCTCGATGATTTTTCTGAGGATCTCATGTTTATGTCCATGGTTCTCATAAGGACGCTGTTTCTTTGCCTTGTAACCTTCACGAAGCTCGATGAAGGCTTCACCGAACTGCCCACGGACAGGGGGGTCTTTGATCAACTTCCCCGAAAGGGTTGTGTCCTTCCGTTCCTCAAAAATCTTTTCTCTTGCCTTGGAACACAATTCAGTGTCCACCTGATCGCCAGGAATTACTGTCGAAAAAACCTTGGCGACTTCTTCGGCCTTGGCAGGAAGAATCTTCTTACGGATGTCCCTAAACAGGTCCGTATCAACTGCCTCTTGAAGATAGGTGGGTCGAGTGTCGACATTCCAGAGATTCTCTTCGTGATCCAGCTCCTCGAAAGGATCTATGAAAGCTTCCACAGGGGGTTTTTCATAAAAAACTCTGAATTTGCGGCGCGATTTCAAATTTTTCTTCGCCCGTGCACTGAAGATTCTTTTCGATGTCGATCGTATTGGGGAAGAGGGAGACGAGGCGGATCCATTGGACGTTGGATCACCTTGGGTATCTGACGGACAAAAATCAGAAAAAATAGATTCATCATCAGTACCACGCTCAACCTCAGATTCAGACCCAACACAAGAATCAGTACCAGAATCAGCAGAATTAGAGTCAGAAAGCTTTCCATCCACCAGGAATGCAAGCGAATTCCAGGACCGCTGTGGCAGGGGACCTGTGTCGTCCCTGGCATACAGCTTAATCTTCCTGGGAAGTTCGATGCAATCTACACAAATGTCTTGTAATTCCTGAAACCAAGGCTTGTCGTCCCACAAGGGCACAACTAAAATCGCCTGGGTTTTATCTTGCTTGATTTTGTGGATAACCTGCTGGATTAAGTGAAACGGAGGATTAATCCATAGCTTCTTGTCCCATTTATGGGTCCAAGCGTCGCGAAAATGCTTGTCAAAGCGCTTGTTCTCGCGGTTAGCAAAGGCATCATACTGTGGCCAAAAGGAATGGTGTTCATAAAAATATTCACAAATTGAATCGCGCCATTTGTCGACAACTCTGTAGGATGAAGAGTGCCAGCGCGAAGGGCGTCGTGGCTGGGAGTCCCTACGAAGACATTCTAACTCTCGGGAGTAATCGGCACTCCCATTCACCTCTGCAATGGTGACATCTTCACCAAATTTTGGTGTAACTTTTTGCTTCAAAAATTCTTCTGCACTTTTAAACCCTGCGTGCAAAAAACGAAATTCAGGACGCTCCAAGGGACCTGACTCCAGCAAAAAACAACGCCGATGACCTACGGGCGCCACCCTGTTCTTGCGAAGCCAAGGATGGCCCAAGTAAAGGTCATACTTTATGTCGGCACGATAGAAGTAGTCATCCTTAAGGACAACTTCCTCCACATTACCTTCTTCCCAAAGGTCTTGAGCGACCAAATGAGTTGATATATAACAACCGCGTTGCCCACCTGCGAGAGAATGTCCAGAAACTCCCTCGAGGGTAACAGGATGAGGCGACTCAAACACGCAGTCGTCGGGTAAGAATGAATTGGATTGGAGATTTACCTCTGATCCATTGTCACACAAACAAGTGGCGAGGTGGAAATTTCCCTTGCAATCAGAGACCCACAACTTTGTGACAAACTGACGGGCCCTGTGCTTGGACTGTACACCAACCTCGTCCACTACAACAGAAGGATCCGCTGCCGTATCCAGGGGAGAGGAGACAAGCGACCCTACATCAAGTAATGGTCGATCTGGAATCTGGGGATCATGCCTGAAATCGCCTGGGGAGGGGCGATTTTCGTGGCTCCCCTAGGCGTTCTGACCTCCAGTCGCTGCGTTAACATTGTGAACACACCCTGATTCGTCGATCCACTCATCTTGGAACGGATCATCTGCTGGATTCAGGGCATTTTCGACATAATCTCGATCCGCATCGGACACCTGATCTGCACCTGAGACCTGATCCACACGATGGTTGCCCTTTCCACGTCCACGGCCACGGCCGCCGGATGATGGACCTCCACCGTCGCCACGCCCTCTGCCCTTACCAGAGAAAGGGGTTCCCGAAGGATTTCCCTTACCTTTACCCTGGAATCCTGGAGCATTTCCTTTGTTTGTACCGGATTGAGGGGTTTGGCCTGGATTTCGATTTCCGCCTCCGGCGTTGCCATTAAGATTTTTCTGGCCGTTCGGCTGCCCACCGGAGCCGGATGGAGTCCGATTTCCTGTGCCTTGGGACCCGCGAGGGCCTCCAGTGTTTTTGTTTTGGCCGGAGGGGGTCGAATTCCCTTTTCCCCCCTTTCCACCATGCACCTGTCTGTCATTCCTGTCTGAATTCTGCGGATTACTGATATTTTCACCAATCACCTTGTGATCGTAAGGAGACCATCGGTGATTACCAGTAGAATGCGACTTGGCTCGGTTCGTAGAACCTAGAAGAAGACAGATGCTACAGTGATCCTGAACATTCCGGGTGTCATTCACCCTTTTGTTGCCCTTTTGGGCCCCATTTTGGGTGTTTTGCTGGGTATTCTTGTTTCCCCCAAGACCCTCATGGAAATTTTGATTGGCGGCGTCAGCGAGCCGCTCAACCTCTTCCCACAATTCCTTTGGGGTGAACGAAAACACCCAGTTTCTGGCCTTCAGGCGATGGCCATGGAAGCTTACTCCCCTATTGAGGACTTGGACAAACAAGTCCCGATCCTCGTGTTCATTAAACTTGATTTTCCACGTGTTTTCAGTGAATTTCACCTTGGTAAACGACGTGGGGGAACACTTTTGAAGTGATTCCCTGACGGAAAACCTGTTGGCCGAGGCATCGAAGCCATCGACCTCCGCCCACCAGGTCTTGACCTTTTCTTCGGACTGTTTGTTCCGAAGGGTGGCGGCAGTTTCGGAGGGGATCTTGTCAAAAATCAGATTTTTCAGCTCAGCACTTGAAAATTTTTCGCCTGAATGTTCAGATTCTTCCACTAAATTCCAGAAGCGCTGTCTTTTGTCTTGCACTTCGTGCAAGATTAATCGCGAGAATGAAGGAAAATTCTTCAACATCTGGTGGTAATGGTCCTCTGGCAGCCGGGATCCACGTACCTCCAACTGTTCCCACACCTCATCAAAGGTAAGGGGGGAACTTGAATCCTCACGATCACTCCAGGTCCTGAGCCAAGTGTTGGCCGGCGCTCCCTCAAGGCAGTCCAAGAGGGCCATCAGGAACTGATCATCTTGGAGTTTTTGAGTCTTAACCCACAATCTAAATTCCCGTTGGAACTGAGGCCAACGTCTGGGGTTCCCATTATACTTCGGTTGCTTGGCAACCTGACGAAGTCGCAATGAAGTAGGATTAAGAAGCGAATCCAGCCCAACACCGGCCGTAATGGCAGATACCTTGGCGGCATCATTCGCCACACCAGCTCCGGCGAGGGTCTGGGCGAGCAACAACTGGGCTAATGCATTGGAATCAGCAGCAGGAGGGGCAGTACGGGAGGCAGTTCGCTTGGCATTCTGAGCCTCAGTCCTAGCCTTCGCCGTCCTACTCTGAGATCGAGAGATTGTAACCCTTTCCTTTAGTTTGGTCCTGCTGATCCTTGCATCGGTGGTCTTGGAGTCCACCGAAGGAGCAATTGAAAAAATTTCTGTCGCCTCCTCCGACGGTTCTGTTACTTGTTCCACCGATGATGCGCCCTCAGACCGCATGTGTGTCTTGAAAAGATCTTTAATTCCCAGCGTTTGAATGATGAGTTGCATTTGATCTTTGAGCAATTGGAGCTCAGTATCTCGCTGGAATCTGCAGGAGCAGTCGGCAGGACAGTACATACCGTGTCCTGAAGGGCCTGAGCAGGCTGTCGGACCGCTAATCTCAGTGGTCCGCAGCCAGGAGTCCACTTGGGGAGCTCCTTCAGCCCTAATTTCCAGGCTTGCCTGCCTGGCTGCCTCTAAAATTCCTTCCTCAACCGCAGCGGCTAGATCGTCGCGGATGGAAACAGGGGGATGAGGGGCGGAGGGCCCGGCAACAGGTGCCTTGGTCTTCTCCTTCGGAAAGGGGCTCGCCTCCCAGATCTGCAAGAAAATGGCAAAAGAGTCATCTTCTTGAGAACGCCACCACATCCTGGTATTAATTTCTTCTTGAAGAAGGAAAAAATATTCCATTAAAAAATCAGAGGCGATTCTTTCTTGTCCTATCAGCTTAGACGTGGCTAATAGACAAAGGGCCTCAAGCGCCTCAAGGTTACGGGTCACTTCTGAAGACAAATGGTTGTCCCATTGTACCCAAGAGGCTGGTCGATTATAGCTAGGTACCTCACCTGGACCACCCATCTCAATGTCGTCAATGTCGGCTTCGGTGGTCTCGAATGTTGGACATTGGTAAGGAATGTGGGTACCTGCCAACTCCGTAAGGTCTACCGGAGCGTTGCCATCGTCGTAGGCTGGGAGATTCCAGCTGCTTGATGGCCAATTTCGACTGGGATTAGGATAATTTGGGTCCCCACAGCTGCTGATTTGTGCCCTTCTTGGGCAGCTTGGGCTTGCGCAAGGCATTCCTCTCAAGGCCTCGTTCGCACAGCACCACGGCAGCGTAATTGTTACGTCTCCAGGAGCGGCGGAGTCTACAGGGCCGTACTGGGGAGCTAACTGTGGTTGGGACACCAAAGGAACAACATTCAGGTAGCCTCTGGTACCATGAAAGTGCTGCCCTGGGTCGTTGATGGTGCCGGAGGGCTCGGGGCCGGCAAGACCAGTGGGGCAGGCACGCGAGGAGTCGACCTGAACGCTGCTATTGGGGGTAGAACCGGAGACTCGAACACCAACGGAGGCGAGAGCAGCAACAACAGAAGCAAGATCCATGTTGAGTGTTATCCGGCAGAAAATCCCAGTCTATGAAGAAAATTGATGCGGATTATTCTAAATACATCTGAGTGTCCAAAACTGTCTGAAAAGATTTATATAAATCCAATTGTGAAAAATGTTTGGCCGATCTGGCCCGCGAGCGCGCGTCAGCGGCAAATGGCGATTCCAGCTAAATGATCGGAACGCGGCGGATTTACGGGGAATGGACCGCGGAATCAGATCCGGCATATCAGAAATATATAGGTCTGATCCTGAGACTGAGCTGCGAGGCGGCAATTCCGCCGAAGCAAAGAAAATGACCAAAATGTAGTCAATCTGGGGCAGATCTGCTAAAATCTGAGCAGATGGGGGTTAGCCGCACTTACACCCTGTAGATTCCTGATATTCTGATATATAGATCTCCGCTGGCGGCGCCTGGATACTGAATGTGGCCGCTCATAGCCGGAATGGCCAAACCTATCACACTATCACATCAGGTTAGGTCAGGTGGATGGGAGAGTATGATATCAGCCAATGGCGGCTTGCCGGCACATAGATACACACCCCAAGTGACCCCAAGATGGCCACGGGGGTCCGAACCGGCTTCACCCCCCTTCTCAGAGCGTTGTTACCGCTCAGAAGTCATTGAAGAGAGGACGGGAGGACCCCAATGGGCTCCAAACCCCCCCCCCATGTCCCAAGGACACATGGAGGCCCCACACACGTCGTAGGCGTCCCCCACGCCCCAAGGGAGGGGTGAGGACACTGATAATCGGTGCCCTACGCCATATCCGGTCTCCTCTTGATCTACAACATGGACCAAGGGGATCAAAGATAGAGAAACGTCGTCGATCGATCTAAATACGCATACCACGATGAAATATATACGTGGAGATCGAGTGAAGGGGGTATATGGCCAATCAAGGCCGAAAAATCCCCGGATGAACGCCCTCACCCGTCTCCTCAATCACAGAAACAAACAAAATGCCAAGGGGGGATCCATTACGGTGCTACTGCAGCCACCAAATGGACCAACACGTCCTTGACATCCAAAGAAATATTCTTTTTCTTCAGGTAGTCCATCCAGACCGTGGTGTACCTCGGCACAAAACTGCTCGGAGGCTCCCACGAGTCCCTGGATGCGGCGAATCCCTTCCAACGGACTTTATAAAGCCTTCCCCCGGGCGTCCCCGGGTCCGGCTTGTCCGCCAGGATCTTCTCAGCGGTGAAGTCGTCGTCCTCACCCTCGTCGTCTGAGTCCACATCGCCGGCCGTGAACTCGAGGGTGACGGGACGTCCGCTGGGGTCTGGTGCTCGGGGACGAAGCTGGGTATGGTCGCGGTCCAGGATCTTGTTATCCCCCACACGAACCGCATACACATCCTGCCCGACCTTCCGCACGATTACCCCCGGCACATACCAAGATGCCTGCCGATGCCTGGACAGGACATCCTTGTGGTGCCGCTCCACCCACACGGTGTCTTGGAGAGCATACTTCTGGACCTTTCCCTGCTTGAAGTACTTGGCCCTCTTGTCATGCTCGTCCTGAAGTGCCTTGCACACCTTGGCCGCCGTGTCGTCCGCCTCAGCCATCATGGCGTTCGCATCCCGAGCCACTTTGCCATGGTTCAACCACGGGAGAGTGCGTGACACTCGATCCCGTAGGAACAGGATGCGATGGGGCGACAGTCCAGTGGGCCCCGGAAGGTGGTGATACGCTTGGAGTACCCTCCACAGCGAATTGTACCAATTCCGGCCCGGTTCGTCGATGTGCAGCTTGCGGAACTTCTCGAACATCTGCCGCCCGGCCACCTCAGCCCGGCCATTCGACCGGCTGTGGTATGCCACGGTCTTGGCGTGCCGAATCCCCATGTGCTTGCACATCGTCTTGAACCACATCCCCACGAATTGACTGCCCCGATCGCTGCAGATGACAGCTGGGACATCAAAAATCGTCAGCCAATGCCTGATCATGGCATTTGCGACGGTCTTGGCCTGCAGCCCTACTCCATGCTTGTCCTTCTTGTCCTTCTTCTTGGACTTCTTGCCAGGGACCGCCACGATATACCCACTGTGCCTATCCACCGCCAGGATGACACAGTTGTAGGTCTCTCCTTCAACGGTGACCTCAGGCATGGCGAATACATCCATGGCCACGGACCGCATAGGGGCCTCCGGTATAGCCGTATACACCGGGTTGCCCGCTGTGGAGTGGTGAGCGCTCTTCGTGGCCCGACACACGGCACAGTCGCAGCAGTACCTATCCAGGATGGCATAGTACCCCGGAGGGAACTTGAAACGCCACTCCAGGTCCTGCTGCATCTTGTCTCGGCCAGGATGCATGACCTGGGCGTTGTGCCAATGGTCAATGAGCTCCGCCACTCGGTTCTCGGGCACCAGCAGCTTGTCCTTGAGGAACAACTTGTCCCCATCCTCGGTCAAGCCCTCGGGCAATTCGTCGTCCGACGGGGCGCTCACGGCATTCCAGTACTTGCTCCAGTGCTCGGATGCCGCGTAGTCATCCGACCAGTCCTCTGTGAGCACCGACCTGACTAGCTCTACAGGGGCCACCATCCATTGCTCGAGGGTTTCCTCTCGAATAGCTTGGACGCGGGCACCCCGGAACTTGGCCAGGTCCGTACGGTTTGCCATCACCACAAAGCACTTCACCCCCTCTTGCTCCATGGCCTTCTCCATCTCGATGATGCGCTTGGCCTCCTCGGTCTCCTCGGCGTCTCCATGGCTGGATATGTCCATCCAAGCCTTGCCCGCGGGGTAGGCCCACCGACTGAGGCAATCTGCCACAGTGTTGTCCTTCCCCGGGACGTATACGATGCTGAGGTCGAACTTGGCGAACGTCTCGTGCCACCGGGCCCTCCTTGCCGCCGGTCCCGAGGGGGTGTCGACGTGCTCCTTGTGCCAGCTCTGCAAGGACTGATGGTCCGTGCAAACCACTACCAGTTGCAATCCGATGTGGCCAGACCACTTCCTGAGCGCACAAACAATGGCGTACGTCCCCTTCTCCCTCGCGGTCCAGGTGCGGCGTTGGCCCTCGGCCAGGATCCGGCTCCAGAACGCCACGGGTACATGTGCCCCGTCGTCTCGGATCTGCTCGAGGACTGCCCCCACAGCATAGTCCGAGGCGTCCGTCCGTAGCACGAATCCCTTGTCCGGGTCCACCAGAAATAGCCCCAGTTGCCCCAGGAGTCGCTCCTTCAGGCGGCTGAACGCATCTTCTGCCTCAGGGGTCCAAGCAAGCTTCTTCTTGCTCCCCTTCCGGCCATCGAACTTGCCCACTTGCAGCATCTTGTGCAGCGGCCCCGACAGTTCTGCATACATCCGGACATAGCCCGAATAGTAGTTGCAGAACCCCATGAAGGACCGGAGTTCGCTGATGGTCTGGGGCTTCTCCCAGTGGTGCAGGGATGCCAGCTTCCCAGGCATGGGACGGCGTTGCCCGTGACCAACCACGTGACCCGCGAACTCCACTTCCTTCACGAAGAGTGAGGCTTTGGTGGGCTTGCACACCATGTTGTGCTTGTCCAACTCGCTGAGCACTCGGCGCAGATCCTTCTCATGCGCGTCGATGAGCTCGTCTTCAGTCATGTTCTCCGTGCCGGACCCGATGATGATGTCATCCACGAAGGGATCGGCACAGTCCCGGACAGGACCGAGTAGGTCCTCCATCATGCGCTGGAAAGCGGCGTTGCCATTCCTGGCGCCCATAGGCACCACTTTCCACTGCATGGGCCCCAGCGGCGTCGACATCGCTGTGCAGGGCCTGGAGTCCGGGTGCAGCGGCATCTGGTGATAGCCGTGTTTCAGGTCTAACACCGTGAAAATCCACTTTTTCTGTTGTTTTTGGAGGATGGAGTCGATCAGGGGAAGCGAGTACGAGTCGTGCTCGGTCTGCTCGTTCAAACCTCTGTAATCAACCACCAACCTCCACTCGCCCTTCTCCTTCTTGGGCACGATGAAGGCTGGGCTGGCCCACTCACTGTCGGAGGGTTCGATCCATCCCCGCTCAATGAACTCGGCCAACAGCTTCTTCATGGCCTCGGCCTGATCGCCCTGAAGTTGGTACTCCCGATGACGATAGATCTTCGGGTTCGTCTTCAGCTTGATCTTCGCTGTACCAAACCTCCCGCGATCTGGAGGGTTCTTGTTGGCGACGCCACTGAATAGCCGCGGATAGGCCTTGATCAGCCTCTCCTTCAGCTCGGCGACCTTCGGGTTCTCCTGGGCCTCTTCAGCCGCTTGCTTCGGTATAGATACAACCGACCGCACTGCGGTATAGGCCTCTTCTGGGTCCGATTCCGACTTCTCCTCGTCCGATATGCCGTCTTCATCGTCGTGAAAAGCTCTTCCCACCGATAATCTTCGGAAATTTGCGGCCTCGGGCTGGTGACTGTCGCTATCGGCACCCATTCTTGGAAAATCCCATGTTGGTGGGTCCGACCCAACCGGACCATCGTATTGGTCCGCGATGCGATCCATGACCCTCGCCACGAACTCGTCCTTCTCGTACTTGCCGGTGACCAACATCTTGTCATCCCACCAATGCGGAGATGTGACCATGGCCCGCCTCTTCTTGGCTGCCACACGGTCGTGCATCCCCATTCGCATGTAGTTGACGACGTCGTCGATCTCGGCGTGGGACAGGACGTCAATGCCATCAATAGGCTGATCCGTCCCCTCCTTGGGCTCAAACATGACCTTCATGGGCACCGCCCCCACCCTACGGATGAATGCTTCATCACCCGTGGGCTGGGCTTGCGCCCCATCCACCAGGAAAGCCTTGGTACCCCACGCTTGACCCGGGGAGGGCATTGATACACCCTTGGCGTCGATGAACAACTCCTCCTCTGGCCCGAATGACATCTCGTTCAGGGTGATGGAGTCCAGCGTGGACTTGAGACCCTCCAGCGGACATGGGGTCGATCCTATGCCGGTTATGACCAGGATTCCCTTCGCCCTATCCGCGACGATCTTCTCCACCGTACGTCTGGTATTATCCAGGGAGCCATGCCAATACATGGGCCCCCACTCCTTCAGACCCCAATGCCTATGCCAGGCTGAGTCTCCTCGATGCCAATGCCTCCTACACTTCCGCAAAAGTGGGGCATCCCGGGAAGCGAAGACGTCCGTCTCGGGCGTTTCGGCTCCCAGCGTCTGGATCATCCTGTCGTACACCTGCGGCGCCATTCCATACTCCGTGAGCTGAACTCCGCGGTCTCCTCTGGACTTGGCACCCACAGCTTGCACCGCTTGGACGATCCGATCCTCTTCCTCAGCATTCCATTGGGATGATCCGCATGCATAGTCCGTGGACAGCCATGTGAGGCATTCATCATCCTCCCGGACCAGCGTTGCACGATGGGGAAGGGCTCCAATGGCGTTTGCCACCATGAAATCATACCCCATGATCATATCCCAATCTGTAATGTCGGCCACGTAGAAGTTCCCGGATAGAGTGCTTCTCTTCGCCTGATCAGGGCGGTTCAAGCGCTCATGCTCCCAGAATTCCATACTGATAGTGGCCTCATGGGTGCCACCACCCAGGATCTCTCCGTTGGCGACCTTCAGGCGGACCGGTCTCCGGCTGGGCTGCAGGAATTCCTCCTTGAACAATCCTCTCCGGACCAGGCTCACCTGGGCACCCGTATCCACCAACACATCCACCACCTTCTCCTCTCGTCCGCACCGGACTCGCACTTTCAAGTGCAACTGCCGCTCGTCGCCATGAGGTGTATGGACGACTCTCACGGCATGCAACTCTAGCACGTCCGGGTGCATCAGGACTTCAAGGGTATGGTCACGGATGGTGTAGATCTTGGGTTGGTCCTGCCCGTCCACGGGGCTCTCCGTGGTCGCTCCTTCCTTCTTGCCATGTCCCGTACCCACATGTACTTCCCTTGGCAGGGCGCTCCAGGGGTTGAGAGTGGCGAAACTCAGTGGTTTTGGCTCTTCTGGAGCCTTCTTCGGCACCCGATGTGCCTTCGCTTTCTCTGTGATTCCACTGATTTTCGGAGGAAAGACCTCCGAGGTCCCACTCCCGTGGGGGCTCCTCTAGACTTGGCTTCCCGCAGCCCCCTCCGGCTGCGATCCGCCAGGACTTTGTCCACCACGTTGCTGGGCCTTGAGTTCCTCCAACGTCCTCAACATGTCCTCAGCAACCTCCTCGATCGACCTCACTCGTCGGTCTTGGCCAGGTCCACCACCATAGCCTCTTCCTCCGCCTTTTCCTTGGCCTTTGCCTTGGCCTTTTCCCCCGTCTCCGCCCTTCGCCTTCCAATTGGAAATCCGCTGCTCCTTGGGCTTCTTCTCGGGGTGGGCGGCAAAGTAGGCCTTCTTGTCCGCCTCATACACCTTGCACTGACGGTGGTCGTGTGCATGGTTGTTTCCCTTGCCATAACAGACCCAGCACCCGTCGTGCTGAGACCTGTACTCTCCGAACGAGAGCGGTGGGTTCCCGATCCTCCTTGGCTCTTTGCCCTTCTTGGGTCCCACCTGGGTCCATCTGGACCGATCCTGCCCATGGTTCCTCAGGTTGTGCGCCACAAACGCGAAGAAATGGGCCTCCTCGTGATCCTCCCGGGACCAGTGGTCTTGGCCACTTCCACTACCATCCTCCGCAGAATTGGCCGTGTCCTCCTGGATCTCCCGATGATGGCGGTCTCCTCAGTGGCCTCGTTGTCCATGACCATGTCGATCCTGCACGTGGGCCTCGTTCTTCGCATTGAGCTTCAACTCCACCGTGATGTACTTCACGATCTCGTCCAGGCTCATGCGGGCGAAGATGACCTGCATTCTCAGCGGCTCCCCGCGCCTCCACTCCACGTTGTTGAGGCGCAGCAACCTTTGCCCCATGGAGTCTCCAAATACCTCCACGTACACGGCGTTCTTCAGTCCCAACATCCGGTTGGGCTCGCCCAGGTTCCTCCTGAAGAACTCCATGATACCCGCATGGGTATCCTCCGCCGCCATGATCCTCACCGCCACCCGCTTCTTGGCGCGCTTCTTCTCCTCGTCCTCCACTCGCCTCTTCCATTGGCCGGGGAGGACGTCCTTCAGGAGGTGGCGGATCTCGCTGGCCTCGTTCCAGTCCTCCACCAGCTTGAGGCATCTGCGGTACTTCCGCAGATACCGGTTCCACTCCCGGACCCTCAACTCACCGCGGTCCAGCGGCAGCGGGATGGACCACAAGTCCTCCAGCTTCTGATTCGGAGCGTCCACCCGCTCCTCATCCTCCAACCACTGGAGGCAGGCCTGCTCCGTCCTGATCAGTCCTTCCCGGATCTGATCCCGCAGCTCCTCCTTCAGGTCCTGCGCCAGCCGGTGTGGGAATGTCCGGCATACCCACTTATCCCGCGGCGCTCCCCGCATCTCGCCGACGACCTCCTCGGCGAAGTCCTCCCAATCCAGGATGAAATCATCCAGGTTGGAGGCGTTGCCATCGTAGTAGGGGATTTTGATTCCCCTGAGGTCGTCAATCCTGATGGCGTCTCCGACGTCCCCAGCCACCACTCCACCGAGACGGATACCACCTGTGGCCGGGGGCTGTGAGTACACTCCCCGTACATCCCTCTCCTCCATGGAGTGCGGTCCAGTTGGGCCTGAACCCATGGGGTTTGGAATGCGGGAAGGACTTGCTCCATCGGCCGTCCATATCCCCCCCGTATTGGGGTCCTTAGCCCACAGGTTTCCGCCTGGATGACCTCGACCATGTCCGTCGGCGCTTCCCATGGTTCGCCCCTGCATGGCCTGGCTCTGGATCTCGTCTTCCGCATAAACTACCATATTCGTCGTGATCGGTAGATTCTGGGCGGCATGGGACATCTGCACCGTCAGGCTCCTCGGGTCCGTGGTTACGTGCCCTTTCCGCATGGACCCAGCCGGTGCCGTGTGTTCCCCGAGCATTGTGGATTCGCTGAACATGGGAACAAACGGCAGCGCACCCGGGTCAACACGCGGAGGCGCGTATGGTGCCTCTGCAGGGCCGCCCATGGGTTTATCCATGGCGCTCCTGAGGGTCTTAACCCGCTCCACCAGCTCTGCCGCGGCCGGCTTTGCCGGGAGCTCCGAACCCGAGGCGAGGGGCTGTAGCTCCTCTAGCCTTTTCAGGCGTCCCGACATGTCCTCCACAAGGTGGAGGAGACTGTCCACCACTCGCTGCTGCTTCTCCAGGGCCACCTCCAGATTCTCCCGGTACCGGTCCCGTTCCACTCGCAGCTCCTCCATGTCTTTCTCCGCGGCCGACTGGTCATCCAGGATCCCGGCGACGTCCGTCTCTAGGCCGTCCTTCGCGTTGTCCAGGCTGTCGAGGCGGTGCACGATGGCGTCCATCCCCATCTTCGGGTACTTGCCCATGAGGAAGGACACGTGCTCGCAGTGGCACGCGGCGTGCTTTCCGCCTGATCCAGCGCATCCCGTGTTTCCCGGCGCCTCAGACTCATCGCCCATGGGCGTATCGCCTATGGCGTCCGTCTCTGGTCCTGTGTGCCGGGGCACAGGTGCCGTCTGGGCCCTGGCTGGCCTCTCCAAGCCCTCGGCGTCGTGCTTCAGGGCGGTCTCGGGGGCCGTATGCGCCCTGGCGATCGGCGCGGACATCTCCGACTCCGAAGGTGGCTCGTAGGCTGTCCGATAGCCCTCGGAGTGCCCCTCGGATTCCCACAGCCTGACCGGGCTGGGGTCCGTGTCCATACCCCCGGCGTCCCTTGCCGCGGACTTGGGTGACCCGCGCTTCCGGTAGCGCCGGGCCCGTCCTCCACTGCTGCCTGAATGGCAGGCCTCATCAGAGTCCTCCGCGGCGGAGCGGAGGTTGCATGCCTTTTGGCAGCGACGCTCACACATGGAGACCAGGTCCTCCATGTCACGTCCTCCTCTTCCCGAATGTCGTACTTCCCTTCGGGCTTCAACTTCCGGAATTCGCCATGCTCTTGAACGTCTCGGTTCTTCTATGGCTCCAATCTCCGGCGTGGTCTCCACCGAGTCCACAATACGCACCCGCGGCGTACTTGGGCAGGGCTCATGAGGGCCCAAATCCCCGGGTCGGTGGTAGGTAGGGGCAGCAGGTAAGCCTCTGCTACCATAAAGAAGGTCCCTACCAGGACCGGCCCCCGCTGTGCCCCTTCCGCCTGGTACCCCTGCTGATTTACTCCGGATCAACGATTGCATTTCTCAAAATCCTCAAAGTCCAGGGTCCAAAATCCAAAAATATAGAAAATGTAATCCTTCTTCAACCCTGAACAGCAACCGGATCCCACAAATACAGCAATGGCCCAATTCACAATCCAAATCAGGCTGCGGGCTTTCGTTCAGCACACCGGTCGTCTCACGGTGGCGGGCATGTACAAGAATTGCACCAAGGAAGAAAGCCCTGAAATTGGCATATGAACACAAATAAGGCAAAGTTGGGGAAAGATGGAAACGTACACAATCACAGCCATAGACCCCTCATTCCCTGGACTCAAGACCTTCCCTTGACTCACCAACATGTTGCCCTGAACCCAGTCAAATAAGATGGCTAAATGCCATGTGTCGAAAGTCACTACATAAACCCCAAAAATGTGTTCACTCCCAAGCCTCTAAATCCTAGCCCAATAGGGGAGGTGGCGTGTCATGGCCTAGAGTGGCACTCAGGACCATGCCCTACCCTGACATAACCTTGGTTGGACTTGGAGTCGAATGGGCTTGGAGATATGCCCCATGAGTTTGAACTCATAACATGCCAAAAAACTACCAATTCACACCATATTGGCCATATATCAAATATATGCTCAAAATTGAAGTTACCACTTATCCGAAGGCTCAGAGTATGCATGGAATCGAAGTCTAGTATTCATGGAGGATAGAGACCAAAGGTCAATGCCCATGTACATCCCCACTTTACCCTCGAAACCCCTTCGGATATGGGCGCCACGCACTGCCCAAGTCAGCCCATGATCTTGAGACCAATTCTTGTGATCCTTCGTGCGCCAAGCCAAATGGAGTACGCGATCCGGCATATGGTGGTGTTCAACTCCAAAGCATATGCCAACATATGAACAACATACCATGGTTCGACTCTCCATAGGCTTCTTGCTGTTTGCCGACCAGGTAAGTACACAAAACGCAAAAATGAGCAAAAATTGAGGTCAAAAACATGAAAATATGACCAAATACAAAGTTGTCATGATAATATATCTCTATGCTCACCCATGATATCCGCTCATGGTTCAATACACAAATGATTGGAACCATTTACGAACAATTCCCCCACTTGGATCCCCAATCGGGCGCATGGAGATACCTTCGCCACTCATATCTACATGCTGCATGAAAATGGGAGTGCACTCATGGATCTCTTTGCCAAACATACCATGAGCAATACATACGCGGTAGACTTGGTCTAGCGCTTTGAATTCCACAATTGGGACATGGGCAAAGCCCTTGTCACGTATGGCTTTCCATCTCTTCGGCCACACGAAGATATATAACATGGGCGTGAGCATATCAAACATATACCATGCATATAACACATACCCTCAAAATGTGGCTCCCACCATGATATGCCATGCCCCTCCATGGACATAACTTCACGTTAAAAATACGTAGGAACCCAAGGAAAGTATCTTTGCAACCCCAACACTCATGCGGTACACTCGAAAGTCGCAACAAAATATTCGGTTGCACGGTCCAAGAGTTGTGTATCCCTTTCTACCCTCTTGACCCTTATCCCTTGCTACACCGGGCATGTGTACACAACAAAGGCGTTTGATGCTTCCTGAATTAACTTGAGACCAAGGCGCTTGCAACGCAACTTTCCTTATTCTCTTTCCTCACACTCGCTCGTAGATATGGCCCTTCAAAGTGGTCCCACGATTCACTTTTGTTTCCCTTATATCTCCAAGTCAAATGGGTGGCAAGTATAAGGGAAACCTGATTCGGGCATAGGGAAAAGAGTATGACCACTCGAAGAAGACCAATTCAAGTGCGGCGATGTCGAAGTCGAAAATCCGATTTCGACATCGCGAAAAATTCAGAATAAAATTTCGAGTGCATATTTAGAAAATTGCGGAAGCAACGAACCCTTTACAGATGAAATCTGACCCTTCATCGGGATTTCCGCCAAAATATCTGGAAATAACAGTTAACCAATCGGTTAACGCAAAATCGCGAGCCAACTGACGGTCGCCGATACATTGACCATCAGAACGAAAGGCTGAAAAATTACGGAAACATTATGATAATAAAACCCTGTTGATTCCTGATATTCTGATATATAGATCTCCGCTGGCGGCGCCTCCATACTGAATGTGGCCGCTCATAGCCGGAATGGCCAAACCTATCACACTATCACATCAGGTTAGGTCAGGTGGATGGAAGAGTATGATATCAGCCAATGGCGGCTTGCCGGCACATAGATACACACCCCAAGTGACCCCAAGATGGCCACGGGGGTCCGAACCGGCTTCACCCTATTCCCGTCTCTCCGCACTGAAAACTTTGTCTCCCGCTTAGGCGGGGACACCCAAAAGTGGACCGGGGACATTTTGGTGCACCCCGGGACCCCCTCAAACAGAGTGCCGAGGTGGGTACATATGTACTCCACCTCGGCATACCCCGCACCACCCGTCTCACACACGCGCGTGCGCATCGTGCCGTCCGGGTGGGCCTCAAAAAACAGGGCATACAGGTGCCCCACACCCGGAGCGCCACGGGGGGCACCCAACCGCCGGAGGCTCAGGGGGTGGCGCCGGTCCGCCCATCTCCCCGGAATGTAATACACATCCGGGACCTCTCGGAGCGTGCCATGGCTCGCACTCTCCACCAACTCCTTCTTCCCCCCATACTTGTACACCAGCTGAGGCTTCCGGCGTACGGCACCCTTGGCGGGAGGTTTGGGGCTTGGTTTGGGCCGGGGGGCGGGGGGTTGGGGGGGTGCGTTGATTCCACCTCAATACTCAACTCCGGTTCAATGTCCACCGGGGCCTGCCGCTCCTCCTCTTTCTCCTCCCCCCCCTCCTCCTCTTCGGTCTCCCCCCCCACCTCCTCTTCGGTCTCTTCCACCTCCTCCTCTTCGGCCTCCTCCACCTCCTCCTCTTCGGCCTACTCCCCCTCCTCCTCTTTGGCCCCCTCCACCCCCTCCCCCCCCACAAAAACATGGTCCCCCTGGAAATATCGTAGGCGCTCCTCGTAGTCGGCGACGTCGTCGGGCGACCACTCACGGAGGCGGAGATGTTGCCCCCTTTGGTACACCTCCTCCGCGTGTTGGTGCGCCGGCACCCTCACGTCCCCCAAGTCCCCCTTGTCCTAAAAAATTTTGCGCACCGCCCGGCCCAATGGGTGCGCAAGGGGCAGGAGGAGCTCGCAGGGCACCTCCCACTCCACCTCCTCGTTTGCCCATGCGGGCAAACCTCGCTCTTCTCTGTCCTCCGCGACCTTGACGGTCGCGAAGTCAGAAATCCCGAAAAAAAAAATGTTTCGGGTTGGCCCCCCTCCCCCACCCCCGGAACATTGCGGAATGCTCCTCCCGCTTTTTGGTGTTCTTTTTGGCGTCCCAAAAAGAACTAATGGTAACTTGAGGGCAATACCATTCCCCCATGAAGGTATTGCCCTCCTCGTCACCCACAACAACCGCCGGGGGGTCCCATGTGGGGGGCAATGCGCCACTCTCGCGAACCCCGCGGCGCCACCTCGCGAAGGGGGGTCCCTGGCAGACCCGGCGCACGATGTACGTGTCACGCGGGCCTGTGCTTTGGGGCCGGGGAACCACGGCCTGCAAGACCTTGACGTTGGCGTCGAAGGTCTCCCCCACACTGAACCGCACGAGCTCGCGGTCCTTGGGGTCGGCGACAGCCAGCACCTCGTCCTTCTGCATGGTGCTGACCGATGCTGCAAAAAGGATACATGCAGTAAAGTGTGCCAACGACAAGAGGCGCCCTCCCAAACCCCACTCCAAGGTTGTGTCACCTAACCCAAACAAAACCTAAACACGCTTCTATACACATATGGGCCCGTAATGGGCCATTGCTAAGGCCTCAAAGACGAGAGGCGCGCTCCCAAACCCCACTCCAAGCTTGTGTCACCTAACCCAAACAACACCCAAACACGCTTCTATACACATATGGGCCCGTAATGGGCCATTGCTAACGCCTCACAGACGAGAGGCGCGCTCCCAAACCCCACTCCAAGCTTGTGTCACCTAACCCAAACAAAACCCAAACACGCTTCTATGCACATATGGGCCCGTAATGGGCCATTGCTAATGAAGAAGTAGGGGGGAGGGCAACCTCCAAGGGAAGCTTGGCATGCACGACCCCAATCCCATGAAATCCAAGACTTCCTCTCCAATTCTGACTGATCTTCCATCAGTCTGGGTTTCTCCAAAGAATTCTGTGATCCTTGCCTCAGCCATGACACAATCTGGCGTCCTGGGCAAAGAGATGATGGTATATGTAGACAATATAAACATGTAGACAAGTAATATGTATATGTAACACTTCTATACTATAAAATAGCTTAGAAGAGAAGACGAAATGAAGGCGGCGGCGTCGCCGCCATCAGAAAATCTGACGGCTACGAGTCGTCGCCATCAGGATCTCCACTGAGATCCTGCCCAAACTGGGCCAAACAGTGGTTTTTGGGCGAAAAACAGTGAAATATAGTGATTTTTGAGCCAAAAACACTCATTTCGCGTGTCTCTCCCCAACGCGTCGCGTAGCCGACACGACGCGTTTCTGTCCCAATTCAAACTATATATGAAGAGGGCCACTGTTGGGCCACACCATGGGCGTCTGGCTGATTCTTGGGATCACCTCAAGATTTTTTAAAAAAATCGTGAACGTGACTGACTTCGCAAAAATTGACCTTCGCGGAACGCCGCGAAAAGGGTCACGTTATATTCCTATATTTCTAAAAACGATAAATCAATAATAAAATTGATTAAAATCTTCAGAAATCGTGAAATAAAACTTCGATCTTGGGCTGCGTCGCGCAGGCGACGAACGTCGTCGCCAGCCCAAAATGACGAAAAATGACGATTTCTGGGGTATTTTACAGAAGTCCCACAGAAATCGGGATGCCATAAGGCTGGGAATCAGCCGAGGAAAATTCCTGATGCGAAGAGCGCCACAGGCTGGGCAGCGGGTATGGGTGAGGCACCCCATACCGCTTCACTAACGCCTCAAAGACGAGAGGCGCGCTCCCAAACCCCACTCCAAGCTTGTGTCACCTAACCCAAACAAAACCCAAACACGCTTCTATGCACATATGGGCCCGTAATGGGCCATTGTCACGGCACGGCAAAGAGGATGGGAAAGGCACATACCTGACTCCTTACGTTTCGCTTCCTCCTCACGGTCCTTGGCTTCCTTGCGCTCCTTCATCCTCCGAATGAGCTCCTCCGCACCCTTTCTCCCTGAACAAACCAACCAACAAATGTACAATGTGCGGGAGAAAAAAGGGGCAAACAAGAAAAAATGCACAATGAACACAAAAAGGACAAGCAGACAAGTGACGCCACCACGGGGATACCTCGCTCGCTTGGCGTCTTGGGTGCACCCTCGGCGCGTGGCTCCGGCGAACGGCGTGGGGTCGTTGCGCGTGATGTTGGTGACGTTGTCGTTCGCCAAGGCTGTCATACCAATTGACATGCCACGGTTGGGCCCCATCAAAGGCGACCTCATCCTCTTCTGCAACACAAAGAATAGGTAGGATGGAGGTAGGATAGGGAAAGCACGCATTTTGCATGAAAATGACGTGAAACGCACAACCAAATCAAAATGTTTGCAACCACATACCATCCGGGTGGGACCACCAATATTCCGTGGGAGTCTCCGCATCCTTCTCATACGCCTCGTCCGGCAACTCGATTTCTTTGCCTCCCTTCCCAATTTTTCCCTTCCATGGCTTCTTAAATCCTTTGGGGGGCAGCACATGAGGGTCGTGGGGCGGCGATGGGAATACTTGGATGGGTGCGCTGATTGGGTGGGGACCCGGAGCTTGGTCTGCGTCCTCGGGGTCCTTCCAGTCCCAAGCAGCAGTGGCAGTTGCTTTGGCAGACATAGTTTTGCGAAATTAAGAGCTACAGAGCGCCAGGAAATGCACATCCCGTAACCTGGCACGCGATGCATCTGTCCCCCCTGTCAGAAATGTACTGTGATAAAACAAAAAGGTTTTCAGTTCTGTCAAAATTTGATTTGGATGCGCGTGCGCAATGTGGGCAGATCCTTTAGTCCTACGCGTAGTCCTAAGTAGTGATAGGGCTGCGTCCTCACAGTTGGGTATCCAGCCTACGCGGTGATCCTATCAGGGTTCGCACTGGTGCCATCGGTAGGGATGGCAGAGGCTCCGCATTGATCCTGTTGTCGGCCCATCACTCACGGTATGAGAAGTTGAAGTTGGATGGCATGTACGTTGTGGACTGTGGAAGATGTCAGTCCAATATTTCCGGCCAAACGATGTTTTCAATGACTCCATAGTTGTTTGCGTCAACCTGCAAGTCCGTTGCTGTCCATACTTTGATAGCGCTTGAATTTCCGCAGCGTGATAGAGCAACATAAACTTGACCATGTGAAAACGGTCGGGTTGCCAATAAGAGACCCACTTTGGAAAACGTCTGACCTTGGCTTTTGTTAATGGTCATACAGAAGGCTAGCTTTACAGGAAATTGGCGACGAATGAATTTGATAGGGAGATCATCATCATCAGATACTGTGAGATTAATCCGGGGTATGCAAACGGAGTTTCCCTTCTGTGTTCCTGTTAGCACCGTTGCTTGGATTGTGTAGCGAAGACACGAAGTAACACTCAATCGGGTGCCATTCGTAAGGCCAGCAGCACGATTCAAGTTGCGGATGAGTATTATTGGTTCTGCAACCTTAAGATTGAGGCGATGTTGCGGCATTCCTCATGGGAGTAACGTGTTTACGAACTCGTTTGGGTAAATGTTGGATTGGGCTTCAGAATCTTCGCCAAAATAATCAGCTGACTCATAAACATATAAATCAGAGGCCGTGGGATGCCGCCGACACTCCACTTCAGGGGCTGCAGTCGAAGGAGATGAAGCGACTTGCAAGCATGAATACCTGCAAAGAGCAATGAGTGCACCGGCCAGGGGAGTATTGCACCCAGTGATGCAATGCCAGCAGGAAGTTCGCTCTAAGCCACTCAGGGTCAGAAAAAACGGCAGTGGTTTGCAGAATTTGATTTTACACATGTGCCGTGCTGTGCAGCCCCGGCGCTGGCGCTTGCGATAACATTGACGAATAGCGCTAACAGGTGGTTCTGGGAGTAGTTACAGACGGTTAGCGCCCGCTCCGCCCACTGAACAGCCAGAATCGGCGAAGATGCAACCGTACTGCATGCCGATGGATGCGCCTAAAAAATTCGCATATATTTGTGTAATTAGAAAAAAAAATGCCGCCTTGTAGCATCAATTATTTTTCTGCGAGGCGCACACGCGCGCCGCTGCCAGGCCCGCGCCTGGACACGACGACGACGACGACGACGAGTCTGAAAATAATAGAAACTAGTGCGAATGCCCGCGCTTGAAGCGCGGGCCATATCACCATATCACCATAGCACCATATCTCACACCGCACCGCATTCCGCATACGCAATACAACACACCTCATGTCCCGTACCTCATATCCCGTGCCACATGACTCATGTCTCAAACATCATATCCCGTTGTACCGTACTTTATGAGTGAAATTTACCCCTCCTAAACTGTACTCTGACACCACATTTCACACCGCGATTCGCATAATCCATATTTACAAACACATCACCCATACCTCACACTGTGTACAACATACCGCATATCCCGTACCTCGTATCCCGTACCTCATGACTCATGTCTCAAACCTCATATCCCGTACTCTATGAGTGCAATTTAACCCTCCCAAACTGTACTTTGACACCACATTTGACACCGCGATTCGCATAATCCATATTTCCAAACACATCACCCATGCCTCACACTGTGTACAACATACCGCATATCCCGTACCTCATATCCAGTACTCTATGAGCGAGAGAACTGTCGCCACTGCTGCCTGTTGGCTAAATCGCCAAAAGTCAACAGGCGGGATTATTCGTGCGGATACCCGGATAATCGATTGTACAGTACATACAGATTTTTAAAACACACGATTCCATGATTTCAGATCGATTTCTCGTGCCAGAAATCGAAATCACAATTCTGCCAGATGCCATTTGACGGGCACGGGCGCGCGCCAGCAGCAGCGTGCACAATTGGGAGGACTTTTTGGGTATGACGAACGACGACGACAACAACGACAAACGATGACAACGAAGGAACCATACCACAATTAAATATATGGCCCGCGCTTGAAGCGCGGGCCATATCACCATATCACCATAGCACCATATCTCACACCGCACCGCATTTCACATACCCAATACAACACACCTCATGTCCCGTACCTCATATCCCGTGCCACCTGACTCATGTCTCAAACATCAGATCCCGTACTCTATGAGTGAAACTTACCCCTCCTAAACTGTACTCTGATAGCACATTTGACACCGCGATTCGCATAATCCATATTTCCAAACACATCACCCATACCTCACACTGTGTACAACATACCGCATATCCCGTACCTCGTATCCCGTACCTCATGACTGATGTCTCAAACCTCATATCCCGTACTCTATAAGCGAGAGAACTGTCGCCACTGCTGCCTGTTGGCTAAAATCGCCAAAAGTGAACAGGCAGGATTATTCATGCAGATACCCGGATAATCGATTGTACAGTACATACAGATTTTTAAAACACGTGATTCCATGATTTCAGATCGATTTGTCGTGCCAGAAATCGAAATCGCAAATCCGCCAGATGCCATTTGACGGGCACGCGCGCGCGCCTGCAGCAGCGTGCACAATTGGGAGGATTTTTTGGACGAACGACGACAACGACGACCACGACAACGACGAACCATACCACAATTAAATATATTAACTAGTGAGAATGCCCGCGCTTGAAGCGCGGGCCATATCACCATATCACCATAGCACCATATCTCACACCGCACCGCATTTCGCATACCCAATACAACACACCTCATGTCCCGTACCCCATATCCCGTGCCACATGACTCATGTCTCAAACATCATATCCTGTACCCTATGAGTGAAATTTACCCCTCCTAAACTGTACTCTGACACCACATTTCACACCGCGATTCGCATAATCCATATTTCCAAACACATCACCCATACCTCACACTGTGTACAACATACCGCATATCCCGCACCTCGTATCCCGTAGCTCACTCAAACATCATATCCCGTACTCTATGAGTCAAATTTACCCCTCCTAAAATGTACTCTGACACCACATTTGACACCACGATTGGCATAGTGCGAGTGCAAATGCCCGCGCTCCAAGCCCGGGCCATATCACCATATCACCATATCACCATAGCACCATATCTCACACCGCACCGCATTTCGCATACCCAACACAAGACCCCTCATGTTCCGTACCTCATATCCCGTGCCACATTACTCATGTCTCAAACATCACATCCCGTACTCTATGAGTGAAATTTACCCCTCCTAAACTGTACTCTGACACCACATTTGACACCGTGATTCGCATAATCCATATTTCCAAACACATCACCCATACCTCACACTGTGTACAACATACCGCATATCCCGTACGTCGTATCCCGTACCCCATGACTCATGTCTCAAACCTCATATCCCGTACTCTATGACTGAAATTTACCCCTCCTAAACTGTACTTTGACACCACATTTGACACCACGATTTGCATAGTGCAAGTGCAAATGCCCGCGCTCGAAGCGCGGGCCATATCACCATATCACCATAGCACCATATCTCACACCGCACCGCATTTCGCATACCCAACACCAGACGCCTCGTGTCCCGTACCTCATATCCCGTGCCACATGACTCATGTCTCAAACATCACATCCCGTACTCTATGAGTGCAATTTACCCCTCCTAAACTGTACTCTGACACCACATTTGACACCGCGATTCGCATAATCCATATTTCCAAACACATCACCCATGCCTCACACTGTGTACAACATACCGCATATCCCGTACCTCGTATCCCGTACCTCATGACTCATGTCTCAAACCTCATATCCCGTACTCTATAAGCGAGAGCGCCACTGCTGCCTGTTGGCTAAAATCGCCAAAAGTCAACAGGCGGGATTATTCGTGCAAATACCCGGATAATCGATTGTGCAGTACATACAGGTTTTCAAAACACGTGATTCCATGATTTCAGATCGATTTGTCGTGCCAGAAATCGAAATCGCAAATCCGCCAGATGCCATTTGACGGGCACGCGCGCGCGCCAGCAGCAGCGTGCACAATTGGGCGGATTTTTTGGGTATGACGAACGACGACGACAAACGACGACGACAAACGACGACGAACGAACCATAGCACAATTAAATATAATAACTAGTGCGAATGCCCGCGCTTGAAGCGCGGGCCATATCACCATATCACCATAGCACCATATCTCACACCGCACCGCATTTTGCATACCCAATACAACACACCTCATGTCCCGTACCTCATATATCCCGTGCCACCTGACTCATGTCTCAAACATCATATCCCGTACTCTATGAGTGAAACCTAGCCCTCCTAAACTGTACTCTGACACCACATTTGACACTGCAATTCGCATAATCCATATTTCCAAACACATCACCCATACCTCACACTGTGTACAACACCCGCATATCCCGTACCTCGTATCCCGTACCTCATGACTCATGTCTCAAACCTCAAATCCCGTACTGTATAAGCGAGAGAACTGTCGCCACTGCTGCCTGTTGGCTAAAATCGCCAAAAGTCAACAGGCGGGATTATTCGTGCAGATACCCGGATAATCGATTGTACAGTACATTCAGATTACATGAATCCATGATTTCAGATCGATTTGTCGTGCCGGAAATCGAAATCGCAAATCCGCCAGATGCCATTTGACGGGCACGCGCGCGCGCCAGCAGCAGCGTGCACAATTGGGAGGATTTTTTGGGTATGACGAACGACGACGACGACAAACGACAACGAACCATACCACAATTAAATATATTAACTAGTGTGAATGCCCGCGCTTGAAGCGCGGGCCATATCACCGTATCACCATAGCACCATATCTCACACCGCACCGCATTTCACATACCCAATACAACATACCTCATGTCCCGTACCCCATATCCCGTGCCACCTGACTCATGTCTCAAACATCATATCCCGTACTCTATGAGTGAAATTTACCCCTCCTGAACTGTATTCTGACACCACATTTGACACCACAATTCGCATAATCCATATTTCCAAACACATCTCCCATACCTCACACTGTGTACAACATACCGCATATCCCGTACCTCGTATCCCGTACCTCATGACTCATGTCTCAAACCTCATATCCCGGACTCTATCAAACATCATATCCCGTACTCTATGAGTGAAATATACCCCTCCTAAGCTGTACTCTGACACCACATTTGACACCGCGATTCGCATAATCCATATTTCCAAACACATCACCCATGCCTCACACTGTGTACAACATACCGCATATCCCGTACCTCGTATCCCGTACCTCATGACTCATGTCTCAAACCTCATATCCCGTACTCTATAAGCGAGAGGGCCACTGCTGCCTGTTGGCTAAAATCGCCAAAAGTCAACAGGCGGGATTATTCGTGCAGATACCCGGATAATCGATTGTGCAGTACATACAGGTTTTCAAAACACATGATTCCATGATTTCAGATCGATTTCTCGTGCCAGAAATCGAAATCGCAAATCTGCCAGATGTCATTTGACGGGCACGCGCGCGCGCCAGCAGCAGCGTGCACAATTGGGCGGATTTTTTGGGTATGACGAACGACGACGACGACGACGACGACGAACCATGGCACAATTAAATATATTAACTAGTGCGAATGCCCGCGCTTGAAGCGCGGGCCATATCACCATATCACCATAGCACCATATCTCACACCGCACCGCATTTCGCATACCCAATACAACACACCTCATGTCCTGTACCTCATATCCCGTGCCACCTGACTCATGTCTCAAACATCATATCCCGTACTCTATGGGTGAAACCTACCCCTCCTAAACTGTACTCTGACACCACATTTGACACCGCAATTCGCATAATCCATATTTCCAAACACATCACCCATACCTCACACTGTGTACAACATACCGCATATCCCGTACCTCGTATCCCGTACCTCATGACTGATGTCTCAAACCTCATATCCCGTACTGTATAAGCGAGAGAACTGTCGCCACTGCTGCCTGTTGGCTAAAATCGCCAAAAGTCAACAGGCGGGATTATTCGTGCAGATACCCGGATAATCGATTGTACAGTACATTCAGATTACATGTATCCATGATTTCAGATCGATTTGTCGTGCCAGAAATCGAAATCGCAAATCCGCCAGATGCTATTTGACGGGCACGCGCGCGCGCCAGCAGCAGCGTGCACAATTGGGAGGATTTTTTGGGTATGACGAGCGACGACGACGACGACGACGACGACGAACCATAGCACAATTAAATATATTAACTAGTGCGAATGCCCGCTCTTGAAGCGCGGGCCATATCACCATATCACCATAGCACCATATCTCACACCGCACCGCATTTCGCAAACCCAATACAACGCACCTCATGTCCTGTACCTCATATCCCGTGCCACATGACTCATGTCTCAAACATCATATCCCGTACTCTATGAGTGAAACTTACCCCTCCTAAACTGTACTCTGACACCACATTTCACACCGCGATTCGCATATTCCATATTTCCAAACACATCACCCATGCCTCACACTGTGTACAACATACCGCATATCCCGTACCTCGTATCCCGTACCTCATGACTCACGTCTCAAACCTCATATCCCGTACTCTATGAGTGAAATATGCCCCTGCTAAACTGTACTCTGACACCACATTTGACACCGCGATTCCCATAATCCATATTTCGAAACACATCACCCATACCTCACACTGTGTACAACATACCGCATATCCCGTACCGGGTATCCCGTACCTCATGACTCATGTCTCAAACCTCATATACCGTACTCTATAAGCGAGAGAACTGTACTCTATGAGTGACATTTACCCCTCCTAATGACTCATGTCTCAAACATCATATCCCGTACTCCAAGAGTGAAATTTACCCCTCCCAAACTGTACTCTGACACCACATTTGACACCGCGATTCCCATAATCCATATTCCCAAAACACATCACCCATACCTCACACTGTGTACAACATACCGCATATCCCCTACCTCGTATCCCGTACCTCATGACTCATGTCTCAAACCTCATATCCCGTACTCTATAAGCGAGAGAACTGTCGCCACTGCTGCCGGTTGGCTAAAATCGCCAAAAGTGAAAAGGCGGGATTATTCGTGCAGATACCCGGATAATCGATTGTACAGTACATACAGATTTTTAAAACACGTGATTCCATGATTTCAGATCGATTTGTCGTGCCCGAAATCGAAATCGCAAATCCGCCAGATGCCATTTGACGGGCACGCGCCCGCGCCAGCAGCAGCGTGCACAATTGGGCGGATTTTTTGGGTATGACGAACGAAGACGACAAACGACGACGACAAACGACGACGAACGAACCATAGCACAATTAAATATAATAACTAGTGCGAATGCCCGCGCTTGAAGCGCGGGCCATATCACCATATCACCATAGCACCATATCTCACACCGCACCGCATTTCACATACCCAATGCAACACACCTCATGTCCCGTACCTCATATCCCGTGCCACCTGACTCATGTCTCAAACATCATATCCCGTACTCTATGAGTGAAATTTACCCCTCCTAAACTGTACTCTGACACCACATTTGACACCGCAATTCGCATAATCCATATTTCCAAACACATCACCCATACCTCACACTGTGTACAACATACCGCATATCCTGTACCTCGTATCCCGTACCTCATGACTCATGTCTCAAACATCATATCCCGTACTCTATGAGTGAAATATACCCCTCCTAAACTGTACTCTGACACCACATTTGACACCGCGATTCCCATAATCCATATTTCCAAACACATCACCCATACCTCACACTGTGTACAACATACCGCATATCCCGTACCGGGCATCCCGTACCTCATGACTCATATCTCAAACCTCATATCCCGTACTCTATAAGCGAGAGAACTGTACTCTATGAGTGAAATTTACCCCTCCTAATGACTCATGTCTCAAACATCATATCGCGTACTCTATGAGTGAAATATACCCCTCCTGAACTGTACTCTGACACCACATTTGACACCGCGATTCCCATAATCTATATTTCTAAACACATCACCCATACCTCACACTGTGTACAACATACCGCATATCCCCTACCGGGTATCCCGTACCTCATGACTCATGTCTCAAACCTCATATCCCGTACTCTATAAGCGAGGGAACTATCGCCACTGCTGCCTGTTGGCTAAAATCGCCAAAAGTCAACAGGCGGGATTATTCGTGCAGATACCCGGATAATCGATTGTACAGTACATACAGATTTTAGAAACAAATGATCCAATGATTTCAGATCGATACCTCGTGCCAGAAATCGAAATCGCAAATCCACCAGATGCCATTTGACGGGCACGCGCGCGCGCCAGCAGCAGCGTGCACAATTGGGAGGACTTTTTGGGTATGACGAACGACGACGACGACGACGACGAACGAACGAACCATACCACAATTAAATATATTAAGAGAGAGAGAGAGAAGTCCTGCATAGCCATTCCCGTGGCGCCTTCGGTCTCAACGGGTCTTCATCTCCTCTTCATCCATGTCCTTTTCTTCCTCCTCCAACTGCTTCTTTTCCTCTTCCTTGGCCTTTTGCTCCTCTTCAACCTTTTTGGCATTCAAGAAGCTCAACATTTCGATTACAATCACTGTTACAAAGGAGGTAGAAAAAATGGTTTTCAACATGTGTTACATGTTTGTTTTTCCTTAATTGTTCATTCTAACCAAATCAAAATCTAAATCAAAAAATATTCACCGAGTGACGTGTTGCCCGCCATAGCATGCATCATCAGTCATTGTCATCATTGGACTGCATCACTACCCATCAAGTGCATTTGAACGCTAGACCGGGCGGTTTGCGGACCGGCCAGATCCGTTACCGCCTGCAGCAATACCCTAAATGCTGCGCACAGTATCAGCATTCAAAAAACAAAAGTACATTTGCAATTCTAAAATTCCCAGACATCGCATTTGCAATTCCAAAACGCAAATCCAAATTGCATTTGCAAATCCAAAATTTCCACAGGCTGCACGCGCGCGCGCCAGCAGGAGCGGGCACAATTGGGCGGATTTTTTGGGTATGACGAACGACGACGACAAACGACGACGACAAACGACGACGAACGAACCATAGCACAAATAAATATAATAACTAGTGCGAATGCCCGCGCTTGAAGCGCGGGCCATATCACCATATCACCATAGCAGCATATCTCACACTGCACCGCATTTCACATACCCAATACAACACACCTCATGTCCCGTACCTCATATCCCGTGCCACATGACTCATGTCTCAAACATCATATCCCGTACTCTATGAGTGAAATATACCCCTCCTAAGCTGTACTCTGACAGCACATTTGACACCGCGATTCGCATATTCCATATTTCCAAACACATCACCCATGCCTCACACTGTGTACAACATACCGCATATCCCGTACCTCGTATCCCGTACCTCATGACTCATGTCTCAAACCTCATATCCCGTACTCTATAAGCGAGAGCGCCACTGCTGCCTGTTGGCTAAAATCGCCAAAAGTCAACAGGCGAGATTATTCGTGCAGATACCCGGATAATCGATTGCGCAGTACATACAGGTTTTCAAAACACATGATTCCATGATTTCAGATCGATTTCTCGTGTCAGAAATCGAAATCGCAAATCCGCCAGATGCCATTTGACGGGCACGCGCGCGCGCCCGCAGCAGCGTGCACAATTGGGAGAATTTTTTGGGTATGACGAACGACGACGACGACGACCACGAACGAACCATAGCACAATTAAATATATTAACTAGTGCGAATGCCCGCGCTTGAAGCGCGGGCCATATCACCATATCATCATAGCACCATATCTCACACCGCACCGCATTTCACATACCCAATACAACACACCACATGTCCCGTACCTCATATCCCGTGCCACCTGACTCATGTCTCAAACATCATATCCCGTACTCTATGAGTGAAATTTACCGCTCCTAAACTGTACTCTGACACCACATTTGACACCGCGATTCGCATAATCCATATTTCCAAACACATCACCCATACCTCACACTGTGTACAACATACCGCATATCCCGTACCTCGTATCCCGTACCTCATCACTCATGTCTCAAACCTCATATCCCGTACCCTATAAGCGAGAGAACTGTCGCCACTGCTGCCGGTTAGCTAAAATCGCCAAAAGTTAAAAGGCGGGATTATTCGTGCAGATACCCGGATAATCGATTGTACAGTACATACAGATTTTTAGAACACGTGATTCCATGATTTCAGATCGATTTGTCGTGCCCGAAATCGAAATCGCAAATCCGCCAGATGCCATTTGACGGGCACGCGCCCGCGCCAGCAGCAGCGTGCACAATTAAGCGGATTTTTTGGGTATGACGAACGACGACGACGACGACGACGAACGAACCATAGCACAATTAAATATAATAACTAGTGCGAATGCCCGCGCTTGAAGCGCGGGCCATATCACCATATCACCATAGCACCATATCTCACACCGCACCGCATTTCGCATACGCAATACAACACACCTCATGTCCCGTACCTCATATCCCGTGCCACATGACGCATGTCTCAAACATCATGTACCGTTGTACCGTACTCCATGAGTGAAACTTACCCCTCCTAAACTGTACTCTGACACCACATTTGACACCGCGAATTGCATAATCCATATTTACAAACACATCACCCATACCTCACACTGTGTACAACATACCGCATATCACGTACCTCGTATCCCGTACCTCATGACTCATATCTCAAACCTCATATCCCGTACTCTATGAGTGAAATTTACCCCTCCTAAACTGTACTCTGACACCACATTTGACACCGCCATTCCCATAATCCATATTTCCAAACACATCACCCATACCTCACACTGTGTACAACATACCGCATATCCCGTACCTCGTATCCCGTAGCTCATGACTCTGAAAGTGCTGCCCTGGGTCGATGTGGGTGCCGGAGGGCTCGGGGCCGGCAAGACCAGTGGGGCAGGCACGCGAGGAGTCTTCCTGGATGTTGTTATTGGGGTTGGAACCAGAGACACGGACACCAACGGAGGCGAGAGCAGCGACAACAGAAGCAAGGTCCATGCTGATTGTGGTCCGGCAGAAAATCCCAGTCTATGAAGAAAATTGAGGGGAATTATTCTAAATACCTCTGAGTGTCCAAAACTGTCCGAATGAATTTAAATAATCCATTTATGTAAAATTGTATGGCCGATCAGGCCCGCGAGCGCGCGCCAGCGGCAAATGGCGATTCCAGCTAAAATAGCGGAATGCGGCGGATTTACGGGAAATGGACCGCGGAATCAAATCCGGCATATCAGAAATATATAGGAAATATCCTGTGACTGAGCTGCGAGGCGGCAATTCCGCCGAAGCAAAGAAAATGACCAAAATGTAGCCAATCTGGGCAGAATGTCTGAAAATCTGAGCAGATGGGGCTAGCCGCACTTACACTCCCCCTCCAAAAACACACTGGGGTGTGTCGCTACGTCAACGAAGAACGTAGTGCGGGTAAGTCCCAGAAAAACATAGAAACGAGCCTCGATGAGGCGAAATCTGCTTGATCTGACCTGATTTGGGCTGAATTGGCACTGAATCAGGCTGGATGAACCTGAAATGAGACGGAATGAGAAGTGACGAACAGTCCTCCGTGCAGTAAAACATTTGGTCACGGGCTAAAAAGCATGTAAACGTATCGAGAATCGATACCAAACCATGCATTGGTTGAGAATGAGGTAGATTATTGGTGGATTGAGTGGGGGGATCAAGAATTGGAGTGACATCTCAGCGCTCTGGCACAGTTTCGCTGTCGCGGGCACGCTACGGTGTCCTCGCCGAACTCTACATCGTGTTATCCCGCTTTTCTCGTTCTGAAAAGTACAGCATGTGGCTCAGATTTGGCGCATCTGGTGGATGATCACAAGATTCAGCAAAAATGAGAATGAATTTGAGCAGAGATTGAGGGGATTAAGCAATCACAGAGAGGTTAAACAAATACACATGTAGTCTACAGACCCTAAGTGCACAGAAGATCATAAGCGTCAACGAAGTTAAGCAAAGCCGTCGACAGATCTTCGAGGAATGATGGGAGATGACAAGGAAATCCATCTAAATTGTCCTAACATGAGTAAATTCCCTGAGATGAAGGTGAAATGAAGCGGAATGTGTACAACTGAAACTACCAACACCTTCGTTTAGACTAAAGTTAATATATATTGTCGTTTATTCAGCTCAATTGTGCTTTCCGGCACGTTGGTTCGCGAGCATCTAACAGATTCTATCAAAATGTGGATCATGTGATGATGCATCATGATGGGACATGCTGGCCCTGGATCCTTGGCATGTAACGCGCCGAAGGTTCGCTGAAGGCGCTTTACTGACAGTATATAACTGAGAGACACCGAATGTACAGTGGCGGTGGTGTCAATCGACTTGGACAAGGCCAATCCTTCGATGAAGTCCCACAAGACACTTGGATTTACCATTCTCGACAGTTTCTGGTCGAATTGACCTCACATTGGCGTGTGCCAAAAATACAACGAAGCTTACGGACTTCAGAGGTTGCTGTTAGAAGTCCCTAGAGCTCCTAGATGAAGATTGTCTGAACAATTGACGTCTGGGTTTCGTACAACAGTGGCAGAATGATGGACAAACCTGAGAAATTCAAGGTAAATTTGAGGATCCTGGATCTGAATCTGGACTTTGGCGTTAGCATCACAGCAAATGAAGGTACGATCTGAGTTCCTGGCGTCGCCTCTAGGGCAGCCAGTACTACAGGGGTTGCCTGTAGGGGTGAATGTCGCTGCGCAGCGTTTTGATTATGTACATTTGCTTCCATCTGCACGAGTAGCCAAATTCCAAAGATGCACAGACCAACAGAGACAAGATTACCCCGAATCTGCCTGAATTAAGCCTGAGTTTGGTTTTTTCTGAACACGGCAGCACACTCCGTCAGCGTATCTACGCCTTGTCTGCCTAACGGAGACCAAAGAAAAGTTGATTGACGTCAAATTATCAAACATTCGCAGTTCTCCACATCATGACATAAACAGAAAGAATGAACAGTGGATTGAGCAGAATGTGGTAGGATGGCTTCCTCAATTCGGCCAAGCACGAATACAGGTGACCACCAACCTGTCTGGTCGGGCCCTGGTACGGCTTGGGCGCTGCAAATCAGCGGCCGAACTCGAAGCTTGGTCCTCATTTGGCTCCTGGGCTGGCCTGACCACAGGAGGGGGGATCGACGGATCAGCCCTGGAATGTGGCTGCTGAGGGCCGTAAAAGGCTGGATCTCGATTCACCACAGGTCGTTTTCCGTCGCTCTCCACTTGTCTGTCTGGTTTCGACAAACAATCTGTCAGGAGTACGCCAATTTCGGGGTGCTTCTTGAGGAAGTCAATGAACCCCTTGGTGTATCCATGGACAAAAGATTGGGCTGGTTCCCAGTTGTTGTGACTGGAATCAAAGCCCCTCCACTCACACAAAAATTCCCATTCGCCCTTGGCGTCACGTCTTGCTTCAACAATCCTCTTGAGTTCGTACTTTCCCCCTTCGATTACCCGATCGGACAAGTGTTTTGCAGTCCAAAAAAGGGGTTTAACTCGATCCTTGGGGGAGGGGATCTCTCTCTTGAGGCGATCGCCCGAAACGTCAATTTCCCTGCCGACATCCACACGAATCCTCCACCTGTTCTCCCCAAGACGCGCTGTAACAGCGAATGGCCCCTCCCACAAGGGAAGAAGCTTGTCATCTCCGTCCAGGGTGGTTTCGGATTTTCGAAGCCAAACTCGATCATCGACTTCAAAATTGTGGGGGTTTTTTCGACCTTGATTTTGAACCCAAAGCCAGTCAGCTTGATGCTTTTCGATTAATTTCGACACAGATTTATCTGCTCGTTGGACTTCGTCCAAAAACAGCGAAGCATCCTTACAGGGGCGAGGATTATTCAACGGCATGTTCCACCAACACTTCTTTCGTCCAAAGACAATTTCATTTGGAGAAAGGCCATGATACAAAGGCGTGTTGTGGTAACGGCGAAGCAATGCGAAGAGAACTCCAAGCCAGTGGAAATCCTTCTCACTCGCGAGCTCCTTACGAAGCATATTTATAACAGAGCGGCCGGCTCTTTCGCCAGGCAACGCTCGATGCGAGTGGATTTCACACCTGAGGTGGTGGATTCCAAGGCGAGCACACAATTCTCTCCACCATTCGGAGGTGTACTCTTTGCCTGAGTCCGTGACCACCTCGGATGGGACGTCCCAGCCTCCCATCCAGGTCTGCGCGCACCATTTGGCGGCAGCCTTGCCAGTCATCGACTCAATGTTGCAAGGCAACACTTGAATGTAGCCGGAATGACGGCACTGAATAAGGAGCACACCATTGACTCTTTTGTTAGTCCAATGGCACTCTTCGTCATCGAGTTCACCGAGATAGAAGAAATCACTGGTGACTCTGTTAAAGAGACGCTCCGGAATAGGATGAGGCCTCAGATGGCCGTGCTTCTTCGCGCTGGGGGGCGTCGAGACAGCACATTGGGCACATCCGGCTGCTACTTTCATGCAATGAGTGTAGAGCCTCGATCCAAACAACCTATGCTTAATCATCGACCACAGTCGACGGCCATGTGCGTGGGGGGACTCCCATTTGTGCCACCAGTTTAACACTCGGGGGGCTAGGGCGTCTGGCACACACAATTTACCCTCCATCCACAGCTTCCCCCCATCCAACGAGTACTCTGCAAAAATCCCATCCCTGTGAGCATCTTTGGATTTGAGATTTCCAAAGACCTCCTTAAACATGGGATCCTGCAGGTAGTCGGACGTCCAGTCACGGATGATCAGGGAATCCTTAGGCAGGGGTGGAGTTTTGGCCGGATCTCGGCGCTTAATGCCCTCGATCAACCGAAATCGATTTACTCGTCGGGTGTAGTCAAACCGTTTCACACTCCCTGTGGAGGGATCGGTGACATTTTCCACGACTTTCATCGTTTTGGTGCAGATCTCGTGAGCATGCGCTGGATCTGTGATGGCCGTGATGTCGTGACACGGCAATGCGTGCTGTTTAACAGCGCACTGCATGCATGCACGTCGAATGAGTTTCTTTTCTTCCTGATCCCATTCGATGATTACATGGCGGTCCTGCTCCGTACCATGGATGTTGGTACTTTGCAGCCCCTCTGAGGCGGGGTAAGCCCATCGGCTCAGAGCATCCGCTACCGTGTTATGTTTACCAGGCAAATACGACACATGGAGGTCAAACAGAGAGAGAAATTCGTGCCATCTGGCCCGTCGACCAGCTGGGCTCGCGACAGTATCAATGTGTTCGGTGGCCCAATACTCCAGAGATCGATGATCCGTCAGGACCTCGACTCGATTGGTGCCAACCCACGATTGGTACTTTTTTAAAGCACAGATGATGGCGTAAGTCTCTTGCTCACGCGGCGACCATTGCATTTGGTGTGGAGCTAGCTTCCGAGACCAAAATGCAAGAGGGTAGTGATCGCCGGTGGCTTCATCAACCTGTTCAAGGACAGCTCCGATCGCGTACCTAGATGCGTCGGTTCTAATGTAGAAGGGTCGGTCAAATTGGGGCACATGCAACGTGGCGACTTCGCAGAGGGCTGCCTTCAAGTGATGGAAGGCCTCCTCGCACTCGTCAGTCCACTTGACACGAACCTTTGAACCTGCCTTGCCTGCATCTCTCCCTACCTTCAGTAATTCAGTGAGGGGGGCAGCAAATTTGGCATAATTCGGCACAAAAGTGTGGTAAAAATTGCAACAACCCAGGAATCCTCTCAACTCCGTGATCGTCTCAGGGCGCTTCCACTTCTGAATAGCGACGAGCTTCCCTGGACTGGGTCGTCGAGTGCCATTCTCTAGGAGAGAACCACAAAATTCGACTGATTTTAAAAATAATGTTCCCTTCTTTGGCCCACAGATCAGCTGATTGGCGTCAAGAATGTCCAAAACTTGGTTCAGCTGCTTCTCATGTAGGGCCACCAGCTCGGCTTCGGTCAGTCCCTCCCCCTCCGTCGCGATGATTATGTCATCTATGTACACACTCACGAAGGCACGAAGCTCCGGATGGGTTGTGAACAGCACATCCTCCATCATTCTTTGAAAAAATGAGGGGGCGTTCTTCAATCCCATGGGCATGACGGTCCATTGGACTGGGCCACATGGCGTGCACATACAGGTAAGAGGCCTGCTGTCCTTCCTCAACGGCATTTGGTGAAAGCCGTGACGGAGATCCAGCACAGAGAACAAACGACCTCTTGCCCTCTTGGCGATTTCCTCCTCAATGAGGGGCAGGGGGTGTGAATCCGCCTTGGTTTCGGCGTTGAGATTGCGAAAATCAACAACCATTCGCCAACCATCTATGGTGTTCTGGTCTGCAGGCGGTGGCTTCGGGACTGTGAACGGTGAACAGCACCATTCGCTGGTCATACAACCCTCAAGCCAACCAAATTCCCTGAGATTTCTCTCAATGATTGTTCTGAGAATCTCATGTTTGTGTCCATGATTTTCATAAGGGCGCTGTTTCTTTGCCTTGTACCCTTCACGAAGCTCGATGAAGGCTTCACCGAACTGTCCACGGACAGGGGGATCTTTGATCAACTTCCCTGAAAGGGTTGAATCCTTCCGTTCCTCAAAAATCTTTTCTCTTGACCTCGAACACAATTCAGTGTCCACCTGGTCGCCAGGAATTACTGTCGAAAAAACTTTGGCGACTTCTTCGGCTTTGGCAGGAAGAATCTTCTTACGGATGTCCCTAAACAGGTCCGTATCCACTGCCTCTTGAAGATAGGTGGGTCTTGTGTCGAAATCCCAGAGATTTCCTTCGCGATCCAGCTCCTCGAAAGGATCCATGAAAGCTTCCACAGGGGGTTTTTCATAAAAAACTCTGAATTTGCGGCGCGATTGGAGATTTTTCCTCGCCCGTGCACTGAAGATTCTGTTCGATGTCGACCGTATTGGGGAAGAGGGAGACGAGGCGGATCCATTGGACGTTGAATCACCTTGGGTATCTGACGGACAGAAATCAGAAAAAATAGATTCATCATCAGTACCACGCTCAACCTCAGATTCAGACCCAACACAGGAATCTATACTAGAATCGGCAGAATTAGAGTCAGAAAGCTTTCCATCCACCAGAAATGCAAGCGAACTCCAGGACCGCTGTGGCAGGGGACCTGTGTCGTCCCTGGCATACAGCTTAATCTTCCTGGGAAGTTCGATGTAATCAACAGAAATGTCTTGTAATTCCTGAAACCAAGGCTTGTCGTCCCACAAGGGCACAACTAAAATTGCCTGGGTTTTATCTTGCTTGATTTTGTGGATGACCTGCTGGATTAAGTGAAACGGAGGATTAATCCACAACTTCTTGTCCCATTTGTGGGTCCAAGCGTCGCTGAAGTGCTTGTCAAAGCGCTTGTTCGTGCGGTTAGCAAATGCATCATACTGGGGCCAAAAGGAATGATGTTCATGGAAGTATTCACAAATTGCATCGCGCCATTTGTCGACAACTCTGTAGGATGAAGAGTGCCAGCGCGAAGGGCGTCGTGGCTGGGAGTCCCTACGAAGACATTCTAACTCTTGGGAGTAATCGGCACTCCCATTCACCTCTGCAATGGTGACATCTTCACCAAATTTTGGTGTCACCTTTTGCTTCAAAAATTCTTCTGCACTTTTAAACCCTGCGTGCAAAAAACGAAATTCAGGACGCTCCAAGGGACCTGACTCCAGCAAAAAACAACGACGATGACCTACAGGCGCTACCCTGTTCTTACGAAGCCAAGGATGGCCTAAATAAAGGTCATACTTTATGTCAGCTCGGTAGAAGTAGTCATCCTTAAGGACAACTTCTTCCACATTTTGCTCTTCCCAAAGGTCTTGAGCGACCAAATGGGTTGATATATAACAACCGCGTTGCCCACCTGCGAGAGAATGTCCAGAAACTCCCTCGAGGGTAACAGGATGAGGCGATTCAAACACGCAGTCGTCGGGTAAGAATGCATTGGATTGGAGATTTACCTCTGATCCATTATCACACAAACAAGTGGCGAGGTGGAAATTTCCCTTGCAATCAGAGACCCACAGCTTTGTGACAAACTGACGAGCCCTGTGCTTGGACTGTACACCAACCTCGTCCACTACAACAGAAGGATCCGCTGCCGGATCCAGGGGAGAGGAGACAAGCGACCCTACATCAAGTAATGGTCGATCAGGAATTTGGGGATCATGCCTGAAATCGCCTGGGGAGGGGCGATTTTCGTGGCTCCCCTAGGCGTTCTGACCTCCAGCTGCTGCGTTAACGTTGTGAACACAGCCTGATTCGTCGATCCATTCATCCTGGAACGGATCATCCGCTGGATTCAGAGCATTTTCGACGTAATCGCGATCTGCATCAGACACCTGGTCTGCACCTGAGACCTGATCCACACGATGATTTCCCTTTCCTCGTCCACGGCCACGGCCGCCGGATGATGGGACACCACCGTCGCCACGCCCTCTGCCCTTACCAGAGAAGGGGGTTCCCGAAGGATTTCCCTTACCTTTACCCTGTGATCCTGGAGCATTTCCTTTGTTTTGACCGGATTGAGGGGTTTGGCCTGGATTTCGATTTCCGCCCCCGGCGTTGACATTGGGACTTGTCTGGCCGTTTGGCTGTCCACCGAAACCGGATGGAGTCCGATTCCCTTTGCCTTGGGACCCGCCAGGGCCTCCGGTATTTTTGTTCCCACCGGAGGGAGTCGAATTACCCTTCCCCCCCTTGGCACCATGCACCTGCCTGTCATTCCTGTCTGAATTCTGAGGATTACTGACATTTTCACCAATCACCTTGTGATCGTAAGCAGACCATCGGTGATTAGCAGTGGAATGCGTCTTAGCTCGGTTCGTAGAACCTAGAAGAAGGCAGATGCTACAATGATCCTGAACATTCCGGGTGTCATTCACCTTTTTGTTGCCCTTTTGGGCCCCATTTTGGGTGTTTTGCTGGGTATTCCTGTTTCCCCCAAGACCCTCATGGAAATTTTGATTGGCGGCGTCAGCGAGCCTCTCAACCTCTTCCCACAGTTCCTGCGGAGTAAACGAAAACACCCAGTTCCTGGCCTTCGGGCGATTGCCGTGGAAACTTACTCCCCTATTGAGGACTTGGACAAACAAGTCCCGATCCTCGTGTTCATTAAACTTGATTTTCCACGTGTTTTCAGTGAATTTCACCTTGGTAAACGACGTGGGGGAGCACTTTTGAAGTGCCTCCCTGACTGTAAACCGGTTGGCCGAGGCGTCAAAGCCATCGATCTCCGCCCACCAGGTCTTGACCTTTTCTTCGGACTGTCGATTCCGAAGGGTGGCGGCGGTTTCTGAGGGGATCTTGTCAAAAATCAGATTTTTCAGCTCGGCACTAGAAAGTTTTTCGCCTGAATGTTCAGATTCTTCTACGAGATTCCAGAAGCGCTGTCTCTTGTCCTGCACCTCGTGCAAGATTAATCGAGAGAATGAAGGAAAATTCTTCAACATCTGGTGGTAATGGTCCTCAGGCAGCCGGGATCCACGTACCTCCAGCTGTTCCCACACCTCATCAAAGGTAAGGGGGGAACTTGAATCTTCACGATCACTCCAGGTTCTGAGCCAAGTGTTGGCCGCCGCTCCCTCAAGGCAGTCCAGGAGCGCCATCAGGAACTGATCATCCTGGAGTTTTTGAGTCTTAACCCACAGTTTAAATTCCCGTTGGAACTGAGGCCAACGTCTGGGGTTCCCATTATACTTCGGTTGCTTGGCAACCTGACGAAGTCGCAATGAAGTGGGATTTAGGAGTGAATCCAGCCCAACACCAGCCGTAATGGCAGACACCTTGGCGGCATCATTAGCCACACCAGCTCCGGCGAGGGTCTGGGCGAGCAACATCTGGGCAATTGCATTGGAATCAACAGCAGGAAGGGTAGTACGGGAGGCAGTTCTTTTGGCATTCTGAACCTCAGTCCTAGCCTTCGCCGATCTACTCTGTGATCGAGAGATTGTAACCCTTTCCTTTAGCTTAGTCCTGCTGATCCGTGCATCGGTGGTCTTAGAGTCCACCGAAGGAGCAATCGAAAAAATTTCTGTCGCCTCCTCCGACGGTTCGGTTGTCTGATCCACCGATGATGCGCCCTCAGACCTCATGTGGGTCTTGAAAAGATCTTTAATTCCCAGAGTCTGAATGATGAGTTGCATTTGATCCTTGAGCAATTGGAGCTCAGAATCTCGCTGAGATCTGCAAGAGCAGTCGGCAGGGCAGTACATACCGTGTCCTGAAGGGCCTGAGCAGGCTGTCGGACCGCTAATCTCAGTGGTTCGCAGCCAGGAGTCCACTTGGGGAGCTCCTTCAGTCCTAATTTCCAGGCTTGCCTGCCTAGCTGCCTCTAAGATTCCTTCCTCGACCGCGGCGGCTAGATCGTCGCGGATGGAAACAGAGGGATGGGGGGCGGAGGGCCCGGCAACCGGTGCCTTGGTCTTCTCCTTCGGGAAGGGGCTTGCCTCCCAGATCTGCAAGAAAATGGAAAAAGATTCATCTTCTTGAGAACACCACCACATCCTGGTATTAATTTCTTCTTGAAGGAGGAAAAAATATTCAAATAAAAATTCAGAGGCGATTCTCTCTTGTCCTATCAGCCTAGACGTGGCTAATAGACACAGGGCCTCAAGCGCCTCAAGGTTACGGGCGACTTCCGAAGACAAATGGTTGTCCCATTGTGCCCATGAGGCTGGTCGATTATAGGTTGGTACCTCACCTGGACCACCCATCTCAATGTCGTCAATTTCGGCATCGATGGTCTCGAAATGTGGACATTGGTAGGGAGTATTGGTCCCCGCCAAGTCCGTAAGCTCCACCGGAGCGTTGCCATTAGCGTAAGCTGGGAGATTCCAGCTGCTTGATGGCCAATTTCGACTGGGATCTTGATTGTAATCTGGGCCTCCACAGCTGCTGATTTGTGTCCTTCTTGGGCAATTTGGGCTAGCGCAAGGCATTCCTCTCAAGGCCTCGTTCGCACAGCACCACGGGAGCGTGATCGTTACGTCTCCGGAGGTTGCGGAGTCGTACTGAGGGGCTAGCTGTGGTTGGGACACCAAAGGAACAACATTCAGGTAGCCTCTGCTACCATGAAAGTGCTGCCCTGGGTCGATGTGGGTGCCGGAGGGCTCGGGGCCGGCAAGACCAGTGGGGCAGGCACGCGAGGAGTCTTCCTGGATGTTGTTATTGGGGTTGGAACCAGAGACACGGACACCAACGGAGGCGAGAGCAGCGACAACAGAAGCAAGGTCCATGCTGATTGTGGTCCGGCAGAAAATCCCAGTCTATGAAGAAAATTGAGGGGAATTATTCTAAATACCTCTGAGTGTCCAAAACTGTCCGAATGAATTTAAATAATCCATTTATGTAAAATTGTATGGCCGATCAGGCCCGCGAGCGCGCGCCAGCGGCAAATGGCGATTCCAGCTAAAATAGCGGAATGCGGCGGATTTACGGGAAATGGACCGCGGAATCAAATCCGGCATATCAGAAATATATAGGAAATATCCTGTGACTGAGCTGCGAGGCGGCAATTCCGCCGAAGCAAAGAAAATGACCAAAATGTAGCCAATCTGGGCAGAATGTCTGAAAATCTGAGCAGATGGGGCTAGCCGCACTTACAGACTCATGTCTCAAACCTCATATCCCGTACTCTATAAGCGAGAGAACTGTCGCCACTGCTGCCTATTGGCTAAAATCGCCAAAAGTCAACAGGCGGGATTATTTGATCGATTGTACAGTACATACAGATTTTTGAAACAAATGATTCCATGATTTCAGATCGATTTGTCGTGCCAGAAATCGAAATCGCAAATTCGCCAGATGCCATTTGACGGGCACGCGCGCGCGCCAGCAGCAGCGTGCACAATTGGGCGGATTTTTTGGGTATGACGAACGACGACGACAAACGACGACGAACCATAGCACAATTAAATATAATAACTAGTGCAAATGCCCGCGCTTGAAGCGCGGGCCATATCACCATATCACCATAGCACCATATCTCACACCGCACCGCATTTCACATACCCAATACAACACACCTCATGTCCCGTACCTCATATCCCGTGCCACCTGACTCATGTCTCAAACATCATATCCCGTACTCTATGAGTGAAACTTACCCCTCCTAAACTGTACTCTGACACCACATTTGACACCGCGATTCGCATAATCCATATTTCCAAACACATCACCCAAACCTCACACTGTGTACAACATACCGCATATCCCGTACCTCGTATCCCGTACCTCACTCAAACAACATATCCCGTACTCTATGAGTGAAATTTACCCCTCCTAAACTGTACTCTGACACCACATTTGACACCGCGATTCCCATAATCCATTTTTCCAAACACATCACCCATACCTCACACTGTGTACAACATACCGCATATCCCGTACCTCGTATCCTGTACCTCACTCAAACATCATATCCTGTACTCTATGAGTGAAATTTACCCCTCCTAAACTGTACTCTGACACCACATTTGACACCGCGATTCGCATAATCCATATTTCCAAACACATCACCCATGCCTCACACTGTGTACAACATACCGCATATCCGGTACCTCGTATCCCGTACCTCATGACTCATGTGTCAAACCTCATATCCCGTACTCTATAAGCGAGAGAACTGTCGCCACTGCTGCCGGTTGGCTAAAATCGCCAAAAGTCAACAGGCGGGATGATTCGTGCGGATACCCGGATAATCAATTGTACAGTACATACAGATATTTAAAACACGTGATTCCATGATTTCAGATCGATTTGTCGTGCCAGAAATCGAAATCGCAAATCCGCCAGATGCCATTTGACGGGCACGCGCGCGCGCCAGCAGCAGCGTGCACAATTGGGCGGATTTTTTGGGTATGACGAACGACGACGAACGAACGAACGAACGAACGAACGAACCTTACCACAATTAAATATAACTAGTGCGAATGCCCGCGCTTGAAGCGCGGGCCATATCACCATATCACCATAGCACCATATCTCACACCGCACCGCATTTCACATACCCAATACAACACACCTCATGTCCCGTACCTCATATCCCGTGCCACCTGACTCATGTCTCAAACATCATATCCCGTACTCTATGAGTGAAACTTACCCCTCCTAAACTGTACTCTGACAGCACATTTGACACTGCGATTCGCATAATCCATATTTCCAAACACATCACCCATACCTCACACTGTGTGCAACATACCGCATATCCCGTACCTCGTATCCCGTAACTCACTCAAACATCATATCCCGTACTCTATGAGTGAAATTTACCCCTCCTAAACTGTACTCTGACACCACATTTGACACCGCGATTCCCATATTCCATATTTCCAAACACATCACCCATACCGCACACTGTGTACAACATACCGCATATCCCGTACCAGGTATCCCGTACCTCACTCAAACATCATATCCTGTACTCTATGAGTGAAATTTACCCCTCCTAAACTGTACTCTGACACCACATTTGACACCGCGATTCGCATATTCCATATTTCCAAACACATCACCCATGCCTCACACTGTGTACAACATACCGCATATCCCGTACCTCGTATCCCGTACCTCATGACGCATGTCTCAAACCTCATATCCCGTACTCTATAAGCGAGAGCGCCACTGCTGCCTGTTGGCTAAAATCGCCAAAAGTCAACAGGCGGCATTATTCGTGCAGATGACCGGATAATCGATTGTGCAGTACATACAGGTTTCCAAAACCGATGATTCCATGATTTCAGATCGATTTCTCGTGCCAGAAATCGAAATCGCAAATCCGCCAGATGCCATTTGACGGGCACGCGCGCGCGCCAGCAGCAGCGTGCACGATTGGGAGGATTTTTTAGGTATGACGAACGACGACGACGACGACGACGAACGAACGAACCATAGCACAATTAAATATAATAACTCGTGAGAATGCCCGCGCTTGAAGCGCGGGCCATATCACCATATCACCATAGCACCATATCTCACACCGCACCGCATTTCGCAAACCCAATACAACACACCTCATGTCCTGTACCTCATATCCCGTGCCACATGACACATGTCTCAAACATCATATCCCGTACTCTATGAGTGAAATTTACCCCTCCTAAACTGTACTCTGACACCACATTTCACACCGCGATTCGCATAATCCATATTTCCAAACACATCACCCATGCCTCACACTGTGTACAACATACCGCATATCCCGTACCTCGTATCCCGTACCTCATGACTCATGTCTCAAACCTCATATCCCGTACTCTATGAGTGAAATATACCCCTGCTAAAATGTACTCTGACACCACATTTGACACCGCGATTCCCATAATCCATATTTCGAAACACATCACCCATACCTCACACTGTGTACAACATACCGCATATCCCGTACCGGGTATCCCGTACCTCATGACTCATGTCTCAAACCTCATATCCCGTACTCTATAAGCGAGAGAACTGTACTCTATGAGTGACATTTACCCCTCCTAATGACTCATGACTCAAACATCATATCCCGTACTCTATGAGTGAAATATACCCCTCCTAAACTGTACTCTGACACCACATTTGACACCGCGATACGCATAATCCATATTTCCAAACACATCACCCATGCCTCACACTGTATGCAACATACCGCATATCCCGTACCGGGTATCCCGTACCTCATGACTCATGTCTCAAACCTCATATCCCGTACTCTATAAGCGAGAGAACTGTCGCCACTGCTGCATGTTGGCTAAAATCGCCAAAAGTCAACAGGCGGGATTATTCGATCGATTGTACAGTACATACAGATTTTTGAAACAAATGATTCCATGATTTCAGATCGATTCGTCGTGCCAGAAATCGAAATCGCAAATCCGCCAGATGCCATTTGACGGGCACGCGCGCGCGCCAACAGCAAGGTGCACAATTGGGAGGACTTTTTGGGTATGACGAACGACGACGACGACGAACGAACGTCCATACCGCAATTAAATATATTAACTAGTGCGAATGCCCGCGCTTGAAGCGCGGGCCATATCACCATATCACCATAGCACCATATCTCACACCGCACCGCATTTCACATACCCAATACAACACACCTCATGTCCCGTACCTCATACCCCGTGCCACATGACTCATGTCTCAAACCTCATATCCCGTACTCTATGAGTGAAACTTACCCCTCCTAAACTGTACTTTGACACCACATTTGACACCGCAATTCGCATAATCCATATTTCCAAACACATCACCCATACCTCACACTGTGTACAACATACCGCATATCCTGTACCTCGTACCCCGTACCTCATGACTCATGTCTCAAACCTCATATCCCGTACTCTATGAGTGAAATATACCCCTCCTAAACTGTACTCTGACACCACATTTGACACCCCGATTCCCATAATCCATATTTCCAAACACATCACCCATACCTCACACTGTGTACAACATACCGCATATGCCGTACCGGGTATCCCGTACCTCATGACTCATGTCTCAAACCTCATATCCCGTACTCTATAAGCAAGAGAACTGTACTCTATGAGTGAAATTTACCCCTCCTAATGATTCATGTGTAAAATCTCATATCCCGTACTCCATGAGTGAAATATACCCCTCCTAAATTGTACTCTGACACCACATTTGACACCGCAATTCGCATAATCCATATTTCCAAACACATCACCCATACCTCACACTGTGTACAACATACCGCATATCCTGTACCTTGTATCCCGTACCTCATGACTCATGTCTCAAACATCATATCCCGTACTCTATGAGTGAAATATACCCCTCCTAAACTGTACTCTGACACCACATTTGACACCCCGATTCCCATAATCCATATTTCCAAACACACCACCCATACCTCACACTGTGTACAACATACCGCATATCCCGTACCGGGTATCCCGTACCTCATGACTCATGTCTCAAACCTCATATACCGTACTCTATAAGCGAGAGAACTGTACTCTATGAGTGAAATTTACCCCTCCTAATGATTCATGTGTAAAACATCATATCCCGTACTCCATGAGTGAAATATACCCCTCCTAAACTGTACTCTGACACCACATTTGACACCGCAATTCGCATAATCTATATTTCCAAACACATCACCCATACCTCACACTGTGTACAACATACCGCATATCCCGTACCTCGTATTCCGTACCTCATGACTCATATATCCCGTACCAGGTATCCCGTACCTCATGACTCATGTCTCAAACCTCATATCCCGTACTCTATAAGCGAGAGAACTGTACTCTATGAGTGAAATTTACCCCTCCTAATGACTCATGTCTCAAACCTCATATCCCGTACTCCATGAGTGAAATATACCCCTCCTGAACTGTACTCTGACACCACATTTGACACCGCGATTCCCATAATCCATATTTCCAAACACATCACCCATGCCTCACACTGTGTACAACATACCGCATATCCCGTACCGGGTATCCCGTACCTCATGGCTTATGTCTCAAAGCTCATATCCCGTACTCTATAAGCGAGAGAACTGTCGCCACTGCTGCCTGTTGGCTAAAATCGCCAAAAGTCAACAGGCGGGATTGTTGGTGCAGATACCCGGATAATCGTGAAACCAGTACGCACAGTTTTCAGAACACACTGCTTGTTCGATACCTGCGGCTGCGCATCACAAAGGCAGTATCAAACCACGACGATCGCTTTCGAGGTCAAAACGACGGGAAGTCGCCGGCTCAAGCTGCGAACAACACAACTCGAAACAACACCTGATCATCTGTCTCCTTCTTCTTATTCCGAAGGGTCTTCAGCACTTTTTTGGCATTCAAGAAGCTCAACATTTCGATTACAGTCACTGTTACAAAAGAGGTAGAAAGAATGTTGTTGTTTGTTCATTCTAACCAAATCAAAATCTAAATCTAAAAATCTTCACTGAGTGACGTGTTGCCCGTGATAGCATGCATCATCAGTCATTGTCATCATTGGACTGCATCACTACCCATCAAGTGCATCAGAACGCTTGACCGGGCGGTTTGCGGACCGGCCGGATCCGTTACCGCCTGCAGCAATACCCTAAATGCTGCGCACAGTATCAGTATTCAAAAAACAAAAGTACATTTGCAATTCTAAAATTCCCAGACATCGCATTTGCAATTCCAAAACGCAAATCCAAATTGCATTTGCAAATCCAAAATTTCCACAGGCTGCACGCGCGCGCGCCAGCAGCAGCGTGCACGATTGGGAGGATTTTTTAGGTATGACGAACGACGACGACGACGACGGCGACGAACGAACCATAGCACAATTAAATATAATAACTAGTGCGAATGCCCGCGCTTGAAGCGCGGGCCATATCACCATATCACCATAGCACCATATCTCACACCGCACCGCATTTCACATACCCAATAAAACACACCTCATGTCCCGTACCTCATATCCCGTGCCACCTGACTCATGTCTCAAACATCATATCCCGTACTCTATGAGTGAAATTTACCCCTCCTAAACTGTACTCTGACACCACATTTGACACCGCAATTCGCATAATCCATATTTCCAAACACATCACCCATACCTCACACTGTGTACAACATACCGCATATCCCGTACCTCGTATCCCGTACCTCATGACTCATGTCTCAAACCTCATATCCCTCACTCTATCAAACATCATATCCCGTACTCTATGAGTGAAATATACCCCTCCTAAACTGTACTGTGACACCACATTTGACACCGCGATTCGCATAATCCATATTTCCAAACACATCACCCATGCCTCACACTGTGTACAACATACCGCATATCCCGTACCTCGTATCCCGTACCTCATGACTCATGTCTCAAACATCGTATCCCGTACTCTATAAGCGAGAGGGCCACTGCTGCCTGTTGGCTAAAATGGCCAAAAGTCAACAGGCGGGATGATTCGTGCGGATACCCGGATAATCAATTGTACAGTACATACAGTTTTTCCAACCAGACGATTCCATGATGTCAGATCGATTTCTCGTGCAAGAAATCGAAATCGCAAATCCGCCAGATGCCATTTGACGGGCACGCGCGCGCGCCAGCAGCAGCGTGCACGATTGGGAGGATTTTTTGGGTATGACAAACGACGACGACGACGACGACGAACAACGAACGAACCAAATTGAATTGGTAAGTCCAATGGTAATCGCCTTAGTACACCAGCCCATGAGAGTCACGTGATATGCATGCGGGACCGTGTCCAAAGAGGCATGCACAATGGTAGGCCGGAGCCCACCACGTCACGCTATCTCATGCAACCTTGCCGCGGAATGTTTCGACTGCATCACTGCTGACTGGAGGGCGATGCCTCGGATCCAAAACCATAGAAAGCCATGCGATTGTCCAATCACGTCATCTTGCCTCCTCCGACCGGAGGCGTGCGCTGCTCTCGCTGTGCCGCGGCGAGGCCTCCGTGGGCCCTTCGAAGGACGTCACCAGAGACTGAAGCCCAGGCCTCTTCACGGCATTCGAGACGCACGCCCCGGCATTGGCCATCGGAGATCCAAGCCCGCGTGGAACGCAGGGCACGCTAGCCTTATTTGACAGTGCTTGTCCAAAGTTCGGTATGCGGAGGCGATCGGGCACTGAGCCCCATGGGGTGTTTGTCGGACACTCTGGTACAGGATGCACCGAGTCGCACGAAGCCATGCGCTCGGATGCTGCTGCCCCATGGGGTGTGCACACGCCGGGTGCCCGGTTCAGACTTAGATGCTTTCAGCCAATATCCGCCATGTGTAGACTAGCAAGCCCCGGCCGCTCAGCCGACCACAGAAACCAGAGGCATGGCACGAGGGTTCCTCTCGTACTACCACGCGCTGCCGTCGTCAAACCCAATCATCACAAGTGTGAGGCAATCGCGAAGGATCGCCGTCGAGAAGCAAACCGTGCTCATCGGGAGTTCTGAAGACAGAATAGCGGCCGTTGCAGGAGGGTAAAACCAACCTGTCTCACGACGGTCTACACCCAGCTCACGTTCCCTGTTGGTGGGTGAACAATCCAACTCTTCTACTCGGCTGCAGGTGAGAAGCTAGGAAGAGCCGACATCGAAGGATCAAAAAGCAACGTCGCTTCGAACGCTTGGCTGCCACAAGCCAGTTATCCCTGTGGTAATTTTTCTGACACCTCTGGCTTCAATATCCGGAACTCGCGTGCTTGACCAAAGGATCGCAAGGCCACGCTTGCACATTGTGGACTCTTACTGAAAGTGACTGCATCAGCAGTGCCTTTGACCTGCTCCTCTGTGAGGGGTTTCCGTCCCGCCTGAGCAGTGCTTCGGGACACCTGCGTTGTCCTGTAACAGGTGTGCCGCCCCAGCCAAACTCCCCATCTGAGCAGTGTCCCGAAGCTGCGGCGAACAAAGCACCTGGGTCGCACACGGGCCCGAGGGCCCGGAACTGTGCTTGGCACACGAAGCGGTGAGGCCGTGAGGCACGACGCAAGGGACGTGCCTCTAGGTCGGGCACCAAGAGGTGCCAGCCGCTGCCGTACCCGAATCATCCGATTAGTAAAGCGGCTGTGGAGGTAGTGGTATTTCATTGCAAGCTTGCGCGTGGCAGCGCGGAGCCTCATCATCCAGAAGGACGGAAGAGCCGACAGTCGAGATGGCCGCAAAGGCCATGATCAATGCCATGAGTTGGCGCGCACTTCCCACCTGTGCTACACCCTCCATGCTGCTGCACTCTGTCAGACTAGAGTCAAACTCAACAGGGTCTTCTTTCCCCGCTGGAACACCCAAGCCCGTTCCCTTGGCGGTTGGTTCACCAGCCAGCATCTAGGGACAGCAGGAATCTCGTTGATCCATTCATGCGCGTCAATAATCAGTCGACGAGGCATTTGGCTACCTTAAGAGAGTCATAGTTACTCCCGCCGTTTACCCGCGCTTGGCTAAATCTCTTTGCATTGACAATCAGAGCACTGGGCAGAAGTCACCTCGCGGAACCAGCCAGCAGGTCCCATCGCAAAGCGGTGTTTCAATTAAACAGTCAGATTCCCCTGCGTAGTACACAGTTCCGAGTAGACCACACGTGGGTGCCACGGATGGGGCCGACGTCTCAGGTCGGCCATCTCCCCGCCCACGGGAACTGAAGCCAGGCCGCACCCGAAGGCACAGCCTCTCTTCTTTGCACACCCAAAGCTCCGTGCCTCCACCCAAGAGCCGCGGCGGGGCGTGCTTGGCCGTTCCGAGGCACAAGGATCACGCCCGCTGGAGAAGCGGCCTTCGGCTGACGTGGGGCCTGGACGCCCACAGCCAGAGGACGGCTGGGAAGCCAGCCCTGGCACAGGACAACCAAGCCCCGGAGGGTTCCGTGCAATCCCGACGGGCAGGCCTGACACCCTGGCCCTTGGAGCCACCGCATCTTCCGAAGGTACACAACCAGTTTGCCGATTTCCCTTAGCTGCATTTGCACTGTTGACCAACGGCGTCTAGCCGAAGAGACCAGCTGCGGTGATTCAGTACGGAGCCATTCCAATCGGATCAGAGCCCCCAGATGGGGGCTTGTCCCGGTTTGGTCACCAAGGGTTCACGCTTTGTTGCACAACTTCGCAGGGTGTTCCATGGAGTCGGTGGCCACCAAAGGCATGGCGCATTCCGGGTCGGCCGAGGCCAAACCCTCAGAGCAGGGCACGCGTAAGTCCAATGGTACCAATGCAGCACCATCTTGCCAAGCAGAGAGCTATGTCGCCATGCAGCATGTCAGTGGATAGCCCACACACTCCAGCTGTCAGATGGAAAAGACAACTCCACAGGGGCGCCACCGAGACGCGGCCCCGCAGCACCGGACTTGAGAACACCAGCGTTGCCACTGGCCCTTCCATGCAATCTCTCCGAGAAAGCGTTCTGAGTATCATCAGCCAAGACCCTGGTACCAGCGTGTCGGAATATTAGATTCGTCTGCCTGTTCGCCACTCCTGCAAGGCAGAGCCCTGGCACCGAGCTTCACCCGAAGGGCACAGCGCCGCGCACCCCATGGCACCCAGTGGGGGACCAGCACGGCGCCAGCCGCGGGACGGGCGACCCGGAGCCAGAGGCCCCGAACTTTGCAGCCTTTGCCGTATCCGTGAGCATTGCCATCTGGCTTACAATCGACTGACCCATATTCAACGGCTGTTGGTATGGAAGCCTGCTCCACTCCAGTCCTCAACCACTCAGGCCAGCAGCAGGCCTCTGCAAGAGAGAGCCTGCATGAGCCACCAGAAAGAATACTCGCTACTGCAACCAAGATCTGCACCAAGGGATACTTCCCTCCGGGTCACCCCGGAGCCAGCACCGCGAACCCTTGCGTCTCGCCTACGCACTGCTGCACCTGCCCTGCTGCCACAGCAGCGGCGCGGTGTAAGTCAAACAACGCCTCTGGCTTGAGCATCATCCATTTTCGAAGCTGCCCGCTTCGGCAGGTGGGTTGTTACACACTCCTAAGCGGATTCCAACCTTCATGGCCACCGCCCTGCTATCTCTAGCGGACAACATCCTTTGTGGATTCTATGTATGAGCCAGCACTTGAACCCTGCAACCGCGCTCTCGGATCATCCCGCATCGCCAGCACTGCTTACCAGTAATGGCCCACATGGGGCTGCACACTGTTCCGGGTTGGGCCCCAGCGGCCTCAGCGGATGCCCGGGCAGAATGCCCCACCCCGCCGAGGCCAGAAGGCTGCCACCATCTCTCAAACACACTCAGGCACAGCGGACTGCGTTGGGCACGCCGTCGGCCAGGGATGGCCTTTGACGCGCCACACACAGACGCCGGATGCAGAGAAGTGTGCCTCCGATGCTTGCCCATTCACAGTTTGAGAATAGGTTGAGGACTGATAGACTCCCCAGAATGCCTCTCATGCATTGCTTTACCGGACAAAAGCCGCATCACAATCGACGAGTTCGGACACACTCCCAGCCCCAGCTATCCTGAGGGAAACTTGGGCGGAAACCAGCTACTAGATGGTTCGATTGTCCTTTCACCCCTATGCCCCGCTCAGACAACACGATTTGCACGTCAGGATTGCGACCGGCCTCCACCGCAGTTTCCCACGGCTTCGCCGTAGCCAGGTATAGTTCACCATCTTTCGGGTCCCATGGAGGACACCTCGCACTCAGAACCAGTGTCCATTGGATTCAGGCTCGGCAGCTCTTGCATCAGATCGGTTTGCCATTGCACGCCATGGAGAAACATGCGGCACGCAGCACCATAGATCCCGCATGGATCCAAGAGGCAGCACCGCGGCGCAGAGTCCCCAGAGGCATGGCCACACGCTCTTCAGAGTCCCCAAAGGCGCGGTGAAACACAGTAGCACCGCGGAGAAAGTGGTCCGTTCGCTTTAACCAGGCAACGTTCGGGAGAATCTGCAGCTGCGGCCACTGCTGCATGCCACGCCTGGGTCGGGTCGCGGAGGCCAAACCCGGCCAAGGCGGCGGCACAGCGGGCCCCGCCACCAGTTGCTCCGTACCAGCTTTGACTACACGCACAGCATTGCCTGCGGCCTCCGATAGACTCCTTGGTCAGTGTTTCAAGACGGGCAGGGGATGTCCCTGCCTTGCCAAGCCACTCTTGACACCTTTGCACCACTGTGCACCAACCGGGGTACCGAGAGCCGGGATGAGAGACCTGGAGGGCCTGCACACCACTAGCTCTCCCACTGATTGCACCCGGCGCGGTTGGTAGGCACATGCATCCGGTGCACCACACAGGGGCACACCGGACACCCACAGGGCCATTCTGCCTTGCCACATTTGCCCTCTCGAAGGATGATGCTCCGTGACATGGGTTACGGCTCCGGGCGGGACAGCAGAGCACCAAAGAGCAAAGCCAAGCCCGGAAGCCATCCAGAATCCCAGCCAATGAAGCCTCTTCTCCGTCGGGGCATAGGTCACAGCGACCAAATGCATGCCCCCAGGTCCAGACAGGCGGAGTGCCTCTGCCAGAATGCCACTGCGAATCGATCCAACCAGAGAGTGGGGCTCTGCAGCCAGCCGCAGGCCAGACCCGAGGTCGCTTGTCCAAAAGCCGGGAAGGGCCCCACGACCGCCAATGCCTGTGCGAGAGCCACGGATGGTCTCGCCAGCCACTTCACGGTCCGGGGCCGCATCGCAATCCTCTGTGTCAGGGAAGCATCCACCACCGGTCGCCTGCCGCAGCTTCAGGCACTTTGAACCCTCTTTGCAGAGTCCTTTGCACGTTTCGATCAGTCTACTTGTTAGCTATCGGTCCCATGTCTGTATGCAGCCTTGCCACGGACATGCCTGGCCGTTTGACCTACAGTCCCAAGCAGCTCTACTCCAGGGTCTGGCGTGTGTGCACACCATGGCTAAGAACACCGACCAGTCCTCTTGACAGGAGGGCTGTAGCCCAGGTATCGCGGACCATCCCAGGCCACTCTGACTCTGGATCGGCGCCATAGTAGGTCTGTGCAGCCGTGACAGCCATCCCCATGCCAGCATTGCATCCCGGAGTGCACCCAGTGCTCACCGCATCAGGTGACCAACAACGATACGGGTAGACCGTGTCAATCTGGTTCATTCGCCATTACTGAAGCCATCGCGATTGCTGTCTCTTCCTCTGCCAAGTGATATGCTTAAATTCAGCAGGTAGCTCTCTGTGCTTCAGGTCGCCAGCCGATGGCATTGCGAAGCAATGCAACCCGATGAATCATCCATCAGAGCCGTGCACCGGGAGTGTCAAGCCCATCACCCGCGGCCGGAGAAGGCCCAACACCAGCGCCGCGTGCCATGATGGTTCCAGCGCCGTGCAGGGCTTGGCCGCGGGTGATGCAACGGTTCAAATCACTCCACAATGCAGCATGCTCCAACGGTTCTCATCAACGGGCGTCCGAAGGCCAATCGGAGGGCAACACCACGGGTCTCTGTCTCCAGAGGCCGTTGGCACCGCCCCGCTCTGAGCCCGCGGAGTCGCGGCTGGGCCGCGGTCCGTGGGCTCCATGATCAAGCCTCTGCGCGCGGAGAGGTGAAGGACACCCCTCCGCGCTGCTCTGCAAGCCAAATGACCCCATGATGAACATGGGATCCCGTGGCATCATTGCAGCCGTATTGGATAATGATTCCGACTCAGACACTGAAGCATCGAAAGGGAGAAACCGGCATTGAACCGCTGGTCTCCACTTGCCTGTTGCGTTCAAAGGTAGTCATCTCCACAAAGCTCACGAGTCTCTGCATTTCGCAATTCCCGTATCGAAGGCTACTCCGTTCTTCAACATCACATGGACCAAGGCATCCACTGCAGCAGGTTGGACATCAACAACCATCTATCTCTGCTCCCTGGCGCGGGAGAGCCCTCAGCGCCGTCACCCACTGGTTGACCAGCAGGTGGCGTTGCACAAAGCTTCGACAATGATCCTGCTGCAGGTTCACCTACAGCAACCTTGTTACAACTTTTGCTTCCTCTAGCAACAGAACATCGCCCAAATTCCATGACAAGACATTGATGTGCACGAGTGCCAATCAGCTTGAGTTCCTGAGGGCTTTATCATTCTGCCATCAGTAGCAACGATGGGCGGTGTGTATAAATGGCAGGGACATAATCTGTGCAAGCTGATGACGTGCACATACCAGGCATTCCTTGTTCATGACAGATAGTTGCAAGCATCAATCCCAAACACGCATTCACAGCTGCAAAGGTTGCCCGCCCACTTCTGGGCAGGACGGTCCCATGGATGGGACACCAAGGCTTGTTCACTGGACCAGTGTAGTGCGCGTGCGGCCCAGAACATCTAGGAGCATCACAGACCTGCTGTTGGCTCTGGCTTGCGTGCACTTGGTAAACATGCACGGCACCCGAGAGAAGCAGCATACCCGGCACTCTCAGACGGGTAATCCACGAGCCCCGGTTAGACCGGCAAGCCGACCCACGGGTCAGGTGTTCCGTCCTACATGAATGCGAGACCGGGGACTATTCAGAGGCAGAGGTCTCACTCGTTATCGGAATCAACCAGACAAATCACTCCACCAATCAGGAGCGGCCATGCACCACCGTCCAGAGGATCAAGAAAGAACCCTCAATCTGTCAATCCCGACTGCGTCCTGACCTGGTAACATTCCCCGTGTTGAGTCAAATTAAGCCGCATACTCCACGCCTTGTGGTGCCATTCCATCAATTCCTTTAAGTTTCAGCCTTGAGACCGTACTCCCCCCTGAATCTGTAAGCTTTGATTTCTCGCTGCAGAGGAGTGAAACCGATGGCATCCTGTTGAGGAGATTATGGCCCACCGACACCGAGCTGACATAGTTTACAGCGGTAGACTACGATGGTATCTGATCATCTTCGCTCCGCACACTCTCGTTCTTGATCGACGAACATGCTCCAGTGGAACGCCTTTGCCGCAGTTGATCCCACAGCGGTCTGAGAATTTCACCTCTGGCGTGTCAATATCCATCACGACGAACAGACCCATCACTGCCGTTCAGAGCCAGCACCGCCCAGCTGCCCGGTGAAGGCCACCGCCGGAGCGGATAGCCTCCGGCCATCTGGGGGCACCAGCACTGCGTTGCCCTTTGCGGACCCTGAGACTCAGCAGAACAGCTGTGTCCACATATGGTTGATCCTTTGCCATCCCGCGCTGAATCATGCAATCAAGTCACGTTTGCTTTGGACGCGCTGAGTTGTTCACAGTGGCATCCATGGACGGCTCCGAGGTCGGGTCGCAAGTGACCCGCGCCCATGTCAGAGGCATGACCGCATCAGCCACCACTGAAGGAGGCTTCTTGCCGGAGCGGTCCGAACCCATGCAAAGCGGGCACGGGGACCATCTGCAGCGGGTTTGAATCCAGCAGCGCATCCACGGAGGCCGCCACCCGGCCTGACGGCCGGGAGACAGCCCCAGCAGAGCGGCCGGACGCCCTGCAGCCCCATGCCCAGGGGTTGACTACGAGCTTTTCAACAGCAGCAACATTTGTATACGCTCTTGGAGCTGGAATTACCGCAGCTGCTGGCACCAGACTTGCCCTCCAGTTGATACTCATTGCTGCGTTTGGATAGCATTCATTGCGGAGTCCCACCCACCACACAGGGTGAGCAGGGCTGCTATGGCTCGTCGCTGTCTCGCCAGACCAGTGTCGGCAGTGGACAATTTGCGCGCCTGCTGCTCGCCTTGGCAATGGTAGCCGTTTCTTAGGCTCCCTCTCCGGAATCAAACCCTGATTTCCCGTTACCCGTGATGGCCATGGTGGTCCACTACACCACCAACCAGAGCTGATAGGTCAGAGACTCACACTGTGGAGCATTCATGGTAGAACCATCTTTGCCATCACAGAAAACGGCCTGAATCACCCTTGCACGCTGCCCTGTACGGGCGCAGGTCTTGATATCGGCCAACTGCCAGTGACCCTGAACCGGCCACAGCTCTGAGCTTCCATGTATTAGCCACCCAGTTGAGGTGAATATCCGGACCTATGTCACAGGGGACCACGAGGGCCCCAAGCAACCAGTGCACAGTCATCAGATTGTCGCCGGTGTAATGAGCCATTCACAGATTCACTCTCAATCCCATGTATTCTGACACTTGCATGGCTTAGTCCTTGAGAGAAGCATATGACAACTGGCAGGATCAACCAGAATCACTCGACTGCATCATGCCCAGGAGCGACCATCGAACCCCATGAAGGGGCGTCAATGGCCTCTCCACGGTGGCTTGCCGTGAGCCACGTTCTCCGACGGACGCCCCGTGGAGGAGCCAATCCGTCGGTGACTGCATCAAACCACGGAGAACCGGAGCTCTCCAAGCGCCCGTGCATATGCATGCACGGGCCGCGTCTCGGAACCCGCCGGAGATGGACTCCGGCGGGGGGCGATCTCGGATCCATGGCCAGAGGTGGCGCGCACCCCATGGCCGACAGCCAAGGCTGTACCAACTCACGATCGAATGCCTCTGCATCATCTCCGTTGCCCCGCCGCAGGGCAGCCTCGCGAGGGCTGCGCCGCAGCGGGATCGATACAACCAGAACGGGTCTTATCCACGTGGGGGCTGGGTTGATTTGTATAGCGGAGGTTGCAGCCTGCCTCACGCTGTGACCCAGGATCCCCTCCGGCGGTCTCGGGGCCGGGGCGCCATGCGACGCCGCCGGGGGCCTCCCCTTATGTATTAACAAACGGGCCCCGCGAAACGGGAGCTTTCCTCGCGCGATTCGGCCGGGCGAGCCGAGACGGGGATCCATGAAGGCTGCACAGGACATCCGTCTGGGATGGTGACAGGCTGCACTGGGCAAGCACTGGAATCACCACGTGGAGGCGTGCTCCAGAGGCAGATCCCAGTGCCAGCCCTTGACCAGAGGCAGAGAACCCACAGCATGCGGGGCCACTGCGGCTCACAGGCTCGGACCGGTACAAGTCTCATACGATTCATCTCCGGTGAAGCAACTTCCTCGCCTTAGTACACCAGCCCATGAGAGTCACGTGATATGCATGCGGGACCGTGTCCAAAGAGGCATGCACAATGGTAGGCCGGAGCCCACCACGTCACGCTATCTCATGCAACCTTGCCGCGGAATGTTTCGACTGCATCACTGCTGACTGGAGGGCGATGCCTCGGATCCAAAACCATAGAAAGCCATGCGATTGTCCAATCACGTCATCTTGCCTCCTCCGACCGGAGGCGTGGGCTGCTCTCGCTGTGCCGCGGCGAGGCCTCCGTGGGCCCTTCGAAGGACGTCACCAGAGACTGAAGCCCAGGCCTCTTCACGGCATTCGAGACGCACGCCCCGGCATTGGCCATCGGAGATCCAACCCCGCGCGGAACGCAGGGCACGCTAGCCTTATTTGACAGTGCTTGTCCAAAGTTCGGTATGCGGAGGCGATCGGGCACTGATCCCCATGGGGTGTTTGTCGGACACTCTGGTACAGGATGCACCGAGTCGCACGAAGCCATGCGCTCGGATGCTGCTGCCCCATGGGGTGTGCACACGCCGGGTGCCCGGTTCAGACTTAGATGCTTTTAGCCAATATCCGCCATGTGTAGGCTAGCAAGCCCCGGCCGCTCAGCCGACCACAGAAACCAGAGGCATGGCACGAGGGTTCCTCTCGTACTACCACGCGCTGCCGTCGTCAAACCCAATCATCACAAGTGTGAGGCAATCGCGAAGGATCGCCGTCGAGAAGCAAACCGTGCTCATCGGGAGTTCTGAAGACAGAATAGCGGCCGTTGCAGGAGGGTAAAACCAACCTGTCTCACGACGGTCTAAACCCAGCTCACGTTCCCTGTTGGTGGGTGAACAATCCAACTCTTCTACTCGGCTGCAGGTGAGAAGCTAGGAGGAGCCGACATCGAAGGATCAAAAAGCAACGTCGCTTCGAACGCTTGGCTGCCACAAGCCAGTTATCCCTGTGGTAATTTTTCTGACACCTCTGGCTTCAATATCCGGAACTCGCGTGCTTGACCAAAGGATCGCAAGGCCACGCTTGCACATTGTGGACTCTTACTGAAAGTGACTGCATCAGCAGTGCCTTTGACCTGCTCCTCTGTGAGGGGTTTCCGTCCCGCCTGAGCAGTGCTTCGGGACACCTGCGTTGTCCTGTAACAGGTGTGCCGCCCCAGCCAAACTCCCCATCTGAGCAGTGTCCCGAAGCTGCGGCGAACAAAGCACCTGGGTCGCACACGGGCCCGAGGGCCCGGAACTGTGCTTGGCACACGAAGCGGTGAGGCCGTGAGGCACGACGCAAAAGAGAGTCATAGTTACTCCCGCCGTTTACCCGCGCTTGGCTAAATCTCTTTGCATTGACAATCAGAGCACTGGGCAGAAGTCACCTCGCGGAACCAGCCAGCAGGTCCCATCGCAAAGCTGTGTTTCAATTAAACAGTCAGATTCCCCTGCGTAGTACACAGTTCCGAGTAGACCACACGTGGGTGCCACGGATGGGGCCGACGTCTCAGGTCGGCCATCTCCCCGCCCACGGGAACTGAAGCCAGGCCGCACCCGAAGGCACAGCCTCTCTTCTTTGCACACCCAAAGCTCCGTGCCTCCACCCAAGAGCCGCGGCGGGGCGTGCTTGGCCGTTCCGAGGCACAAGGATCACGCCCGCTGGAGAAGCGGCCTTCGGCTGAGGTGGGGCCTGGACGCCCACGGCCAGAGGACGGCTGGGAAGCCAGCCCTGGCACAGGACAACCAAGCCCCGGAGGGTTCCGTGCAATCCCGACGGGCAGGCCTGACACCCTGGCCCTTGGAGCCACCGCATCTTCCGAAGGTACACAACCAGTTTGCCGATTTCCCTTAGCTGCATTTGCACTGTTGACCAGCGGCGTCTAGCCGAAGAGACCAGCTGCGGTGATTCGGTACGGAGCCATTCCAATCGGATCAGAGCCCCCAGATGGGGGCTTGTCCCGGTTTGGTCACCAAGGGTTCATGCTTTGTTGCACAACTTCGCAGGGCGTTCCATGGAGTCGGTGGCCAGCAAAGGCATGGCGCATTCCGGGTCGGCCGAGGCCAAACCCTCAGAGCAGGGCACGCGTAAGTCCAATGGTACCAATGCAGCACCATCTTGCCAAGCAGAGAGCTATGTCGCCATGCAGCATGTCAGCATGTCATTACCATTGGACTTACGCGTGCCCTGCTCTGAGGGTTTGGCCTCGGCCGACCCGGAATGCGCCATGCCTTTGGTGGCCACCGACTCCATGGAACGCCCTGCGAAGTTGTGCAACAAAGCGTGAACCCTTGGTGACCAAACCGGGACAAGCCCCCATCTGGGGGCTCTGATCTGATTGGAATGGCTCCGTACCGAATCACCGCAGCTGGTCTCTTCGGCTAGACGCCGCTGGTCAACAGTGCAAATGCAGCTAAGGGAAATCGGCAAACTGGTTGTGTACCTTCGGAAGATGCGGTGGCTCCAAGGGCCAGGGTGTCAGGCCTGCCCGTCGGGATTGCACGGAACCCTCCGGGGCTTGGTTGTCCTGTGCCAGGGCTGGCTTCCCAGCCGTCCTCTGGCCGTGGGCGTCCAGGCCCCACCTCAGCCGAAGGCCGCTTCTCCAGCGGGCGTGATCCCTGTGCCTCGGAACGGCCAAGCACGCCCCGCCGCGGCTCTTGGGTGGAGGCACGGAGCTTTGGGTGTGCAAAGAGGAGAGGCTGTGCCTTCGGGTGCGGCCTGGCTTCAGTTCCCGTGGGCGGGGAGATGGCCGACCTGAGACGTCGGCCCCATCCGTGGCACCCACGTGTGGTCTACTCGGAACTGTGTACTACGCAGGGGAATCTGACTGTTTAATTGAAACACAGCTTTGCGATGGGACCTGCTGGCTGGTTCCGCGAGGTGACTTCTGCCCAGTGCTCTGATTGTCAATGCAAAGAGATTTAGCCAAGCGCGGGTAAACGGCGGGAGTAACTATGACTCTCGTAAGGTAGCCAAATGCCTCGTCGACTGATTATTGACGCGCATGAATGGATCAACGAGATTCCTGCTGTCCCTAGATGCTGGCTGGTGAACGAACCGCCAAGGGAACGGGCTTGGGTGTTCCAGCGGGGAAAGAAGACCCTGTTGAGTTTGACTCTAGTCTGACAGAGTGCAGCAGCATGGAGGGTGTAGCACAGGTGGGAAGTGCGCGCCAACTCATGGCATTGATCATGGCCTTCGCGGCCATCTCGACTGTCGGCTCTTCCGTCCTTCTGGATGATGAGGCTCCGCGCTGCTACGCGCAAGCTTGCAATGAAATACCACTACCTCCACAGCCGCTTTACTAATCGGATGATTCGGGTACGGCAGCCGCTGGCACCTCTTGGTGCCCGACCTAGAGGCACGTCCCTTGCGTCGTGCCTCACGGCCTCACCGCTTCGTGTGCCAAGCACAGTTCCGGGCCCTCGGGCCCGTGTGCGACCCAGGTGCTTTGTTCGCCGCAGCTTCGGGACACTGCTCAGATGGGGAGTTTGGCTGGGGCGGCACACCTGTTACAGGACAACGCAGGTGTCCCGAAGCACTGCTCAGGCGGGACGGAAACCCCTCACAGAGGAACAGGTCAAAGGCACTGCTGATGCAGTCACTTTCAGTAAGAGTCCACAATGTGCAAGCGTGGCCTTGCGATCCTTTGGTCAAGCACGCGAGTTCCGGATATTGAAGCCAGAGGTGTCAGAAAAATTACCACAGGGATAACTGGCTTGTGGCAGCCAAGCGTTCGAAGCGACGTTGCTTTTTGATCCTTCGATGTCGGCTCTTCCTAGCTTCTCACCTGCAGCCGAGTAGAAGAGTTGGATTGTTCACCCACCAACAGGGAACGTGAGCTGGGTTTAGACCGTCGTGAGACAGGATGGTTTTACCCTCCTGCAACGGCCGCTATTCTGTCTTCAGAACTCCCGATGAGCACGGTTTGCTTCTCGACGGCGATCCTTCGCGATTGCCTCACACTTGTGATGATTGGGTTTGACGACGGCAGCGCGTGGTAGTACGAGAGGAACCCTCGTGCCATGCCTCTGGTTTCTGTGGTCGGCTGAGCGGCCGGGGCTTGCTAGTCTACACATGGCGGATATTGGCTGAAAGCATCTAAGTCTGAACCGGGCACCCGGCGTGTGCACACCCCATGGGGCAGCAGCATCCGAGCGCATGGCTTCGTGCGACTCGGTGCATCCTGTACCAGAGTGTCCGACAAACACCCCATGGGGCTCAGTGCCCGATCGCCTCCGCATACCGAACTTTGGACAAGCACTGTCAAATAAGGCTAGCGTGCCCTGCGTTCCGCGCGGGGTTGGATCTCCGATGGCCAATGCCGGGGCGTGCGTCTCGAATGCCGTGAAGAGGCCTGGGCTTCAGTCTCTGGTGACATCCTTCGAAGGGCCCACGGAGGCCTCGCCGCGGCACAGCGAGAGCAGCGCACGCCTCCGGTCGGAGGAGGCAAGATGACGTGATTGGACAATCGCATGGCTTTCTATGGTTTTGGATCCGAGGCATCGCCCTCCAGTCAGCAGTGATGCAGTCGAAACATTCCGCGGCAAGGTTGCATGAGATAGCGTGACGTGGTGGGCTCCGGCCTACCATTGTGCATGCCTCTTTGGACACGGTCCCGCATGCATATCACGTGACTCTCATGGGCTGGTGTACTAAGGCGAGGAAGTTGCTTCACCGGAGATGAATCGTATGAGACTTGTACCGGTCCGAGCCTGTGAGCCGCAGTGGCCCCGCATGCTGTGGGTTCTCTGCCTCTGGTCAAGGGCTGGCACTGGGATCTGCCTCTGGAGCACGCCTCCACGTGGTGATTCCAGTGCTTGCCCAGTGCAGCCTGTCACCATCCCAGACGGATGTCCTGTGCAGCCTTTTTGCACTGAACGGCGCCTTTTGTGGCTGGCCAGGCCGGGGAGAAAGGCTCTTGCGCGCCAAGCTTTTTTGGGGAGGGGCGGGAGCCCGAAATCAAGTTCAATCGCGGGCTGAGTACCGCTGCACGTTGCTGTCCTCGTCTGCTTCATCTCAAAGAGACTTGGCAGCCCCGTTATAGACAACCGCAGGCCGGGGTCTCTGCTTGGTACCCGAAGGCGGTATGGTTGCGGATTGGGGGTTAGAGCATGACGGCTTGAGCACGGGGGGTGGTTTGGGGGAGGGATTCATTTGCAGAAGTGACTGGTGAGTGCCAGTGTGGTAGTACTTATTGATTGCGCCGCTAGGGCTGTCGAGGGTCGGCGTGAGAAAATGTGTAAGTGTGGCTTTTTCAAAGAGATGACACGTTGGACGAGTGTGAGGACGATTGTGAGTTTGTGCTCGCGGGGGAGGGGGGGGCTGGTGCGAAGTACCTTGTTATGCGGGGAGAAGGGGCGGAAACGGGGGCGGAGGCGGCGAGGGGGGGTGCTGGTCTAGGGGGGGGGGGGAGGTTGAACATGTCCCTGATTGTGAGCGGCCGTTTGGGGGGCGGAGGCTCTGGCTGGGGTTGGCTTGCGGTACCGCGTTTCAGTGATAGAGGCCGGACGGGCCTTGGGGGCTGGCGGCCGTGTTTTCGAGTTTTGGTGTGTGCCGCAGGAGATGGGGGGCGGGGGCGCTTTGGGGGCTTGTGTGCAACTTTGTCCGGGAGGGGGGGGGGAGGGTGGTAGGCGGGGGGGGGGCGTTGTTGGGCGGTGTGCGACGTGCTGTAGGGCGACCAGGGGCGTCCCCATGAGTTGAGGCCCGTAGGGGGGGTGAGCGGTCCTTCTCCCGATACCCCACCCCGTACAGGGCAAGCAGTAGCCGCCTTGACCATATTTTGCTCTCCCCGGCGGCCTCGGAATTTTTTGCCCCCACCTCTGCAACCATCCACACCGACGACAAAACGTCAGACCACCACCCAGTCACGTACACCTCTCAAGTCCCCCCTCACCCTTTCACCGAAGCTCCCACCACTAAGAGGAAAGTTTTCCGAAAACTGACGGAGCGGGAACGCTCCAAGCACCACGACTCCCTCGCCCCCCTGGCGCGGTGGTGCGAGTCTACCCTCCCCCGCTTTGAGTCCTTGTCCTCGGCGGACATTGAGCTTTTCACAGACGTGGTGCTGGAGGAAGTGGCGACCAGCTACCACAGTATCACCACGCCGTCACACCCTACCTCCTCGGCTCTGGTAAAGAAAATCAAAGAGTCCCTGCAAACCCTGCCCCCCCCCAACCATCCCAACTACCCCGCCTCCATGGACACGCTCAACAAACTCGTCAAGGAGTGGGAAAGATGTCCTGTGCAGCCTTCATGGATCCCCGTCTCGGCTCGCCCGGCCGAATCGCGCGAGGAAAGCTCCCGTTTCGCGGGGCCCGTTTGTTAATACATAAGGGGAGGCCCCCGGCGGCGTCGCATGGGGCCCCGGCCCCGAGACCGCCGGAGGCGATCCTGGGTCACAGCGTGAGGCAGGCTGCAACCTCCGCTATACAAATCAACCCAGCCCCCACGTGGATAAGACCCGTTCTGGTTGTATCGATCCCGCTGCGGCGCAGCCCTCGCGAGGCTGCCCTGCGGCGGGGCAACGGAGATGATGCAGAGGCATTCGATCGTGAGTTGGTACAGCCTTGGCTGTCGGCCATGGGGTGCGCGCCACCTCTGGCCATGGATCCGAGATCGCCCCCCGCCGGAGTCCATCTCCGGCGGGTTCCGAGACGCGGCCCGTGCATGCATATGCACGGGCGCTTGGAGAGCTCCGGTTCTCCGTGGTTTGATGCAGTCACCGACGGATTGGCTCCTCCACGGGGCGTCCGTCGGAGGGCGTGGCTCACGGCAAGCCACCGTGGAGAGGCCATTGACGCCCCTTCATGGGGTTCGATGGTCGCTCCTGGGCATGATGCAGTCGAGTGATTCTGGTTGATCCTGCCAGTTGTCATATGCTTCTCTCAACCGGTAAGCCATGCAAGTGTCAGAATACATGGGATTGAGAGTGAATCTGTGAATGGCTCATTACACCGGCGACAATCTGATGACTGTGCACTGGTTGCTTGGGGCCCTCGTGGTCCCCTGTGACATCGGTCCGGATATTCACCTCAACTGGGTGGCTAATACATGGAAGCTCAGAGCTGTGGCCCGTTCAGGGTCACTGGCAGTTGGCCGATATCAAGACCTGCGCCCGTACAAGGCAGCGTGCAAGGGTGATTCAGGCCGTTTTCTGTGATGGCAAAGATGGTTCTACCATGAATGCTCCACAGTGTGAGTCTCTGACCTATCAGCTCTGGTTGGTGGTGTAGTGGACCACCATGGCTATGACGGGTAACGGGAAATCAGGGTTTGATTCCGGAGAGGGAGCCTAAGAAACGGCTACCATTGCCAAGGCGAGCAGCAGGCGCGCAAATTGTCCACTGCCGACACTGGTCTGGCGAGACAGCGACGAGCCATAGCAGCCCTGCTCACCCTGTGTGGTGGGTGGGACTCCGCAATGAATGCTATCCAAACGCAGCAATGAGTATCAACTGGAGGGCAAGTCTGGTGCCAGCAGCTGCGGTAATTCCAGCTCCAAGAGCGTATACAAATGTTGCTGCTGTTGAAAAGCTCGTAGTCAACCCCTGGGCATGGGGCTGCAGGGCGTCCGGCCGCTCTGCTGGGGCTGTCTCCCGGCCGTCAGGCCGGGTGGCGGCCTCCGTGGATGCGCTGCTGGATTCAAACCCCCTGCAGATGGTCCCCGTGCCCGCTTTGCATGGGTTCGGACCGCTCCGGCAAGAAGCCTCCTTCAGTGGTGGCTGATGCGGTCATGCCTCTGACATGGGCGCGGGTCACTTGCGACCCGACCTCGGAGCCGTCCATGGATGCCACTGTGAACAACTCAGCGCGTACAAAGCAAACGTGACTTGATTGCATGATTCAGCGCGGGATGGCAAAGGATCGACCATATGTGGACACAGCTGTTCTGCTGAGTCTCAGGGTCCGCAAAGGGCAACGCAGTGCTGGTGCCCCCAGATGGCCGGAGGCTATCCGCTCCGGCGGTGGCCTTCACCGGGCAGCTGGGCGGTGCTGGCTCTGAACGGCAGTGATGGGTCTGTTCGTCGTGATGGATATTGACACGCCAGAGGTGAAATTCTCAGACCGCTGTGGGATCAACTGCGGCAAAGGCGTTCCACTGGAGCATGTTCGTCGATCAAGAACGAGAGTGTGGGGAGCGAAGATGATCAGATACCATCGTAGTCTACCGCTGTAAACTATGTCAGCTCGGTGTCGGTGGGCCATAATCTCCTCAACAGGATGCCATGGGTTTCACTCCTCTGCAGCGAGAAATCAAAGCTTACGGATTCAGGGGGGAGTACGGTCTCAAGGCTGAAACTTAAAGGAATTGATGGAATGGCACCACAAGGCGTGGAGTATGCGGCTTCATTTGACTCAACACGGGGAATGTTACCAGGTCAGGACGCAGTCGGGATTGACAGATTGAGGGTTCTTTCTTGATCCTCTGGACGGTGGTGCATGGCCGCTCCTGATTGGTGGAGTGATTTGTCTGGTTGATTCCGATAACGAGTGAGACCTCTGCCTCTGAATAGTCCCCGGTCTCGCATTCATGTAGGACGGAACACCTGACCCGTGGGTCGGCTTGCCGGTCCCACCGGGGCTCGTGGATTACCCGTCTGAGAGTGCCGGGTATGCTGCTTCTCTCGGGTGCCGTGCATGTTTACCAAGTGCACGCAAGCCAGAGCCAACAGCAGGTCTGTGATGCTCCTAGATGTTCTGGGCCGCACGCGCACTACACTGGTCCAGTGAACAAGCCTTGGTGTCCCATCCATGGGACCGTCCTGCCCAGAAGTGGGCGGGCAACCTTTGCAGCTGTGAATGCGTGTTTGGGATTGATGCTTGCAACTATCTGTCATGAACAAGGAATGCCTGGTATGTGCACGTCATCAGCTTGCACAGATTATGTCCCTGCCATTTATACACACCGCCCATCGTTGCTACTGATGGCAGAATGATAAAGCCCTCAGGAACTCAAGCTGATTGGCACTCGTGCACATCAATGTCTTGTCATGGAATTTGGGCGATGTTCTGTTGCTAGAGGAAGCAAAAGTTGTAACAAGGTTGCTGTAGGTGAACCTGCAGCAGGATCATTGTCGAAGCTTTGTGCAACGCCACCTGCTGGTCAACGAGTGGGTGACGGCGCTGAGGGCTCTCCCGCGCCAGGGAGCAGAGATAGATGGTTGTTGATGTCCAACCTGCTGCAGTGGATGCCTTGGTCCATGTGATGTGGAAGAACGGAGTAGCCTTCGATACGGGAATAGCGAAATGCAGAGACTCGTGAGCTTTGTGGAGATGACTACCTTTGAACGCAACAGGCAAGTGGAGACCAGCGGTTCAATGCCGGTTTCTCCCTTTCGATGCTTCAGTGTCTGAGTCGGAATCGTTATCCAATACGGCTGCAATGATGCCACGGGATCCCATGTTCATCATGGGGTCATTTGGCTTGCAGAGCAGCGCGGAGGGGTGTCCTTCACCTCTCCGCGCGCAGAGGCTTGATCATGGAGCCCACGGACCGCGGCCCAGCCGCGACTCCGCGGGCTCAGAGCGGGGCGGTGCCAACGGCCTCTGGAGACAGAGACCCGTGGTGTTGCCCTCCGATTGGCCTTCGGACGCCCGTTGATGAGAACCGTTGGAGCATGCTGCATTGTGGAGTGATTTGAACCGTTGCATCACCCGCGGCCAAGCCCTGCACGGCGCTGGAACCATCATGGCACGCGGCGCTGGTGTTGGGCCTTCTCCGGCCGCGGGTGATGGGCTTGACACTCCCGGTGCACGGCTCTGATGGATGATTCATCGGGTTGCATTGCTTCGCAATGCCATCGGCTGGCGACCTGAAGCACAGAGAGCTACCTGCTGAATTTAAGCATATCACTTGGCAGAGGAAGAGACAGCAATCGCGATGGCTTCAGTAATGGCGAATGAACCAGATTGACACGGTCTACCCGTATCGTTGTTGGTCACCTGATGCGGTGAGCACTGGGTGCACTCCGGGATGCAATGCTGGCATGGGGATGGCTGTCACGGCTGCACAGACCTACTATGGCGCCGATCCAGAGTCAGAGTGGCCTGGGATGGTCCCCGATACCTGGGCTACAGCCCTCCTGTCAAGAGGACTGGTCGGTGTTCTTAGCCATGGTGTGCACACACGCCAGACCCTGGAGTAGAGCTGCTTGGGACTGTAGGTCAAACGGCCAGGCATGTCCGTGGCAAGGCTGCATACAGACATGGGACCGATAGCTAACAAGTAGACTGATCGAAACGTGCAAAGGACTCTGCAAAGAGGGTTCAAAGTGCCTGAAGCTGCGGCAGGCGACCGGTGGTGGATGCTTCCCTGACACGGAGGATTGCGATGCGGCCCCGGACCGTGAAGTGGCTGGCGAGACCATCCGTGGCTCTCGCACAGGCATTGGCGGTCGTGGGGCCCTTCCCGGCTTTTGGACAAGCGACCTCGGGTCTGGCCTGCGGCTGGCTGCAGAGCCCCACTCTCTGGTGGGATCGATTCGCAGTGGCATTCTGGCAGAGGCACTCCGCCTGTCTGGACCTGGGGGCATGCATTTGGTCGCTGTGACCTATGCCCCGACGGAGAAGAGGCTTCATTGGCTGGGATTCTGGATGGCTTCCGGGCTTGGCTTTGCTCTTTGGTGCTCTGCTGTCCCGCCCGGAGCCGTAACCCATGTCACGGAGCATCATCCTTCGAGAGGGCAAATGTGGCAAGGCAGAATGGCCCTGTGGGTGTCCGGTGTGCCCCTGTGTGGTGCACCGGATGCATGTGCCTACCAACCGCGCCGGGTGCAATCAGTGGGAGAGCTAGTGGTGTGCAGGCCCTCCAGGTCTCTCATCCCGGCTCTCGGTACCCCGGTTGGTGCACAGTGGTGCAAAGGTGTCAAGAGTGGCTTGGCAAGGCAGGGACATCCCCTGCACGTCTTGAAACACGGACCAAGGAGTCTATCGGAGGCCGCAGGCAATGCTGTGCGTGTAGTCAAAGCTGGTACGGAGCAACTGGTGGCGGGGCCCGCTGTGCCGCCGCCTTGGCCGGGTTTGGCCTCCGCGACCCGACCCAGGCGTGGCATGCAGCAGTGGCCGCAGCTGCCGATTCTCCCGAACGTTGCCTGGTTAAAGCGAACGGACCACTTTCTCCGCGGTGCTACTGTGTTTCACCGCGCCTTTGGGGACTCTGAAGAGCGTGTGGCCATGCCTCTGGGGACTCTGCGCCGCGGTGCTGCCTCTTGGATCCATGCGGGATCTATGGTGCTGCGTGCCGCATGTTTCTCCATGGCGTGCAATGGCAAACCGATCTGATGCAAGAGCTGCCGAGCCTGAATCCAATGGACACTGGTTCTGAGTGCGAGGTGTCCTCCATGGGACCCGAAAGATGGTGAACTATACCTGGCTACGGTGAAGCCGTGGGAAACTGCGGTGGAGGCCGGTCGCAATCCTGACGTGCAAATCGTGTTGTCTGAGCGGGGCATAGGGGTGAAAGGCCAATCGAACCATCTAGTAGCTGGTTTCCGCCCAAGTTTCCCTCAGGATAGCTGGGGCTGGGAGTGTGTCCGAACTCGTCGATCGTGATGCGGCTTTTGTCCGGTAAAGCAATGCATGAGAGGCATTCTGGGGAGTCTATCAGTCCTCAACCTATTCTCAAACTGTGAATGGGCAAGCATCGGAGGCACACTTCTCTGCATCCGGCGTCTGTGTGTGGCGCGTCAAAGGCCATCCCTGGCCGACGGCGTGCCCAACGCAGTCCGCTGTGCCTGAGTGTGTTTGAGAGATGGTGGCAGCCTTCTGGCCTCGGCGGGGTGGGGCATTCTGCCCGGGCATCCGCTGAGGCCGCTGGGGCCCAACCCGGAACAGTGTGCAGCCCCATGTGGGCCATTACTGGTAAGCAGTGCTGGCGATGCGGGATGATCCGAGAGCGCGGTTGCAGGGTTCAAGTGCTGGCTCATACATAGAATCCACAAAGGATGTTGTCCGCTAGAGATAGCAGGGCGGTGGCCATGAAGGTTGGAATCCGCTTAGGAGTGTGTAACAACCCACCTGCCGAAGCGGGCAGCTTCGAAAATGGATGATGCTCAAGCCAGAGGCGTTGTTTGACTTACACCGCGCCGCTGCTGTGGCAGCAGGGCAGGTGCAGCAGTGCGTAGGCGAGACGCAAGGGTTCGCGGTGCTGGCTCCGGGGTGACCCGGAGGGAAGTATCCCTTGGTGCAGATCTTGGTTGCAGTAGCGAGTATTCTTTCTGGTGGCTCATGCAGGCTCTCTCTTGCAGAGGCCTGCTCCTGGCCTGAGTGGTTGAGGACTGGAGTGGAGCAGGCTTCCATACCAACAGCCGTTGAATATGGGTCAGTCGATTGTAAGCCAGATGGCAATGCTCACGGATACGGCAAAGGCTGCAAAGTTCGGGGCCTCTGGCTCCGGGTCGCCCGTCCCGCGGCTGGCGCCGTGCTGGTCCCCCACTGGGTGCCATGGGGTGCGCGGCGCTGTGCCCTTCGGGTGAAGCTCGGTGCCAGGGCTCTGCCTTGCAGGAGTGGCGAACAGGCAGACGAATCTAATATTCCGACGCGCTGGTACCAGGGTCTTGGCTGATGATACTCAGAACGCTTTCTCGGAGAGATTGCTGGGAAGGGCCAGTGGCAACGCTGGTGTTCTCAAGTCCGGTGCTGCGGGGCCGCGTCTCGGTGGCGCCCCTGTGGAGTTGTCTTTTCCATCTGACAGCTGGAGTGTGTGGGCTATCCACTGACATGCTGCATGGCGACATAGCTCTCTGCTTGGCAAGATGGTGCTGCATTGGTACCATTGGACTTACGCGTGCCCTGCTCTGAGGGTTTGGCCTCGGCCGACCCGGAATGCGCCATGCCTTTGGTGGCCACCGACTCCATGGAACGCCCTGCGAAGTTGTGCAACAAAGCGTGAACCCTTGGTGACCAAACCGGGACAAGCCCCCATCTGGGGGCTCTGATCCGATTGGAATGGCTCCGTACCGAATCACCGCAGCTGGTCTCTTCGGCTAGACGCCGCTGGTCAACAGTGCAAATGCAGCTAAGGGAAATCGGCAAACTGGTTGTGTACCTTCGGAAGATGCGGTGGCTCCAAGGGCCAGGGTGTCAGGCCTGCCCGTCGGGATTGCACGGAACCCTCCGGGGCTTGGTTGTCCTGTGCCAGGGCTGGCTTCCCAGCCGTCCTCTGGCCGTGGGCGTCCAGGCCCCACCTCAGCCGAAGGCCGCTTCTCCAGCGGGCGTGATCCTTGTGCCTCGGAACGGCCAAGCACGCCCCGCCGCGGCTCTTGGGTGGAGGCACGGAGCTTTGGGTGTGCAAAGAAGAGAGGCTGTGCCTTCGGGTGCGGCCTGGCTTCAGTTCCCGTCGGCGGGGAGATGGCCGACCTGAGACGTCGGCCCCATCCGTGGCACCCACGTGTGGTCTACTCGGAACTGTGTACTACGCAGGGGAATCTGACTGTTTAATTGAAACACAGCTTTGCGATGGGACCTGCTGGCTGGTTCCGCGAGGTGACTTCTGCCCAGTGCTCTGATTGTCAATGCAAAGAGATTTAGCCAAGCGCGGGTAAACGGCGGGAGTAACTATGACTCTCTTAAGGTAGCCAAATGCCTCGTCGACTGATTATTGACGCGCATGAATGGATCAACGAGATTCCTGCTGTCCCTAGATGCTGGCTGGTGAACCAACCGCCAAGGGAACGGGCTTGGGTGTTCCAGCGGGGAAAGAAGACCCTGTTGAGTTTGACTCTAGTCTGACAGAGTGCAGCAGCATGGAGGGTGTAGCACAGGTGGGAAGTGCGCGCCAACTCATGGCATTGATCATGGCCTTCGCGGCCATCTCGACTGTCGGCTCTTCCGTCCTTCTGGATGATGAGGCTCCGCGCTGCTACGCGCAAGCTTGCAATGAAATACCACTACCTCCACAGCCGCTTTACTAATCGGATGATTCGGGTACGGCAGCCGCTGGCACCTCTTGGTGCCCGACCTAGAGGCACGTCCCTTGCGTCGTGCCTCACGGCCTCACCGCTTCGTGTGCCAAGCACAGTTCCGGGCCCTCGGGCCCGTGTGCGACCCAGGTGCTTTGTTCGCCGCAGCTTCGGGACACTGCTCAGATGGGGAGTTTGGCTGGGGCGGCACACCTGTTACAGGACAACGCAGGTGTCCCGAAGCACTGCTCAGGCGGGACGGAAACCCCTCACAGAGGAGCAGGTCAAAGGCACTGCTGATGCAGTCACTTTCAGTAAGAGTCCACAATGTGCAAGCGTGGCCTTGCGATCCTTTGGTCAAGCACGCGAGTTCCTTGTCAGAAAGATTACCACAGGGATAACTGGCTTGTGGCAGCCAAGCGTTCGAAGCGACGTTGCTTTTTGATCCTTCGATGTCGGCTCTTCCTAGCTTCTCACCTGCGGCCGAGTAGAAGAGTTGGATTGTTCACCCACCAACAGGGAACGTGAGCTGGGTTTAGACCGTCGTGAGACAGGTTGGTTTTACCCTCCTGCAACGGCCGCTATTCTGTCTTCAGAACTCCCGATGAGCACGGTTTGCTTCTCGACGGCGATCCTTCGCGATTGCCTCACACTTGTGATGATTGGGTTTGACGACGGCAGCGCGTGGTAGTACGAGAGGAACCCTCGTGCCATGCCTCTGGTTTCTGTGGTCGGCTGAGCGGCCGGGGCTTGCTAGTCTACACATGGCGGATATTGGCTGAAAGCATCTAAGTCTGAACCGGGCACCCGGCGTGTGCACACCCCATGGGGCAGCAGCATCCGAGCGCATGGCTTCGTGCGACTCGGTGCATCCTGTACCAGAGTGTCCGACAAACACCCCATGGGGCTCAGTGCCCGATCGCGTCCGCATACCGAACTTTGGACAAGCACTGTCAAATAAGGCTAGCGTGCCCTGCGTTCCGCGCGGTGTTGGATCTCCGATGGCCAATGCCGGGGCGTGCGTCTCGAATGCCGTGAAGAGGCCTGGGCTTCAGTCTCTGGTGACGTCCTTCGAAGGGCCCACGGAGGCCTCGCCGCGGCACAGCGAGAGCAGCCCACGCCTCCGGTCGGAGGAGGCAAGATGACGTGATTGGACAATCGCATGGCTTTCTATGGTTTTGGATCCGAGGCATCGCCCTCCAGTCAGCAGTGATGCAGTCGAAACATTCCGCGGCAAGGTTGCATGAGATAGCGTGACGTGGTGGGCTCCGGCCTACCATTGTGCATGCCTCTTTGGACACGGTCCCGCATGCATATCACGTGACTCTCATGGGCTGGTGTACTAAGGCGAGGAAGTTGCTTCACCGGAGATGAATCGTATGAGACTTGTACCGGTCCGAGCCTGTGAGCCGCAGTGGCCCCGCATGCTGTGGGTTCTCTGCCTCTGGTCAAGGGCTGGCACTGGGATCTGCCTCTGGAGCACGCCTCCACGTGGTGATTCCAGTGCTTGCCCAGTGCAGCCTGTCACCATCCCAGACGGATGTCCTGTGCAGCCTTCATGGATCCCCGTCTCGGCTCGCCCGGCCGAATCGCGCGAGGAAAGCTCCCGTTTCGCGGGGCCCGTTTGTTAATACATAAGGGGAGGCCCCCGGCGGCGTCGCATGGCGCCCCGGCCCCGAGACCGCCGGAGGCGATCCTGGGTCACAGCGTGAGGCAGGCTGCAACCTCCGCTATACAAATCAACCCAGCCCCCACGTGGATAAGACCCGTTCTGGTTGTATCGATCCCGCTGCGGCGCAGCCCTCGCGAGGCTGCCCTGCGGCGGGGCAACGGAGATGATGCAGAGGCATTCGATCGTGAGTTGGTACAGCCTTGGCTGTCGGCCATGGGGTGCGCGCCACCTCTGGCCATGGATCCGAGATCGCCCCCCGCCGGAGTCCATCTCCGGCGGGTTCCGAGACGCGGCCCGTGCATGCATATGCACGGGCGCTTGGAGAGCTCCGGTTCTCCGTGGTTTGATGCAGTCACCGACGGATTGGCTCCTCCACGGGGCGTCCGTCGGAGGGCGTGGCTCACGGCAAGCCACCATGAAGAGGCCATTGACGCCCCTTCATGGGGTTCGATGGTCGCTCCTGGGCATGATGCAGTCGAGTGATTCTGGTTGATCCTGCCAGTTGTCATATGCTTCTCTCAAGGACTAAGCCATGCAAGTGTCAGAATACATGGGATTGAGAGTGAATCTGTGAATGGCTCATTACACCGGCGACAATCTGATGACTGTGCACTGGTTGCTTGGGGCCCTCGTGGTCCCCTGTGACATCGGTCCGGATATTCACCTCAACTGGGTGGCTAATACATGGAAGCTCAGAGCTGTGGCCCGTTCAGGGTCACTGGCAGTTGGCCGATATCAAGACCTGCGCCCGTACAGGGCAGCGTGCAAGGGTGATTCAGGCCGTTTTCTGTGATGGCAAAGATGGTTGTACCATGAATGCTCCACAGTGTGAGTCTCTGACCTATCAGCTCTGGTTGGTGGTGTAGTGGACCACCATGGCTATCACGGGTAACGGGAAATCAGGGTTTGATTCCGGAGAGGGAGCCTAAGAAACGGCTACCATTGCCAAGGCGAGCAGCAGGCGCGCAAATTGTCCACTGCCGACACTGGTCTGGCGAGACAGCGACGAGCCATAGCAGCCCTGCTCACCCTGTGTGGTGGGTGGGACTCCGCAATGAATGCTATCCAAACGCAGCAATGTGTGAATGCCCGCGCTTGAAGCGCGGGCCATATCACCATATCACCATAGCACCATATCTCACACCGCACCGCATTTCGCATACCCAATACAACACACCTCATGTCCCGTACCTCATATCCCGTGCCACCTGACTCATGTCTCAAACATCATATCCCGTACTCTATGAAAGAAATTTACCCCTCCAAAACTGTACCCTGACAGCACATTTGACACCGCGATTCGCATAATCCATATTTCCAACCACATCACCCATACCTCACACTGTGTACAACATACCGCATATCCCGTACCTCGTATCCCGTACCTAGTCCGAATGCCCGCGCTTGAAGCGCGGGCCATATCACCATATCACCATAGCACCGTATCTCACACCGCACCGCAATTCGCATACCCAATACAACACACCTCATGTCCCGTACCTCATATCCCGTGCCACATGACTCTGTCTCAAACATCATATCCCGTACTCTATGAGTGAAATTTACCCCTCCTAAATTGTACTCTGACACCACATTTGACACTGCGGTTCGCATAATCCATATTTCCAAACACATCACCCATACCTCACACTGTGTACACCATACCGCATATCCCGTACCGGGTATCCCGTACCTCATCACTCATGTCTCAAACCTCATATCCCGTACTCTATAAGCGAGAGAACTGTCACCACTGCTGCCTGTTGGCTAAAGTCGCCAAAAGTCAACAGGCGGGATGATTCGTGCGGGTACCCGGATAATCGATTGTACAGTGCATACAGATTTTTAAAACACGTGATTTCATGATTTCAGATCAACTTGTCGTGCCAGAAATCGAAATCGCAAATCCGCCAGATGCCATTTGACAGGCACGCGCGCGCGCCAGCAGCAGCGTGCACGATTGGGAGGATTTTTTGGGTATGACGAACGACGACGAACGAACGAACGAACGAACGAACGAACGAACGAACGAACGAACCATAGCACAATTAAATATAATAACTAGTGCAAATGCCCGCGCTTGAAGCGCGGGCCATATCACCATATCACCATAGCACCATATCTCACACCGCATCGCATTTCGCAAACCCAATACAACACACCTCATGACCCGTACCTCATATCCCGTGCCACATGACTCATGTCTCAAACATCATATCCCGTACTCTATGAGTGAAATTTACCCCTCCTAAATTGTACTCTGACACCACATTTGACACCGCAATTCGCATAATCCATATTTCCAAACACATCACCCATACCTCACACTGTGTACAACATACCGCATATCCGGGTACCTCGTATCCCGTACCTCATGACTCATGTCTTAAGCCTCATATCCCGTACTCTATCAAACATCATATCCCGTACTCTATGAGTGAAATATACCCCTCCTAAACTGTACTCTGACACCACATTTGACACCGCGATTCGCATATTCCATATTTCCAAACACATCACCCATGCCTCACACTGTGTACAACATACCGCATATCCCGTACCTCGTATCCCGTACCTCATGACTCATGTCTCAAACCTCATATCCCGTACTCTATGAGCGAGAGAACTGTCGCCACTGCTGCCTGTTGGCTAAAATCGCCAAAAGTGAACAGGCGGGATTATTCGTGCAGATACCCGGATAATCGATTGTACAGTACATACAGATTTTTGAAACACGTGATTCCATGATTTCAGATCGATTTCTCGTGCCAGAAATCGAAATCGCAAATCCGCCAGATGCCATTTGACGGGCACGCGCGCGCGCCAGCAGCAGCGTGCACAATTGGGAGGATTTTTTGGGTATGACGAAGAACGACGACGACGACGACGACGACGACGAACGAACGAACGAACCATAGCACAATTAAATATAACTAGTGTAAATGTCCGCGCTTGAAGCGCGGACTGTACCGACAACAGGGCAGCTGTACTCATGAATTTGGCCCCTTGGAGGAATCCGTACCTTTCGTTGAATGGAGTGTTGCAAATAGATTTTGACCACGTTGCAAAGTGCAACATCTATTAGGTGCACGCAAAACACTTCTAATGGGCATTATCCTTTTTGCGGTAAAGTATTTGCTGTTTTCATGTTTGTAGCATTCTAGCTAACGAATTTTGAAAAAAAAAAAGTAATGAGGAACACAGTTTAAAGGCACCTCGTAACGCCGCCTCCTTCAATTGTACTTGGAAGTTTTTGAGGCTTTGAAAATTGACGGGCTTATAGTAGCAAGCCATTGCTCTTTAGGAGAATCTGAAAAGAATTATGACCAACGTCCTTACCCGAAGGGAATGAAGGTGTTTACCAGACACAATGTGGCAAATAATTGCGTTTGAAAATTGTTTTGCTATTTAATGGGACGAAACATATTTTCAGGCAAATAGACCCTTGACAATATTCACTTTGGAGGCAAGTTCACCCACACACCAACAGGAATGCCAACGGACAATAGCTACATGAAAGTTGAATCTCGCATCATACAAGGTTCAAAGCGTTTGCCTACTTGCTGGCGTCGCCCCAAGCACATGTTCCTAAACTAACACGGCTTGTACGGCATAATGTACATTGTCAGCGGGTGCGCCGTTAGGGATAGAGGTTGACTTAGCACCAAAGTTGTGGTTAGGGTTAGGGCAAGGCTCAAGGTGAGGATTGGTTTCAAATATATGTAGAAAACGGTTGGTTTCAGATGTAAATGGAACGTGAACAAGACACACGCCGGTGTCGAGTGGAGCCACACGTCATCCAGCAAGGCAACGGACGACGGCCGAAATCAAGAAAAAATTTCAGACCATACAATGTTCGGAGTGTTTGCTTCCTTAGTTACATCCCCCCAAGCACGTTCCCCTAAAATGACGCGAACGCCACGGCGTGAGGTAACCCGGGAAAAGCCAACATATAGCTGTCCATGGGCAAAAACAGGATTCTCCAAGAGCAACCCCAACCTTTCAAACGACTGCCCTTGGGAACGATTAATCGTCAAGGCGAAAGCCAACTTTATTGGAAATTGTCGCCTAATAAATCTGATCGACAACATTTCAGAATCACCACACGTCAAATTGATGCGTGGAATGAGCACAACGTTTCCTTTTCGGGAACCTGAGACAATTTCTGCTTGGATGTTGAAATCCAGGCACTTTGTTACCAACAAGCGTGTTCCATTCATCAACCCCTCCGTACGGTTGAGATTGCGCAGTAGAATGACAGGGGCCCCCACCTTAAGCTTGAGCTCGTGACGTGCCATGCCCGGAGGCTCAAGCTTGTTCAAGAGTTCCGGAGGATAGGTAGCTGCATCTTCTTGGCAATCGGCACCAAAATAGTCCGCACTAACATAAAGAAACTCCTCTCCTGGCAAGCTCTGCAGCGCCGCTTCGTTGATAGTGTTGGTTTCTTGATTTCGGGGTGCCAGGATACAACCAGACATAAATTCCTTCTTGCTCATGGTTGGAAAGACGTGGTTTACCAGTGGCCAGGGGTCATCGCTTGGGATCAACATGTCTTCTGGTATGGGCAACGGATTGTCGATGGTGTCCTCCCCAACAGATAGCAACCAGCGTGCAAACTCACGGGTCTCGTCATCGTCAACTTGAGAAGTGCCTCGCACCCGAATATTGGTCGTCAATTCGAGTGTTTTGAAATAGGGCCAGAGGTAGGATTTCTTGAGGGTAGCTGCTATCACGGCCGCTCGAGAGCCACGAGGTACAACAGGCAAAATTTGCCTCCAATCCCCCGTCATGACGACGGTCTTGCCCCCGAAGGGAACAAGTCGCAGTGCTTCATCATTGGCACCCATGATATCTTTGAGCAATTCATCCAATACACGGAAGCAATCGTTGTCTGCCATGGGAGCCTCATCCCACACAATGAGTTGGGACTCATGAAGTTCCGCGGCACGTTTGCTCTCCACGGGAATGGATGATGTTCCGCCCTTTTGCGGCGAAATACCAAAAGCTGAGTGTGCAGTTGAACCATCATCCAAAAGAAGAGAAGCGATGCCACTTGAGGCAACCGCAATCGCCCGTCGTCCCTGACTCCGTACATAGGCCAACATTAAATTGTTCACGTAAGTCTTTCCGCAACCACCGCAACTCAAAATAAAGAAGCACTTTGCGTCGTTGTTGTCCAAATGTGTACTCGCAGTGACCTGGTCGTAGATGTTGCGTTGCTGCTCTGTCAAGGTTCGCACACCATCCTCAACAACACGTCGCAAGTGTGCAACATCATACCCTTCATCGTGACCGCCAGGCTTATGGGACATTGCACTGGGCACTGGAAACGGCATAGAAGGAAACGAGCGAAGAGAAAGTCCTTGCTTTTGCAGCATGCCCTCGACCCGCAATAGGGCTTCATTCACAATCTCGGCATGCGTTGGCTCGTTTTGTGCGCCAGGATGTGTACGTTGCCAATTCCAACGAATGTCGCTGATGAACTCTTCCTCGTACTTTAACCACAGCTTGTAGGGATCTTTTGGGGAGTTGTACTCCAAGATGGTGCAAAAAAGAAGTCGTAGTCGGCCGGATTTGTAGTACATTTTTTCCTCGTTCAGACATTGTTCCCACTCGGTGTCATCTTCTAGAAGGCCGCGACGTACGCATGCTTCTTGAAAAGTGGCACATAGGTTGCCGTTAACGGTACGCAAATCTTGAAAAGAGGTTGCACCAGCAACATGGTGTAACAATAGTCGAAGAAAGTATACTTCGCCCGCATTCGGGAGCACAAAGTACATGCGACCAATTACCGTGTTTAGTCCTCTCTTCCGAATTTTCCATTGTTTGGTCTTTGCATCATACGTGAACCGCTCGGCATAGTCGGTGTACAGCAAGTGCTTACCGAAGGCATGATCCAGCTTGGCGTTGGACTTCAACCAAGCGGTCAGTGGTGTGTCGGGGGGTCCATCTCCAACGATGTCAGTAAGATGTTGTTGGTCGTGCCATCGAACGTGCTGCTGGTTTTCTAAATGAACTGGTAGCCGCAATACCGCGGGAAATTGCTCATGTAAGTCAAATGCCAATAGTCTCCACACTCCTTCAGATGTGCAAATGTACCGGCCCTCCACGAACTCCACCACTTCGTTGACTTGATCGTCTCGTAGGGTAGCGTCGCCCCGGTCAAACCCCTTGTAAATATACTCGTGCAAGTATTTGATAGCCGCAAGTGAGGCACAGTACTCCACGTTGATGTGGCAGGCATATTTTCTGGCCAACGCACGCACATGTGGAACCACCCAACGATTATCAAGTTCATGCCCCCTGCATGTTATAGTGCGGCCGTTGTTGCGACGGCGATAAAGAGGATATCCATTCTCGCTGTTCGTGGTCACATCTTGAAATTCCTTCGGGTACCGATTCTTACAATGTCCATCCTTCATGCATGCACAGTTCGGGTCGAGGGAACCGCATGGACCGTGCATGTAGCATTTTGCAATAATCTCGTACAGCTCCGGGTCCTCATCCTCGTCTGGAATCTCAGCACAAATGACGGAATCATAATCGTCAGGTGTGAGCAATTTGTAGCCGGCGGCAAAGATAACCAGGATATGTGCATGTGGTAGCCCGCGTTTTTGAAATTCGATGACATACATGTGGCCGACTGTGCGACCAAGACAGCCATCCTTCAGAAGGTCTTCTAACAAAGACTGCAGCTTCAGCTTGAAAACGCGGGTAATCAAATCGGGACGATCATTTGGTTTTTGTCCTGGCAGTAGAGCGGCCTCCACCTCCGGCCAATTGGGATTGGCTGTCATGGTAATGAACAGGTCTGCCTTGCCCCGTTTGCTACAAATAGCAATCCCATCCTGAAAAGCGGCATGAAGAGCGCGCGGACTCCCGCCAAAAGAGCTGGGCAAAATTACAACGCTTTCCAACGGATGAAGCGTCGCGATCACCTTTTTTGGTGGCATCTTCAACACCCGAATACAAATGTGTGCGCAATTTGGACTGGTTCTGGGAGACATATTGCAAGCGTTGAGATTCCACTTTGCAGTACTGGTCCACGATGTATTCTTCGTACAATTTTTGACTTCTTTGCAAATAATTTCCGGTGTACGATTCCGGACGTTGCATGAGGTAGAAGGCGGCAAAGTCTCGGGCTGTAACCGTCTGACGGCTTCTGGCCTTTGGGGCATTGCCTTGCTCTAGATTTTCGCATGCGCCGCGTTGACGCCGATAAGTGAAATTCAGGGGAATGTCAGTTGTCCAGCCTTGCTCACCGCGCGGAAAAAGGAGTACAAAGTGTAAAGGATCGTAGGCAGAGTTCAGGTCGGTGATACGCTTGACCCCACCCCCATGCATGCGGACCGCAATGCTACGAGGAGCGGCGACATGACTGCCATCCGGAATGAATGCTGCAATGTCGCTGACACGGGGAACATTGTAGGTGCGTGGGTCAACGTTGGCATTGCACCGCAGCAAGATGGTCACGTTGGGGACCTCAAGTTCAGCCGCGTGTTGAAAAACCTGTACATAGGAGTTGTGTGTGTTCAGCATAGCTCCTAGTTGGCGGAGTAGATCCTCTCTCAATTCCGATGACAGTGGAAGTCCCTGCCATGCCTTCAGTTGATCTTCGGTTTCCAAAATGTACACCTGTGCAAACCGAGGTGGTTGATTTTCTCCCGGCGTCAGGGGACCCATGCGGTGATACACATTTCCAGACACCCGAAACTGGTGAGGGCCACCCGCCATTGGCCCTTTCGTGAACCGAATGTCGATATTTGCTTCAAGAGAGGCCATGGTGAAGGCTGAGTTGTACTTCCGAATGTTTTGCCGAAAATGGCGTCTCTGTCCAGTTTGCTCGGTCAATAGAGTTTTGAGCGGTTCCGGTGGATCAAGCAGAATGGGAAGTTTCACTTGTCCGCCACGGCAACAAATGGTAGGTCGCTCTGCACTCCAACGTAAAGCATGACAATGTTCACACTCCACTTCCATGTTGTCAAGGACGTGGCGCTTGATGTGGGTAATATCCTCATCGGCCTTTGATCTAAACAAGCATTCGTGGCGCAACCTTTGCATTTCCAATGCATGAGCCCTCCGCGCTCGCCTTTGCTCATTGATGTTGTCTTTGTTCTGCGCGTACACCTCAGGATATCGCTCCCGTCTTTGCTCATTGATGTTGTCCTTGTTCTGCACGTACGCCTCCGGATATCGCTCCCGTCTTTGCTCATTGATGTTGTCCTTTGCCTCTGGATATCGCTCCCGTCTTTGCTCATTGATGTTGTCCTTTGCCTCTGGATATCGCTCTCGTCTTTGCTCATTGATGTTGTCCTTGTCCGCCTCTTGATATCGCTGCCGTCTTTCCTCATTGATGTTGTCCTTGTCCGCCTCTTGATATCGCTCCCGTCTTTGCTCATTGATGTTGTCCTTGTTCTGCGTGTACGCCTCTTGATATCGCTCCCGTCTTTGCTCACTGATGTTGTCCTTGTCCGCCTCTTGATATCGCTCCCGTCTGTGCTCATTGATGTTGTCCTTGTCCGCCTCTTGATATCGCTGCCGTCTGTGCTCATTGATGTTGTCCTTGTCCGCCTCTTGATATCGCTGCCGTCTTTGCTCATTGATGTTGTCCTTGTTTGCCTCTTGATATCGCTCCCATCTTCGCGCATTGATGCTGTCCTTCTTTTGCGCGTACAGTTGTTTATATCGTTCTCGTCTTTGCTTATTGACTTCGTCCCTGACCTCTTGATATCGTTCGCGTCTTTGCTTATGGATTTCTTCCTTGCTTTGCGTGCATCGTGCCCGTTTTTCGGCGTGTTCATCATCGCTTCCCCCTGCATTTAGGTCCAAATGTGGTTCTCGTTGTCGCTTTTTTCGTGCTTCTACGCCATGCGTGTCCGCAGAAATGGGTTGTGCTATCACATTTGGAGATCCGAGTGCACCTGATAAACTGCTAGCCGGCTCACCAAAGGTGGGGTTCATATGTGGGTTCAACTCTAATTGGCTTGAGCCAGGCGGCGGAGTCCTCGCAAAGCTTTGGTGAGAAGATGGATCAAACCAAGGCTGGTTGGGAATGTTTTGTGGGGGCATTGGCAGATATGGTGGGAAGTATGGCTGAGCTTGGGATAGTAAAGCTGTTGGTGTGTAATTGACCGCTATGCGATGGACACTTGGAGACACAACGGCACTGGAACTTAGAGGCATCGTGAAGGACAATGACCGGGGCGTTGGGATTGGCCTCTCAAACTGTACATTTGGAGTGGATGTGTTACAGCTTGTTGCCACAAGCGGTGACGGCAATGGGCCAGGTTGAACGTTTGAAGTTTGTAAAGATGGAGGATTGGATGATATTGACGGCGAGGAAGCTTCATGCACGGCCGTAACTATCCCCGAATGCATCATTGCTGACATAAGATCCCTCCAAGCATAGTGGTCTTCTGCTTGCCAAAAGAAAAGACGACCCGTAATCCGCTTTTGAGTTGCATCCATCCAACGGTTGAAAATGGGATAATAGTGCATATTCTGTTGCACGAAAGCATGCACTCTTTCCGCATCATGGTTGGATAATGTAGGCAACATGGCGCAACAAATGAACCTTGACAAAGAAGAAATGGAAACAACAATGGCAAGAACCACAACTGGTCAATGGATTGCAAACTGGTCATTTTACCTTACAAACTGGCAATTGGAAGTTGCGCGTCATGCCCGACTTACAGGAGGTTTCCATCTCGTGTTCACCCCTACCACCAAAAGGCGGAGGTAGCTTCCACGTGATTTCCCAACCCTCCAAGCGGTTCGGCTCTTACCCACGAAGGGCAGCCCCGATCAAAGGGCACATGACAACCCACCTTGGCGGAAGGATCACCGATTTCCAGGATGGGCTGCCCATGGAAATCGGAGTTGGGCCGAAGCCACACTCGACCATCCAAGGCCGCAGTACGTAGTACGCAGTACGTAGCCACGTAATTGCTCTGTTGTATTCAGAATGTCACCAACCTCCATTTTGCAATCCTCAACCTACCCCCAGCCGAGTGTCGTCTTCAAGAGACCGCATGCCAGTGACTATAATGGTTGGTGATGTGGAACATTGGTGATCTATAACCCTTTGACCTTGTGCTGATATAAAAGCAGTTTTCCAAACTTCACCAAAAAAAAAAGCAATGGTCACCGGTAAAAAAACTGATGAAGACAATTTGTCAAATTTGCTCTCTTTGGGGTCCAACATCGCATGTGCTTGGGACAGCTTTTTTTTTTCCATGGTACTGCTGTTTTCCACCCAACAGACCAGCCTGCAAACTGCAAAACCATTGTCTGCATACACAGACTGACCACAGACAGCAACAACAGAACATCAAATCCGACATCAATTCCGCTGCTGTTCTGTGTGAGCATGAATGTCCCGACTGAACCTTCAAAACATAAGAATACATGACGAAATTGCAGTCATTTAACCAAAATGATGGAATGGCAGATTCAATGACAAAGAGAAACATTTCAATGAAAACCATGGTGGCCAGGATTGTGCAGTCACACCCACTTCTGCTGCAGCATGAATGCGTTTAATAGAGCCCATATCTCAAACCACCAACTTGCACTTGAATTGAAATAGGACCAAGGGACCGGACACCCAGACCCACTTCTGCTGCAACATGAATGTGTTTAACAAGCACCATATCCCAAACCACCAACTTGCACTTGAATTGAGAAAAGAGCTCTCACTGGATAGGGCGTACCCCACCTCACAAACGCAATCTCAGGCAATGCAGTCACGATGGCCAGCTTCGACCAAGCACATCAACAGATCTATCCTGCTTAGCAAGCACAAGACTTTGTGACCAAGGGCGTACGTGAACATCAGGCACATACTTATGATAGGGAATGCGCTTCTACACAAATGATGTGAATTGTGGGTGTGTGGATGCGGGGGTGTGTGCTTCTCTTGGGGGGTAGCTATCTTCTCTAACCAGCAGCCCTCATTGGGACACATGTAAGTAACCACTTCCACACAAAAACATTTCAACTCAAAAACTCCAATTATGCACTACTTACGTATTTGGGTTGTGCACCTTGCTTTTCCTCCCGTACCAACTATTTGCAGAAAAAAATTGACACCCCCAACTCATGATTGTTGCTTGTTCGTATACCCCTCCCTCCCTTTGAGTAGTGGTGTGAATCTTAATCTATTTCAATCCTGTCACCGAGGTGGTGTTGTAAATAAGTAGTCAGTTTCAGTTTTTTGCGCCAGTCCAATGGGTTTGCATGTCATAGTTTGTGTGTGGCTTGCTGTTTTTGCATGCTATTTTTTCTGGTTTTGTTTGATTGCAACAGTGAGGGGATCACAGAATTTCAGCGCGTCACTTACCGCTCTGCACCTATCAAGGTAAATAGCCCTGAGTAGCCGGGGCTGGAGGAGCGCTGGCCATTCCATCCACTGTCCATCCCACAGAGTGGGGAATCTACCCATACAGGCCGTCAGGACAGCTTCAGGGTGGCGGGCAAAGCCGGGCAACTCCAGACACCCAGGTCAACCCCAGGTCTGACCTACCCTTCAGGGTGCTGCAGCCCATGGTGTACATGAAATCCATGTTGCACTTGCGCATCGCTCAAACATCCATCAACTGCGGGCACTCCACACCCTGGATTGCAAAAGCCCACATAACACAGGATCTAAACTACAGAGCAGCAGGCAATTTGCATTGGGCAGATTTTAATGAAAACGTACAAAGCACACATTCACATTTGAATCCCACAACGACTGTCCTGGCCATTGATAAATCAGATCCAATTACATAGTTCATGTGCCATGATGGCCACGACTGCAAGAACCAAATAGACTTCCTTTTACGCCTAAGCCTCCCCATTTTCAGCCGCAGCGTCCGTCATCTCCGTGTCGGGTTCTGCGGCTGGAGCCTCCTCAGCAGCAGCCTCTTCAGCAACAGCCTCTTCCTCGGTGGCAGGGGCAGCCTCTTCCTCAGCAGCACCCTCTTCTGCTGGCCCGTCCTCTTTGGTTTCCTCGCCGTCCTCTGCCATGGGTTGGGCGTCCTCCTTCATCTCAGCAGGGGGCTCAGGTTTAGGTTCAGATGGCAAATCAATATGCTTTTCTTCAACCACTGTGTAACTGGCCAACCGACGGTAAAACAGTGGTGTGTTGCTTCAGTCAGCTTGCACACCTGTGAAAGCAAACGATGCATCAACACAAAACGACAAATGATGCATGGGCAAAGCAATTGACCAGAACAAAAACAGTAACAGACGCAAAATCGCACTTGCAGGGAGAGATTATCAATGGAACCCGTGAACGTATTTGAGGAAAACTTGGGCGTCCATTAACTGACAGGGGATTGTGTACTTCGAGGTTAGGCAACTCCATGCCCAACTGCGAGAGAAGGTTGAAAACGCACGGAAAACTTCAGGGTGATAGGTGCTGAATATCAGCAGTTGAGGTTCTACCTTTTAGGTGCCTGCAGGTCCAGGAAATCCTCAGACGAGAACGCACAAACGCATTGGCAACTGACCTGTTTCAACCAGCGGCGACACAAAAAGGGTGTAGAGGAACACCTGCACTGCGCAGCAAACTGTCCACCTCGCGTTGCGTCAACTCCCCAAGAGCATGCAGAACACCCTCAATAATATCACGTCGAATCTGCCCAGAGGCCCCCGTGGGTTTGTCAAAATATTACAATGGCACTGCCAGCCCCACATTCACGTGCATCAGGTCTGCTTCACAATACGATATCCGCGTGCCCAGTCCTCCTCATCCTGAGCCTTTCGCTTTGCCTCTTCCTCCTCTCGCTTAGCCTTCAAATCCTTCTCCCGTTTCTTGCGGTCCTCCTCCTGCTTCGCTTTCATTTCCTCCATTTCTTTGGCTTTCGCTTCAGCTTCGGCCTTCGCACGCACCTACCAAAAGCAGGGAAGTGACAGCCCTTCACAAACACTGTGCGTGGATGCACCGTCGCATCCTGGAGGCTGGATGATGCGTGTACATGGCGTTAGCGCAAATCACAGTCGATTCCCCCTTCCACTTGCACCCCTTTTCTCTTCTTCACCTCCTCTCACCCATTTGGTGAACAAGGGACCATGAGAAGCAAACTTGTGGACTTACGTGCTGTTGATTTCTATTCCAAACCCGATTTCCATGTGCAACCCATGTATCCAAAGAGGAAGAAGGCATGCATTTTCGAAGTTCAGTCACATTGACATGAACCCTTTTTCGGTCTTCGCTAGGGCAAGAAGGAATCGCTACTTGCTTAGATGAGTCCGAGCTTCCACATTTCCCTCCAAGCCATCACTGGAAAAATTGGCAACGACGAAAAAAGTTATCAAGCTACAAATCCGGTCGATACCTGAGTCCATGTTGGGAAGGTTTGCAAACTTGACGCATTTGATGGGGCCTATGCTAACTTGTTAGTTGAACGACTCCGATGGCCCACTGGGAGACATTTGAAACAAACGCACGACACCTTGTTGCTGTTGATTATTTTTTCGTTGAACTTGCCCTTCGAAAAAGCTCTTCCTTTGCAACAGTGACCTGGAATGTAGTGGGACACGATACACAGGCTGCTCGACAGCAGGTGCAAATCAGACCACTACGGTGCGCAACCTACCTTCTTTTTCACGGTCTTCTTGACCATCTCCTTCACAGTCTTCATGACCTTCTGTACCTTCTGTACCTTCGGTACTTATCGACAGGTTTCGCATCGTCCTTGACATACCTTCAGAGCAACATAACGCGTGCACTCTGAACCGCTATTGTTCAAACGATCCCTGTGACCGACCGACGTTCAAAATTTTTCAAGTTCTTGGTGATATCAGGTATGGTCTGATCCATCGTGTTATTGACGATCCATTGATGGTTCAACGCTTGTTCCGGCGTGTAGCGTTTGTTCGGATCAACCAGAAGCAGCCTCCGCACCACATCTTTCGCATCCTGTGGACGCAGTGGAGATGTGAGCAAACCTCAACCTCATCTCCTGTGCGTGAACGTACCTGTGCGTTCACCAAAATGCACTCGCACACTGATTGGCATGCAGGGCGAAACCGTGGACAAGCGTCACTTGTGGCAGACATACCTCTGAAATGGAATCCCAGGGCGGAGAAGGGAACGAATAGTTTCCGCTTGTAATGGAAGCAAACACCGCAGGTATACATTCGTCGAAGAAAGGGCAGAACCCACAGAGCAAAACGTACAGAACCACGCCTGCAAGACGACAAGAAAACAGGTGCTTCGCAACCGAGAACACACTGTTTGTTCGATACCTGCGGCCGCGCATCACAAAGGCAGGATCAAACCACGACGATCGCTTTCAGGTCAAAACGACGGGAAGTCACCGGCTCAAGCTGCGAACAACACAACTCGAAACAACACCTGATCATCTGTCTCCTTCTTCTTCTTCCGAAGGGTCTTCAGCACTTTTTTGGCATTCAAGAAGCTCAACATTTCGATTACGGTCACTGTTACAAAAGAGGTAGAAAGAATGGTTTTCAACATGTGTTACATGTTTGTTTTTTCTCAATTGTTCATTCTAACCAAATCAAAATCTAAATCTAAAAATCTTCACTGAGTGACGTGTTGCCCGCCATAGCATGCATCATCAGTCATTGTCATCATTGGACTGCATCACTACCCATCAAGTGCATCAGAACGCTTGACCGGGCGGTTTGCGGACCGGCCGGATCCGTTACCGCCTGCAGCAAAACCCTAAATGCTGCGCACAGTATCAGCATTCAAAAAACAAAAGTACATTTGCAATTCTAAAATTCCCAGACATCGCATTTGCAATTCCAAAACGCAAATCCAAACTGCATTTGCAAATCCAAAATTTCCACAGGGAGCACTCGCGCGCGCCAGCAGCAGCGTGCACAATTGGGAGGATTTTTTGAGGATTTTTTTGGTATGACGAACGACGACGACGACAAACGACGACGACGACGAACGAACCATAGCACAATTAAATACATTAAGATAACTAGTGCGAATGCCCGCGCTTGAAGCGCGGGCCATATCACCATATCACCATAGCACCATATCTCACACTGCACCGCATTTCACATACCCAATACAACACACCTCATGTCCCGTACCTCATAACCCGTGCCACATGACTCAGGTCTCAAACATCATATCCCGTACTCTATGAGTGAAATTTACCCCTCCTAAACTGTACTCTGACACCACATTTGATACCGCAATTCGCATAATCCATATTTCCAAACACATCACCCATACCTCACACTGTGTACAACATACCGCATATCCCGTACCTCGTATCCCGTACCTCATGACTCATGTCTCAAACCTCATATCCCGTACTCTATCAAACATCATATCCCGTACTCTATAAGTGAAATATACTCCTCCTAAGCTGTAATCTGACACCACATTTGACACCGCGATTCGCATATTCCATATTTCCAAACACATCACCCATGCTAGTGCGAATGCCCGCGCTTGAAGCGCGGGCCATATCACCATATCACCATAGCACCATATCTCACACTGCACCGCATTTCACATACCCAATACAACACACCCCATGTCCCGTACCTCATATCCCGTACCTCATGACTCATGTCTCAAACATCATATCCCGTACTCTATGAGTGAAATATACCCCTCCTAAGCTGTACTCTGACACCACATTTGACAACGCGATTCGCATATTCCATATTTCCAAACACATCACCCATACCTCACACTGTGTACAACATACCGCATATCCCGTACCTCGTATCCCGTACCTCATGACTCATGTCTCAAACCTCATATCCAGTACTCTATAAGCGAGAGCGCCACTGCTGCCTGTTGGCTAAAATCGCCAAAAGTCAACAGGCGGGATTATTCGTGCAGATACCCGGATAATCGATTGTGCAGTACATACAGGTTTTCAAAACACACGATTCCATGATTTCAGATCGATTTCTCGTGCCAGAAATCGAAATCGCAAATCCGCCAGATGCCATTTGACGGGCACGCGCGCGCGCCAGCAGCAGCGTGCACGATTGGGAGGATTTTTTGGGTATGACGAACGACGACGACGACGACGACGAACAACGAACGTCCATAGCACAATTAAATATAACTAGTGTAAATGTCCGCGCTTGAAGCGCGGGCCGTACCGACAACAGGGCAGCTGTACTCATGAATTTGGCCCCTTGGAGGAATCCGTACCTTTCGTTGAATGGAGTGTTGCAAATAGATTTTGACCACGTTGCAAAGTGCAACATCTATTAGGTGCACGCAAAACACTTCTAATGGGCATTATCCTTTTTGCGGTAAAGTATTTGCTGTTTTCATGTTTGTAGCATTCTAGCTAACGAATTTTGAAAAAAAAAAGTAATGAGGAACACAGTTTAAAGGCACCTCGTAACGCCGCCTCCTTCAATTGTACTTGGAAGTTTTTGAGGCTTTGAAAATTGACGGGCTTATAGTAGCAAGCCATTGCTCTTTAGGAGAATCTGAAAAGAATTATGACCAACGTCCTTACCCGAAGGGAATGAAGGTGTTTACCAGACACAATGTGGCAAATAATTGCGTTTGAAAATTGTTTTGCTATTTAATGGGACGAAACATATTTTCAGGCAAATAGACCCTTGACAATATTCACTTTGGAGGCAAGTTCACCCACACACCAACAGGAATGCCAACGGACAATAGCTACATGAAAGTTGAATCTCGCATCATACAAGGTTCAAAGCGTTTGCCTACTTGCTGGCGTCGCCCCAAGCACATGTTCCTAAACTAACACGGCTTGTACGGCATAATGTACATTGTCAGCGGGTGCGCCGTTAGGGATAGAGGTTGACTTAGCACCAAAGTTGTGGTTAGGGTTAGGGCAAGGGTCAAGGTGAGGATTGGTTTCAAATATATGTAGAAAACGGTTGGTTTCAGATGTAAATGGAACGTGAACAAGACACACGCCGGTGTCGAGTGGAGCCACACGTCATCCAGCAAGGCAACGGACGACGGCCGAAATCAAGAAAAAATTTCAGACCATACAATGTTCGGAGTGTTTGCTTCCTTAGTTACATCCCCCCAAGCACCTTCCCCTAAAATGACGCGAACGCCACGGCGTGAGGTAACCCGGGAAAAGCCAACATATAGCTGTCCATGGGCAAAAACAGGATTCTCCAAGAGCAACCCCAACCTTTCAAACGACTGCCCTTGGGAACGATTAATCGTCAAGGCGAAAAGCCAACTTTATTGGAAATTGTCGCCTAATAAATCTGATCGACAACATTTCAGAATCACCACACGTCAAATTGATGCGTGGAATGAGCACAACGTTTCCTTTTCGGGAACCTGAGACAATTTCTGCTTGGATGTTGAAATCCAGGCACTTTGTTACCAACAAGCGTGTTCCATTCATCAACCCCTCCGTACGGTTGAGATTGCGCAGTAGAATGACAGGGGCCCCCACCTTAAGCTTGAGCTCGTGACGTGCCATGCCCGGAGGCCCAAGCTTGTTCAAGAGTTCCGGAGGATAGGTAGCTGCATCTTCTTGGCAATCGGCACCAAAATAGTCCGCACTAATATAAAGAAACTCCTCTCCTGGCAAGCTCTGCAGCGCCGCTTCGTTGATAGTGTTGGTTTCTTGATTTCGGGGTGCCAGGATACAACCAGACATAAATTCCTTCTTGCTCATGGTTGGAAAGACGTGGTTTACCAGTGGCCAGGGGTCATCGCTTCGGATCAACATGTCTTCTGGTATGGGCAACGGATTGTCGATGGTGTCCTCCCCAACAGATAGCAACCAGCGTGCAAACTCACGGGTCTCGTCATCGTCAACTTGAGAAGTGCCTCGCACCCGAATATTGGTCGTCAATTCGAGTGTTTTGAAATAGGGCCAGAGGTAGGATTTCTTGAGGGTAGCTGCTATCACGGCCGCTCGAGAGCCACGAGGTACAACAGGCAAAATTTGCCTCCAATCCCCCGTCATGACGACGGTCTTGCCCCCGAAGGGAACAAGTCGCAGTGCTTCATCATTGGCACCCATGATATCTTTGAGCAATTCATCCAATACACGGAAGCAATCGTTGTCTGCCATGGGAGCCTCATCCCACACAATGAGTTGGGACTCATGAAGTTCCGCGGCACGTTTGCTCTCCACGGGAATGGATGATGTTCCGCCCTTTTGCGGCGAAATACCAAAAGCTGAGTGTGCAGTTGAACCATCATCCAAAAGAAGAGAAGCGATGCCACTTGAGGCAACCGCAATCGCCCGTCGTCCCTGACTCCGTACATAGGCCAACATTAAATTGTTCACGTAAGTCTTTCCGCAACCACCGCAACTCAAAATAAAGAAGCACTTTGCGTCGTTGTTGTCCAAATGTGTACTCGCAGTGACCTGGTCGTAGATGTTGCGTTGCTGCTCTGTCAAGGTTCGCACACCATCCTCAACAACACGTCGCAAGTGTGCAACATCATACCCTTCATCGTGACCGCCAGGCTTATGGGACATTGCACTGGGCACTGGAAACGGCATAGAAGGAAACGAGCGAAGAGAAAGTCCTTGCTTTTGCAGCATGCCCTCGACCCGCAATAGGGCTTCATTCACAATCTCGGCATGCGTTGGCTCGTTTTGTGCGCCAGGATGTGTACGTTGCCAATTCCAACGAATGTCGCTGATGAACTCTTCCTCGTACTTTAACCACAGCTTGTAGGGATCTTTTGGGGAGTTGTACTCCAAGATGGTGCAAAAAAGAAGTCGTAGTCGGCCGGATTTGTAGTACATTTTTGCCTCGTTCAGACATTGTTCCCACTCGGTGTCATCTTCTAGAAGGCCGCGACGTACGCATGCTTCTTGAAAAGTGGCACATAGGCTGCCGTTAACGGTACGCAAATCTTGAAAAGAGGTTGCACCAGCAACATGGTGTAACAATAGTCGAAGAAAGTATACTTCGCCCGCATTCGGGAGCACAAAGTACATGCGACCAATTACCGTGTTTAGTCCTCTCTTCCGAATTTTCCATTGTTTGGTCTTTGCATCATACGTGAACCGCTCGGCATAGTCGGTGTACAGCAAGTGCTTACCGAAGGCATGATCCGGCTTGGCGTTGGACTTCAACCAAGCGGTCAGTGGTGTGTCGGGGGGTCCATCTCCAACGATGTCAGTAAGATGTTGTTGGTCGTGCCATCGAACGTGCTGCTGGTTTTCTAAATGAACTGGTAGCCGCAATACCGCGGGAAATTGCTCATGTAAGTCAAATGCCAATAGTCTCCACACTCCTTCAGATGTGCAAATGTACCGGCCCTCCACGAACTCCACCACTTCGTTGACTTGATCGTCTCGTAGGGTAGCGTCTCCCCGGTCAAACCCCTTGTAAATATACTCGTGCAAGTATTTGATAGCCGCAAGTGAGGCACAGTACTCCACGTTGATGTGGCAGGCATATTTTCTGGCCAACGCACGCACATGTGGAACCACCCAACGATTATCAAGTTCATGCCCCCTGCATGTTATAGTGCGGCCGTTGTTGCGACGGCGATAAAGAGGATATCCATTCTCGCTGTTCGTGGTCACATCTTGAAATTCCTTCGGGTACCGATTCTTACAATGTCCATCCTTCATGCATGCACAGTTCGGGTCGAGGGAACCGCATGGACCGTGCATGTAGCATTTTGCAATAATCTCGTACAGCTCCGGGTCCTCATCCTCGTCTGGAATCTCAGCACAAATGACGGAATCATAATCGTCAGGTGTGAGCAATTTGTAGCCGGCGGCAAAGATAACCAGGATATGTGCATGTGGTAGCCCGCGTTTTTGAAATTCGATGACATACATGTGGCCGACTGTGCGACCAAGACAGCCATCCTTCAGAAGGTCTTCTAACAAAGACTGCAGCTTCAGCTTGAAAACGCGGGTAATCAAATCGGGACGATCATTTGGTTTTTGTCCTGGCAGTAGAGCGGCCTCCACCTCCGGCCAATTGGGATTGGCTGTCATGGTAATGAACAGGTCTGCCTTGCCCCGTTTGCTACAAATAGCAATCCCATCCTGAAAAGCGGCATGAAGAGCGCGCGGACTCCCGCCAAAAGAGCTGGGCAAAATTACCCGCTTTCCAACGGATGAAGCGTCGCGATCACCTTTTTTGGTGGCATCTTCAACACCCGAATACAAATGTGTGCGCAATTTGGACTGGTTCTGGGAGACATATTGCAAGCGTTGAGATTCCACTTTGCAGTACTGGTCCACGATGTATTCTTCGTACAATTTTTGACTTCTTTGCAAATAATTTCCGGTGTACGATTCCGGACGTTGCATGAGGTAGAAGGCGGCAAAGTCTCGGGCTGTAACCGTCTGACGGCTTTTGGCCTTTGGGGCATTGCCTTGCTCTAGATTTTCGCATGCGCCGCGTTGACGCCGATAAGTGAAATTCAGGGGAATGTCAGTTGTCCAGCCTTGCTCACCGCGCGGAAAAAGGAGTACAAAGTGTAAAGGATCGTAGGCAGAGTTCAGGTCGGTGATACGCTTGACCCCACCCCCATGCATGCGGACCGCAATGCTACGAGGAGCGGCGACATGACTGCCATCCGGAATGAATGCTGCAATGTCGCTGACACGGGGAACATTGTAGGTGCGTGGGTCAACGTTGGCATTGCACCGCAGCAAGATGGTCACGTTGGGGACCTCAAGTTCAGCCGCGTGTTGAAAAACCTGTACATAGGCGTTGTGTGTGTTCAGCATAGCTCCTAGTTGGCGGAGTAGATCCTCTCTCAATTCCGATGACAGTGGAAGTCCCTGCCATGCCTTCAGTTGATCTTCGGTTTCCAAAATGTACACCTGTGCAAACCGAGGTGGTTGATTTTCTCCCGGCGTCAGGGGACCCATGCGGTGATACACATTTCCAGACACCCGAAACTGGTGAGGGCCACCCGCCATTGGCCCTTTCGTGAACCGAATGTCGATATTTGCTTCAAGAGAGGCCATGGTGAAGGCTGAGTTGTACTTCCGAATGTTTTGCCAAAAATGGCGTCTCTGTCCAGTTTGCTCGGTCAATAGGGTTTTGAGCGGTTCCGGTGGATCAAGCAGAATGGGAAGTTTCACTTGTCCGCCACGGCAACAAATGGTAGGTCGCTCTGCACTCCAACGTAAAGCATGACAATGTTCACACTCCACTTCCATGTTGTCAAGGACGTGGCGCTTGATGTGGGTAATATCCTCATCGGCCTTTGATCTAAACAAGCATTCGTGGCGCAACCTTTGCATTTCCAATGCATGAGCCCTTCGCGCTCGCCTTTGCTCATTGATGTTGTCTTTGTTCTGCGCGTACACCTCAGGATATCGCTCCCGTCTTTGCTCATTGATGTTGTCCTTGTTCTGCACGTACGCCTCCGGATATCGCTCCCGTCTTTGCTCATTGATGTTGTCCTTTGCCTCTGGATATCGCTCCCGTCCTTGCTCATTGATGTTGTCCTTTGCCTCTGGATATCGCTCTCGTCTTTGCTCATTGATGTTGTCCTTGTCCGCCTCTTGATATCGCTGCCGTCTTTCCTCATTGATGTTGTCCTTGTCCGCCTCTTGATATCGCTCCCGTCTTTGCTCATTGATGTTGTCCTTGTTCTGCGCGTACGCCTCTTGATATCGCTCCCGTCTTTGCTCACTGATGTTGTCCTTGTCCGCCTCTTGATATCGCTCCCGTCTGTGCTCATTGATGTTGTCCTTGTCCGCCTCTTGATATCGCTGCCGTCTGTGCTCATTGATGTTGTCCTTGTCCGCCTCTTGATATCGCTGCCGTCTTTGCTCATTGATGTTGTCCTTGTTTGCCTCTTGATATCGCTCCCGTCTTCGCGCATTGATGCTGTCCTTCTTTTGCGCGTACAGTTGTTTATATCGTTCTCGTCTTTGCTTATTGAGTTCGTCCCTGACCTCTTGATATCGTTCGCGTCTTTGCTTATGGATTTCTTCCTTGCTTTGCGTGCATCGTGCCTGTTTTTCGGCGTGTTCATCATCGCTTCCCCCTGCATTTAGGTCCAAATGTGGTTCTCGTTGTCGCTTTTTTCGTGCTTCTACGCCATGCGTGTCCGCAGAAATGGGTTGTGCTATCACATTTGGAGATCCGAGTGCACCTGATAAACTGCTAGCGGGCTCACCAAAGGTGGGGTTCATATGTGGGTTCAACTCTAATTGGCTTGAGCCAGGCGGCGGAGTCCTCGCAAAGCTTTGGTGAGAAGATGGATCAAACCAAGGCTGGTTGGGAATGTTTTGTGGGGGCATTGGCAGATATGGTGGGAAGTATGGCTGAGCTTGGGATAGTAAAGCTGTTGGTGTGTAATTGACCGCTATGCGATGGACACTTGGAGACACAACGGCACTGGAACTTAGAGGCATCGTGAAGGACAATGACCCGGGCGTTGGGATTGGCCTCTCAAACTGTACATTTGGAGTGGATGTGTTACAGCTTGTTGCCACAAGCGGTGACGGCAATGGGCCAGGTTGAACGTTTGAAGTTTGTAAAGATGGAGGATTGGATGATATTGACGGCGAGGAAGCTTCATGCACGGCCGTAACTATCCCCGAATGCATCATTGCTGACATAAGATCCCTCCAAGCATAGTGGTCTTCTGCTTGCCAAAAGAAAAGACGACCCGTAATCCGCTTTTGAGTTGCATCCATCCAACGGTTGAAAATGGGATAATAGTGCATATTCAGTTGCACGAAAGCATGCACTCTTTCCGCATCATGGTTGGATAATGTAGGCAACATGGCGCAACAAATGAACCTTGACAAAGAAGAAATGGAAACAACAATGGCAAGAACCACAACTGGTCAATGGATTGCAAACTGGTCATTTTACCTTACAAACTGGCAATTGGAAGTTGCGCGTCATGCCCGACTTACAGGAGGTTTCCATCTCGTGTTCACCCCTACCACCAAAAGGCGGAGGTAACTTCCACGTGATTTCCCAACCCTCCAAGCGGTTCGGCTCTTACCCACGAAGGGCAGCCCCGATCAAAGGGCACATGACAACCCACCTTGGCGGAAGGATCACCGATTTCCAGGATGGGCTGCCCATGGAAATCGGAGTTGGGCCGAAGCCACACTCGACCATCCAAGGCCGCAGTACGTAGTACGCAGTACGTAGCCACGTAATTGCTCTGTTGTATTCAGAATGTCACCAACCTCCATTTTGCAATCCTCAACCTACCCCCAGCCGAGTGTCGTCTTCAAGAGACCGCATGCCAGTGGCTATAATGGTTGGTGATGTGGAACATTGGTGATCTATAACCCTTTGACCTTGTGCTGATATAAAAGCAGTTTTCCAAACTTCACCAAAAAAAAAAGCAATGGTCACCGGTAAAAAAACTGATGAAGACAATTTGTCAAATTTGCTCTCTTTGGGGTCCAACATCGCATGTGCTTGGGACAGCTTTTTTTTTTCCATGGTACTGCTGTTTTCCACCCAACAGACCAGCCTGCAAACTGCAAAACCATTGTCTGCATACACAGACTGACCACAGACAGCAACAACAGAAAATCAAATCCGACATCAATTCCGCTGCTGTTCTGTGTGAGCATGAATGTCCCTACTGAACCTTCAAAACATAAGAATACATGACGAAATTGCAGTCATTTAACCAAAATGATGGAATGGCAGATTCAATGACAAAGAGAACCATTTCAATGAAAACCATGGTGGCCAGGATTGTGCAGTCACACCCACTTCTGCTGCAGCATGAATGCGTTTAATAGAGCCCATATCTCAAACCACCAACTTGCACTTGAATTGAAATAGGACCAAGGGACCGGACACCCAGACCCACTTCTGCTGCAACATGAATGTGTTTAACAAGCACCATATCCCAAACCACCAACTTGCACTTGAATTGAGAAAAGAGCTCTCACTGGATAGGGCGTACCCCACCTCACAAACGCAATCTCAGGCAATGCAGTCACGATGGCCAGCTTCGACCAAGCACATCAACAGATCTATCCTGCTTAGCAAGCACAAGACTTTGTGACCAAGGGCGTACGTGAACATCAGGCACATACTTATGATAGGGAATGCGCTTCTACACAAATGATGTGAATTGTGGGTGTGTGGATGCGGGGGTGTGTCCTTCTCTTGCAGGGTAGCTATCTTCTCTAACCAGCAGCCCTCATTGGGACACATGTAAGTAACCACTTCCACACAAAAACATTTCAACTCAAAAACTCCAATTATGCACTACTTACGTATTTGGGTTGTGCACCTTGCTTTTCCTCCCGTACCAACTATTTGCAGAAACAAATTGACACCCCCAACTCATGATTGTTGCTTGTTCGTATACCCCTCCCTCCCTTTGAGTAGTGGTGTGAATCTTAATCTATTTCAATCCTGTCACCGAGGTGGTGTTGTAAATAAGTAGTCAGTTTCAGTTTTTTGCGCCAGTCCAATGGGTTTGCATGTCATAGTTTGTGTGTGGCTTGCTGTTTTTGCATGCTATTTTTTCTGGTTTTGTTTGATTGCAACAGTGAGGGGATCACAGAATTTCAGCGCGTCACTTACCGCTCTGCACCTATCAAGGTAAATAGCCCTGAGTAGCCGGGGCTGGAGGAGCGCTGGCCATTCCATCCACTGTCCATCCCACAGAGTGGGGAATCTACCCATACAGGCCGTCAGGACAGCTTCAGGGTGGCGGGCAAAGCCGGGCAACTCCAGACACCCAGGTCAACCCCAGGTCTGACCTACCCTTCAGGGTGCTGCAGCCCATGGTGTACATGAAATCCATGTTGCACTTGCGCATCGCTCAAACATCCATCAACTGCGGGCACTCCACACCCTGGATTGCAAAAGCCCACATAACACAGGATCTAAACTACAGAGCAGCAGGCAATTTGCATTGGGCAGATTTTAATGAAAACGTACAAAGCACACATTCACATTTGAATCCCACAACGACTGTCCTGGCCATTGATAAATCAGATCCAATTACATAGTTCATGTGCCATGATGGCCACGACTGCAAGAACCAAATAGACTTCCTTTTACGCCTAAGCCTCCCCATTTTCAGCCGCAGCGTCCGTCATCTCCGTGTCGGGTTCTGCGGCTGGAGCCTCCTCAGCAGCAGCCTCTTCAGCAACAGCCTCTTCCTCGGTGGCAGGGGCAGCCTCTTCCTCAGCAGCACCCTCTTCTGCTGGCCCGTCCTCTTTGGTTTCCTCGCCGTCCTCTGCCATGGGTTCATCGTCCTCCTTCATCTCAGCAGGGGGCTCAGGTTTAGGTTCAGATGGCAAATCAATATGCTTTTCTTCAACCACTGTGTAACTGGCCAACCGACGGTAAAACAGTGGTGTGTTGCTTCAGTCAGCTTGCACACCTGTGAAAGCAAACGATGCATCAACACAAAACGACAAATGATGCATGGGCAAAGCAATTGACCAGAACAAAAACAGTAACAGACGCAAAATCGCACTTGCAGGGAGAGATTATCAATGGAACCCGTGAACGTATTTGAGGAAAACTTCGGCGTCCATTGATTGACAGGGGATTGTGTACTTCGAGGTTAGGCAACTCCATGCCCAACTGCGAGAGAAGGTTGAAAACGCACGGAAAACTTCAGGGTGATAGGTGCTGAATATCAGCAGTTGAGGTTCTACCTTTTAGGTGCCTGCAGGTCCAGGAAATCCTCAGACGAGAACGCACAAACGCATTGGCAACTGACCTGTTTCAACCAGCGGCGACACAAAAAGGGTGTAGAGGAACACCTGCACTGCACAGCAAACTGTCCACCTCGCGTTGCGTCAACTCCCCAAGAGCATGCAGAACGCCCTCAATAATATCACGTCGAATCTGCCCAGAGGCCCCCGTGGGTTTGTCAAAATATTACAATGGCACTGCCAGCCCCACATTCACGTGCATCAGGTCTGCTTCACAATACGATATCCGCGTGCCCAGTCCTCCTCATCCTGAGCCTTTCGCTTTGCCTCTTCCTCCTCTCGCTTAGCCTTCAAATCCTTCTCCCGTTTCTTGCGGTCCTCCTCCTGCTTCGCTTTCATTTCCTCCATTTCTTTGGCTTTCGCTTCAGCTTCGGCCTTCGCACGCACCTATGAAAAGCAGGGAAGTGACAGCCCTTCACAAACACTGTGCGTGGATGCACCGTCGCATCCTGGAGGCTGGATGATGCGTGTACATGGCGTTAGCGCAAATCACAGTTGATTCCCCCTTCCACTTGCACCTCTTTTCTCTTCTTCACCTCCTCTCACCCATTTGGTGAACAAGGGACCATGAGAAGCAAACTTGTGGACTTACGTGCTGTTGATTTCTATTCCAAACCCGATTTCCATGTGCAACCCATGTATCCAAAGAGGAAGAAGGCATGCATTTTCGAAGTTCGGTCACATTGACATGAACCCTTTTTCGGTCTTCGCTAGGGCAAGAAGGAATCGCTACTTGCTTAGATGAGTCCGAGCTTCCACATTTCCCTCCAAGCCATCACTGGAAAAATTGGCAACGACGAAAAAAGTTATCAAGCTACAAATCCGGTCGATACCTGAGTCCATGTTGGGAAGGTTTGCAAACTTGACGCATTTGATGGGGCCTATGCTAACTTGTTAGTTGAACGACTCCGATGGCCCGCTGGGAGACATTTGAAACAACCGCACGACACCTTGTTGCTGTTGATTATTTTTTCGTTGAACTTGCCCTTCGAAAAAGCTCTTCCTTTGCAACAGTGACCTGGAATGTAGTGGGACACGATACACAGGCTGCTCGACAGCAGGTGCAAATCAGACCACTACGGTGCGCAACCTACCTTCTTTTTCACGGTCTTCTTGACCATCTCCTTCACAGTCTTCATGACCTTCTGTACCTTCTGTACCTTCGGTACTTATCGACAGGTTTCGCATCGTCCTTGACATACCTTCAGAGCAACATAACGCGTGCACTCTGAACCGCTATTGTTCAAACGATCCCTGTGACCGACCGACGTTCAAAATTTTTCAAGTTCTTGGTGATATCAGGTATGGTCTGATCCATCGTGTTATTGACGATCCATTGATGGTTCAACGCTTGTTCCGGCGTGTAGCGTTTGTTCGGATCAACCAGAAGCAGCCTCCGCACCACATCTTTCGCATCCTGTGGACGCAGTGGAGATGTGAGCAAACCTCAACCTCATCTCCTGTGCGTGAACGTACCTGTGCGTTCACCAAAATGCACTCGCACACTGATTGGCATGCAGGGCGAAACCGTGGACAAGCGTCACTTGTGGCGGACATACCTCTGAAATGGAATCCCAGGGCGGAGAAGGGAACGAATAGTTTCCGCTTGTAATGGAAGCAAACACCGCAGGTATACATTCGTCGAAGAAAGGGCAGAACCCACACAGCAAAACGTACAGAACCACGCCTGCAAGACGACAAGAAAACAGGTGCTTCGCAACCGAGAACACACTGTTTGTTCGATACCTGCGGCCGCGCATCACAAAGGCAGGATCAAACCACGACGATCGCTTTCAGGTCAAAACGACGGGAAGTCACCGGCTCAAGCTGCGAACAACACAACTCGAAACAACACCTGATCATCTGTCTCCTTCTTCTTCTTCCGAAGGGTCTTCAGCACTTTTTTGGCATTCAAGAAGCTCAACATTTCGATTACGGTCACTGTTACAAAAGAGGTAGAAAGAATGGTTTTCAACATGTGTTACATGTTTGTTTTTTCTCAATTGTTCATTCTAACCAAATCAAAATCTAAATCTAAAAATCTTCACTGAGTGACGTGTTGCCCGCCATAGCATGCATCATCAGTCATTGTCATCATTGGACTGCATCACTACCCATCAAGTGCATCAGAACGCTTGACCGGGCGGTTTGCGGACCGGCCGGATCCGTTACCGCCTGCAGCAAAACCCTAAATGCTGCGCACAGTATCAGCATTCAAAAAACAAAAGTACATTTGCAATTCTAAAATTCCCAGACATCGCATTTGCAATTCCAAAACGCAAATCCAAACTGCATTTGCAAATGCAAAATTTCCACAGGGAGCACTCGCGCGCGCCAGCAGCAGCGTGCACAATTGGGAGGATTTTTTGCGGATTTTTTGGGTATGACGAACGACGACGACGACAAACGACGACGACGACGAACGAACCATAGCACAATTAAATATATTAACTAGTGTAAATGCCCGCGCTTGAAGCGCGGGCCGTACCGACAACAGGGCAGCTATACTCGTGAATTTGGCCCCTTGGAGGAATCCGTAACTTTCGTTGAATGGAGTGTTGCAAATGGATTTTTACCACGTTGCAAACTGTAACATCTATTAGTTGGACGCAAAACACTTCTAATGGGCATTATCTCTTTTGCGGTAAAGTATTCGGTGTTTGTATGTTTGTAGTGTTGTAGCTAACGAATTCGGAAAAAAAAGTAATGAGGAGGACAGTTTAAAGGCACCACGTAACGCCGCTTGGTTAATTTGTAATTGGAAGTTGTCGAGGGTTTGAAAATTGAGCGGCTTATAGTAGCAAGCCATCGCTCTTTGGGAGAACCCAAAAAGAATTATGACCAACTTCCTTACCCGAAGGGAATGAAGATGCTTACCAGACACAATGTGGCAAATAATTGCGTTTGAAAATTGTTTTGCTATTTAATGGGACGAAACATATTTTCAGGCAAATAGAACCTTGACAATATTCACTTTAGAGGCAAGTTCACCCACACACCAACAGGAATGCCAACGGACAATAGCTACATCAGAGGTGAATCTCGCATCATACAAGGTTCAAAGCGTTTTCTTACTTGCTGGCGTCGCCCCAAGCACATGTTCCTATAATGACACGGCTTGTACGGCATAATGTACATTGTCAGCGGCTGCGCCGTTAGTGATAGAGGTTGACTTAGCACCAAAGTTGTAGTTAGGGTTAGGGCAAGGGTCAAGGTGAGGGTTGGTTTCAAATATATGTTGAAAACGGTTGGTTTCAGATGTAAAAGGAACGTGAACAAGACACACCCCGGTGTCAGGTGGAGCCACACGTCATCCAGCAAGGCAATTGACCACGGCGAAATCAAGAAAAAATTTCAGACCATACAATGTTCGGAGTGTTTGCTTCCTTAGTTACATCCCCCCAAGCACGTTCCCCTAAAATGACGCGAACGCTACGGCGTGAGGTAACCCGGGAAAAGCCAACATATAGCTGTCCATGGGCAAAAACAGGATTCTCCAAGAGCAACCCCAACCTTTCAAACGACTGCCCTTGGGAACGATTAATCGTCAAGGCGAAAGCCAACTTTATTGGAAATTGTCGCCTAATAAATCTGATCGACAACATTTCAGAATCACCACACGTCAAATTGATGCGTGGAATGAGCACAACGTTTCCTTTTCGGGAACCTGAGACAATTTCTGCTTGGATGTTGAAATCCAGGCACTTTGTTACCAACAAGCGTGTTCCATTCATCAACCCCTCCGTACGGTTGAGATTGCGCAGTAGAATGACAGGGGCCCCCACCTTAAGCTTGAGCTCGTGACGTGCCATGCCCGGAGGCTCAAGCTTGTTCAAGAGTTCCGGAGGATAGGTAGCTGCATCTTCTTGGCAATCGGCACCAAAATAGTCCGCACTAACATAAAGAAACTCCTCTCCTGGCAAGCTCTGCAGCGCCGCTTCGTTGATAGTGTTGGTTTCTTGATTTCGGGGTGCCAGGATACAACCAGACATAAATTCCTTCTTGCTCATGGTTGGAAAGACGTGGTTTACCAGTGGCCAGGGGTCATCGCTTGGGATCAACATGTCTTCTGGTATGGGCAACGGATTGTCGATGGTGTCCTCCCCAACAGATAGCAACCAGCGTGCAAACTCACGGGTCTCGTCATCGTCAACTTGAGAAGTGCCTCGCACCCGAATATTGGTCGTCAATTCGAGTGTTTTGAAATAGGGCCAGAGGTAGGATTTCTTGAGGGTAGCTGCTATCACGGCCGCTCGAGAGCCACGAGGTACAACAGGCAAAATTTGCCTCCAATCCCCCGTCATGACGACGGTCTTGCCCCCGAAGGGAACAAGTCGCAGTGCTTCATCATTGGCACCCATGATATCTTTGAGCAATTCATCCAATACACGGAAGCAATCGTTGTCTGCCATGGGAGCCTCATCCCACACAATGAGTTGGGACTCATGAAGTTCCGCGGCACGTTTGCTCTCCACGGGAATGGATGATGTTCCGCCCTTTTGCGGCGAAATACCAAAAGCTGAGTGTGCAGTTGAACCATCATCCAAAAGAAGAGAAGCGATGCCACTTGAGGCAACCGCAATCGCCCGTCGTCCCTGACTCCGTACATAGGCCAACATTAAATTGTTCACGTAAGTCTTTCCGCAACCACCGCAACTCAAAATAAAGAAGCACTTTGCGTCGTTGTTGTCCAAATGTGTACTCGCAGTGACCTGGTCGTAGATGTTGCGTTGCTGCTCTGTCAAGGTTCGCACACCATCCTCAACAACACGTCGCAAGTGTGCAACATCATACCCTTCATCGTGACCGCCAGGCTTATGGGACATTGCACTGGGCACTGGAAACGGCATAGAAGGAAACGAGCGAAGAGAAAGTCCTTGCTTTTGCAGCATGCCCTCGACCCGCAATAGGGCTTCATTCACAATCTCGGCATGCGTTGGCTCGTTTTTTGTGCCAGGATGTGTACGTTGCCAATTCCAACGAATGTCGCTGATGAACTCTTCCTCGTACTTTAACCACAGCTTGTAGGGATCTTTTGGGGAGTTGTACTCCAAGATGGTGCAAAAAAGAAGTCGTAGTCGGCCGGATTTGTAGTACATTTTTGCCTCGTTCAGACATTGTTCCCACTCGGTGTCATCTTCTAGAAGGCCGCGACGTACGCATGCTTCTTGAAAAGTGGCACATAGGTTGCCGTTAACGGTACGCAAATCTTGGAAAGAGGTTGCACCAGCAACATGGTGTAACAATAGTCGGAGAAAGTATACTTCGCCCGCATTCGGGAGCACAAAGTACATGCGACCAATTACCGTGTTTAGTCCTCTCTTCCGAATTTTCCATTCTTTGGTCTTTGCATCATACGTGAACCGCTCGGCATAGTCGGTGTACAGCAAGTGCTTACCGAAAGCATGATCCGGCTTGGCGTTGGACTTCAACCAAGCGGTCAGTGGTGTGTCGGGGGGTCCATCTCCAACGATGTCAGTAAGATGTTGTTGGTCGTGCCATCGAACGTGCTGCTGGTTTTCTAAGTGAACTGGTAGCCGCAATACCGCGGGAAATTGCTCATGTAAGTCAAATGCCAATAGTCTCCACACTCCTTCAGATGTGCAAATGTACCGGCCCTCCAAGAATTCCACAACTTCGTTGACTTGATCGTCTCGTAGGGTGGCGTCGCCCCGGTCAAACCCCTTGTAAATATACTCGTGCAAGTATTTGATAGCCGCAAGTGAGGCACAGTACTCCACGTTGATGTGGCAAGCATATTTTCTGGCCAACGCACGCACATGTGGAACCACCCAACGATTATCAAGTTCATGCCCCCTGCATGTTATAGTGCGGCCGTTGTTGCGACGGCGATAAAGAGGATATCCATTCTCGCTGTTCGTGGTCACATCTTGGAATTCCTTCGGGTACCGATTCTTACAATGTCCATCCTTCATGCATGCACAGTTCGGGTCGAGGGAACCGCATGGACCGTGCATGTAGCATTTTGCAATAATCTCGTACAGCTCCGGGTCCTCATCCTCGTCTGGAATCTCAGCACAAATGACGGAATCATAATCGTCAGGTGTGAGCAATTTGTAGCCGGCGGCAAAGATAACCAGGATATGTGCATGTGGTAGCCCGCGTTTTTGAAATTCGATGACATACATGTGGCCAACTGTGCGACCAAGACAGCCATCCTTCAGAAGGTCTTCTAACAAAGACTGCAGCTTCAGCTTGAAAACGCGGGTAATCAAATCGGGACGATCATTTGGTTTTTGTCCTGGCAGTAGAGCGGCCTCCACCTCCGGCCAATTGGGATTGGCTGTCATGGTAATGAACAGGTCTGCCTTGCCCCGTTTGCTACAAATAGCAATCCCATCCTGAAAAGCGGCATGAAGAGCGCGCGGACTCCCGCCAAAAGAGCTAGGCAAAATTACCCGCTTTCCAACGGATGAAGCGTCGCGATCACCTTTTTTGGTGGCATCTTCAACACCCGAATACAAATGTGTGCGCAATTTGGACTGGTTCTGAGAGACATATTGCAAGCGTTGAGATTCCACTTTGCAGTACTGGTCCACGATGTATTCTTCGTACAATTTTTGACATCTTTGCAAATAATTTCCAGTGTACGATTCCGGACGTTGCATGAGGTAGAAGGCGGCAAAGTCTCGGGCTGTAACCGTCTGACGGCTTTTGGCCTTTGGGGCATTGCCCTGCTCTAGATTTTCGCATGCGCCGCGCTGACGCCGATAAGTGACATTCAGGGGAATGTCAGTTGTCCAGCCTTGCTCACCGCGCGGAAGAAGGAGTACAAAGTGTAAAGGATCGTAGGCAGAGTTCAAGTCGGTGATACGTTTGACCCCACCTCCATGCATGCGGACCGCAATGCTACGAGGAGCGGCGACATGACTGCCATCCGGAATGAACGCTGCAATGTCGCTGACACGGGGAACATTGTAGGTGCGTGGGTCAACGTTGGCATTGCACCGCAGCAAGATGGTCACATTGGGGACCTCAAGTTCAGCCGCGTGTTGAAAAACCTGTACATAGGCGTTGTGTGTGTTCAGCATAGCTCCCAGTTGGCGGAGTAGATCCTCTCTCAATTCCGATGACAGTGGAAGTCCCTGCCATGCCTTCAGTTGATCCTCGGTTTCCAAAATGTACACCTGTGCAAACCGGGCTGGTTGATTTTCTCTCGGCGTCAGGGGAGCCATGCGGTGATACACATTTCCAGACACCCGAAACTGGTGGGGGCCACCCGCCATTGGCCCTTTCGTGAACCGCATGTCGATATTTGCTTCAAGAGAGGCCATGGTGAAGGCTGAGTTGTACTTTCGAATGTTTTGCCGAAAATGGCGTCCCTGTCCAGTTTGCTCAGTCAATAGGGTTTTGAGCGGTTCCGGTGGATCAAGCAGAATGGGCAGTTTCACTTGTCCGCCACGGCAACAAATGGTAGGTCGCTCGGCACTCCAACGTAAAGCGTGACAATGTTCACACTCCACTTCCATGTTATCAAGGACGTGACGCTTGATGTGGGTAATATCTTCATCGGCGTTTGATCTAAACAAGCATTCGTGGCGCAACCTTTGCATTTCCAATGCATGGGCCCTCCGCGCTCGCCTTTGCTCATTGATGTTGTCTTTGGCCTCTGGATATCGCTCCCGTCTTTCCTCATTGATGTTGTCCTTGTTCTGCGCGTACGACTCTGGATATCGCTCTCGTCTTTCCTCATTGATGTTGTCCTTGTTCTGCGCGTACGCCTCTGGATATCGCTCCCGTCTTTGCTCATTGATGGTGTCCTTGTTGTGCGCGTACGCCTCTGGATATCGCTCCCGTCTTTGCTCATTGATGGTGTCCTTGTTCAGCGCGTAAGCGTCTGGATATTTCGCCCGTCTTTGCTCATTGATGTTGTCCTTGTCCGCCTCTTGATATCGCTGCCGTCTTTGCTCATTGATGTTGTCCTTGTCCGCCTCTTGATATCGCTGCCGTCTTTGCTCATTGATGTTGTCCTTGTTTGCCTCTTGATATCGCTCCCGTCTTCGCGCATTGATGCTATCCTTCTGTTGCGCGTACAGCTGTTTATATCGTTCTCGTCTTTGCTTATTGACTTCGTCCCTGACATCTTGATATCGTTCGCGTCTTTGCTTATTGAATTCGTCCTTGCTTTGCGTGCATCGTGCTCGTTTTTCAGCATGTCCATCATCGCTTTCCCCTGCATTTAGGTCTAAATGTGGTTCTCGCGTTCGCTTTTTTCGTGCTTCTACACAATGCGTGTCCGCAGAAATGGGTTGTGCCATCACATTTGGAGATCCGAGTGCACGTGATGCACTGCTAGCCGCCTGGCCAAAGTTGGGGTTCATATGTGGGTTCAATCCGAATCGGCCTGAGCCAAGCGGCGGAATCCTCGCAAAGCTTTGGTGGGAAGATGGATCAAACCATGGCTGGTTGGGAACGTTTTGTGGGGGCATTGGCAGATATGGAGGGAAGTATGGCTGAGCTTCGGATAGTAAAGCTGTTGGTGTGTAATTGACCGCCATGCGATGGACACCCGGGGACGCAACGGCACTGGAAGTTAGAGGCATGGTGAAGGACAATGACCCGGGCGTTGGGATTGGCCCCTCAAATTGTACATTTGGAGTGGATGGGGTACAGCTTGTTGCCCCAAGCGGTAAAGGCAATGGACCAGGTTGAATGTTTGAAGTTTGTACAGGTGGAGGATTGGATGATATTGACGGCGAGGAAGCTTCACGCACCGCCATAACTATCCCCGAAAGCATCATTGCTGACATAAGATCCCTCCAAGCATAGTGGTCTTCTGCTTGCCAAAAGAAAAGACGACCCGTAATCCGCTTTTGAGTTGCATCCATCCAACGGTTGAAAATGGGATAATAGTGCATATTCTGTTGTACGAAAGCATGCACTCTTTCCGCGTCATGGTTGGATAATTCAGGCAACATGGCGCAACAAATCAACCTTGACAAAGAAGAAATGGAAACAATAAGGGTAAGAACCTGACTGTTCGGTGTGGCCTTGTATGCATAGCACATTGGATGTGCACTGGGGTTTTTTTTCTTGAAATGGTGTTTAGTGATTGGTTGTATTTTGGGCGTACGTAGCCTTGTATGCATAGCACATTGGAAAGATGTCCAGTGATTGGGTATACATGCGGCAAACCTCGAGATGCTATAATGGCATCCTGCCCCTACCACTCCATCCTTTACACCTAGTCGCTCTGCCTTCTTAATTGTCATTCGCCAAGTGAGCCTTCACTAAAAGGCACATTGGAATGTGCCACAGCCACAACTACACACTGAATTGTACATCGCCACCAGACATTCGTTGGATGTTGTAGTTGTGATCAACTATCGAGATCCCTATTGACGTGTCCGTTTCTGTTTGTCATTTGCGGTGGTGAGAACATGCACATTGTTCTCCACCCAGCAATCGATGGTGTTGGTTGCGAATGGCCCACCCAAGACAATACCAACATGGCCTTGGGTCTCCAGGGTAACATCCAGCACATAATTTTGCTGCCACCTCCCGGATTTTCGGTAATCCCATCCGCCGTGCCTTTTGCTGCACTTGATCATGGCCAATGGGACTTTCCACATCGATATAATCCAACGGTCTCTTCTCTTCCTCCGTTCCTTGAAGAAGTGGGGGAGCCCAGCTTGGCAACGACGCTGATGGTTGTGCCCGAGGCATTATGTTTGATTGATGAGGTCTGAAATTGCAGCTTGTGTCAGTGCGTGTGTGCTTCAGGGCAAGGTAAGAAAGGCAAGGAAGACATCATGCACGGCCGAGAAACATATTTCAAAAACAAAAAAAAGCAAGGTTTTTGTATGAAAATGGAAAGAAAACATTTTGCAGGACCAAGAAACATTTTGCAAACAAAAAAACAAGGTTTTTGTATTGTTTTTTTGTCTATTTTGAAAATTAGGCCAACTGGACCCACAACTGGTCAATGGATTGAAAACTGGTCATTTTACCCTACAAACTGGCAATAGGAAGTTGCGCTTCATGCCCGACTTACAGGAGGTTTCCATCTCGTGTTCACCCCTACCACCAAAAGGCGGAGGTAACTTCCACGAGATTTCCCAACCCTCCAAGCGGTTCGGCTCTTACCCACAAAGGGCAGCCCCGGTCAAAGGGCACATGACAACCCACCTTGGCGGAAGGATCACCAATTTCCAGGCTGGGCCGCCCATGGAAATCGGAGTTGGGCCGAAGCCACACTCGACCACCCAAGGCCGCAGTACGTAGTACGCAGTACGTGGTGACTACACCAACCTCCATTTTGCAATCCTCAACCTACCCCCAGCCGAGTTCTTATGATGGTTCGTGACGGCGAACGTTAGTGATCTGGAACCCTTTGACCTTGTGTCATATACCTGCTGATATCAAAGCAGATTTCCAAACTTCACCTAAAAAAAAAAGGCAATGGTCACCGCCAAAACAACTGATGAAGATGATTTGTCAAATTTGCTCTCTTTGGTGTCCAACATCGCATGTGCTTGGGACAGCTTTTTTTTTTCCATGGTACTGCACTTTTTTCACGCAACAGACCATCTTGCATATTGCAAAACCATTGTTTGCATATACAGACTGACTGATGACAGATAGCAGCAACAGAAAATGAAATCCGACATCAATTCCGCTGCTGTTCTGTGTGAGCATGAATGTCCCTGCTGAACCTTCAAAACATAGGAATACATCACGAAATTGCACTCATTTAACCAAAATGATGGAATGGTAGATTCACTGACAACCACAAACATTGCAACGAAAACCATGGTGGCCAAGATTGTGCAGTCAGACCCACTTCTGCTGCAGCATGAATGCGTTTAACAAAGCCCATATCTCAAACCACCAACTTGCACTTGAATTGAAATTGGACCAAGCGCCGGGACATCCAGTGCAAGAGCTCTGAATTTGGCAGCAGTGCAGTATCACTGGAAAGGGCGTAAATGGAACCTCTCTCACCTCACAACCGCCATCTCAGGCAATGGAGCAACGACATAAGCCAGCTTCGACCGAGCACAGCAACGGAACTATCCTGCTTAGCAAGCACAACAATTGGTGACCAAGGACGCCCTGCAACATCAGGCGCAGGTGGTACTCACGATACGGAATGCGCTTCTACACAAATGATGCGAATTGTGCTACTTTACAGCGGAACGAGCCTAAACACTCCAAGTCTTTGCTCCCATGGTTGTGTTTGCCATTGGCGGTTGCACAACAATTTTGTGTGTTGCCATGTACGTTAAACACGCTTCTAACCCCCATGAAAATCTACTATAACACCAAGCCGGACCATAGCCCTTGAGGGTGTTTTCGCATAGTTGCAATTATTGTGGGGATAATGCAGGTAATAACATCAAAAAGCTGTCACTTGTAAAATCATGCACAATCAAGCAAGTCAAAACCTCCATGCAGGGGTGTGCCCTTCTCTTGGGGGGTAGCTATCTTCTCTAGCCATCAGCCCTCAATGGGACTCATGCAACTAACCACTTCCACACAAAAACATTTCAACTCAAAAACTCGGATTATGTTCTACTCTTACGTATTTGGATTGTGCACTTTGATTTTCCTCCCATACCAACCAATAATTGAAATCCCCAACTCATGATTGTTGCTTGTTGGTAGGCCCCCTCCCTTTGAGTAGTGGTGTGAATCTTAATCTATTTTGATGCATTCACTCAGGTGGTGTTGTAAATAAGTAGTCAGTTTCAGTTTTTTGCGCCAGTCCAATGGGTTTGCATGTCATAGTTTGTGTGTGGCTTGCTGTTTTTGCATGCTATTTTTTCTGGTTTTGTTTGATTGCAAGTGTGAGGGGATCATAGAATTTCAGCGCGTCACTCCCTGCTCTGCACCTATCAAGGTAAATAGCCCTGAGTAGCCGGGGCTGGAGGAGCGCTGGCCATTCCATCCACTGTCCATCCCACAGAGTGGGGAATCTACCCATACAGGCCGTCAGGACAGCTTCAGGGTGGCGGGCAAAGCCGGGCAACTCCAGACACCCAGGTCAACCCCAGGTCTGACCTACCCTTCAGGGTGCTGCAGCCCATGGTGTACATGAAATCCATGTTGCACTGGTGCATCGCTCAAACATCCATCAACTGCGGGCACTCCACACCCTGGATTGCAAAAGCCCACATAACACAGGATCTAAACTACAGAGCAGCAGGCAATTTGCATTGACCAGATTTTAATGAAAACGTACCAGCCACACTTTCACATTTGAATCCCACAACGACTGTCCCGGCCATTGATATATCAGATCCAATTACATAGTTTGCGACAGCATGTGCCATGATGGCCACGACTGCAAGAACCAAATAGACTTCCTTTTACGCCTCAGCCTCCCCATTTTCAGCCGCAGTGTCCGTCATCTCCGTGTCGGGTTCTGCGGCTGGAGCCTCCTCAGCAGCAGCCTCTTCCTCGGTGGCAGGGGCAGCCTCTTCCTCAGCAGCACCCTCTTCTGCTGGCCCGTCCTCTTTGGTTTCCTCTCTCAGCAGGGGGCTCAGGTTTAGGTTCAGGAGGCAAATCAATATGCTTTTCTTCAACCACTGTGTAACTGGCCAACCGACGGTAAAACAGTGGTGTGTTGCTTCGGTCAGCTTGCACACCTGTGAAAGCAAACGATGCATCAACACAAAACGACAAATGATGCATGGGCAAAGCAATTCACCAGAACAAAAACAGTAACAGACGCAAAATCGCACTTGCAGGGAGAGATTATCAAGCAACTGGTGCTCATGGGAAACAATCAATGGGACCCGTGAACCTACTTGAGGAAAACTTGGGCGTCCATTAATTGACAGGGAATTGTGTACTTCGAGGTCAGGCAACTCCATGCCCAACTGCGAGAGAAGGTTGAAAACGCACGGAAAACTTCAGGGTGATAGGTGCTGAATATCAGCAGTTGAGGTTCTACCTTTTAGGTGCCTGCAGGTCCAGGAAATCCTCGGACGAGAACGCACAAACGCATTGGCAACTGACCGGTTTCAACCAGCGGCGACACAAAAAGGGTGTGGAGGAACACCTGCACTGCGCAGCAAACTGTCCACCTCGCGTTGCGTCAACTCCCCAAAAGCATGCAGAACACTCTCAATAATATCACGTCGAATCTGCCCAGAGGCCCCCATGGGTTTGTCAAAATATTACAATGGCGCTGCCAGCCCCGCGTTCACGTGCGTTGTGGTCTGCTTCACAATACGATATCCGCGTGCCCGGTCCTCCTCATCCTGAACCTTTCGCTTTGCCTCTTCCTCCTCTCGCTTGGCCTTCAAATCCTCCTCCCATTTCTTGCGGTCCTCCTCCTGCTTCGCTTTCATTTCCTCCATTTCTTTGGCTTTCGCTTCAGTTTCGGCCTTCGCACGCTCCTATGAAAAGCAGGGAAGTGACAGTCCTTCACAAACACTGTGCGTGGATGCACCGTCGAATCCTGAAGGCTGGCTGATGCGTGTACATGGCGTTATAATCCGAAAACACTTTCGGTAAATCGATCTCTGGGATCACCCCAGTGCCACGTCCAACAGTCAACCACCCTTCTCTCATGTGCTGCAGCACTGGACCTGCACGATGTCCCTCATCAGAAGCAATTTCTCGTTGGGTTAGTTTTGGGAGTTCCCAATGGTACAAGCACAAAGAGCTACCAAAAAAAATCAACATTGGCAAATATTTTGGGAATATGAACTGCACTCTGGCTGGGGTGGTGAAGGCCAGCATGCAAGACATCTATTTGCCAAAAATGAGCTGTCCGTTTTTGTCAAATCTCTTTCTTCTGGTGAATTGCTCAGAAACAGCAGATGTCCATGAAATCCTTTAACACCAGAACATCTCACTCAAATTGACATGGTGTTTGGCATGTCCTCATCTTCAACCCTGCTGCTAAATTCGAAAGTCCTGCTGCCCAACCCTGCTGCTAAATTCGAAAGTCCAAAGCTCAAGCTGCGAACAACACAACTCGAAACAACACCTGATCATCTGTCATGCACAGTAGTCTTCGAGTTTTTCAATACGTCCGACGTTTCTTTCAGCGCGGCCAATAGTTCGTCGTTGGTTGCCTCGTACTCCTCTCGCTGTTTCAGCAACTGGGCTTGCGTTTCCTGGTGCTCCTCTTCACGTTTGCGTTTCAGCGCAGCAGCCTACCAGAACGAGAACTGCGTTATGCTCATGATCGCTTTCGACGTCAAAACGACGGCAAGTCGCCGGCTCAAGCTGCGAACAATACAACTCGAAACAACACCTGATCATCTGTCATGCACAGTAGGCTTCGAGTTTTTCAACACGTCCGACGTTTCTTTCAGCGCGGCCAATAGTTCGTCGTTGGTTTTGAGGCACCTCTGTTCTCTTCTTCATCTCCTCTTCATCCGTGTCCTTTTCTTCCTCCTCCAACTGCTTCTTTTCCTCTTCCTTGGCCTTTTGCCTGGTGCTCCTCTTCACGTTTGCGTTTCAGCGCAGCAGCCTACCAGAACGAGAACTGCGTTATGCTCATGATCGCTTTCGACGTCAAAACGACGGCAAGTCGCCGGCTCAAGCTGCGAACAATACAACTCGAAACAACACCTGATCATCTGTCATGCACAGTAGTCTTCGAGTTTTTCAACACGTCCGACGTTTCTTTCAGCGCGGCCAATAGTTCGTCGTTGGTTTTGAGGCACCTCTGTTCTCTTCTTCATCTCCTCTTCATCTGTGTCCTTTTCTTCCTCCTCCAACTGCTTCTTTTCCTCTTCCTTGGCCTTTTGCTCCTCTTCAACCTTTTTGGCATTCAAGAAGCTCAACATTTCGATTACAATCACTGTTACAAAGGAGGTAGAAAGAATGGTTTTCAACATGTTACATGTTTGTTTCTCCTTAATTGTTCATTCTAAACAAATGAAAATCTAAATCAAAAAATCTTCACCGAGTGACGTGTTGCGCGCCATAGCATGCATCATCAGTCAGTGTCGTCATTTGACTGCATTACTACCTATCAAGTGCATTTGAACGCTTGACCGGGCGGTTTGCGGACCGGCCGGATCCGTTACCGCCTGCAGCAATACCCTAAATGCTACGCACAGTATCAGTATTCGAAAAGCAAAAGTACATTTGCGAATCTAAAATTCCCAGACATCGCATTTGCAAATCCAAAACTCATTTGCGAATCCAAAATTTCCACAGCCAGCACGCGCGCGCGCCAACAGCAGCGTGCACAATTGGGAGGATTTTTTGGGTATGACGAACTACGACGGGTAAGGCTGCCACTCTGGTGACACAGATCGTCCAGAAAAAAATTCCTGGTGACACAAAATTCCCAGAAAGGTCTGGTGACACAAATGGGCGCGGCAGAGAGTTGCCGCCAGGCGGCGGCGCGGCGCAGGCCAGTTCTGTGCAGGGGTTCCAACCGGCACATCTGGCGCCGACGCCTTGCGCACGACCAACTCAGACAGCGCAAAAACAGCTGCGCCATCGGCAAGAGGGTATGTATTGATTTATCCTGGTATGTTCGAAATTTTTAAAAAAAGTGAAGGCCCCGGGCGAGCCCCGGGGCCTTTGTGGCACCTTGGGGTGCCTCATGTCGTTGAATAAGGTCAATGCATGCATACGGATAGGTTTCGGATGGTCATAGGACATGCACATGGGTCAAAGTGATGGTTTTTGTGTGTTTTTGGTGTTTTAGTACCATAGTGCACCAACCAGGTCTCCAAAAGTCCATGGGGGGTAACTTGGCGCCACCGGCTCGGATTTGGGCGCTTTTTGGGTCAAAAGATGCGGAAGAGTGTCTAGTTTTCGAAAAAACCATGCCCGTATGGGTCAATTCGACCGGGGTTTTGCGCCCTTGGGCCGCCTTTATCCGGAGTTCACCAAAAAATTGACAAAAAGTGTCTGATTTTTTAAGCAGGTTGTTTAAAGTCCCCAGGGGGTAACTTGGCGCCACCGGCTCGGATTTGGGCGCTTTCTGGGTCAAAAGATGCGGAAAAGTGTCTAGTTTTCGAATAACCATGCCCGTATGGGTCAATTTGACTGAGGTTTTGCGCCCTTGGGCCGCCTTTACCCGGAGTTCACCAAAAAATTGACAAAGAGTGTCTGATTTTTTAAGCAGGTTGTTTAAAGTCCCCAGGGGGTAACTTGGCGCCACCGGCTCGGATTTGGGCGCTTTTTGGGTCAAAAGATGCGGAAAAGTGTCTAGTTTTCGAATAACCATGCCCGTATGGGTCAATTTGACCGTTTTTTGGCGCTCCGGGACCGCCTTTGGGGAGGGGTCACTCCGAAAATTGCATAACCCTACTACTTTTCACACCCACGCTTTTCAAAGTCCCCGGGGGGTAACTTGGCGCCACCGGCTCGGATTTGGGCGCTTTTTTTTTCCAAAGATGCCCAAAAGTGTCTAGTTTTCGAAAGACTATGCCCGTATGGGTCAATTTGACCGAGGTTTTGCGCTCCCGGAACACCTTTGGGGAGGGGTCACTCCGAAAATTCGGTAACCCTACTATGGCGCATACTCCTGTTTTTTGGGGGGGGGAGTGGGGGTTGATGCACTATGGTACATTCACCAAGGGCACACTTGGTCCAAATAGGTCACGCATTGCCCAACGAATTCGCCATTGCTTGCACTTGACCGAACAATTGGTGGTATTGCACCCATTTTTGCGGAGACAGCTGACCTAGTCGTGCCGCGTGTTGATATGCTTGAAGCGCCATGGTTGCCTGTTGCAACGCAACCATTCCATTGGGAGAGACAGGAGCAAGAGCGGGCGCCGGATGAGGGGCTGGGGTGGGTGCCAAGGTGGGTGCAGGGGGTTGCAGAGGGGCCGGAGCTTGGGAAGGGATTGGGGTAACATCAGATGGGCACTGAGAGTCTGTTTCCGTGGTGGTTCGGGGTGGTGAAGGTGGTGGTTGTGATGGTGGAGGTGAGTGGGGCGCTTGTGACGCCCGTTGTGAGGGTTGCTGGGCTGCCTGCTGTGTGGTTGTGTCAGACCGCGTCACCGCCTTTTGAGATTTGGTTTCCGCACCTGCAACGTGTTGGGCCTTTGATTTCAATTGGGCAAGTGAGCGGCGGTCAATGTTGTACACTACCCCCTCAAACTCCCCCCGAGCCATGAATACCCGCTCCCATGCATCCGCCAACCCCCTAAAGTCACTACGATACCGCGGCAACAGAGTTTTGAGTAGATCCTCCTCATCGGATGTGTACTTTCTCTTTTTAAAAGGCACCCCCAAATGTTCTAGTGCTGTTGCCGTGGTAGTCCTAGATGAAGGCCTTACACTGACATGCAACCCTTTATCTTGGTGGATGTGCCGTGATGGGTCATTGTCGCGTACAGCGACATTGTAATGTGCCCTGTAGAAGGTAAGAAGCAATGGGTCCCCCTCAACCTCCCGCCCCGTGGCATACAATGGTGTGGTTAGTATTGCACCCATGTTGGCAGTGAATATCATAAGGGGCCTTTGAAAGAGGGTTGCGGCTGCAAGCATCACCAAATCGGCTACATCATTATGCCAAAAACCATCGGCACGCAGCTCCTCAACAACACCTTCCCAATTGTCACCCGTGTAAAAAGGTTCATACTCCCCCCTATTTTCAAACAATTCGTCCACCACAAGGCGCCGGAGGGTAGCATGATCATGTGGTAAGAAATGGGCAAGGGCACGAAAAGCGCAATTCCCATCGCCTTCAATGGGGATTTGGCGCAACCCATTGTGGGCAAGGTCAGTGAGCAATGGCAACTGTTCGGAACTTTGTGGGAGGTACCATTTTGGTCGGCCATGCGCATTGGTAGCAAGATCATCAAATAAGGAATTCACCCGGAACTCGCGAGCTATGTGAGAGCGAACCCCCGTCCACTTCTCCCACCAATCCGCGACCTCTTCTGCATTTGCATCCTCATCAAACGATGAACCCTCATCACATTGGTTCTCAACATCCTCCAACCAATCCCAAATCTTACCCGCAACAGTCTCTAAATCCTTATCAATCTCTTCACTATCACCCTCATCAACATCCTTTAATGCCTCCTCTGACAACCCAGGTGGCAATTGTCTAGTAGGCAACCCAAATCTTGTGTCACATGTCTTGGGAAATTCTTTGGCCATAGGGTTAGTTCACTTCCACATGGAGTGAATAGTTAAGGCCTCTTCATATCGTGTTGGAATTGGCATGTTGCATTCCAAACACGCAGCAAAAAGGGGCGCTATCTTTCGGAGATGATCGTGGGTGAGTCCTACTCGACTCGGAACGCACGAATTTCTTGTCTCCCGGCCCACGGAAACACATGCCAAATGCTTTTGCAGCAGTGGCCGATCCTTTTTTCTTTTTGGATATCTCACGGACCACTCGTTGAATCGCGTGAAATAAGTCCAAACACAAATGGGCATCCGGGAAAAATTGTTTCCACACCAAAACCTCACCACAACATCTATCGGAGTGAACTTCCTCCACACATATGTTTGGCCGTTGAGCTATCTCCTCAAGGATGTCAGCCGGAATGGAGGCATCCTCGAGGAATCTCCAAGCCAAGACCATGCCTAGCTCATTGAGAACAAAGTATGCACTGTCGAAAAGTTTTTCAAAGTGATGGTCCACTTTGACCGTACACTTCTTGGCAATTTTGAATGTGTGGTCGGCTGATAGTTTATGTGCCCCAAGAGACTTGAGGCAAGCATCATAGAAACCCTTTCCCCGAGCAGCCTCTTTGGCAATCATTGCTATCAACAAAAACTCACTCGGAGGTGCACCCCAATCTGAGAATGGAAAATACCTCTCAGCATGATGAACTACTTCATTGTACCTCCCCTCGTACAAAGAAGCCATTTGTTCTGCTGTTGCACACATGCTTACACCCTTTGAAAGTCCTGTCAAGACAAGTCGAAGGACTTGCTTGTGCAAAGCACTTTTTTGAAATAATATAAAAGGGAATGCCCTTTGTAGCTTGGGTGTCAATTGACTAGTTATATCCCAAGAATGATATATTTTACCACAACCTACCTCTTCACCTTTGATCTTATGCCGACATGCATAGCCTCTCATGAGAAGAATGCAATTCTCCTCTAAGAGGCATGCAATCCTTTGGTGCCACTTATGGACACGCAAAGGTTTTCCACATGAGCAAGACAAGTGAAACTTGTATTGTGTCAAGGGATCCCACACAAAAAAGGCAGGCTTGCCATTGGCACAGGTTGTCACCATCCTTCCCCAAAGGGTCTGCGTGTTCTTGATGAAATCCATATTGTAGTTACTGAAGTATGGGGGGTCCTTTTTGGATCCCCCTCCCCATGCTTGTGGAGTCAACCACAACCAAAATAACAACAGCAGTAATGCTTTCATTTTTGTGCCTGTGATGAAATGGTAGAAAATTTTAAAATGAAGGGGATGAGTATATCAAAAACAACAGTACAGGTGAAAAAAAAAAGCGGTTCCCAAATACTGGTACACAGGCGACCATATACTGGCATTCCCGGAAAATACCGCGGCGCCGCGGTATATACTGCAGTATATACCGCGGCGCCGCGGTATATACTGCAGTATATACCGCGGCATTCCCCGGCGCCGCGGTATATACCGGTATATCACCAGAGCGGCACCCTACCCCTACGACGACGAACGAACGAACGAACGAACGTCCATAGCACAATTAAATATAATAACTAGTGCGAATGCCCGCGCTTGAAGCGCGGGCCATATCACCATATCACCATAGCACCATATCTCACACCGCACCGCATTTCACATACCCAATACGACACACCTCATGTCCCGTACCTCATATCCCGTGCCACCTGACTCATGTCTCAAACATCATATCCCGTACTCTATGAGTGAAACTTACCCCTCCTAAACTGTACTCTGATAGCACATTTGACACCGCGATTCGCATAATCCATATTTCCAAACACATCACCCATACCTCACACTGTGTACAACACACCGCATATCCCGTACCTCGTATCCCGTACCTCATGACTCTTGTCTCAAACCTCATATCCCGTACTCTATAAGCGAGAGAACTGTCGCCACTGCTGCCTGTTGGCTAAAATCGCCAAAAGTGAACAGGCGGGATTATTCGTGCAGATACCCGGATAATCCATTGTACAGTACATACAGATTTTTAAAACACGTGATTCCATGATTTCAGATCGATTTGTCGTGCCAGAAATCGAAATCGCAAATCCGCAGTCACATACCATATTAGTCTTTGCGCAATAGTCAATTGCGTTGATCCAGCGGCGGTGCGCAAAAATTTCCACGACCTTCTTACTTAACCACTCGCGTTGAACAGGCGGATCTTCCCAGATCTTCCCAGATCGTGAAACCAGTACGCACAGTTTTCAGAACACACTGCTTGTTCGATACCTGCGGCCGCGCATCACAAAGGCAGTATCAAACCACGACGATCGCTTTCGAGGTCAAAACGACGACGACAGGGAGCAGGTTCTAACCAAATCAAAATCTAAATCTAAAAATCTTCACTGAGTGACGTGTTGCCCGCCATAGCATGCATCATCAGTCATTGTCATCATTGGACTGCATCACTACCCATCAAGTGCATCAGAACGCTTGACCGGGCGGTTTGCGGACCGGCCGGATCCGTTACCGCCTGCAGCAAAACCCTAAATGCTGCGCACAGTATCAGTATTCAAAAAACAAAAGTACATTTGCAATTCTAAAATTCCCAGACATCGCATTTGCAAATCCAAAACGCAAATCCAAATTGCAAAATTTCCACAGGCAGCACGCGCTGCGCGCCAGCAGGAGCGTGCACAACTGGGCGGATTTTTTTGGGAAGACGAACGACGACGACGACGACGACGACGAACCATAGCACAATTAAATATAATAACTAGTGCGAATGCCCGCGCCTGAAGCGCGGGCCATATCACCATATCACCATAGCACCATATCTCACACCGCACCGCATTTCGCATACCTAATACAACACACCTCATGTCCCGTACCTCATATATCCCGTGCCACCTGACTCATGTGTCAAACATCATATCCCGTACTCTATGAGTGAAATTTACCCCTCCTAAACTGTATTTACCGTGCGAATGCCCGCGCTTGAAGCGCGGGCCATATCACCATATCACCATAGCACCATATCTCACACTGCACCGCATTTCACATACCCAATACAACACACCTCATGTCCCGTACCTCATATCCCGTGCCACATGACTCATGTCTCAAACATCATATCCCGTACTCTATGAGTGAAATTTACCCCTCCTAAACTGTAGTCTGACACCACATTTGACACCGCGATTCGCATAATCCATATTTCCAAACACATCACCCATACCTCATGGGATGCAGCGTTCTAGGGCGTGGTGCGGAACCCCTAGTTAGAACGCAATTTCTGGAACACCCACCTACCCTCAATTTTGGGGCAAACCACCTAAAAAAATGGATTCAGCACCCTCAAAAACCCCCCATCCCCTTTCTTTCCCCACATAACCCGCATCATGGGGGTGGTTTTTGGGGGGGGGGTCAAAGAGTTAGAGCACAGTTAGAACAGAGTTAGAACGCAGTTAGAGCACCTTGCTCTAACTAGTTATCGCGCTAGTTATCGCGCGATAACTCAGTTATCGCGCAGTTATCGCGGGTAGTTATCGCGCACCCCTCCTCCCTCCCTCCCTAGGACAAACAACACAAAACACTTGGCACAAAGCATCTGTGGTCGTTTTTCATACAAAGTCATCAATGTCTGAGGCCTTGGCTGCCTCCAGTCCCAAAAGCCCTTGCTCCAGGGCGTTCATGGACATGCAATGGTGCATGTGGCGGAGGGACATACTTGGCCTCACCAAAGACCAACCCTTAAAACAATTTTTGAGCCTCCTCTTGTAAGGCCCATGCCGATACTCCGTTGGGATGGAGGAACGGTCCTTAGGTCCCGTTGTGTGCAACGGCGGGGCATTCGCAAAAGGGCCCGTTGGGAGAGATGCATGCTGCATGCCATGCGTAGCATGCTCAGGGCCTCATGCTCCTGAGCTGTTAATGCAAGATGGCCGCCAAGTGGGCCAGACAGGGCAGTGCACGCCCCACCACTTAAACAAACTTCGCCTTTGGTGTTGGTGCCACACACGACGTCTGGGTCACCCAATAGAACTCGCACCAGCCGCTGAACCGCCTTCAAACGCCGCCGCCGGGCCTTGGGGCACTGCAGATCGGTGTACCGCCGCAGGTTGGCTGTGTTGAGAGCCCGCAGGGCCTCATTGACAGCATTGTCCATGAAGAATAAGAGGACCTGGGCGCGAAATGAGGGAGGGTTTTGAAGCAAGGGCCCAAAAAACACACGCGATAACCCACGCGATAACCCCCGCGATAACTAGGTTATCGCGCGATAACCCCCGCGATAACCCCCCGCGATAACTAGTTAGAGCGCGATAACCCCCCGCGATAACTAGTTAGAGCACCCAGTTAGAGCGCGATAACCCCCGCGATAACTAGTTAGAGCAGGGGTTAGTGCGCACTAACTGGTGGTGTTAGAGCAAGCGTTGGGCACCCTAAAACCTTCACAAACGTTGATTTTGCACCCAGGAAACCTTGGAGATGTCAACAATGTGCAGGCACGGGGTACATGGCGCCACAATCACAAATTCAAATCAGTCACACAGTCTTTTGGATGATTTGGATAGGGTGCCTCTCAAATGTTCCGGGCTAGACAGTAATAGAAATAGTGAACAATAATCGAATCAGCTGGAGGGGTTAGAGGACCCTAAAACCCATGGACAGCAGCTGCTGCCGCCACACAGGCGTGCAGTGCAGAACCCCCCCCGCACTATAAAAAATCACGCTCCATCGCCCGCCCTCCCATGACAATGGAGCGTGTAGTGCCCTGGTGTTGAACAACACCGGGGCTTGGGGGGTGGCGGTGCATGCCCAACCCTCCACCGCCCTACCCTTGCACACACGGGTGTGCCGCTTTTTTTCCCTCAAGGAGGGATTCAGCAGGCCACCACTCTCCACCCAAAACTCACCCCCCGTGAAAGACCCCACACACACAATAAGCGCCATGGGCGCCCCATCCCGCAAATGGGAGTGGAGGCCCATGGTGTCCGTCCCTTGGGGGCGAACAATTTGGATGCTACACCATGTGAACCATGGTGGAGCATTGGAGGTGCAATACCCATTGAGGTCTGCTACCAAGGGGGTGAGGGCAGGCCTGAGGGTAGCAGCGGCCATGTGGGTCGCCCTAAAATTAGAGGGGTTGGGGTTTCCACTTCCCACGAGGCCAAAGTGGCACATGTCCACTTGGGCCCCATATCGCTCCTCCCCACGAAAAATGCCCTTGGGCAACCCCCTGAGCAAATCCACTAGTCATTGGCTCCCACTCCTACTCCCGCTACCCTGACTCTGCAACCCTTGCGGCGCCAGCCCCTGCTGGGCCTGCTGCGCCCCGAAGGAGGCACAGAGGGTGGAGGTGAGGCTGCGCACCTGCGCCTCAGCCACCCCCAAGCGCTGCCCAAGGTCATCCCCCCTCCTCCGCTGCCCCTCCACCTCCACCCTAAGCTGGGCCACCTCCACCTCCGCCTTCCGCCTCCCCTCCTGGGCCTCCCTCAGGGCCTCCCTCATCGCCTCCACCTCCTCCCCCCTCTTGGCGGCCAGGTTGAGGGCCTGGTCCAGGGCACGCTGGGTGTGGCCCTGGGCCTTTTCGGCCTTTGCCAAGGCCGACCTGTGGTCGGCCGACCGACCCTTGGCCAGTGCGGCCTCGACCCCCGTGGCGGCCGCCTGCTCCACCAAAACCTGGCAAGCGTCCGTCACGTGGGTGGCCACACTGGCCCCCAAGGCCTCCACGTCCAGGGCCTCATGGGGGGGCTGGGCTGCCGCCACCTTTGCCACCTTCGATGGCTTGGGGGAGGGCTTGGGGGCGGGGGTTTGGCCCTTACCCCTAAGGGGGGGGGGGGCATCCGGCTCAACCACCACCACGTCTGGTCCCCGCTTCGTCTGGCCTTTTCCCGGCCTTCCCCCCTTGGGTGCATACTGCCGAATCCATTCGGCAGTGGCGTCCCCCACAGAAGGGGGGGGGTCATACCCACCAACCTGGTGGATGTCCCCCCCCCTGTGCAGCTTCTGCCACACTTCCCTCCCCGTATACTCCCCCTCCCACAAAAAACACACCCTCAAAAGGAAATAAGATTTCCTTTGGGGGGGGTCGCTCATCCCAAACAAACACAAAAAAGCCGCAACCGTTTCCCCCTCTGCGGCTTGCGGCCACTTGGCCGTTTCCCCCCCAACCCACACATAGGAGGGGAGGGTGAGGTTGGTCTTCCTCTCCACCCCCCCCTCCTTCTCTGTGATGGTGACCTGCCGGTACCATCCCGTCCCCCCCATCCTGCAGGCCTCATCCCCAGGCTCCCCAAACCGCCACGACGCCCCCTCCGGCAGCCTCTTCTCCCCCTCCAGCTCCAACCGGGCCGCCACCGGCTTGGCGGGCCGTGCCCCCGCTGCTGCTGCCGCTCCGCCCGCTGCGTCGGCTGCCTGGGCGTCGTCCTTGACGAAGATGCGGGGCAGCTGCAAGATGGTGGCCTGAAAAAAACAAAAGAAACAAAAAAAAAACACGCGATAACCCGCGCGATAACCCCCGCGATAACTAGGTTATCGCGCGATAACCCCCGCGATAACCCCCCGCGATAACCCCGCGATAACTAGTTAGAACGCGATAACCTAGCGCGATAACTAGTTAGAGCACCTAGTTAGAACGCGATAACCTAGCGCGATAACTAGTTAGAGCAGGGGTTAGAGCAGGGTGTTGTGGGAGGTTTTCACACCTGGTGACATGGACACATGCCTTGGCCCTCCTTCTTGGCGTCGTCCAGCACCAGGCCCAGCCTCCGCAGCCACACGAAGTCCGTGACGGCCGCATACTCCCCCACCTGCCGCCACTCCACCACCTGGGCCACCCCCTCCGCCTCAGGGGCCACCCTTGCCACTCCCCCATACAACCCCCTCCTCACCACCAAAATGGTGCCCGCCGGCACCTTCATCCCAACATGCCCTTGCAGGGTGGGCCAGGGCAGTGCCTCCCCATGGCACACCTTGGCCAAGGGGCACTGATCGGGGTGGCCTGCGACCGCCCCCGCCTCCTCATTAGTGAGGGGGGCAATCACCTCCCTCCCAACCCCCCACCCCGACAACAAAAAATGCCCGGTGGTTGTTCCCACCGGGAGCAAGCACTGAGCAGATTGCTCAATGCTGACCCCATTGGGGTCCACCACCACCTCCTCCTCCTCCCCCCCCTCCACCTCCTCCCCCTCCTGGCATGGCACACAAAGGCCATCTTTGTGGGCGGTGCACAAAATCAGCCGATTGCATCCGTAGCAATTGGCTACCCCCTTCCCCCTACACCTAACCGCCCCATCACACTGGGCTGTCCTGGCCACCCGGCCACCAGGTGCCCCCAGCTGGGGCCTCTTAATGGACTGGGTCACGTGCAGGTTGGGGAATCGAAGATTCCCCCCCACGGTAAGCTCAATGGCAAAAAATGCCATGAGGCGGGGGTGGGACACCCCCGTGGGGGAGGCCTTGGGAATCCCCGACCCCCTGTGGACATCAAGGGCATTAAAAAAAAAGGCAGTGCCCCTCTTGAATGGCACAGCCCTCTCCACCCAAGGGTCAGGGAACCCCGAACTGCTGGAGGGCACAAAAAGAAAATGTGACCCATCCTCCTCCTCATGATTATGGGTTAGCATAATAAGGCAATTGACAATCAATGTGCCTTCAGGAATGGTGTAGGGGGGGGCGTCGCGATGGAGGTGCTGGGGGGTGTGGTCATAGCTCGAAATTTCGGCCATGTCAAGGATGGTGCAGCTCCATCCAACCCCCCCCACCACAGTCTTCTTCGCCGTCTCAAGCACACGATCTGCCACCCTTTTGAGGACTGGCAGATCATGGAGCTTGTGGGGGTTGTGCCTGTGGTGGTGGGCACCCCCATAGTTGCCGTACAATGTACGGCGGGTCCCAGAATCTTGGGGCCTGCCGACAATGGGGGGGTTCTCATTGAAAATGGGTGCCTTCTCTGAGAGAGGCACCCTATCCAAATCATCCAAAAGACTTTGGAGCTGCACACCACTCAAAAAATCGTGCTCCAGGAGGTGGTTGACCACCAGCTTCCCCCCCACCGTGAGCACAAGGTCATTGGGGTCCCTATTAAAGGCCCCCAAGGGCTCGGCGGCAACCACCTCCTCCGCCTCCCCAATAAGGGGGGGTGTTGCCCCAAATGGAAAAAGAATCACCCCCTGCCCCGAAACAATGTTGGGAGTGGTGACCCCATACCACTCACGCTCCCACTCCCTTGTGGGGCAAAGGGAGTGCATGGGGAGCTTGTTTTCGGGGTCGTCAGTGCAGACCCGGCGGGTGTTGTGGGTGAGGGGTTGGGGGAACCAACCATCCGACTGCCCCTTCCCCTTACCCGGTCGGATCCTTACCTTCTGGACACTAATCATGAGGGGTTTGTGGGGCTTCTCCTTCCTCCCCCCAGCCCCCACCCCCCCCGCATCCTCCTCCTCCTCCTCCACTTCCTCCACTTCCTCCTCCTCCTGACCCACATAGAGGGTCGTCTTCGTCCCCGCACCCTTCTCGGCATGGGCGGTGACGGACTCCACCACCGCGTCCACATCGTCCGGATGAAGCTGGATCAAAAATCCAGCAACCCCTGGATTTACCTCTAGCAACTCGAAGATGTAGTTGCTGAGAACCAGGGGGTCTCGGTCGTCCGCCATGAAGGGGGACTTATGGACAAGGAGTCCAAAGTCCACACCATGTTCAAAGCGGGTCGCCACAGGGCGCCTCACATTGGCATCACCCATCGTAAACCCCTCAGGACCGCCAAGGCGACGGACCCCAAGGAGCTTTTGATGGTGCTCGCACCAAGCGTGGGCAGCAGCAAGGGCCATTATCAAAGAATACGAAGGCTTTGAGAGCTAAAGCGAAAAGGGGAAACATAAAATGAAGCGCGATAACCCACGCGATAACCCACGCGATAACTAGTTATCGCGCGATAACCCCCGCGATAACCCCCGCGATAACTAGGTTATCGCGCGATAACCCACGCGATAACTAGTGCTCTAACCCCGTTCTAACCCCGCGATAACTAGTTAGAGCACACAAAGATCAAATCGCAAAAAGTGCAAAACGGGCAATATCGAGCAAACAATACATGGAAGGCACATTGTTGCATCATAGTGCACCCTTGTAACATGTGAAATTCCGGGTTCCAACCATATTAACAACACCCAAAATTGGGGGGGTTCCGCACCACGCCCTAGAATGCTGCATCCCACACACTGTGTACAACGTACCGCATATCCCATACCTCGTATCCCGTACCTCATGACTCATGTCTCAAACCTCATATCCCGTCCTCTATCAAACATCATATCCCGTACTCTATGAGTGAAATATACCCCTCCTATGCTGTACTCTGATACCACATTTGACACCGCGATTCGCATATTCCATATTTCCAAACACATCACCCATGCCTCACACTGTGTACAACATACCGCATATCCCGTACCTCGTATCCCGTACCTCATGACTCATGTCTCAAACCTCATATCCCGTATTCTATAAGCGAGAGCGCCACTGCTGCCTGTTGGCTTATGAGTGAAATATACCCCTCCTATGCTGTACTCTGATACCACATTTGACACCGCGATTCGCATATTCCATATTTCCAAACACATCACCCATGCCTCACACTGTGTACAACATACCGCATATCCCGTACCTCGTATCCCGTACCTCATGACTCATGTCTCAAACCTCATATCCCGTACTCTATAAGCGAGAGCGCCACTGCTGCCTGTGGGCTAAAATCGCCAAAAGTCAACAGGCGGGATTATTCGTGCAGATATCCGGATAATCGATTGTGCAGTACATAGAGGTTTTGAAAACACATGATTCCATGATTTCAGATCGATTTGTCGTGCCAGAAATCGAAATCGCAAATCCGCCAGATGCCATTTGGCGGGCACGCGCGCGCGCCAGCAGCAACGTGCACAATTGGGAGGATTTTTTGGGTATGACGAACGACGACGACGACGACGACGAACAACGAACGTCCATAGCACAATTAAATATAATAACTAGTGCGAATGCCCGCGCTTGAAGCGCGGGCCATATCACCATATCACCATAGCACCATATCTCACACTGCACCGCATTTCACATACCCAATACAACACACCTCATGTCCCGTACCTCATATCCCGTGCCACATGACTCATGTCTCAAACATCATATCCCGTACTCTATGAGTGAAATTTACCCCTCCTAAACTGTACTCTGACACCACATTTGACACCGCGATTCGCATAATCCATATTTCCAAACACATCACCCATACCTCACACTGTGTACAACATACCACATATCCCGTACCTCGTATCCCGTACCTCATGACTCATGTCTCAAACCTCATATCCCGTACTCTATCAAACATCATATCCCGTACTCTATGAGTGAAATATACCCCTCCTAAATTGTACTCTGACACCACATTTGACACCGCGATTCGCATATTCCATATTTCCAAACACATCACCCATACCTCACACTGTGTACAACATACCGCATATCCCGTACCTCGTATCCCGTACCTCATGACTCATGTCTCAAACCTCATATCCCGTACTCTATAAGCGAAAGAACTGTCGCCACTGCTGCCTGTTGGCTAAAATCGCCAAAAGTCAACAGGCGGGATGATTCGTGCGGATACCCGGATAATCGATTGTACAGCACATACAGACTTTTAAAACACGTGATTCCATGATTTCAGATCGATTTCTCGTGCCAGAAATCGAAATCGCAAATCCGCCAGATGCCATTTGACGGGCACGCGCGCGCGCCAGCAGCAGCGAGCACAATTGGGAGGATTTTTTGGGGAAGACGAACGACGACGACGACGACGACGACGAACGACGACGAACCATAGCACAATTAAATATAACTAGTGCAAATGCCCGCGCTTGAAGCGCGGGCCATATCACCATATCACCATAGCACCATATCTCACACCGCACCGCATTTCGCAAACCCAATACAACACACCTCATGACCCGTACCTCATATCCCGTGCCACATGACTCATGTCTCAAACATCATATCCCGTACTCTATGAGTGAAATTTACCCCTCCTAAATTGTACTCTGACGCCACATTTGACACCGCAATTCGCATAATCCATATTTCCAAACACATCACCCATACCTCACACTGTGTACAACATACCGCATATCCGGGTACCTCGTATCCCGTACCTCATGACTCATGTCTCAAGCCTCATATCCCGTACTCTATCAAACATCATATCCCGTACTCTATGAGTGAAATATACCCCTCCTAAACTGTACTCTGACACCACATTTGACACCGCGATTCGCATATTCCATATTTCCAAACACATCACCCATGCCTCACACTGTGTACAACATACCGCATATCCCGTACCTCGTATCCCGTACCTCATGACTCATGTCTCAAACCTCATATCCCGTACTCTATGAGCGAGAGAACTGTCGCCACTGCTGCCTGTTGGCTAAAATCGCCAAAAGTGAACAGGCGGGATTATTCGTGCAGATACCCGGATAATCGATTGTACAGTACATACAGATTTTTGAAACACGTGATTCCATGATTTCAGATCGATTTCTCGTGCCAGAAATCGAAATCGCAAATCCGCCAGATGCCATTTGACGGGCACGCGCGCGCGCCAGCAGCAGCGTGCACAATTGGGAGGATTTTTTGGGTATGACGAACGACGACGACGACGACGACGACGACGAACGAACGAACGAACCATAGCACAATTAAATATAATACTAGTGCGAATGCCCGCGCTTGAAGCGCGGGCCATATCACCGTATCACCATATCACCATATCTCACACCGCACCGCATTTCGCATACCCAATACAACACACCTCATGTGCCGTACCTCATATCCCGTGCCACCTGACTCATGTCTCAAACATCATATCGCGTACTCTATGAGGGAAATTTACCCCTCCTAAACTGTACTCTGACAGCACATTTGACACCGCGATTCGCATAATCCATATTTCCAAACACATCACCCATACCTCACACTGTGTACAACATACCACATATCCCGTACCTCGTATCCCGTACCTCACTCAAACATCATATCCCGTACTCTATGAGTGAAATTTACCCCTCCTAAACCGTACTCTGACACCACATTTGACACCGCGATTTGCATAATCCATATTTCCAAACACATCACCCATACCTCACACTGTGTACAACATACCGCATATCCCGTACCTCGTATCCCGTACCTCATGACTCATGTCTCAAACCTCATATCCCGTACTCTATAAGCGAAAGAACTGTCGCCACTGCTGCCTGTTGGCTAAAATCGCCAAAAGTCAACAGGCGGGATGATTCGTGCGGATACCCGGATAATCGATTGTACAGCACATACAGACTTTTAAAACACGTGATTCCATGATTTCAGATCGATTTCTCGTGCCAGAAATCGAAATCGCAAATCCGCCAGATGCCATTTGACGGGCACGCGCGCGCGCCAGCAGCAGCGAGCACAATTGGGAGGATTTTTTGGGGAAGACGAACGACGACGACGACGACGACGACGAACGACGACGAACCATAGCACAATTAAATATAATAACTAGTGCGAATGCCCGCGCTTGAAGCGCGGGCCATATCACCATATCACCATATCACCATATCTCACACCGCACCGCATTTCGCATACCCAATACAACACACCTCATGTGCCGTACCTCATATCCCGTGCCACCTGACTCATGTCTCAAACATCATATCGCGTACTCTATGAGGGAAATTTACCCCTCCTAAACTGTACTCTGACAGCACATTTGACACCGCGATTCGCATAATCCATATTTCCAAACACATCACCCATACCTCACACTGTGTACAACATACCACATATCCCGTACCTCGTATGCCGTACCTCACTCAAACATCATATCCCGTACTCTATGAGTGAAATTTACCCCTCCTAAACCGTACTCTGACACCACATTTGACACCGCGATTTGCATAATCCATATTTCCAAACACATCACCCATACCTCACACTGTGTACAACATACCGCATATCCCGTACCTCGTATCCCGTACCTCATGACTCATGTCTCAAACCTCATATCCCGTACTCTATAAGCGAAAGAACTGTCGCCACTGCTGCCTGTTGGCTAAAATCGCCAAAAGTCAACAGGCGGGATGATTCGTGCGGATACCCGGATAATCGATTGTACAGCACATACAGACTTTTAAAACACGTGATTCCATGATTTCAGATCGATTTCTCGTGCCAGAAATCGAAATCGCAAATCCGCCAGATGCCATTTGACGGGCACGCGCGCGCGCCAGCAGCAGCGAGCACAATTGGGAGGATTTTTTGGGGAAGACGAACGACGACGACGACGACGACGACGAACGACGACGAACCATAGCACAATTAAATATAATAACTAGTGCGAATGCCCGCGCTTGAAGCGCGGGCCATATCACCATATCACCATAGCACCATATCTCACACCGCACCGCATTTCGCATACCCAATACAACACACCTCATGTCCCGTACCTCATATATCCCGTACCACCTGACTCATGTCTCAAAGATCATATCCCGTACTCTATGAGTGAAATTTACCCCTCCTAAAGTGTCTTTACCGTGCGAATGCCCGCGCTTGAAGCGCGGGCCATATCACCATAGCACCATAGCACCATATCTCACACCGCACCGCATTTCGCATACCCAATACAACACACCTCATGTCCCGTACCTCATATCCCGTGCCACCTGACTCATGTCTCAAACATCATATCCCGTACTCTATGAGTGAAATATACCCCTCCTAAACTGTAATCTGACACCACATTTGACACCGCGATTCGCATAATAATCCATATTTCCAAACACATCACGCATACCTCACACTATGTACAACATACCGCATATCCCGTACCTCGAATCACGTACCTCATGACTCATGTCTCAAACCTCAAATCGCGTACTGTATAAGCGAGAGAACTGTCGCCACTGCTGCCTGTTGGCTAAAATCGCCAAAAGTCAACAGGCGGGATTATTCGTTCAGATAACCGGATAATCGATTGTACAGTACATTCAGATTACATGAATCCATGATTTCAGATCGATTTGTCGTGCCAGAAATCGAAATCGCAAATCCGCCAGAAGCCATTTGACGGGCACGCGCGCGCGCCAGCAGCAGCGTGCACGATTGGGAGGATTTTTTGGGTATGACGAACGACGACGACGACGACGACGAACAACGAACAACGAACGTCCATAGCACAATTAAATATAATAACTAGTGCGAATGCCCGCGCTTGAAGCGCGGGCCATATCACCATATCACCATATCACCATATCTCACACCGCACCGCATTTCACATACCCAATACAACACACCTCATGTCCCGTACCTCATATCCCGTGCCACCTGACTCATGTCTCAAACATCATATCCCGTACTCTATGAGTGAAACTTACCCCTCCTAAACTGTACTCTGATAGCACATTTGACACCGCGATTCGCATAATCCATATTTCCAAACACATCACCCATACCTCACACTGTGTACAACATACCGCATATCCCGTACCTCGTATCCCGTACCTCATGACTCATGTCTGAAACCTCATATCCCGTACTCTATAAGTGAGAGAACTGTCGCCACTGCTGCCGGTTGGCTAAAATCGCCAAAAGTCAACAGGCGGGCTTATTGGTGCAGATACCCGGATAATCCATTGTACAGTACATACAGATTTCTAAAACACGTGATTCCATGAACTCAGATCGATTTGTCGTGCCAGAAATCGAAATCGCAAATCCGCCAGATGCCATTTGACGGGCACGCGCGCGCGCCAGCAGCAGCGTGCACGATTGGGCGGATTTTTTGGGTATGACGAACGACGACGACGACGACGACGAACAACGAACAACGAACGTCCATAGCACAATTAAATATAATAAGAGAGATAAGAGAGATAAGAGAGAGAGAGAGAGATAAGAGAGAGAGAGAGAGAGAATCCCGCATAGCCATTCCCGCTGCATTTCCCCCCACGGCATTTCGAATAGACACTGCTCAAATTCTCGGAATTCTCGGAATTTGGTCCGGCAAATGAAGATTCGATTTAACAACAACAACATTTATGTAAAGTTGATTGAAATGCTGAGTCGATTGTTTTACGTTTAAAGCATCAAGCATCGTTGATCTCGGCATCAGGCAGCAAGCTGATGAGGTGAAGCTAGGAATTGAAATGGAAATTGGATTTTGCATCAAAAACTGTCCAAGGACTGAAGTTATAAGTAAACTATAATTTGGGCGGTCAAAATTCGTCAATTTTGGGCCCAAGTTATGAACCATTAAGAGTTTTACAAGGTTTGTGCAATGTACCCCAAAGGAGGACATGTGCAGGCTATCCTTGTGGCCAGGATGGTTGAGCATGGCACGTACAAAAAATGTAGCAAAGGAAGGCAAGTAACACTTAAAAATTGAGAACAGTCCATTTGTGGGTGTGACCCCAATGTGCACTTTGAGCGAGCGGCAACGTTACAAACCCAATACCGTACCGACGAATCACGCCTTTGATTATTGCTTCAGCAATTGTTGAAGCAACCCCTGCTGCCTTGTTTTCCAAGGTTTTCCAGTGTGTTATGGGCCGCCATCGACGCCTTGGCCTTCTACGTAACACCCTCCGAACAGACATAGGAGAAGAAAAGTGGACAACATAGGAGACCCCAATTTTTGTTTGCCTATTCGAATTAAAGTTGCAAGCTATGTTTGAGTTGTTACCCAAGGAACCTTTACGCCAGGTTTACGCCAAGTACCATTGCCCGTTGAACCGTAGCTTATCGCACTCCGGCTGCCGTGCTTATCATCCAGTTGCGGAGCAACTGCGATGGCGTTCGTATCAGATGCCACCCGAGCCTGGCAGCAGCAGAGAAACGCATGCCACTGATGCCCGAGCCCCTCCCGGTTTCTTACTTTACGAACTCGTTGTGCGGGTAGTTTTGTTTCAGAAATGGTCGCTTATGAGGTTGGTGATGGGATGAGTTGACTGGGCTCCAGAACACTGTCAGTATTTCTCACCGCACTGTCTGAGAAAATAGGCCGACGTGCAATGGAACCCGGAAACTTCCTTCCCTCTGCCGACGAGTAATCAAAGCTCCTGCCACAAAGGGCCACGAAAAAGAAGCCTGCGGGCGGTTTCTTGGGTTGGCCTTCCACAGCTTGAAATGAGGGGTGGTGATATTCATTCGTCTTGTGGGTTTCTAGATTTGGTCTCTTCATATGGCGCAAAAGCAAAGTGTATGGGCAACTCTTCCCCCAATTACGGCTGGAGCCTTGGGGACGGCTACACTCATGTACCCTGTTGACTTGATGCGTGCACTGAAGATGTCAGCTGCGGCTGACGGTGTTCAAAAAGGCACCGTGGAACTCATCAAAGATTTCCATGCGAGGCATGGCTTGAAGGGCTTTGCAACACAGGGCGTCATCCCGGAGATGATGCGGGCCACATATATGCGAGTACTGAAGTTTTTCTTATTCCCCATCACCCACCAAGCAATTTATGGCTATCCTGAAACCAAAGGTTGGCTCCTTGCGCGTCAAACGTGTACTCGCACCGGTCCGCTTTTTGTGTCTTGCTTCTCGGTGATTGTAACGAACTTATTCCGCAGGGAACGGTCTCACGAAAGCCATAGCTGCTGGTGTGTGCTCCCTCCCCGAGGGTTTCACTATTCAGCCCCTGGAAGTTGCCAAGATTTCGCTTCAGCTTGATAAGGTGTGCTCTCTCGTTGCCAATACCCATCCGAGAAGCTGACTCAGGCATGGTTTCCTTGAGTTACAAGTTCACGAACACTCCCCATTTTGGTTGGAGACAACTGTTCACCTTCGTCTCTTGAAGAGCGGCAGCGTGCTTGCGGGGGTTGTTCAGTCGGAGGGAAAAATTAAGGCCCGTGGAAATGTCAGAGGGCTTGTGCTATGCCTGGGGCTGCCGGCATACAAGAAGCGGCCGTAACGTCATCTTGGGGCGGGTTTCCAAGTGTTGCTTCACGGACTACCATCCAAAGCACTTCCAATAAGGCCACTGTGGTCGTGGGCAAATGACACCTTGATGTTAATGGCCTCATTTTCAGGAAAAGAAGTTCAACAACAACATGTCGGCTGTCATGAAGCACGTCATGAATACTCGCGGTGTGACAGGCTTGTATGTCGGCTATTTTGGTGTTCAATACCGCCAGACAAGTTGGACTGCGGCATACTTCGCAAGTTTGAAGGTCTGACTTTGCAGGATTCCGGTGGTTGCCAGAACCGCTTAGCCACTGCTGTTGCAAGTGCCAGTGACCGAACGTTGTGCCGGAACCCCCTTCCCCTGGCCAGCCTCCCCGCCCAAGGGGTTCAAACGGGAGGTGGGAATAAAAATGAGGCACAGGTGGGAAATTGTGGGCAGGGAGAAAAGACACGTCAACTGGGGCAAACGTTCTTCGGAGAAAGGGTTTCCCCCGGTCTTCCCCTTGCCTTCTGATACCACCCGTGGCCAACACCCTGTGTGACATACGTTCTCAGCAGTGGAGTGCATTTCCAGTCCAATTAACGTAGGACACTTCAGAAGTTCGTGCGTCTGGTAGCGACTGTTTTGTTTTGCGTGTCACCACGAAGCTAAAACCAGCTTTTTCGTCTTGGGTATTGTGTTGGAGACATCGCGTGCAACCATTGCCACCCTGCCTACGCCGCCTGGATGGAATTTGTGAATGAGTCTGCCCCATGCTGCGTCAGCCAAGCACAGTTGAAAGGGGAAGGAAATCACAATGCCGACGAGAAGTCATCGTCAAAGGGCCGCGGTCAAGGAGTGCCTCAGGGAACAAGTATTGCGTAGTGTTGTACATAACGTCGGAGCGATGTTTTCACGACTGTTGCACAACGGCTGCTACACTGGCATGTCGCGGCTTTTGCACTTGGAACTTTATCTTGCATTTCCCTCATGCGAGAAAGAACGTAAACGAGTGTATTCGTGCCTGCACTGTCCTCCAGTGCATTTGTTTTCTCTCCACAGTTTTTCTCCGAACAGTCCAAGGTACTCATCCCAGAAGATTACAAGAAACTCCAAAATCTGGCCGGTGGTTTCTTGGCAGGTTCGTGCCATGTGTCCCCGGGCTTCGTTTTGTGTGACTCCCGCGCGTGTTTAGCAAGTGATGTGCAGCACCTCCGGCGATGGAATGCGTTTGGCAGAAAGCTTGTTTTCCACGATTGGGACAAACCATGCCCACCCCCAGTGTGCTCCCCACATGATTCAAAGTAAAAACCGAGGAATATTTCCGATGCCTTCTTTTAGTCATTTGCTTAAAAGCAAGATGACAAGAACTTGCACAACCCTTCGAGGTGAGAGACAATTCGGGAAATTCAATTCAATTGAAACATCGTCCCCTGACCGCCACTGGACGGAATTTCTCTGAAGCCATGGCATGGGCACGACGTACTTTCCCACAGCTAGTGTCACGTTGCAACACCGTTAGGTGTGTTTGTTGTCAACAGCTTTAGCGATGAGAAGTGCACCTTCTTGAAACGTACGTCACATTCTTTCCAGCTGCCTAACAAAAGGATGCAAACAAACCGCAGCAAGCACACGCAAGCCCACATTCTTGAGCTGTTTGAAAGAGGAATTTTTTTGCGGCGGTAGCGTAGCCCTCGGGTGTCGAATTCGGGTGTATTTGGTTCACCCAGTGGGATTGTTGTGGCTGTGCCTGATGTTGTGTGTCCGAGATTGCTAAGTCTTTACCAGGGCTATGGCATTGTAGGAAAAAAGACTGTTCCTTTGAGTCCCTCATGATTTTACTTTTTTTTGTTTTTTGTCCAGACCAAGATCCTGCCTAGGGATCCCTTTGCAGGTCCAGCAGGTCAGCCACTGCACGTGGAGGAGGTGCAGATTTCCAAATTCAAGTGTGCAAAATCGGTCCCCCGTGGACCAGTATGATTGAACAACCATTTTCCGGTTAAGGGCAGGCGAGGGTAACAGTCACGAAGATTTTGGTCTCTTATGAGAGGATGTCCTGTCTACGAGAGGCAGGAAATCTGCCCTTTTGGATGCAGCGTTTGGTTGCAACCTTGCGTTTCAACCCTTTTGCAGCTTCAGGGCGGGAGCCGCGTGTCTCGTGGTGTCGTGCCGCCGTGGAGAAAAGAAATCCCCAGTCCAACAATTTGCTCGCTGCCCCTACCCATGTCATTTCGCTGGTTCGTCACCCACCAGGGCCTCTTCCTGTTTCCTGCTGGTCGCATCCCATCCCAACCCCCGGCCTGCGCGACCGCCGGTACCACCGCGTCTTTCCGGACCGCCCCCCCCCTTTCCCCCGCAACACGTATGTGTACCCAGAAATACCCACCGGCACACTCATTCAGCCTCTATGGCACCCTCCCCTTCCGGGTCCCGCCACTCTCTGCCTCCGATTGCCCGGCTGACCCCTCTCATCGTGACCCTGCACGTGGTTTTTAGGGATGTTTGGGGCTATATTTAACACACCTGGTGATGTCATCCGGTCGTCTTTGCAAAAACGGATCCTCGCGGAACCATCTGGCCACGTGCCCTTCTCTGTTGGTCTCTGTGCATCCGGTGCCAAGGATTTCCTCACAATGGGTGGTGAGATCCTCTCAAAACAGGGCGTCGGAGGTGTGCTGCAAGCGTGTGCGTGCCATGGCTGTCCCAAAGTACCTACGTCGGTGCATGCAGTGCCCAATCTCCAAGGTAGCTGTTGTCTCCAGTGTTAACCACGGCACACCGAGAACTCATCCTGTTTGGCTCAGAATACTGAGATCTTGCATGTAGACAGATTTGCATGTACATCCTTGTGGAAAACACGGAAGGTACCCGATTTCTTCCTCATTTTGGATCATAATTAGAAGTGGAACCTGCCATGACGGTCCTGCGAGCTGGAATGGACGTTCAAGGCCACCAGCAGGCTATTGCTTAGTGGGCAAAATACCCCCCCCCGGGGGGGGGGCATATGGTGGACGGCCCGGACAGCGCGTGAAGGAACAGGGCACCTAGGCCGCACAGAAACACAGCGAGGCAGGCTATGGACGGCCTGTGGACAGAGGTGTGTGGACAGCGAAAACAGTCAAACGACCCCGGCAACAACCAGCACATCCTCAATACGCCAACTATTGGGCGCCGCTGACACGCAAACGGCACACCATGCCACATTCAGCACAGTCCCAACACACCAAATACTGGGCTCCGCGAACGCGGAAACGACACCAGCAAGAGCACCGGCCGCAGCGGCCGACAGAAAGTAGCGACCCGACGCAACATGCGAAGGGAAGAACGGGTGACCGTCCAGGGCCCCGTAAAGGAGCAACAACCAGACGGAATGTCACACAGGGGGGGTGCTTGGGTACAGAGATGGGTGGGTGGGTGGGTTGGCCCCAAATTCCAGCATTTTGGGCTACCAGGCACCCCCTCCCCCCGGGGGGGGTGGGGGTGCGCTGGGTTTGTGAAAGGTTCTGAGCCTTGTTGGTTTGGTTGTGCAATTCTACACCTATTTGGTTTTTCCTTTTGTTTGAACATGTTCAAGGCTTGTTTCCCACTGTGTGCAGAAAATTCTGTCCTTGTTTTCTTGCACCGTGCCACTCACTCACACGTGTTCTTGTGGAATGGAGATCAACAATACCCGAACGGTGTGGCGTCCTTCCTCCGAACTACAGCCAATGGGGGCTTCTCAATCAAGTGCTTGTATGTGACTGTGGGTGGAGGGCACAGACCCCCCCCCCCCTGGGTGGGTGGGTGGGTGGCTGAGCCCTGGCCGAGGCCCAAATTAACCCCCCCCCCCCCCAGGGATCTTTAGTGGTTCGCCGTCCACAGGTTATGTAACAAATGCAGCTGCCACTGGCACCGCTGATTGAAACCTTGTACCTACTTGTTGTACATTGAATAGTGGAGCACCCCAACCAAGAAGGGGACACATGCATCTGTGAGAGAACCTCTGGACTAATGGCTGAAAGTGTCTATGGCGGGGACATTCAGTCGATCAGCACCGACCATTGATCCCCCCCCAGGGGTCACTAAGCAATAGCCTGGCCGCCAGCACCCAGGTACGCCGCCGCCACAGCAGATATTCAACGCATGAGAAAATGTGACAGTCCTCAAGAAGGATTCACCAGTGAGCTTGAAACACCGTGTCCTGATTTCCGCGCAAATGAAGCACGTCTAAGAGGCAATGCATCCTGCGACCCCATGATGCCAATAAGATTTTTGCTGACCGTTGACACCTCATTCCTCTTTCCACAGGCTTGTATTTTGGCTTTGGCTTCAAAGCCATGCATCTGGGAGGCAGCGGTGCTCTTCTTGCCACTTTGATCCCCATTTTCAAGAATATGATGGGTGTAAATTAGGCATGCGGTGCTGTTGATCCTGACCTATTCTTTCCCTTCTTTTGTCCAAACCACGACAATGCTATTACTGGTGCTATGCCTCACATGGAACGGTCAGGTTCAGCAGTTGTAGAATTCTTTGGATTGCGAATTTCTGTCCGTCACCTTGTGAAATAAAATGTCAGTGTATTCCCAGAGATTTGGTTTCAAGATCTATGCTTAGGGCTGGGATTTGGACTTTATGCCTGGGAGGTGCAACACATGGCACTAGTGCACCGAAGGCATCTTGGGCACCAGGGGGCGAAGCTTACTGATACCTCAGCACGAGTGCAGCAGGTGAATCCAACAGGACAGTGTTGCTTTTCACCTTTCATTCCATGGTAGCTTCCATGAACGCATGACTACTCAGATACATGAACACATTTTGAGTGCAACCAGAGGCAATTGCATGAGTGCTGCGCCAATGGTGTGGCCAATTTTTTGAAACTCATAATTGTTTCTTGTTATGAGCCAGATTTGAGCATTTGATTTTCACAAACTGGCAATTTTTTACAGCAGCCATGAGGCAATCTACATTATTAAACACTTTGGTCAAGGTGTTTGAAGACCATGTTGAAAGATGGTGGGAGTGTCGTGGCTTCTTGTGTCTTCTTTGTCCTTGACCTTTATGTATGGAGATTGAGTTGGCACACAGCACATGGACTTTTTCTAAACGTATCGTTTGGCTCAGAGGATTGGCGAGCAATGCGTATAACATACTGACACAGATTCTTTTGTACTCATTTTGAAATTTTTCACTGCCTCTTGCATTGTGTCTGCATGGGCAGGATGTGAAATTGGGGGAATCTGTTCAAGACTCATGTTGACTGTCAGTTGTGTTCTGCCACAACGGATGCTATCAAATGAAGGTTTTTGGGTTGCTGGGATTGTCCCTTTGTCATGATGCTGAGTCATGATGGCGGTGATCAGGTCCAGTACATTTTTGTTATGGTGTTCCGGCGTGGCATCTATTTATGCAGGTCTCTTGTTTTCCAATCATGATATATAATGTAGAGCAAGTAAGTGCAACTATTCTCTACATCAGAGAGCCAAAAGTGCATTGCACCATGTTGCAAAATAAGTGCATTGCACATGTGTGCAGGCAGGCAATATTGCAGTGTATTATGCCTTGTGTTTCCAGTGGGGCAGGCCTCGAGGATTTTTGATCATTTGGTGGCTGGGTCTGGGATTCTACCAGTGGGTTTTAAGGGGCACCGTTTGGAGGGAATTTCATGATGCATCAATTCATGTGACACAGACATCTATTTTTTTTGCCTACTGCATTGAGGGAATTGAACCTGCCCCCCAAACCACCCAAAGACATTTGTCTCAAGGTAGGTGTGCAAATTAAAGTGTGGCAGACCCAGGCATCCAAGAGCCTTTTTTGGGGCACTGCATCCCATTTTCAGCACAAGTCCCGATCCGACAAGGGTCCAAATACTGTTTCTGTATTTTACACAGCGGTACACAGTACAGTAGGATTTTCTGTTTTGGAGGCCCCAATGCAGCAGCGGTTTTTTTGACAGGATGATGGTGTTTTTTTTTTTAAGCTGTAAAATGATAAGGATGTGCAGTGATTGTGTTGGTATCAAGGTTGTTGAGGTGCCACAGCCTGAGGTCGAACAAGCCACCAATGGTCCCCAATGAGCCTAAGTAATTCCAATCCCGCGAATGCCATTCTGGAAACCTGATGGGTTGCAGCAGTAAATAGGACAGACACAAAGTGTGGGGAGAGCCTATTCAATTTTGAACAATGCATGGCCTTAGTATTTACAGCAACAATGCATCAGAAAATGCAGGAGTTTCAGTACACACCCCACAGAAATCAATGAATTTTGTTTTGTTTTGCCAAAATTGTTGCATGAATAATTTTATGTCCACTGTGACCAATCTTTTTTCCAATCATGAAATTGGAGGCATAGACATCAGTGGTCAGGCACTTTGTGACGATATGTATTTAGATATTGGTGGTGAAGCAAAAGCATGCTGCCCGGAATTTTTTCTAATATTGTTTCTGCATTCGAAAGCACGTGTTTAGCAATGCAGCTAAACGCTTCTTCGCGTAGAGGGAATACCAAAACCACTTTTTGTTGGGCCGATGACTAGTGGTTAGACCATTTATGAAGCATGCATGATTTTGGCGGTTGCTAGTAGCAATACGACATGAAAACCATTTGTATGGAGCAGTTCGTACTTGCTCTTATCACACGTATCAAGCTTATCATTTGCCGTAGGATTTTTTTCACCGAAATGTTGCTACATTTTAGGCAATTGCAAGGGCCCTGTAAACTATCACGTCATGAACACAATTGACTTTCTTTAGTGCAACAGTTAGGTTTTAGGTTATTTTCTTTTCTTTAGCCATTGATTGCATGGGCACACATGGGTGAACAATGAGATGCACATCTTACATTGGTAAAAACAGATTTTGATTTTTTTCCTGCTCCGTTGTCTTGTTGCTGCTTTAGTTCCCAAACAACTGTTGCAAACTCGTCATACCCTTCTTTAGATTGCCATTGGCATGAAAATGTAGGATTCCCGATGTAATCCACCACCAGACATACACACCAGATGGGTCATACCAGAGAGGTAACAGTGCTAGCAATATTAGAGCAGTCATAGAGTGAGGTTTCTAAAATGACATAATGCTAAAGATCAATTAAGCTTCACAAATAGTTTTATGCAGAACAGCGGATTATTTCATCACCTCATGGGTTTCCGGTGGCCATACGGGTGCATCATTATTTTGCAAGGTGCAAAATCCTACTAGCTTCCGGTAGGCATACAAGTGCATAACAATTTTGCATGGTGCATAATCTCATAAGTTTCTTGTAGCCGGCAATATAAAAGGTGTGCAAGCTGCATAATCTCATCACTTTCCGGTACCGATAAGAGTGCATAATAGTTGTGCATGGTGCATTATCAAATCATTTGTTGGTAGCCATATGGCTGCATAATATTTGTGATGGGTGTGCAATCTCATCACTATCTAGTAGTCATATAGGTGCATACGTTGTGCAAAGTGCGTACTATCATCCATTTCCGGCGGCTGTACGGGTGCATAGTAATTGTACAAGATGCATAGTCTCATCATTTTCCGTTGGCCATAACGGTACATGATAATTGTACAAGGTGCATCTAGTAAAAGGTTTCTATTAGCTATACAGGTGCATTATGATTGTGCAAGGTACATGATCCCATCATTTTTTGGTAGCTATACAGATGCATAATGTTCCAGACTTAATAGTCTTACTGTTCCGCTAGATGTATTTCGTCTACATGCCGTAAAAAATGTGCACGGTGCAAAGAGCTGCACAATAATTGTGCAGGATGCATAATCTCATCACTTTCAAGCAGCCACACTGGTGCATAACAGTTGTGTAGCGCGGATAATGATATCACTTTTCGGTAGCCATACGGTAACACCATAAGTGTGCGGGGTGTGTAGTCTCAGCAGTTTTCAGTAGCAAGACGGGTAGGTAATAGTTGTCCAAGGTGAACAATCTCACACATTTCCGGTATCCATAGGTGTACATATTAATTGTGCAATGTGCATCATTATAGCAGTTGGTGATAGCCACACCGCTGCATAATAATCGTGGAGGTTGCATAATCTCATCAGCTTGCGTATGCATACATATGCATTCTAATTGTGCAGGGCGCACAGGCTCATCAAGTTACGGTATCCATGTATGAGCATAATAATTGTACATGGTGCATAATCACATCACTTTACGGTCGGCATAGAGTGCATCATAATAATCGTGCAGTATCCATAATTTTATCAGTTTCTAGCAGCCATATGGCGGCATAAGACGTTTGTAGACTGCATAGTCTTATATGGTTGCAGTATCCACATGATAATTCTGTAGGGTGCGTACGAAAAAGAATGATGTTACAGTATCCACATGATAATTCTGTAGGGTGCGTACGAAAAAGAATGATGTTATAACAGATGCAAACACAGATGTCGTCCGTAAGTCCCACGGCTCCTTGGCCGAAGGTAAAGGTAGAAGTTAAAAAACCATCGCCTCTCGTCCTCGAAATGGCGGTTCCCAAAGACGAACGAACTACCATCAAACATTCAAATTATCATTTGCTTGCTTAAAGAACGCGTGGAATGGATGGAAGTTGACACCGTCTCCGCCTTGGGGTTCCTTCATCGCGGCACCATCACACATGTTCGGTGTGATGCATTTGCACAAAACTTTTTACTCGCGCAATCATTGTACGTCTCCGCCTTGGGGTTCCTTTATCGCGGCACCATCACACATGTTAGGTGTGATGCATTTGCACAAAACTTTTTACTCGCGCAATCATTGTACCCAACCCCACTCTATGCTCCGAGCCCCTTCGGCAGCAACAAATTGATTCAAGGAAAGAAGAACGGGAATTTGTCAAAACCGTCCAAGCCAGTCGCTGTCTTGACTCGTCAAAACAAGTCCATAGAGTTATGGACGCCCGAAAGAAAGAAATTTTCTTTGATGAACAGCTACACCTACTTGACAATGACTCACCACCATTACTAAATGCGGCCTTTGAAGTGACGCCGCTCGTTATCCTGGGGCCATCCATTCTACATGCTTTGGACATTCTTAGTTCATTTTTCGTCGTAAATGCTTTCGAACCTATCGAGTGTGATTCATTCAATGACACAATTGACAACTCTTCAAACCTGTTGAGTGCGCACTAATTTTGGACTTGAGCTTGACCCACTCTGGTAAATCATTTGTGCCACATGCGGTCCTTTCTTGGAATACCTTGTGGCCATGGAGAAGCAAAAGTGCCGTGAAGTTACGCCATCGACCTTTAGCCAAATGTTGGTGAATACTTACGCACCATCCGTAAGCATTCGCGCCCACATTGAAAAAGCATGCCTTGGCCACTTCGCACAAATAGCTTTGATGGGTAGGAGACCCACTCTCCTTCTCACGCCGAATGGGTATCACTCTCCTACCCGCGCGGGGTATCAGCCCGCTTGTGGGACTCTCATTTGGAAAGTCGATGCCCGCTTTTAATTGGTCCACTCCATCAAAGACAACGGTGTGGACCTTATAAACAGTGAAAAATTCCTCACATCATCCGCCATTCTATTGTGTGGCCGTTTGTCCTGCCGAGTGACAATATGTTGTTGCGTGCCCCAGAGAAGGCACACTTCAGAAACAATGCATCGTAAACATTGGCTTGCCCGGCACAATCGTTGTCTGCATTACTTCGGCACACCAACATACGCATCTACACTAAACCAACTCGCGCTTGCTACATACACACGAACACACACACACACACACACACACACACACACACACACACAACATCATTTGTTCGCAGCCTAAAGCACAGTGAAGTGTTATTCCTTCGGATCTCAAGTTAGGGGGCCCGCTACGGATTTACTTTTTCAAAAAAATTTCAATCGTACTCGGACAAATCCATATGAAGTATTGCTGCAGATTTGGAGAGATCTATTGATACACGAATGCGTGCTCCAAACATAGCCAAATTGCGGTGGACCGGTTGGACCGTCAGAGAGATCGGACTTAGGTCCTCCGCTAGTCGCACGGCCGAGATGGTGGCGCGGAGTATGGACGCCGCCACCCCGTCCCGCGCTTGGACAACGAAAAATTCACCAACACCCCATCTTTCCCCATACCCGGCCTCCCCATGCTAAATTTCTAGATCCGCCCAATGTTCTTTTCCCCACCGCGCGGACATCGTCGGCGCAAACCAGTGCACATTGTGCGCAGCCATGCTCTCCGACGGCGCTGTGCCCGGACATTCCAATGAGCACCCTAGGCTATCATATACCCCTTGGCCTACCACTCATCTACACCACCCTGCCCCTCCCTAGTTCTGTCGGCCACCATTCATTCTCCGCTTTGTTTTTTTGAGCATGAAGCAGACCAAAGAGGGGAATAGGTGTAGTAGTGCTTCGCCTCAGAGCACGTAATCCCACGCTGAGAGCACCGCTTACAGGGTTGGGACATCGTGGGGGATAGGGGGACACACTTCTCATCCGTTGCTTTACAGCACCACTAGCCGTTGTCCTCAGTCACCTCAATAACCACATAAAACCCAGGGTTTGTAATTTTGATTGGAGCGCTGCCAAACTGTGAACCTTCTTCACCCTTTTGACATCTTTCCTCCACTTCACCCCTGCGCTTGCCCTCTCCCTACTTCTTCATGTATTCTTTCTGGTTCTTTACCATCAAAGACCAAATCCTTCATATTGAACTGGTCAAATTAGACCTCTACGTTTTCTAGATCTCGGAAAATAGCATATGGGTGTTTTTGCGTGCCACGAATGGGGAGCGGGCTAGATCTCAATTTTACCTCCACCCCAAGGCACTTCGGGCCGTAGCCATGAGGTTGTGGTAGCAGCCCCAAGGCCGCACAGTGGTGGCCATCCTTTGTCTGTCATGGTAGGCTTTCCTCTAGGTGGGGATGCGGTGTCCATCCGATTTGCCAATGTAGAGATGCCCACAGCGCTGGCATTTTGGGCTTCGAACAGAGGCAAGGTCGGATGATGTAGGAGGCCTTGGTCTGTGTGGGCCTAAAAGTGGGAGAACTGGTTGCGGGAATAGTCAAGGGGACGCTGCGGGGAACAGCGCTTACTGGAGGGGGGTCCACCAGTGCTTGAGGCAGCAATTGCCTCTGCCATGGAGGGAACGGAATGGGCTTGCAAGAGTGGTGCAGCAGCAATGTGGGCTCGGGGACCACTCCAATCCTAGTTCCTGTGGGAGGACAGTTGGGCCAACCGTGCAGTGGGCCTACGGTACGCTCAGGTCTTCCAAAATCTCCAGGCTGTGGGTCCCCTCCTGCTCCCCTTCCCCACTTCCCCACTGACCACGGGGAGCTTGGGTCTGTGGAGTTTGCTCCAGGAGAAGTGTTGCCCTGTGAGCCATCTTACCCGGGGGGGGGGGGGGGTTCGAGGAGTCCGACAGCTTGGTGGAGGACGCAGAGGGTGGAGGGGGGATGCTGACGTTGCCCCCCTCAGGCATGCAGGATGTTGGGCCACATGATGGGCAAGCCAGTGCGGTTGCTGAGGATGGGGGGAGGGGGGTTACAACCCCAAAGGCGTCTCCCGCTGGGGATGGGGCTGCCGATGATGGGGCTACGGAGAGTGGACGTAGGAGGCCTAGAAAGTTTGTAAAGTTGGTCACACCCAAGGCCACGACTGCCGATGTCTCTGACCGTTACGCTTACCTGCAACTGTTACGCTTGGCCCTTTGCTTGTGCAAGCCAAAAGGCACCTGTTGTGATACTCGTACTTTTTCCAATTAATTCAAATGTGGTGCATGTGATATCCTCTCGACAAAATTACCAACCAGTCTGATGGTGGTACCCCATGCCAATGATCTTTTTTGGGGGGGGGGGGGGGGGCTCAGACCAAGGTCAGCTGGCGTAGCCTGCTCACTTCACAGTACTCGAGGTAAGCCCTCGGAACCAAGGTTCAGAGCTGTCCAGTGCTACGATGACCCCACAAATGACTGTGGTAGCGGATCTGACATGTAGTGAGGATTTGCTGAGTCTGAAACCAGGTTATGCAGTAACCCATGCCAATGATCATTGTATCAATCCAAGAACACACAGTCCAGCATGGGAACAATTTCCTCACCCTTGCACCTACATGCACAACACAATCAAAGAACACAATTGTTCTGCCAGCTCATTGATTGGTATGGCAAGATCTTTTGAGACCCATATGCCAAATGTACCAGTGCCTGAGAAAAAATATGAATATTTTACAGACCGTGCTCACTGCTTGCAGGAAACTTGCACGTATTTTGCCCCATGGCCTCTGTCAGCAAGAACCCAGAAATCGTCACTGGAAGTGCATCATGCACCAACAGAATGAAAAGATTGATCAAAGCAAAAATACACAGACAGACACATGCAGATCATTCCATGTGTAATGTTCGGTTAACACCCCTGCACAGCTTGCAACTTAGCATCGCATTCAGAAAACCAAATTGCATGGCATAGGTCACACTTACCGTGCCTCAAACAGTTTTTTCTGGAGCAAACCTGTCTGCGAATACAAAACTACATGAAGCGCAGGAGGATATGCACAGATGGATGCAACCCATGGATGCAATGGGTGGCGGCCATCGCCGTGTTGAAAAAAAAAAGAGAGATGATGCAACCCGAGCACCACTATGCCAAATGTGCTGGCCATGGCTAGATACATCTTTCCATATCAGGTCCCACTAGTGGGAACGAATGCAACATCACCCCTGCGCCGTATAGTGCTCAGGTCATGGGTACTAGACTCAAGGTACTAGTGCTCAGAGAGCTAGGGGGCTTGCATTGTACAGGGCATTTGACTCAGTGGGCAGCACATCCACACGCAGTAAACATCAAGTCATCCGCGGGACCCGCTGAAGGGGTGATTCCGGGGTGCCCTAGACAGCACTTGAATCGTCGTGCTGTTCATCTTGGCCATCATCACCCCTCCCCAGAGAGGGTAGCGGGTAACGCTGGTCGGCAAAATCCCAGTCAAAAAAATTGCCCTGCCTCTGCGCTGCATGTGCGCTGCACGGTGACGCTCGCACCCTCTCGATGGGAGGAAAGTGGCTGCTGCCCAGCGCCAACCCTGTCTTTGAGCTTCATGTATGTGCTGAGGAGCCTTTTGCAACGCAACTTCACAGGACAAGGCCTGTTGGCCAAAAACATACAAACCTACAGCAATCAAGCACATGATCATGGTATGGCTCTCTGGCCAGATACTGACCCGGGCATTGCGTCGGGCCCTGGGACGGACTGGGCAGTAGATCCGCCCACAAATCGTTGTGAGGCAATGGAAGGTCATATGGAAGGATGTGCGGGGCTGTGTACCATCGGAGCATAGTGGTGCCTGCAGTGCGCCGCAGGATAGGAACATGGCTCCGAGGGAGGAGGAGGTCAGGTCCAAATGGAAGATCAACTGCAAATGCCTTGGATTGACAAAACCAATGATGCAACAAACAGAAGTCCTACTACAGGCGAGTGTCATGAAGACGCGTCCAGTTTAGGACTTAACGCAAGTGCACAGTAGTGCCTCACTCCAGTGCTCATGCAATTCGCGGAATAGAGAAGAGAAGGAAGGAGTGGCGATTCACGCGTAGTAACTCTGGCAGGATAGATTCATCAACAGGAGGGCACGAACGACATGAATCACGGCTCAACGTTGGCAAAGATATGATGCCCTATTACAATTCAAGAGCTTCATTGGGATAAACGGCAATGCAGTGGCAATCAGGGAAACTCAGGGGGCAGATCAGTGGCAAAGCTCATGGGCATAGGCGATGCACATGTGATCGATGACTCTTGGTAATGATGGAATAAATAGGAAAGGCAATCTTTCAGTCAGCATACGAGGTTTAGGCAATATGGGCATGCAGACTTTGGGTGATGTGGATCCACATTGGTCCGGAACTGAACTGAGCCCCCCCCCCCCCCCCCGTGGGTGTGACCAAGTGCAGGGTGGCATACAAGGATGAAGCGAGGGAGCGAGAAGGCGAGAGACAACGAGGGAGAGACAGAAGGAGTGGGCTTGTGACTGAGTGGTCTTGGGGCTGGGAAGGGCGTCAACTTGGCAGATGAGGCAAACAGACTGGCAGCCCTCACCTGTTGATGCATGCACACCCCACGGTGTGGGCAGGGATGTCCAGAGGGGGAGGAGGGCATTCTTGAATTCCCTTGAATTCCCAGAGCATTTTGAATGTACACAAGTCCGGAAAGTACCATCTAAATGGCGGAGAAAAGGGGGAATCAGGGAACGAGTTCTGTGCCCCAGTCCACAGAGGCCCAAAAAATGTTCTGGGCGCCGCTGGCGCCCAAGTCGGCTGTTCCTCAGTGTTCACTGTTGTATGTGGCTTTGGGTGGGGGGTGTCCTGTCCACCACATAACCCCCCCTGGGTGGTCCGGTCCCAGCAGCCAGGTTTGGAGGGCTGGATGGGGGAGGTCAGGGGTCAGAAAACTTTCACGTTTTGCATACATATTTGGATCCCCCATTGAATTCTGGGCAGTTTGAGTATACACACATGGGGTGAAAACGAAATTTTACCCCCACCGTATGCTATTTGCCGGCGCCTTCCGCACCAAGTTGGGGCCAAACGTGGTCCGGACCTCCTCAACGTTTTGGCCACTCCGATGGGGGTGGGGTTGGGGTCAGGGTCTGCGTCCGGCTGCCCCCCATCGGGGGAGCATGCACTGGAGCCTGGTTTGTGGATGCCAGCAGCCCGACCGCATCCCAAGACCCAGTGTGGGATAGGCGGCACAGCAGCGCTTCCGGCGAGGTGCAGGGCAGGCCGAGCCGCGTCCGGTGCCCGTACGGCGAACATCAACAGGACGCAGGCCATCCGGAGGCATGGCACGGCCTCCGGGCACGACACTCACCTCGGGACGTGGCTCAGCCGCCCCGTGCCCGTGGGTCTTGTGCTCGAGAAACCCGTCAACATGAGCCGCTCGGGGCTCGGGGTATTGCCCCGGTGCCCCCGGCTTCCGAGGGCGGGCTCCCTTCGGGGACTCCTGGAGGGCACTGGGCCTCGCATCTGATGATGGTACCCCCGGCCCACAGCCTCCGCCCCTGACCAGCCCACTTGAAGATCCCCCAACTGAAAGCCGCCTCGTACCTTTGAGAAGGGCATGACAGAGGCACGCAGGTTGTTGCGCACCTGCTCCACTTGCCCCATCCCAAGTAGGCCCGGGAAGTGGTGCTGCGGGGCCGTGTGCTGCCGCCGCTGATACGCCGGGGCGGGTGGCTGCAGTCGCCGGTGGTCACCAAAGGCGGGGTGCTGTGGCCTTTCCTGCAGCTCCGGCTGCTGCGGCTGCGGCATTGGCGGCGACAACGTTTGTTGCTGCTGCTGTCGCTGCTGCTGCAAGCTGCTGAATTGGCTGAGCTGGTGACTGGCTGCCGACGAACTGTCGATGAGGGCATCAATGTGCGACGGCCTGTGCAACCGCCCCGGGGGCGACAGGTGCCCGGCAGTCCGTGCCGGGGAGGGGGCCGTGCTCGGCAGTTGCGTCGGGGTGTCCGGGAAGGATTTGCGGGGGCTGATGTTGGGGCCGCTGGGGTGGTTGGGGCTACTCTTGGCGATGCTCCGGAAAGACAGGCTCTCGTGCAGGGGCGGCGCGTCGTTTTGGATGATTGGGGCCGGTCTTGGGGCGGAGCCCAGACGAATGGCGGAGTCTCGGGGGGGCAGCGGGACACGACTCTCCACGATCTCACGACTGGAGCTCTTCGGGGACAGCCCCCGCACTTCGAGGTTCTCCATGAGCGGGAGGATGCTGGTCTTCAACACGATGTAGAACTCTTTCAGTAGCCTTTCGCGGCGCTCGAGGGCCGCCTGCCTCTTCTTCTTCCACGCCATGAGGGCCTCGACGGCTGCTTGGTCGGCCGGGAGGCCTTTCCTGCGCTTCTTGGCCGCCTGCTCTGCGGCGGCCTGGAACCGACTCGTGACGTCCAGCAGCATTTGATTCATCTCCGCCTTCTCCTCTTCGATGTCCTTCGACATCTCGGCAAGTTTAGACACGACCACCGCAGTTGCCGCTGCATCCACGCCGGGGCCGTAGGACAGTGCCGCGTTGCAGCCCTTGCAGTGCTTGGGGAAGTCTGGTTTGCATTTGTAGCAGTAGGCCCAGTCCTCCTCCTGCTCAGTCAGAAACGTCGTGGACGTCACCTGCTCAATGTGCACGGAAGGCTCTTCTGTCTTAGTGGCAGCGTTCTTTCGCTCAATGCGGTCTGTGCTGGTGCTTGCGTCCTTCATTTCCCGCTTCCGAGGGGGAGGAGGTGAAGCGGGTTTCTCGGGCCTCGACTTCTGCTTCATGAGCTCCAGCTCCAGCTGTTGCAATTTGATTTCCTGCTCATCCCGATATTTGGCAAACTCCAACTCTAGGGTCTGGTACTGCGGCTTCAAGGCTCTGTACTCGTTACTCTCCTCCTGCAGACTGAGGATTTCCTCTTTCAGCCGGGCATTCTCACTCTTCAGCTCCTCCAGCTCTTCAGCCGCCGAGTTCTGGGTCAGGCCCTGAATCTCCTTGAACTTGTTCCTCACGTGAAATTGCAGATTCCCGACTGCTTGGCCAACAAGCTTGACTTGCCAGATCTGCATGTCAATGCGAGTATCCCCTTGCCCATCCGGTGGGAACTGCATGAAAGTGTCATCATCCTCAACACCTACGGTCTGCATCAGCTTCATGCAGATCCTCTGCAAATTGATGACCGCCTTTTCCAGTTCTTCCACCGTCGCCTCACTGCAGTGTGGCTCTTCACACTCGGTCTGCGGAGCCCATGAGGCGGGGTCTGCTTCCAGGAATGCCATCTCCACATCCTGCTTCAGATGGTCCAGGGCCCAAGAGATGGCGTCCCGTGACGAGGTGAGAAGATCTCTGCTCTCTTCAGACAGCTCCTTCACCTTTGCATAAATAGGGGCCAATTTCTTGTTCTGGTCATTTTGCATGGACGACAATTTTGCTGCCGCCTCCTTGTACTTCTTCTCGTAGTAATGGAGCATTTTGTCAAAATGCTCTGTTTTATTCATATCCTCCTCAATTGCTTTCAGCTCAGGGCCCTTAGCTATAGATCTCAGCGCAGCAACCTGCAGCTGCGATGCTTTGAGAAGCATGGCGACCTCAGCATGTGCATCAGCTCTTTCCTGCAGGTCCACTTTCAGCTTGTCTATTTCTCTCCCGGCCTCAGCCAAGGCCTCCTTCAGCTGTCGATTCTTTAACCGCAACTTCGTCACCATTCCCTCTTCTCTCTTCATGACGACTACCAGTTGATCATCTTTGTTGGCAACAATACGCTCCACAAGCGATCTCAGCTCAGCTTTATCGTCAACAGGTTCCTCTTCCACGGTGCTTTTTTGATGCAACATGTTCCGAAACCGATTTAGGATGGATGGTGTCCGCATTACGTACCAGTCGTCGTCGTCGTCGGATGAGGGCTCAGGAATCGGGGATTCCGCCATTTCAAAGTCATCATCAAACTCATCATCGGATCCGACAGAACTGGCAGCCGCCATCGCAGTTGACTCCGTTGTTGGGGTTGTTGGGGAATCCGGATCATCCCCCTTGGCTTCTACCATACTTGTTTCGCAGCAACATCCACAAATTCAAGATCCAGAATACAACGGAGAGGCGCTTAGAAACTATTCCTCCTGGCATGAGAGATTGGCATCCTTTCATGGGCCATCCCATCCATTCTTCCTGGATGGAAAGGAGGGGTGCGCGGGAAGTGGCCTAGTTGCAGCGCTGCCAATGCAGTGTGGACACCCAACCGATACCAAAGCGAAAACATTTTTGTAGGTGTCCTCTTGCACAGAAAGCTGTCACACACAACCGTTGAGCGTTCCTTAACACCAGCAGATGTTTGCACTCTACAACTGGCCCAGACTGCTCCTTCTGCTACGCAACACGCGCAGCTGTGCAAGAGATGTGTGTGGCCTTTTTTTCAACTGGAAGAATGGCTTTTCAACTTTCACACTTGATGCAGCATATTCTGGCACAAAAATCGAATCCAAAGACGATGGGCAACTCAACAGATGCACCCATGGACGTTGAAGTCAAAATAGTAAAATATTCAATGCACTCTTCTTCGAAATACACCACCAACCCGACTTCCTGATTGGACATGATGTTTCCCCCTTTTTCGCGACGTGCAAAGTGCGTTTTCAAAGGGCATATTTAGAGCACATACACGTCATTTTCAATCCCTTGTCTGTAGCCGTCCCCATTTTGACCCAAACACACGTGAAAAAAGGGGGATCCATTTCTCAAGTTTGCAAAGCTCTCACCGAATTTTGAGCCTGGGTGACCGTCCTTTTCATGGGATCATTCATAGGGGTTGTATTCCTTCTACATGTCCAGAGCTGCCTTGAAAAGGCTGACAACTTTGCATGGAACTCCAACCTGTGACACAACCCTCAGACTGCACCGGCATTTGCCTGCACAAGGTCTGTATCTGAGTCCAACCCATGATCTTCATGGACGGGTGACCATGAGCCAACTCAAAACCACTTTTTGCTTTTGCCCTGCAGCAGTGGGTATCAAAATCCATAACCGTCAACCAATACAACAAAAGGTGCTGCCTCGCAAACAGAGGGATCTGGTAACTGTCATTCACACCAACAGTCGACTTAACGTGCCTTGTCATCCCTTCCAAATTTACCCCCGATTTACACTCCTTCGCAGAGCCCCAGGCGAGGGTTCCACAATGGGCACAAACTCAGACGCTAATTTCTCAACGTCCGGACCCGCCCCCACACACTCATCCCACAACTCGTCGGTGATCTGAAATTCCCCCACGTCCCCCCAACCCCGGGCAGCGAGCCCAGGATTCAGGGCTGCAAAAAGGGCTTGGTCCGCTTGTACACACTCCAATAGGGGCGATCACGCGGGCTCAGGAGGGAACGAAGGGGTTCAACCCCAACATTTTTGAGTCATGCATCGGGAAATGTTTCCCAAAACTTCTATTGCCTTCGTTAATCTCGAAGAGAAGAGGGGGGTCTTCTACTTATTGGCACGTACCGGGAAACCAGTGGTCTTAAACTGCCAAACAACGTGCCCCCTTGAGACATACCCGGCTGCAAGAGACGGTATCTCCACACAGCGGGGAGAACATACCCAAAATGACAGAGTCCCCCACCCCAGGGGATGGGGAAACACAAGGGAAGTGTGACACGAAGCAAGACATTCAAGCATGAGGGTGTGTGATCCACAAAATGACCAGGAAATTGTTGGTTGGGATGTGTGTTCAGGTCTACTAAGAGACAGGCAAGGGCCGCCAGTTTTTCAGCAGGGGTACGTGTCCATTTTAGCAGCATGGCGAGCCTCAGGCTTTTGACGCTGCTTTGCAGGCTTTTCAAGCACTGCACACCAGTGCATCATCATCGACAGTAGGGAAATTCCAATGACACAGCTGTGCACCAATAATGCTACCTTGTCCAACCAATCGACATAAGCTCAATATGCAACCTTGGAATTAAAATTGAAATAACTCAAAGTGACGGTATCCTGCCCCCCGGGGGGGAAGGCATGGGGGGGGGGGGCACATGATGTGTGCAATATTATCATTGTGAGTGGCAAAGTTGTGGAATTTTCGATTGGTGAATTTTGATGCTGAAAGGTGCTCATGCCAGTCTCTTGGAATGCCCTTGGCACCTAATGCGCAAATTGGTGAAAAATGCGAAAAGAGGGCCCAAAAAATGCTTCACATGGGGTAAAACGGTTTTGACATTTTCAACAACCCAGAGTATCCCCCAATGAGCTAGTTGATTTTGACCACCTAGCCATTCTTCCAACGGGGGGGATCAAAAATTCGACCCTCCCCTCTCCCATTTCCAGACAAAAAAAAGTCACCTCACAGAGGTTGTTAGATCAAAACCATGCAGGCCCACATATATGGACGCTCATGCCTGCCCTGCCCTGGGTCTCACAACCCTCTCAGAGATGATTTCTCTCCGGGCCACTTTGAAAAGCTAGTTTTCTAAGTCAAAACATGCCTTTGGTTGCAGGAGCCCCTTTTCCAACACCATGCCCCATTTTGCGGGGGGCTTAATCGCCCCCCTGCAAAAGAATTTTTCACTTGCCCTAGGCATCATTGGCAGTGGGCATTATGGGGGAAATCAAACCAACATTAACACCAGAATATCACATCATATACGTACAATCTTTTTCGTACTTTCTTACTCGCATTTATCGCAAAAAAAGTACATGAGTTACAACACACACATATATCTCTTCCTCAAGATGAATGAAATGCAACAGTTGTTCACCCCATGACCACCACACAAACCCTCACAAGAACCATTCATCCCTTTCCAGCCGTCGTCCCCTCAGAACCATCACACAGCCACTCAAAACAACCATACAGCCCCTTCTTGGCCCTGCCTCACGCGCCCCTGCACAACCACCACACACCCTAATATCCACCATCTAGCACATCACAACTGTCACAAACCCACTCACTAAGACAGCAACCCTGCTCAAAACCAACGCATATCCCTTCACATCTACTTTTCATCCCATGACAGCCACCACAAAGTCTGGCAAAACTACCGATCCCAACCCATTAAACCTGTCCCTCACGAGCGACATGAGTTGATCCTGTAACAGGCGCTGGTGCCTGACCAACAGCATGTCGGTGCATTCAACTATCCGAGTTCAAGCAGAACGCGCATGGTTTGTCTCGCAATCTCGGCAAAGCACAGCTGCGCTCCCACTCAGTGCCACCATCACTTGTCCCTTGGCGTTCTAATCGTTCCTCCCTTTCACTTGGTTCAGCTCATGGGTGCTCAGCTTTTCTTACGCTAAGTCTCCTGACTATGCAAACGGTAGCCCACGTTGCCAGGCAGGGAACACAGTGGGCTAGAGTGGTGCTGCCCACCAGAAATATCCCTCCCACGAACCTCATAAGCTTGATGCAGAAACCATGGGGCAAATCCACCAATGGACTGCTTATGGAAAATTGACGAGCCGTAAGCTCTCCATGACAACAGTTGTGGACCAGAAGTGTGTCTTATACACAACCGAAACTGCTGAAAAGACTGGACCAGAAAGAGGTCCTTCGTCGCAAAATGACCTGTTTCCAGAGAGTCAATGCTGAGATCCGTTGTGCTTGGGGCAAAATGCCCCCAATTTGCACATTTCACGCTCTGTGGTGTATTGTGTGGGAAACACTTCTTCAAGAACATGTTATCCTGCTTCTACTGCTACATACCAGCCTCAACACACATTTCCAACACGTCAGCTGAGGAAGTGCATGGGGTGCCGCAAAAAGCAGATTGAGCTAAGCAAGTTCTCGCTGGAGACTGCAAACACATACTCCCCATCCGTGTTCAGACAAGGAGGGGCTCACTTTAATGAGCCCACAACATTGGCAATTACCTCTTCTGTTGCATTACAGTGCTGGAGCACATGCATACAAAGGTGTTAAAAATAGAAACCTGGGCCATCAACGGCCCAGGGTCGCAAGGCGCATTGCACTGTGCATGCACCATGTGTGCACCGTGCCAGTCCCCTGTCTGTTAAGATCTTTTGCGTCGCCTCCGTACCGCAGACACCATCATCCATCCCGCTGTCCACAGCCCATACCGCAAGGTGCTTCGTCTGCAAATGCGCCATCCTGCCCCCCGATATGTGGGATGTCCCACATGATGCAACAGAGTGCCCTGGGGACCGTAACATCTGCACATGCAGGCTGACTCCACCAACACATTAACAACAAAAAAAGTGGTTACTGTTCCACTCCCACCACCCAGCCACACGGAAGGAACTGTGCCAGGTTCACACCTGCCCAAAACGCGCTTTCTGTTGGGTCCATTGTGGGAAACTTGGGTGTTACACTGCTTGGGCTGGAAGGAATAGGTGCAAGGGTGCGAACCGCGTTGCCTCCCCCCCTCCCTGCCACTAGAGTGAGGAGCCCCCTTCGGCTCCAGTTGGTTGGAACTCTTGGGCCTACTTTGCATCTGTCAGCATCAGCTGTCTGATGAACCTTGACGTTCCAGCCACCAGATTCATCCCCCACCTGCGAGGGTGATGGGCAGGACAGGCACAGGGCATGAGCATGCGCAATGCATACATTGGTCTGAGGAATCAGACAGCCCCTGCCATGCCCCCCCCCCCTTCCCTCTGCCGCCCCTCCAGACCCTCACTGTCAGCGGGACCGACACCGCTCGGCAGCGCCCTGTCGCCTTTGAGAATGGCGTGTCAAACCAAGGGACATGGGCGTAACAGCCACGCGTACCCAGGTGGAAGGGGTGTACAAACGTTGGAACATACCGATACCGCTGAAACCAGGGTGCAGGTGGGCCTGGGGGCGATAGGACGTCTCATAGGGCGTTCCGCGAGCCGGTCGGGGCTAAACACCGCCAGTGTGAGGGTGAACACCAGGGGAGGGAGCACGGCAAGTGGCAGGTTTAGGGACCTGAGGGTGTGCCTGTTGAGGGTAGGGCAGGGTGTGTATTGCCTGTGTGTTTTCTCACAGCGGTCCCGGCGTTACGGTGCCCTCTTCGGGCATTCGGCGAGCCAAGCTGGACTAGCTTCCACACACGGGTCACCAAACACCGCAGTCCCGGCGTTACGGTGTCCATCTTGGGCATTCGGCGAGCCAAGCTGGACGTGCTACACGCCACTGACCACCCATCACAGCAGTCCCGGCGTTACGGTGTCCATCTTGGGCATTCGGCGAGCCAAGCTGGACGTGCTACACGCCACTGACCACCCATCACAGCAGTCCCGGCGTTACGGTGTCCATCTTGGGCATTCGGCGAGCCAAGCTGGACGTGCTACACGCCACTGACCACCCATCACAGAGAGAAGGTTGCGTAGTTCAGCGGTCATGCACGTGACACCTGAACTAGAGGTGCTCGGTTCGAATCCCGGTGGGGTTGGAACGCAGTGTCCTAGGCGCTAGGGTGTCGGTGACCCCGCGAGCCGGAAGGGATGCTGCGAGGGACAGGTAGGGAACACGGATACGCTGGAGTTCGGTGAGCGCCCGAGCACTTTACCACCCATCACAGCAGTCCCGGCGTTACGGTGTCCATCTTGGGCATTCGGCGAGCCCAGCTGGACGTGCTACACGCCACTGACCACCCATCACAGCAGTCCCGGCGTTACGGTGTCCATCTCGGGCATTCGGCGAGCCAAGCTGGACGTGCTACACGCCACTGACCACCCATCACAGAGAGAAGGTCGCGTAGTTCAGCGGTCATGCACGTGACACCTGAACTAGAGGTGCTCGGTTCGAATCCCGGTGGGGTTGGAATGCAGTGTCCTAGGCGCTAGGGTGTCGGTGACCCCGCGAGCCGGAAGGGATGCTGCGAGGGACAGGTAGGGATCACGGATACGCTGGAGTTCGGTGAGCGCCCGAGCACTTTACCACCCATCACAGCAGTCCCGGCGTTACGGTGTCCATCTTGGGCATTCGGCGAGCCCAGCTGGACGTGCTACACGCCACTGATCACTGTCTGTGCGCGTGCCACCTCGGGCACTGCGGCGGGGCGGCCAGTACACGTTGCAAGTGCTGTACTGTGATGTCTTGCGGTGCCAGGCGGCAGAAGCAGGACCGAAGTACAGGAACGCCTGTGTCGTGTGCCCGTGTGAGCGAGGGCACGCTCCGCACTGGGACTTCTATGCACTGTATGATACAGTGGCTCTTTACGTTTCCCGCGAATTCACTGTACCGGAGTAGCGGCTGTTTTGATGTGTGTAGTATGATGTAGCGTGCTGTGCCTTGGGACAGGTAGGGATCACGGATACGCTGGAGTTCGGAGATCGCCCGAGCACTTTACCTTTACCTTTACCCCTCCAGACCCTCAGCCCGAGTACACAACTGCTGGGGACCGCCTGGCCACTGACCCAGGGAGCACAGTCCCGGCGCAACACCGCGGGGAAAATGCAGCACGCCACTGATGTGTCATACTTGGTCATCCGGAACCCATTGCCCCTGTGTTACAATTCCCACATTCGTCTGTAGCGGCCTCCACACTTCACAGTCTGGGAATGACCGCTTGTGAAACCTGCAAGGCTGGATCCCATGGGGGCAGTGAGCTGCAGGGGGCACACGCATTCCACTCTAACCCACAAGACTGCACTTTCCCCTCCACAAACGACCTTGATAACAAGCCAGTCCCACAAAAAGACATAGCCACTGGTTGGAATACGCGTAACCAACCAGCCCCCCAAACCCCCAGCACCAGTGCGTGGTGGTGAGATAGAAAGCGGAAACAGCGTGTCATATGGAGCAAATGCCAACGAGCGACGATAGTTTGCTATGAATAGCATCAGCAGGTGCGTCCAGCTGATTTCTGAACTGTGCTCATGAGGCTGAGCCTTCCCATGAAGTATAGAAGCTCACAGAACGTACTCTGATGCGGCAGGCGAGCAGCACAAGCAGCGCCTGTTGAATCCGCAGACAGGCAGAGGCAATTCGCATGATCCGAATCGAGTCCGGGGGCAGCCCAGATCATTCCTGTGCAACCCGTGGTCCTGTGCGTGACCCGTGGCCTACCTTGGAGCAGGGGGCTCGTTTCCTGAGCGTTCAGATTGTTAAGGCCACAACAAAACCCGGTCTTCCCCGTACTTGTCTATGCACCAGTGCACATGCTTCAGAAACGCCTCCAATCGGCGCTGGCAGTACTTCACCTGACTGTCCCCCACCAACCTATAAATGTGCTCAGGCGTCGAGTCCCGTAACCGATGGAAGAGCGTCGTCCGCAGAGCCTTGGGGGCCTTGGAACTGACCTTGCCGTCGGTGTTGTTTGCCGAGAACCGGACACACGTCCGGTACATGTGCCGCGGCAACTTGCAGTAAGTATTGTTGGGGTCGGACAGCGGGTTGGGCGGATCGTCGCGCATGTAGAATGCCTTGCCCTGGTCGATGTAGAGGAGCGTGGGGGGGCCCAAGTGGGACTGATCGTCGCCGTCCGGCCGTCGGCACTGATAACGGCATCCGCCGGCCACGTAACAGTTTTTGTTGGTGCGCCGATCGTCGTTCCCCAGGATGTAGTCGTAGATCACCTGCTCCGCGAGACTGGGCATGGCCGACGTTTGATTGGCGTTCTTTGGGGGCTTCTTCCCCGGGGTATACCACTCCACCCACCGCTTGTACGGCATCGCGAAGATCGACAGGTCCAACTGATGCACATCGGCCATCCACAACTGCACCGAGCACCCCAGCATGTCCTGCCCCGTGTCCGGGTCCCTGTGCACCCGCTTGGTCTTCTGGGAGTGATGGACGAACGCCGTGTTCGTCCAGTCGGTGAGGGCGGTATCGTTGCCGGCGGCGATGGCGTCCTCCAGCATTCGCATGGGGATGTCGATCCAGTGCGTCGGCGGGACCCGCCGGATGTTCATCAGGCGGTCCACCCGCCACGCCATCCATTCGCTGTGCGGCTCGAACAGGAAGCCGTCCTGCGACACCTTCAGCACCGCGCGGATGCCAGGCTCATGGTAGTGGACGTGGAACTTCACCGTCCGGGCGAACAGGAACGGCGCCGCCATCACTTTGATTGTCCGAATATTCGAGACGTTGGAGAGGTACGCCCCGCACTTCTCATCGACCTCGTCGGTGAAGTCGGTGATGGTGGGGTAGCAGCCCGACGGGTGGGCCTCACGGGCCTTGCGGTAGTCGGCGTCCGTGGCCTGCACCTCCGCGTCCATGTGCCGCGTGTGCGAGACGTTGTGGAACGCCACGGTTGGCTCGTAGTACTTGTCCAACGGGACACACGGGCACAGACGCGCGACGTGCTTGGCCCAGATCGTGCAGTTCGGCAGTGCGCTCGCGTTGTACATCACGTTGATGTAGCACACTTTGTCGGTGGCGTTGAAGCCGGGGGCCCAATTCCGGTTGCGGTGGGCCACGCAGGAGCTGCAGTTGTACATCGCCCGCATGGCGTCGCAGGAGTTGATGCTGGTGAACTGGAGGCCTCGTTCAGAGCAGACGTTGGAGCGCTTGTAGCAGAACATCTCGCAGGACTCTGACTCTCTGGAGGTCAGGGGCATCAGATTGGGCAGCCACAAATGGCGGTCCTGCCACTCGAGCGTATGCAGCCGCTGGAGGAACTGGTGGCGGGTTCCGCGGCGCAACCACCCGTGGGTGCGTGCGGAAGGCGGGCCTTTGTGGGCGTACTGCCCCTCCTGGGCGTGGACCGCCACCGTCATCGGCACCTGCAGCTCATCGGAGTGCGCCAAATGGTGCTGCTCGTAGATGCCCCACCAAAACCAATAGGCCTCCCCAAACTCGGCGGTGGCGGCGGACAGTGCAGGCACCCAAGGCGGTTGCACGTACCTGATGGTGACCACCCCCCCGTGCGGCTCGGCCTGCCCGAGGGTGGTCGGGACGTTGTACAGGCGGGTGTCGAGACCACTGCCCATGGCACTGAACGTTTCGGCGGCGGCTGACAGCAGCGACGATGAGGGCTTCCCGTTGCGACGCTCCGCATACGTCGATACCGCGGCGTTCAGGGCACTGAGGGAGGGGCACAACACCGAAATGCCCGCAACGTCACTGTAAGTGCCAGAGGACAGGTTCACATGCAGCAACGCATCGGGGGACTGCACGACGACGACATCCTCCGAGAGCAGGACCACCCGCTGGTACTGCACGAGCGACCAGACTGCGAGCGCAGTCACGTTGTCGTACTGATGTGGGGGCACAGACCCGAGCACCGACCGCAACGACGAGGGCATTGCGTCCATCCCGTCCATGACTTCGCACACTGTGCGCAGTTGCTGCATGGCTAAAGGATTGAGTCCCTTGGGCGCCACAAGGCACAGCACTTGGCAGCGCCGACGTTGCACACAAGGGGAGTGCATCCTTAACGATGCGAGAGCCGCCACACAACCGTCAACAATGCTGCCGTTGCCGACAACCATCAGGTATGCAAACGGACTCGGGCTGCTCCTCGTACCTGGGATGCGGCGATGGATCCGGTAGAAAGGTGCCATGGACACCAAAGTCAGAATGAAGATGAACAGAATGGTCTTGCATCGTTTCATGGTCAGGCATGGTTCGCAATCAGAGCGAGGCTCAGAAGATGGGCATCAGCATCACCCTTATGGACATAGAAAGCGGCAGCAGCAGTGAAAGATGTCATTTGAGCTGAAACCATATCTTCTGCTAAGCATGCATGCTTGCACTCTTGAGAGGTTCCAAGAGACTCAAATAAAGTGCCTGGGGGTGCCAAGGACATGTTTAAAGCTTGCAATGGACAACCTGGTATGTTGGCCCCAGGCTTTATAGCTAGCAGCGCAGTTGTCGACTCCACATAGAATCAACAACCTTGTATCCTGGATAACCGGAGGGTGTGAATACTGCGTATGCGTTTTTCAGTAGTATGAGCTCCCAGCTTCTGATCAATGCGCAAATGCTAACCTTTCCAGTTACCCTGCCCCCCCCCCCCCCCTGGTCCAGCCCCCCCAGAGGGACGACGGTTCCCCCTGGGGGGAGGTTTGTCGCTAAGTGATGGTCCGCCCCCCAGGGGGGGGGGGGGGAGATGGATACCACCTCAGACTAAAAATCGGCCCATGCTGTGCACAATTCATGGCCAAGTCTTTGCACTGCGTGCGCACTGCGTGTGCACTGCGTGGGCACTGCGTGCATACTGCGCACGCAGAGGCCGGGATACTCACCCAAGAATACCTGTCACCTGACTGGTTGCACAGCGAAGCAGCAAAGCCCACATGAGAAGGACGAAACTGCCTTCAACTTGGTACTCCACTGTCCCTATGAACAAACCACTCATCCTTGTAAAGTCCGCTTGCTTCGAGTGTTTCGGTGCCCGTGGCTTCGCTCTTGGAGGCGGCGATGAGGTGTCCCTTGACTCGGAGCGCGGGGAATGCGTTGTCCGTGGTCTCTTGGGTGATGGGGACCGCAAATAGGGTGAAGGGGAGGGCGGTGGTGACTCTGAGCGTGGACGCGACAAACTTGTTGATGGCGAGCGAGGTCAGTGATGTGGTGGGGATGAAGGCCGTACCACAAACTCGTCAAGGTCCGCGGGCTATGTATGGCTACATCACCCCTGCCTTCTCGGGGTCCCCATAGTGGGGAGAGATCAATACGGGGGATGGAAAATGGGTAAAAATGGTTGACATTGGGCAACAAAGGGTGCCAATTCAAATGTGCCACATCCCAAATGCATAGGAAGCTAAAAAAAAAACCCGGTATGGAACCAAAAACTTGTCAAAAGGGGCCAAAAGTACGCTCTGAGTATTGGCCGACATTCAAAACTTCGCACTGCGTGCGCACTGCGTGCATGGCATTCCCCATGGCCAGTCACTTGCTTGCTGTTGGTCGCCAAAGGCTCTTGGATACACACTGAGCTGCATGGATGCTGATGGTGTGAGGCGCACGATGCAAACAAGCAGAGTTCTCAATGCACGGCATCCATCCATCAGTTATCTGGCTGCCCCTACTGCTGAACAGGGACAGTGTAAAACTTCCTCTTAAGAGTCTTGAACTGCTGTACATGTTCCCCATCAGCCACAGGGATGGACGAACTGGCTGCAGCAAGCTTTGCTGCAGGCTGCATTGCACGTTTGGGTGCAGGTTTGGGCACTGTTGGTGCCCCCAGCTTTTTGGGGATCTTCCTCCAGGATGTTGGGTACAATACGGCTTGTCATGCACCTTCAGTGGCACCACGCTTGTACAAGATGCTTTGGTACTGTTCACCAAGGACGGAAGGACCTTGGACAACAGCAATTACAGGGTCCTTCATAGAACACGCAGCGCACAGTGCTTTGAGGGAACATTTTCAGAGGTTGGAGGAGTGAGGAGTGCAATGGGCCAAGAAAAAGGAGGTATACATGAGCTCTGACAAGGATGTCTCACAGGGGTGGTCCTGTGCAACATGACACTGATGCGTTTTCTTTTGGAACTAACCGGTGACGGTTCCCAGATGGACAGGGGGGGGGGGGGGGCTGGACAAGGGCCATGATGTCAGGTTTTGTAATAACCAGCATGACCCTGACCTCATGCCAGACTCCATCAGTTCAACTGTTCAACCGTTCTGCAATCATAAAAGTATTTTGTCTTGCTGCTCCTGCAGCGCAAACCAGATCAGCACCGAATGTTGCCTTGAGATCACCGCACTGAGATGCCCATCGAATGTTTCACAGGCCATCTGGGTCAGCTCATCCCCCTCACCGGGCTTCCTTGAGACCATCGGCCTACCATGGTTAGTTCCCGCCACCAAGGCTTGGTACAGTACCAGTACAGTACCTCAAACCACCAGTACTTCAAGTTTCACACAGTGGAGCCGCAAGGCTTGGCACCTGGACAAGAAGGCCGCATGCAGGTCAACAAAGCGCTCCACACATGCACGTCCTGGTATGCATATGCAGCAATGTTCAGCAGTTCTCAACAAACTTCCATTCCGCTGTTAGCGGACTTTCATATGTACAACCGTCAGGTTGTCACTTGTTCATCCAACACGTAGCCGTGTTTTGTCGGGCACAACCTCTAGCCTACATGCTACAGTGCAAAGGGACAATGGCCTGCGGGTCAGCACGACAAGCTTGCGTGATGCTGGCACTACCGTGGCCAACTTGTTATGCCACCCTTCAGCCAAGGGCAAGTGTGTTCAGGGCAGGGCAAAAAACTTTGGGGTTCATGCTAACTACAATCACATAACCTGTGCATCGTGCTAAATAGCCCAAGGGGGCAGAAGGCGACAAACCGGAGCCGGGCAAAAGGAATACACATACGCGGGGCTTGGGGCCTGCAACCAAAAAAAAAACGGACCTGAAGTGAAGCATGACTAATCTAAGAACCAAAAGAGAAGGATGTGCACATTGTCTCCTTCTGCAGCTACGAGCTACAGGGCGCCAACTCTGGTGGTAGAGCAACCAGCATCAATGCTGCAGATGCTGGTTCAATGTATACTAGGGCACTCCGCCTCTTGCAGGTGGAGGAGGAGTACGAGGAGGACACGCGCTCCCACGCTACAGACGGGGTCGGTGGCGGGGCACACTGCTACGGGCATACATGCAGAAGAAGCTGCTTTGTTCTGTTTTGTGCCAAATCCATAAAACAAAATCAGAAAAAGATGAGACGCACCAACCAGCGACCCATGGTATTGGTGGAGGGGCGCACTGCTAAAGCGGTTGGTGGTGGGGCTGTCACCACTGGCTCCCTTGCCACGCCAGAAATCGAAACAGCAACCATGGTTCTCTCATCCCGGACGAAGACGACTATACTAGCCTAGGCCTCGTGTCTTACATCTGTACATAACAGGGCATCCAGTTTGTTTGGTGCATCCCAATCCTCATTACCCTAGAAACCTATGTTGAAAGCAGTATGGTACAACTTTGGCCCAAAAATTAATATGTTTAGGGGGTCACAAGGGAAATTTTCTAACCCCATGAAATGGTATACAACTGCAGGAAAGTGCAGGTGACCAACACGACATGTTTGAGTCTCCTCCAGGGCTTGCACGCTCCAGTGGCTTGTGAAACAGACTAGGCCACTAGACAGCATAGAGGCGGTACCCAGCTGGCCCGCTCCTAGCAATGCCTGCGGCCGGCAAGGGGGCACTTGTGGTGGATGCACCATGGATGAGGAGACACTGTTGTGTGCGGTTGGTCTGTGGTGTGGATCCCTAGCCATGACGCCTGGCGATGTCTGCATCTATCGTATTAACCTTGCAATCCCTGGGGGCACTACCCTTTCATCTGCACGCTCCGATCATGGCGTTGCGCTTGTGGGTATTGCACCGTCATGGGCGCTGTGAGGCGGCGTTTGGACAAGCTTGTTGAGCAGACTTGTGACCTTTGCCACCGGGGCGAAATCCGTGTGTCCTCCGGCTCGCGCTTGGCCGGCCGTTCCATGCGGATACGAGCAATACGCGTTCTGTCGCGTTTGGTGTGCGTCTTGGTGCATGGTTCATGTCCCGTGCGTCTCACCTTGGGTCTGCGTCGATTGCTTGATGCGTGTCCTTGTCTTGTCTCGTATGTCACATTGATGTCTTTGATGTATGATGTCTCATGGGAGTAGCGCGGACGCGACACGATCGGCGTCGACGCCAAGACGACTGCGAGGAGCAAGCTTCTGGCATTGGCATGACCACCTGAAGCAGTGTTCAACATGGTGATTGTGTCACCGTGGCATCAGTGGCCGTAGCCACGGCATTTGGTGCCATCGCGTCTATGGTGACGTGAGCTATGTTCACGGCAGGTGTGGACACAGAGGATGGCTGTTTGGTGCCGCTCGAAGAGGGGGGAAAGGCACGTTTGGTGGGCCGGAGCCGGCCATATGGCCTACTGGGCGCCTGCTTTCACGGATACGACGGCAGGAAGTCCCACACAAAAAGCCTCGGCTTTCCCCCTCACAGCCCAAGATGGGTTTTGGTTGGTGGGCCAGAATTAGAGAGGCCGTGAAAGCCATCCTCGGTAGGCGTTCTTGGATGGTCGGGCTAGATTCTCTGGAGTCTCGTCACTCCTCAGCTCCCTTCTTCCTTTCAATAAGTGCAGCTCATGGCATAAGGTCACATATCTATACTATATTCCCAAGATTGTCCACAGCCACGGTTATCTTATAAAGATGGCCTGCGTACTTGGGATTGAAAAGGACATCCGACAAATCTCCACCCGCTGAGCATATGGGCATGTTGTCGGTAAAATGTGTTGCGAAATACGGGGAAAACCCAAGTATGGAACCAAAAACTTGTCAAAGGGGGCCAAAAGTAGGGTCTGAGTAATTGCCGACATCCAAAACTTCGCACTGCGTGTGCAGCGTGCACTGTGTGCATGGCATTCCCATATGCTCACACTAAAAATTGCTGAAACATGGCCAGTGTGCACTATATGCAATGGTTGGGTGATGCTATTGGTGTGTATGGGTAAAACACGCTTTGGGGGCATTATCTGGGGGGAAGTGGTGATGATGCATGCACAAAAGTTTCCCATTTCAACTTCTACGCATGGTTATGTTTGTTGAAACCCTATCCACACAGGTGTATTTCTGTGCGTGCACAACTTCAACGCATTGTCTTTCCCCACATTTCCTCTCTTGTTTGCCATTTATACATTTCCTCTCTTGTTTGCCATTTATGAGTTTGTTTTTTTAAAACACTTCTAAGTCCATGTGTACTTCTACACATGGTTATGTCGCTTGAAACCAAACCCAGACAAGTCTAATTCTGTACATGTAGAATTTTTTCTACACATTACATCTCTTTCTTATTGGTCGTGAGAGCCGGGCCCCATTCGTATCTCAAGCAAAACGGCCTCCTTGGCAGGGGATGTGGGCGGTTGCAACCATCGACACCGTAGGGATGAGGTTTTTGGAGTGGAGGAGACCGTTGTTGCATGCAGACCCCTGAGGCCACCGCGTCCCTGCCTTCCTTCCGAAAGGGTATACGTTGCACTAAAGCGTTGCACCCTCTGACGCGCGCACTGCGCGCGGTGCGATGCACGGTGCGTTTCAGCACCCTCTCATGCACCTATTACTTTGAAGATGATGAAGCCTACCAAATTGAGGTGGGACAAAGCCTTCGAGCAAGATCCCCTCGCCTAGCTTCGAGCCTTGCAATGGATCCCGGGATGGCAATATGTCGCCTTCATGGAACTGTCCATGTACTTTGAGTTGCACGCTCGCAGAGCTCTCCCATCAACCCCCCAAGTGTGTACAGAGGGGAAACTCTCCGGCTGCCAGAAAGAGCACGAGTGCTCCAACCTGCGCTGGCCATTCTGCACTAGCATCTACTAACGAGACGTATCTTCGTGGGAGGAGTGTTGACCAAATGCAACGCCCTTGTCCCACTAGGGGGACCCATGGTGGTGGGCCCATTGGCACGCCCGTACTTCACTAGCAGGCACGAAATGCTATCCATGATTTTGGGGTTGAGAAAGTACTATGAAACCGCAGGGTATGCAAGTCCTCCTAGCAACCGGCACGAGTACCCCGCCACTCCGTGGGGGGCGGTTGCCAAGTGACGGCTAAAGTGACCCCGCTATGAGATACAGATGCGTGTGCACGACCGGCACTGTTCAGAACAAAGCAGGAGTGCAAAGCAAAAGTCGAAGAAAGAAGCTCTTCAATGACATGTCATAGGCGCCTTTCGCTGCACTAGAAGTGAACACAGAGATTGCGAAACAAGTCCACTGCACCTAAGTCCTATGAACTGATTCTAGTTGAATAATGCATCACTGGACACTACCGACCCCCCTCCCCCGGTGGACTCCCCAATCCACCCGAGGCTGTTCGGAGAGGAAGCAAGACACAGATAGTATAACAAGTAGGTCAAATGACCAATCGGCAAAAAAAATCGGAACGGGCCCCAGAGTGGCACAGATGCCATGATGCGTAGCACGTGCCCTAGATGCCATGATGCGTAGCACGTGCCCTGCCAATGCGCGGATCGCCGAAGCCATGCCGTGAGGTCCTGGTCTGAGTCGCCTAGTGACTTTGGTAGCTGCGGTGCTATTAACAGGACCCATCGCAGAGTACTCGGTACGTCCTAGGCAGTTTTTGCCAGCAACCGATGCACAGCGGCTTGCATGGAAGCGCGCACCGCGTGTAGCGGGTATCCTGATAACACGGCGAGCTGCATCCACATCACGGTTGACAGCAAGAAAGCACCCCAAGATTTAAGAAAAGGCAGGGCATTGGACAACGCAGACAAGATTATGTTTGTGGTCCGGCGACTGCTGGTGGCCCAAAAGCTTTGCAGGGGGGCACCAAATTTCAAGGCTCCGGTGCTATCCAAGGCGTTGGGGTGGGCATGGCAGAATACGGCAACTTGGGATACATATACAGACCCGCCCATGCAGCGAACAGAGGTGGTCATGCAGGCACCGTAACCGACTGCCGGGGGGTTGCATGGACATAGCACATCAAGTTTCCAGGCTGACTGCAGGGTCAAACAGGCTGTGTACATGGTAGTTTGTGGACTCAGGCACAGAATTTGCAGCACAAAACGAAAGAATTCAGCATAAGGAGCGTTCAAAGGGCTACCAATGTACTGAGACCTACTCCTTGGCCGCCTCGGTGTAAAATTTCTTGGTCCTGCTCCACTTGACCTTGAAATCCTGCACATGCTCACCACTTTCCACTGGAATGCTTTGGGCAGCAGTCGTGGGTGGTGGTTTGGCCCTTTTGGTAGGAGGCTTGGCAGGTGCAAGCAGATCTTTGGGAACCCAATTCCCTTCGGGGATGTCCTCTGTAAAATATAACTTGGTCCCAAAACTGTGTACCATACCCCACACACCACGGGCACTCTTCACCCACAATCTCCATGTCAAAATTCAAATCACTATCATCATCCGTTGTGGGCACATTAGGCAATTCTTCGGCGGAAGTCAAGCTAGACACATCACTTTGTGCCCAACCATGCATTCCTTGCGCTCTCTTGTTGTCAAGTTCCATTTCGGCGAAAGTGAGCAAAAAGTCCTGCTAAGAGTACAAGGGATACAAGTGGCAGTGCCTCACAACACAGTCACACACACAACAACTCAGTGAGCCGCAACAAAAAATTTTGTGTTGACCAAGTGACGCCCCCCCCCCCCCGGGGAAAGACAATGGGTGGGGCAGGACAGGGGGAGGGGGCGTGCCCTAGGTTCCATGAACGGTGAGAATGAAGATGGTTCATTGGTCTAAGGGTCCAGTATATAACTTTTTTGGGACCTTGACCACTAACTTTAAATTTCTAAACATGCTCGCCACTTTGCACCGCAATGGTCCCTGAACTGAGACATACCAGCATCAATGCCATCGTCCATGTTTTTCCTACAGGGAGAATGTGAACTCTGCCCCCGCCCACCTGTCCGGTCCCCAACTGTGTGCAACAATTTCCCCCCGCACACCCCGGGGAAAATGCCCAAAGTGATGGTTTTCCAAGTCTGCTGGGACGAATCAGAGGACATGTGGCACGCACAAAGACATGCACAAAGCAAAGGAGTAGGATGCACAGCATCAGTATAGAAATCATATGTTCTGATTTGTGTTCGCGTTTACTGAGAACCTGGCTCCATGTGCCATTTTACCTGGCAATGCTTCACCTTGAAGAGCTGAACATGCTCCAGGACTGGGTTTGCAAGGAATATCACGTGTGAAATGCTGCTTCCTGTGCTTCTCTCCCACGCAAAAAAAAAACGGTCAAAGTGACGGCTTACCCCCTGGGTATTCATCAAGAGCCAGACAAGAGTAGGTGGCGGGGGAAAATCCCTTCGTTCAAATGTCAAGATACGTTGGCCACAGGGTTAGCTTGAGAGGGTTTTTGTACCATTCAATCCACTTTGTCCTGACATCAGCAAATGCAGTACATCACTGCAGCACTTCGTGTAACATGACAATTTGAAACAAGAAATGGTCATGTCAAATCCAAATCATCTTTGTAGCTCATTGTGGGCATAGGCCTATGAGATTCATTCAAGATTGCGTGTTCAATGGGGTGCCATACAACGTACCTTTTGAAAGCTGGTTGCCCACTGCAAGAGGCACACAGCAGCCTTACCCTTTTACTCCCACCAACAACTGTAATTCAACTATGCTTTGGGGCAGGGGCCTACCACATGATCGCAACTCTGCTCAAGAAACCAGGCAAAATTCTGGTGTGCTGGCTCAAGACCGTGGCCTCAACTGGGGGGAAGGAGAATTAATAAAAAAAAACCACACAATGGAACACGGCGTGTAGAAATGCCCATGTGCATGCTGATCACTGTTTGGCTCCCCAATTGAGGGTATTGCCAGAAGGTTCACACAAGATGTGAGAAGGGGCTTGGTAGGACATAGTCAACCCCAAGAACCAAAATCAACTTCAGTGAGGTGAGGGTTTGCTGTTGGGGCAAAACTTCGGCTTTAGGGGACTCAAAATGTGACAACTGCCGCCCGCTGCAAACGAAATTGCCTCATACATATAACGCTCCACACAGCACAATTGCCGCAGGCAACAAGCTGTTCAGTGCATGCTGGATCAGGATCACCAGTGATAAGAGCGCGGCGCTGTGCAGAGGGCAGGAAGCAGGGACAGGGATTTAGCCTCTGGAACTCGATGACCAGGGATTGGCACTAAGGGAGATGATTCGATGCTAGAGCAATGTACCACAAGAATTTCATGCTCTCGCTGCCCTTTGTGCCCCCCAACGTAAATCCCCCCCCCTTGGGGAGGCCCACCATTGTCCCCCTATTGTCTGCGGATGCAGTGCACACAGAAGCTCTGCTTTTTTATGTGCATGATACAAATGGGGTTAGGGGTGGGAGGGCATACAGCAAACATAGAATGCGAAGCCAGTGTGTCAGCCAGTCATGAAGCAAACTGGGCCTGGAGAAATGGATGCAAGGTTATAGGGGCTATGGGCGGGAAATAGTGGGCTGTATTCTTTGATGGCTAGAGCTTTCATTCATGTCATTTCATTTGATCTCATCTCATCTCATCTCATCTCATGTCATGTCATGTCATGTCATGTCATCTCATGTCATGTCATGTCATGTCATCTCATCTCATCTCATCTCATCTCATCTCATCTCATCTCATCTCCTCTCATCTCATTGCATCTTATCAATTCATCCAGAGCTTACTCAAAGGGACGGATGGACCCTGCACCAACACCCTACAGCAGTTCATCAGAATATTTTGGCATCACGTCATTTTGCAATAACGCAGTTGTCCTGTGCTCCCAGGCTTCCTTCCCACATCCCCATCTTCGGGTCCCCTTTCTCTCCCGAAGTGAATGTTTCAGGCCCACACCTCCCAGGCTGAGGGTGACTGCTTTGTCTTTGGTATTCTATTGCACTTATTGCACGCACCCACACCCCAGGCCCGTCTTTGAAGCACGAATACTACCACAGGGTCAGAGTGCACAAAATTGCCCTTTGTCTTTTGTAACGACTGCCTTCGGTGGTCGACGAGGGCATTGGTTCCAAGACACCTACAAAAAAATGGGTTAGCGGTGCACTGGCTATGAACCAAACACCACTATTGCAAGAGGTCACTTTCATATGTCCACGCACAAATTGCCATGGGAATGTACACCTTCTGATACATTCCCACGGGTGCATTAGATGTGCCTCTACTAATGGGACTGCCCCCTGCAAGCGTTCCCTCCTTGGGTCATTCCTTGGGTTTGCTCACTGAAATGTGTTAACAACCAGTGACAGCCGTGTAGTAGTGCACAACGTCCGTCCCCCCTCCGACATTAATTGAACAATTGGGTTGTCAGCAGCCAGCACTGTGCATGGCCAACAAAGATGCAACATCAAAGATACCACGAGATGCAGAGTACTGGAACACCTGCACACCTGCACACACGCACGCACACAGTGGGAGAAAGAAAAGACGGATAGAGCGACTCATGCAAAGCAGCCCTCCCTGTGTGCAACCCCTGCCTGGATAGGGGCCTCCAGGAGGTGCCCAAAAAGGCAGTGGCACATTCAGTGGTCACTAACCCAAGGTCTGCGCCATGCCAGGCTATGAGGGCTATCAGGGAGTACGCATCAGATGGGCTTGAAGAGTGGGGGATTTGCACAACGGGTGAGCAATGGGTGTCTGCACACATTCCATCGAACTTGTACAAAGGGACTAATAGGTCTCGAGTGAATATGTTTACACTCAGCAGTATTGGTGCCTTGCTTCAATCAATGCACCAGGCACATAGGGCTTTGTTTCCAGGTCAAAACAGGTGTGCGCATATGACCAAGCTCAACGGTGTATGCAGACGTCAGACACATGAGATTTGGATAAGCGGAAACCGGGCAGCTTGGTGAATACGGACAAAAATTCGGCCCTACCCAAATGGGATCGATCCAGTGGCAGGAAATAAGACTTGAGACAATGCAACCTACTGACAGGGGGAAGTCGGAAGCCAAAAAGAATGCTTTTTGTTGCCCTCATTTCGGAGAAACCGGCTATCAGTGGTGGGCATGGGAAGGAGCACAGTGCAGGAAACCAGAAATTGCTGTTTCCTTTTGCCTACAGCGGCACTGGCAAGTGAAAACGGCCACTTGACAGGATATGCAGGGGTCTCGGTGGAGACTGTCCAATCTCATGGGCTGTTGTTCCACACACTTTCTATCCCCAAACACAGCCTGCTGGCAAGATCACAGTCCATTGAGGTCGAACACAAACAGGAATTGACAGTCGACAGCAGTCCACCCAACCGCAAGTTACGAAAAATTCATCAACCGTTCTTCAGCAAGAGACCTGACTTGGGCAGGATTTGTCACCAAGGCACACCACTGGGCCAAGATGGGTCCAGCGGGGCCAAAAACATGAGTTTTTCAACCGAAAAGCAAGGACATTATCTGGGGGTGGGTGAAACACCATGCCAACCACCCCACGACAGGTTCGGGGAAAATTGGTTCGTATCGCTGCCTGCAGCCGGCCAAGAATAGCGCCATTGCAACTGGAGTGGAGGGGGGGGGGGTGCTTGCCTCCACTTGTAAGACCAGCCCCACCGAACCCAGTGCCAGCCCAAAAACCCAACACAACCGGTTAACGGCACACACTTCGTTTCTGCACTATGGACAGATAGATCCTTCATGCGGCAACAGCTGGATCCGTCGCCGTGGAATATGACTCTGCATCGAACATGATACCATCAGCATCAGCACATCTGAAGTGGTACGGCCAGACGCTGAAGAAAATGCTGCGCGAGACACAGGCTCCAAAAAGTAGCGTGCTGCTGCAATAAAATAGCGAGCATTCTCAAGCGTGTCCCCACCACCTCCACAACACTGGTCCCCCCCCGCCCCCCCTTCCCCTCCAGAACGCGCAACGGTCCCCCCAACGCCCGGGAGGAACGGTCACCAATGAGGCCCCCCGAAGGCGGAGTGACGAAGACCCACGCCTGACCTTTCCACTGCAACTCCCTTGTAACCGGAGGAACAATTGTATTGGACGCCTGCGGCGCCGTGGACTTTGGGGCAAGTGACTGTGCAAAGGGGGGGGGGGGTTGGCACAAGGCCTCGGTATCTGGGGGGGGGGGGGATCCTACAAAGCCCACTGCTGGATCCTGACTGTGTTTCCTCTGCTGCAAATGTCACAGCCAGTTGGTCTGTCACAGAGACAATGCAGGATTTTATGTGGACGGTTGACAGCAATATAACGACACACAAACATCGATGTCAAAAGACAATCACCCCGACCGTGCCCTCATGCAGATCCAATGCAGACCAATGCGGGCTTTCTCTATGCCGTATAAAGGAAATATCGTGTCATGTGCTTTTTGCACTTCCGCGCCCCATCCAATCCGACCTCAAGAAATGATGCCAAGGCCTATCGGGGGATTGCTACCGTGCACTGTGTGCAGCATACTCCAAGTGCAACGCCATTCCACTTATGCCCATGGGAATACTGCACCTTGAGAATCCTGGGCCCACCCAAAACCTGCGACTCCCAGTGTGCCTGGCGCTATAACTGATACAGCGGTGCACTCCGCACCACCACCGCTGCTGCAAGAATAATTGTATTTGCATGCATTGCACGACAGCAGCCGTCCGCGCTCTCTGCAAATCGCACGAAAAAGCTGCGCGCTCGGATGGAGCAGCAGCGTGCATATATCCACACATCATTGGCCTCTCAGATCGGGGTGACTCGGGGCAGTTGAGGCATGCGTGCAATAAAGAGATATTCACGCTTCAGCAGACGCTGAATCGCTAATAATAAGAAGCATTCGGAAGAAGTGCAATGAAAAATGCTGGGAACCAAAGCTCAAAGGGATGGATACCGCATGTGCCTCTCAACCGCACACGCACTCTGCACAGACACGTGCAGACTTGATTGCAATTTCCATCTCCACGTCAGCGCCACCCTCAGCCCCTCAGCCATGTTGTATTCGAGGGACCGGCAGAGGCCCCGGCCTTTCCCATGGCTCAAGCACTGTGCTATCCTCAGGGGGCCCAAGGGATACAGAATGGCTGACGAACGGCTTGCCCTGGGGGGAAAGCGGTGACGTATCATTGATGGCTCACAGCTCACAGCCCGTCCAGATTTCTCAAAGAATGCAGACGGTTGCCCTGGCAAATGAGCGGGTAAAGGGGGGATGGCGTTTTCCTATGGAAAAACAAAAGACCACGAAAACCGCTGTCCAAGGGTCTGGTGGTGCACCCCCGCGCGCGTGGTGCGCGCGGGGGTGCACGGCCCTACGAGGAGTCGCCCCAACCGTAGAACCCCCGCCCCGCCACGGGGCCCTGTCGCCATAGGCAACGCAAGAAATACGCCACTGTGCGCTCTACCGGCCTCTTATCGGCCTCCTCATCGTCTCTCGCCGTCGAGTCAAGGACGAAACCGCGAGGCCCACCGCGCACCCACAGAACGCGCACGGACGGGCCACGCGCCTCATATCGCCTCGTGGCTGGGCTCCTTCGGCGCTGCGTGACGCCGCCCCACCACGCACCTCAGCAGCAGGAGGAAGACAAACGACAGACTGGACCAGGCCATGGTCGTGCGGAATCCCCAGCGGACGTCCCCTGTGAAACTGGCCACAGCGCCGCTGACCAGTGGCCCCGCGAACCATCCGAACAGATTCAGGACCAGCAACGAGGCGCTGCTGGCGGTGGGCCGGAGCTGCTTGTCCACCGACCCAAGGCCCAGCCCGATGCACGCGGGCACGACCACCCCCCCGCAGAACAGCACCACCCAGACCAGGCACGCGGCGACCGGGAGGTTGTCGGCGAACATCACGGCGAAGGCCGCGGCAACCCCGACCAGTCCGAAGACCATCGCAATATCGACGGTGGCCTTCACGTCTTTGTAGCCGCCGTAGCGGTCCAGGATCAGCCCCCCCATGACCAGGCCCAGCGCCGGGGCCGAGCTCGCGATGGTCCCGTAGATGAACACGATGGTGGCCACCGGCTCCGAGAAGGGCGGGTGCGACAGGAACGGGGTGATCCAGACCTGCATCCCCGCCACCACGAAGTACAGCACGGACAACACCCCCGAGGACAGCACGAACACGGGCTGCGAGAAGACCGCGGGGAACTGCTCCAGCGCCTGCACGAGCGGGTTCCCCTTCCGCTGCGCGGGCGGATCGTCGCGGTGGGACCCGCTGATGTCGACCAGGCGCGGCTCGAGGCTGCAGAACGCGAGGATCAGCGGGACCAGCACCGCCACCTGGCACCAGAACGGGACGCGCCAGTCGTAGTTCGTTTGGGAGGTGACGAGGCCCGACACGATGTACCCGAGGATGATGCCGACGTTGGAGCCGATCTGGGCCAGGGCCATCCACGACGTTGAGCTCCGCGGGGGCGCGTACTCGTCCACCCAAACGGGGAGGAACATCACGAGGAAGGCCTGCGCGAGCCCTGTGACGAAGCGGGCGCCCAGGGAGAGGTATTTGTTGGTGGACAGGGCGAAGACGAGGATGCAGGCCAGGTTGATGTTGAACGTCCCGACCAGCAGCCATTTGGAGGAATACCGCTGCAGCAACACGCCCCCGAAGGTGCAGGACAGGGTCAGGCCCAGGTACACCAGGCACACCAATAGCCCGGCCTCGGTGTAGGACAGATTCAGGTCCGTGATGATGTCGCTCTCCGAGGCGCAGTTGTGGCTTCCGCCGTGGGTGCATCCCGATCCGAGCCCGGCGGCGATGGCTCCGGAATCGTAGTGGATCACAACACGGAAGAAGATAAGGAACAGGAAGATGATGACACGCCCCCAGGTGTGCTCGTCTTGTTCGTGTATGTCTTCATACTTCCGGGGCTTGGCCTGAGCGGGCTTCACGTCTGACGTGTCTAGCAGAGGTGTGCTTTCTTTGCCTGCCACAGCCATTGCAAACTGCTGAAAAGACCGGATGGCTGTATGACTGGGCTCTCACGTGGTCGGTTGTTCGTGGTCTACATGCACATTGTCAAAAGGGGGGTGTGCTGGATAATTCTGGGCTGTAAAATGTTGTGGACCATTCAGATGTACGTATTGTGCTACATGGAGATCGTTCTACCAGCGTGAGAGCCCAAGCAAGTGGCAAGCAACAAGCGTGTTGCGCGTCAATAAGGCTTATTGTGTTCTCATGGTGTCAACACACTACGAACCGAAATTTCTATTGGAAACCGCACCGCAGTAATCTTTTGGATGCCTGACCAGACCACATTTCTTCCCCTATGGTTGGTGACTGGGGTGGTCACGCTTAACGAGAGTCTGTGTGCCCTGTAGCTTTTCATGATGGTCGCCATTGCTGATCACCCACGTTAAGGAGGATATCCAGCAGGTCACTTGGAGGACCCTCTTGGTGAAGCAGTACAAATGGACCTACTTGAATGGGCCACTGTGGCATTTTCCATGGCAGAAAATGCACAAAAAAATGGGCACGGAAAAAACACAGACCCCGAAACTTTCAGCTAACTCACTCGTATCTGATGAAAAGGAGTACAGGGGATTGAAAACAGGACAAATCAAAATGGCTCCATAATCCTTGCCATCTCGGGGTCCCCGAAATAGAAAGAATTCAAATGATGGGTGCACAGGGCCACAGCGTGAATGGTATTTTTTCTGTAAAGCAAATGCTTTTTTTTTTGCGGTAAAGGCGAGTACCATTTGTTTTCCCATTTGTAAATCGACCAAATTTTTCAGTAATTGCAAAACAGTTTTTTTTTTGTACCTGCCATTACAAGGGGAAAATCACTCAACTTACAACGTACACTGTTGAGGGACAAGGGATGCACGAGTGAGAAGGGTGTGAAAATGAACCATGAACCATCAAGCAATCAACACGATGGTTTGAGTATGGCAATGGGATGTTCCCAGCCGCGGATCTGAAGTGAACTTCAGGTCCACAGCTCCAAGGAAAATTCAAGCCGAGATTGCTTGCATGATCCATTCTGTGATGGTGCGTATTGGCAACACATTATCAGACCTCACTTTCAAGGGGAAGCACTGCATTGCCATGCAATGCGTCACAAGCCTGAAAAATGCAAACTGATGCAGTCTTCGCATCCTCCACCAGAGACAAGAATGCTGGGTGCATTAGCTGCGGCGCAACTGCCGCGGAACTGGTCTTAGTGAAATGTCTAGCTCCCCCATACTGCGCACGGAATGATGACAACCCAAAACAATTTGCAGACGCATGAACAATTTTGACAAAACGTGTCTTTCTTTTATCATTCCTGAGGGCATTCTGTGCAGAATCTCGAGCAAATTTTTCTCGCCAAAAATGGCACAATCGTCAATGTTTGAATCACAATGATTACACCAGGAAATGCACGTTCTACAGCAGCAAATTGTGCAGCTGCATGCTGTGAAAATCTGGGTCCTCAAAAAGGCATAAAGACATCATGGCATACACTGCGGACTTTTGGGCTGGCGTCTGCCTGCTGGAGGCACAAGGATGCTGCTGCTGCTGAAGCTGAAGAAATCAAGCAAATGTGATTTCAATTTTTCCATTATTGATCTCCACGAAATGTTACTTGAGGGAGCCCAAATCAGAAGCCAAATCTCGGACAATTCGACGTCAACCAATTTGCAGCCGTGATGCAGTTGGCAATCTGTGTGGACGGTAAGGGGGCCCATTGTCAGTTTGCAAGGACGAAGAGATCTTCTACTATATTCCCTGCTTGCAAAGCAGACAGCGGCAGTTGCAACTTTGGAATTCCTTATGGGATTCCCCAAAACAATGCACAGGGCAGTGGCTGAGCGGCTCCCCGTCTGCCACCATAACACACAGGTGCTGTATTTTGTTTAGGAAGTAATTGCTGGGTGGGTGCCCACTTGACAGAAGAGATGTTTTTGTCGTCACCAAATGTGTTGACATCCTAATCCCTGTCCTTTTAGGTTTGCTACACTGGCTTGCTACACTTGTGCTGCGAGGGTGTCCCTTGCCTTAATGCAGAGAAAGATGCTGCAATACTTCAGAAATGATGGAACGAATAAATAGTTCAACTGGCTGCAAGTGCCAACAACTACTCCAGTGGGGTTTACACCCATCCATACCCCCATTATCCACCTGAGGGTGTTTGTGCACTGCACCCATTTCTGCTTCAGCTTCTCTCAAACCGTCATCATCCTTCGGGTTCAAAACATTCCAACAAGCCAGCCCAACGCACTCAAGATCCCTGCATCCTTTGCAACAAGGGAGCCAGCCATCCGTCATGCTGCTTCGGCAAGGACACTTTGTAGTGCAACTTGAACACCCACCACACAACAGTCCAACATGGTACCAATTAATCACAAACTTGCAGCAAGTTGCCCACTCTGAAAGTCTTATCTTTGCCAATCACTGGTCATCTCCGGTGGAATTCAACCAAAAGACATGAGCCGTACTGGGGCAAGTGGCAGAGCTCCTGAATAAGTCCTTCCCACACGTATTCTGGCATTTGGCATTTGGCATTTGGATATCGAGATCATTGTGCACGGTGCATCGAAACACGATCACGACTGGAAACAGCGTTGAAAGCTGAATATCTAATTGCTCATAGATTTTTTGGGGAGATCTGAGAATGGCACAGCGCGCACACAGTGCCCCCCTGTGTGACATTCCGTCTGGTTGTTGCTCCTTTACGGGGCCCTGGACGGTCACCCGTTCTTCCCTTCGCATGTTGCGTCGGGTCGCTGCTTTCTGTCGGCCGCTGCGGCCGGTGCTCTTGCTGGTGTCGTTTCCGCGTTCACGGAGCCCAGTAGTTGGTGTGTTGGGGCTGTGCTGAATGTGGCATGCTGTGCCGTTTGCGCGTCAGCGGCGCCCAATAATTGGCGCCCCCCCCTCCTTAAAACAATATTCCGTCCGGGTCATTGGACCCTGCGCTGCGCACAACAACCACAGCCATACACAGTGCGTACGGTCACAGGACGCAAAACATCAACAAGCGACAAGAAAGATGCATGCTCAGGTAAGAAGAAATGTGCCAAGCTGAGGGCCGCAGGACAAACATGTCGCACATGACCCCTCACCTGAGCGCACGCCTGTGTGGCAAGCTGAACATGCAGCCCCTCGAAGAGACAGACTGCCAGGTAGCGAGAGGCATGCACAATGCAGCCTGCCAGTGAGCTGATGCCACAAGCAAAATGAGCCGTTCATCATTTGGTGATAGTTTTCTCAGGGGTGTAGGGCGTGCTGCTGCCGCCTACTGCTGCGGCTTCTGGTGGATGATCCTGGCTGCAGCATGCCAGCTCATGTAGACTGCAATGAGATGCCAAACCGCAGGGCTGCGCCATACGAAAAGAAATGACCCAATGGAAGCCCATTTTGGCGCGGTGGATCAATATCCTCCTGCATGGGATCTTGTGTCAGTTTAGTACGATTGCGAAAGCGACTGAAAATCCTGATTTGCATTTCCTGTTTGGGGGTTTGAGGTGGGGGGCTTTGTTGTAATTTGAATGACAATGCCAAAGGTGGATTTGAGGTTGTCAAATGTTTCTAGTGGTCGTACATGGCAACACGATTGGTGCAGAGTGCGAATGCAGTTGTCCCATCCAACCTCGTACATTTATCCATGTATCATGCAGAACACAAAGGCTTTCGCAATTTCAGCTGTCGATGTTGATCACCTTGGCATGGACCGGCCCCTCAGAGGACTCGGATGTGCGCAACGGTTCCCTCACACCCCTCACACCCGACAACATAGCCAAACCGATGGTTCCCTTGCCCCCCCCCCCACCCCACCCCACCCCCGAACAGCAAGGAACAGAGGGCACACAGCAAGAGATGCACACAGCATGGGCATAGCATCCACAAAATGACGATGATGCTGTATGTGATGCCTGCTGAGGTGTGCTGAGAAATAGGCCACGGTGTGCCACTGTCTCTGGCGGGACTACTTGACTTTGAAGAGCTGAACATGCTCAACAGGGGCAAGTGGAATGAGCAGACGACGATGATGGGGTGAACCGTGGGTGTTCACAAATGCAGGAGAGACCTGCATGCACCAAAAGCACAATCATTGGTCCCCAGGGGACCAAAGCACTCATGCGCGATGGACCAGTAGTCAGCGTAGGATCAAGGGGATCGAGGGAAGGTTACCCCTTCTGTAATTTACCGAAATATCAAGTTAAAACAATGCAAAGGTGCCCCCATTCTTATGAGGGATGAGCAAAGAGAGAGAGAGTGCATATTTTGGCCTTGGGCTTGAAGGCACTGAGTCCCGCTGATGCTTCCCCGAGGGTCGCGCAGCAGGTTGCTTTCGGCGCCGACAGAACAAGAGGCTCCGCGGCTGACTTGGGCTATGTTTGCTCCGTAGTAGCCTGGCCATGCCCCGTGTGAGGGATGAGCAGGAAACCAGTCAGTTGCATGATCTCCACATGGTGTACAACGCCCCACCTTCCGTCAATATCCACACGCAACGGTTTGGGGTGGGCAATTGGGCATGCATTGGTATGAGCAATGCACGGGACAGCCCTTCGCTGCCCAACGTTCAACGAACATTTCATCCGGATTCTTGGTGCCACTGCACTGCATGGGCAGTAACTCCCCGAATTGTCATTGATCCCCCCCCCGTCCGGAACGAAGAATCATGCCCCCCCCCCCCCGTCCGGAACGAAGAATCATGCCCCCCCCCCCCCGTCACTGCCCCCCCAATGAAGAATCATGGCCCACCCTCGGTACACGAAGGTGAATCACCAGAAATGTCGAAAACTACCCAACAAAAAAGAGTCGCCAAGGTGAGCTCCACAACCATCACAAAGATTCAACAGGTACAAAGCATTCGTGCAAACGATGCTTCAAGCAGGTGCGCAGGCCAGAAAATGCCTACACAAAAGTTTCGGTAAAAAGTGATTATATATCGAGTCGTTGCCCCCCCCCCGCCCCCCCGCGCGCACATGTCATTGGCCCCCCCCCCACCCGGAAAGAAGAATCATGGCCCCCCTTGTCACCCCCCCCCCCCTTCGGAAGAGAATCATGGCCTGGGCCAATGACATGAAAAAAGGGGGGGGGGGCTACAAACTCTCTCATACAGCTCATCAGGTCAAGATGGTCAGTAGGGTCACTAAGAGTTGCACAGCATGCGAAATTTTATTCGGACCAATGAACCATGTACCTGTGTCATCACTCTGCGAATTGCTGCATGGGACTCTGTGAACCAAGGCCGTCACAGCTGTGAAAATGTGATGTGTGTGGCCAACAGCAACCCACCTTCATGCTGTGCAACTGCTCAGGGACAGAGAGCAAACCAGCCGGTACTGGTAGGCGGCGTCAAACCTTGTGCCGCTGTTCCGTTGGGACTTCTACAGAGGTCGAAGAAAACTGTTGTGGTTGACCACAGTATTCAGCAACCTGTACTACACGTTGGGATCACGAGGAGAAGGGCTCACATTAATTGCCCACGGAAAATACAAATGGCAATGCTACAGAAGAGCATCTGCTGTTTGCTGCTCCGGACATCACCGTGCGTGCATTTAACCCACAATCTTCTGGTCGCAGTGATCATGGATTCGTGGTACCAGTACAATCTGACAAGTGAGGAACATGCGCCCTTCTGCAATGGCCCCCCACCCCCAGCCCCCCAGCAAAGCACCTCCAGGGATTGGGCATGCTCAAAATACAAATGTATTTCATAATCTTATACTTTCACAGAGTCATTTTCATCTTGTGGCCACTTATTGGGCGTGTGCCATTTGACGGTACCTCAGTGTAAGATTTGACCCAGAATCAGGCCGAAAAACAAATGTGAGGAGACGAACCCAGAGCTCCACCCGGTATGACATTCCGTCTGGTTGTTGTTTCTTTACGGGGCCCTGGACAGTCACCCGTTCTTCCCTTTGCATGTTGCGTTGGGTCGCTGCTTTCTGTCGGCCGCTGCGGCCGGTGCTCTTGCTGGTGTCGCCCCCCCCCACCCCCGCCCGCAAACTCGTCCTTAGAAAAACAGTCCGGATTGCACGTCAATCCAACCACTTATGACACAATGCAATGCTAGATTTTTCTCCTCTCCACCATCTGCCATCTTCCACCCCCCTGTGTTGTAGAATGAGACTGGGAGAACACTTTGTGCACAATCTGAAGTCCGATAAGCGAGCTAGATGTTGGCACTAAACATCACAAGGTCAGCGGATAATGAAAAAATGACTTTTGCAAGCTGGCCTCCCGAATTTGTGAGTCCATTCAGCCAGGCGAATTTTCGGTGCAAGCAAAAGTACGTCGCAGGTGCAAATTGGAAGCTATATACATATGACAGCGCGGAAAAACACGGCAAAAATCAGAATGGAAATGTTGGTCCGAAACCTTGATGGAAAGATGCCTCCATTTGCTTCAGGGAGCCAAACATCCAAACCTTTGAACTGCAGTCCAGTGACAAGCACCCACTCCTCGTTGTGGAACAGTGCAAATACATTGTTGTTTCCTGTCTTCACAAATGATAGAACCAATGTTCTGCTGACCAATTTCGATACATCATGACCTTCCATTTTGGCAGCATGGTGCGCTTCCTTGTCACATTGCAATCCTTTTGTTGCTAAGGATCGCGACTCACTACTCACATTGTGCCACCTGGTTTAAAATCCGACCGGATCTTCCTTGTGCTTGCGGACCCCCTCCCCGCCCCAGCCCCACCCGTAGCGAACCTGTGAATACTCGTGCAAACCTGATATCCAGAAACCCGTTGCATTGGTTGCGGGTTATTACTCAAGGGGAAAAAACCCGAGCAACTTGCGCAAAACACTTTCCACGAAGACAGTGGCACTAAGTGCTCACTGCGGATGCCCCAAAATTGGCCACTTCATGTGAATGAACCAACGTCGCGTACTGAGACCCCCCCCCCCCCCCTTTCCATCCGTTGGGTGCTGTAGTTCCTTGACTCTCACTCCCAATTCCTGCTTCAGGGCGCAACCCCGCATCTTTAGTACGGTTGGTACCGATGGCGATCCCTCTCGCGGCTTCGCCGGTCGCCGTTCCGCCGCCCAGCATGTCGTTCTTCTGGGTGGCGGCCTCGCCCCTGACCATCGTAGTTGCCACGGTCCCGAATGACATGGTCGCCATGATTGTCTCGGAATGGGGCATCCCGTTCCCTTGTGTCGCGGCTTCTTCGGGCAGTTCGACCCCAATCACGATCCTCATCACGTGCCCGTTCCTCGTTCCGTTCCCGATCCCGATTCCGATCCCGATCACCGCTTCGAGACTCTTGCTTTTCCCTGTGCCGCTCCCTACTATGCGCCCGAGCCTCTGGCTTTTCCCTGTGCCGCTCCCTACCGGTATCTTCTTCCCTCCAAGCTATGTCAAAGTGCCGGGGGTCCCCGTTTTCTGAACCACCAGTAATTGCACCGCTGTCCTCGCTAGAATTGCTCGAGCGGCTCTTGCTCCGACTTCTGCTACGCCTCCGTCCGCGAGACCTTGACTTGCGCTTCTTTTTGTCTCTTTTTTTATCCTTCCGCTCACGAGATCTTTCCTGGAGCGAATAAACGTCGATACGGTACACGCTCCCAATAACCCATAGGCATGCAAGATGGAGGAGGCAAAAAACAGCTTGAACATCACCGATGGTTCTAAGAGTTGACCCGCAAGCCATGCAACGTTGAGGACTGCATGCACAAGATGGGCTCCACGTGGAGCTGCACAAGCGATTGAACACACGACAACACAGCGTTCGTGAATCACTCTGCGGCAACGCATGCCACATGCAAGGCGAGGCGGGAATTTGGGTCACCAAGGACACTTTGGAGATCCATACCCTTTCGGCGTGACGCCTTCCGTCATTCCGCCGATTGTCCTTGCGTATTACAGTCCGACACTCCTCGGCAATGTGTCCTGCATGATGGGGAAACCATAGTGCATTTGGGGTGCTCACGGCCAACGACTGCGTGCTACAATAGTGAAATTTTTCGTACGTCACAGACAAAATGCATCCACCCCAACACAAAGATCCTCTCCCTCACTCCCTAAAACCGGTGTGAAAGAGCATGCCACGCATGAAACTTGCGTCTCGAACGTGATGTGCCCTAAGACCAGAGCCAACCTTCTTGCTACGCACTGGCCACGCCGTCGCGAACGATTTGATGCTGTAAGGGCCCACGACCCAAAAAGGAACCCATGCTTCTTTGTGTGAATCCCAATTCCACTTGTGCACTTCTCTTGGGACAATTATTGCACGGCGAGACGATATGTGTCAAATTCATTTCGCCACTTTTGCTATTTTATTCCTATCTTTTGTGCCCGTGCATGGGGAAGTGGGGAAGTGAGATCACGCAAGAGCGCTTTTGGATGTGATTGCATTTTTTTCTCGTGGTGTCGTCGTGTTCGGCATTGGCTCGCACCGCTCTTGACTAGCTTTGCAAAATATCCGTATGTGAGTCACTGCGTAAACGTTCACCTAATCTCAGGTGGTTGTGTGGACCCATGAATGAAAGCCATCGATGATTTATCTGGACAAAACAAGGTAATATGACATGCCAACCAACTCCTTTCCTTAGATTAGGTCACTTTCGTCTCATCGTTGAACTCTTTGATTAGTTTTGAAGGTCTTGAAAACAAAAATGAATTCCACATCCGTCTTGCCAAGTGCTGTGTGAGAAATCGAAGGAAGCAATGGGCTACTCATGGTCGAAAGCGGTCATAGGCGGGCATGTCGAGATGCGCCTCTCATTGATATTGCAATGCAAACCCTACTATTCGTAGGTCACAAAGTGGGTGAACAACTTGTTCTCACTGAAACGAGGTCACCGCTTTGGTTGGATACCACGAGTGAGCAGCCGATCGGAAAGCTCCCTTCTACTCCGCAATGCTATATACACCTCAACCCCCATTGTTGCCGACATTTTGTTTGCACTTTGTAGAACAAATTTCAAATTTAGTGGGATTTAGTTGGGGTGTTGCCAGTTTCCCCACGACGGCGAACTTTGTCAACACTTGTTGGGTGGCGCAACCAACGACAACACACTTCACACATGCATTTTAGGTGAACGGGTTGATGGCTCGATGGCAAGAAGTACCTGGTTTATTGCACTTGAAACATCTCTTGTTTCTCCGCATCGATTTCTCAACCCTTACATAAGCACACCGAACTCTTGTCCCGTCAAGGTTGTCGATTGCTCTGTCTGCATCGCCATCTCTCCGAAACTCAACAAATGCAAACCCCGAACGTAAATCTACCCTTGTAATTTCTCCATACTGGTTGAAAGCCTGTGATAAAGGAGTAAACCACAATATGCGAAGCTTGTCCCATAGCTATTGGCCATGGGTAGTCTATCACAAGGGAAAAGCCCAAAACTAAGCTCGGCAGAATCCCACCGTGACGTCCTACATCTCATGCATTCTATCACTTGAACGTCGTGTGAGGAGAAGCGCACCTCGTACAAATCGCTCTCCTCAGTGGCGTCACTCAATCCTCCGACGAATACTTGTGACATGACCCGTGGATGTCACGCCGAGGGTGCTTTGTGCAAGCCACAATTGGAATGGTGGTCTAAAGAGATGGCACAACGGAACCATGAAGGTATTTGTTGAAGAATGGAAGCTACATAGCGTCTCTCAACATCGTGGGGAAGAATGCTATTTTTCGTCCGTCAATCCATCGTGAACGACAATCGCTTCCTTGAGACGAACTTTAACCAAACCTTAACGTCAATGAGGACCCGTTGGATGTTGCTCCCTGCGTACTATCCCCAAAAACGTGCACTCAAAAACAGTGGAATGTGAAATCCGTACGTATAGCGTTCAACACTACACAAAAGTGTACCAAAAGGTGTGCGAGTTTTGCCCTGTGGTTCGCTGTTGGAACCAAGGTCACCAAGGAATCCATTGTGGGATTACAAAACTGTCATATGTCTGTCATAGGGTCTAAAGACAAACATATGTACACAAAATATGTATCTAGTCGTCCCACAGTGGATTCCTTGATGACCCTGATTCCAACGGCAAGGCACAAGGCAATGACGAACTGAACACGGACTTGTTACATGTTCGGAACCCACTGGAGGATCCAAACTGTCATATGCCTGTCATATGGTCTAAAGACAAATATATGAACACAAACTACTTATCTGGTCATAGCAAAAGCTGAACTGTTGCCGTACCTCAATTGACTACATGGGCGATTAAGTAATGACCTAAAATCGACATTCCCACATCCCAAATTTCGAAAGTCGCGTTAAATCCGAGCTTCTACTTTAATCATTGATGTACGCGCGCGACTCCTTTGCTGTGCACGCGCTGTGTGCACCAGCAACAACCCAGGTGGCACTGCCTTCACTACCTATGGGAACTGCGCGCGAATTGCGAGCTGATGCGCGCGCATATTCGAGCTGCTGTGCTCGAAGATAGCTCGCAAACCAACGGAATTCAGGGTATTGGTTACTAGGTTAATGTTAGCCTGTCTTTACTGTTCTATTGCAGCAAATTGGAGTGCTGTTTTTTCCCCGAAAACACGCCAAAATAGTCGTAATTTGGTCCAAAAGCCTAGTCATGGGTTTCGTGTGGTACCAAAGACAGGATAACCGCCTCAAATCACCTACCTCCAAATGGGAATCACGTTTTAAAAAAAATGTACCACTTTTGGGCGCCTAAGAGCCTACAAAACCAACACAAAACGAGACCAAGAAATCTAGTTCAGATGCTACGATCGTTTGGCAAAAGAAGCGGTTCTCAAAAGGATATCCGGTCCATGGAGGGAGCATTTGGAGCATCATCTTCATCATCAACCCCATGATCAACAGTGAATTGATCGGGTGATCACTGCGTTGCATCATAAGCACAACTTCAAAAACTTGAAGTCAAATTTCCGTGCTACAATATAACGTAAGTTTTGATTTAGCACTAGGAATTATACCGACAACTGCTGTATGTTTCAGCGACACTAGACAATATGCATGCAAAAAAAAAAGCAAACAGATGAGGAGGAAAAAAAGGAAAATACAAAAAATGGAAATGCGGAGAATAGAGATATTTCCCGGGGTGCGGAAGGACAGAGCGGGGGTACAACAGAGAAATCAACACGTAATGCCACGAATGCGGATACTGCAAAACGAAGCACCGGTGTCGGCTGCACATCAAAATGGCTCAGCTTGCGGAATGCCACGAACATTTTATCTGATCTGAGTGAAACGGAAATAAAATGTCGCTCAGAGTTTGTCTCATTGTCACTGTGGTCAATATATTCTGTATGATGAGGCAGGTGCGTTTTCGAATTTGTAGACTTAAGCTACAGCTATCTTTTCACTAGTCAATTAGGATGCCTTTTGAACTCCAGTCTATACCATGCATCTACCTCATCGCACATTTTCGTTTTGGGTGGTGCAAAATGCATTTTTCCGTAAAAACGGATTTTTTTTGCGGAGGGGGGGGGGTCTATAGACCTGTCGCTGTGGCTGGTTTCCCCATCCCTTTTTTGTTGTATTACCCGTGACAAGTGATGCCTTTGCTGTGAGCGGCACATGGTAACATGATGGTGTTTGGTTGTGGCGGTGAACGCAATGATAGTTGGATTCCGTGGCGGATACGGCTGTGAGACCCGTAATTCGCCAAAGCTTGGGCATCTCTGGGCAGGGCTAGGGGTGGTATCGAGGTGAAGCGTGCGCTGCTGAGCAACAACGGACCAGTGATGTGCGGAGCGCACTCACGTGAACAAGCCCATGCACCTCAAGGACGCCACGAAGTGGGTAGTTGAAACCGCCAATGTCCATAGGCGACACCTGGGGCCTGCGCCCCGCCACGCCGGGCCGGTACTGCGGATGCTTTAGCGACCGTGTGCAACAGCACCACGGCATTTGCGCCTAGGGTGGTAGCCCGACAATTTGGGGCAAAAACCACAGCCCCCTAGCCCCATAGTGCCCAGTGGCAACTGTTGTGCCCCTAGTGGGTCCGAGTACGATGGCACCAGGCCATATCTAGCCCCTGGTTGGGTCACAGCTACCGAGAAACTTGTCTGCAGACAACACGAACACATCGTCAACGGTCAACTGAGAGAGGTCTATATTTATCCATGCTTCTTCGACGAATTCTTGAAGTTGATCTTTGTCAAACACTTTGGGATCGTGTAAAGAATTTCTTCAAGTTCTGTAGTCTATTCAGGTCTTCGGTAGTGCGTTTTGTACCTCATTTTCATATCTTCCTCCTCCAAACAACGGATCTTGTTGGTCAAGATTTTACAGCTTTCTTGTGAAGGGAGCCATGAGTTCGGTGAAAAGAATGCTTTTGCAGAGTCTCCTCTTTCTGTCCATTGTTTGCACTCATGTGCCAGAGGCCACTTCTTTTTGTAGACCGTGTAGCATCGTCTTAGGGTTGGTCATGCTGCTATGAGCACAACTCAACTTGGGGTCAATCTAGTCGTTGGACTGCAAATTATCCAAATCACGGACCTCAGGACTCGGATCGAATGTCACTGGAACAATCAGCCCAACTAATTCAAGAGCTGGCAGAATACATGGTCCAACAAGTATGCCCAGCGGACGTGAGGCGTTATGGCTGACGTTGTGTGTTCAAAGTCGGGAAAGCTGGACCGGACCCTATTGGTGTGGTGCTGTGTTGTGGTGTTACCTTTTTGTGTAGGGCGGCTGGAAAGTCGGATTTTCCGGTCCAAATCCTGCTTTCAGCCTCGTCCGCAGTTTTGTCTGCGAGGGTTGCGAGGCCCCATAAGTGACAGGCAGAGGTGTGAGATTAGCCGAGGACAACTACTCAGCAGGCAGCACCCATGGGACCAAGGCAGATGCTGCCCCAAGGAGATATGCCAAATAGGCAACCAACTCAGAAGGATCGAGACGCCGTGATCAGCTGGAGTGCACCCCTTGAGAGAAACAGAAAACAAAACAAAACAGCAAGGAGAAGCTTAACTGCTGTTGACGATTCCACATGCCCCAGCCCCAGTCGCTTGCAGCTTGCTGCAATTTTTTGTTTTTAGTTGCAAATGCTCCAACTCACATGGCAAGTGATGCAGATGGCGACATCCTCAATCACCATATCAGCGGAGAACGAAGTCAAACGCGTGGAGGATAACATTGATGACGACGATCAGAAATACAGGTGCGCCCCTCCTCCCCCCCAAACCACCCCACATCCAACCATGCACAGCCCCCAACCCTCCAATATGCAGTTCTGAGTGCACTGAATCACCGGTCTTTGGATTTGGGTTTTGGTAACCCACTGAGGGCTCTGTCTGTTGCAGCACTCGTGCCTCGCTTGCCTGGATTGAACATAGCAGCACGAGCGGCGCGAGCCCCTTTTGCATCCATGTTCTTGCAGCAGTTCGAAGATACGATGGGCGTGGCGTGACCGGAGGCCGAGGCCTGGGGGCCGCTTGACGTGAGCTGGGGGGTGCTTATTGGCCAACGGGACTTGGGGGGGTGGCTGTTCTGGAATTTCGGGTGTCCCAAGAATGTCCCACCCAACGCGGGGCACTTGCCCGGGCTTGGGCAACGCCCGGAGTGCGGGCTTTGCTGCTGAGTCGGGGATTTGCACGACCTCAATATCTGGAGCCCCCTCGCAACGCCCATGTGTGCCCATGTGTACATTAATCAGCCCGTTGTGTCTGCCGCCCCGCCCAGCACGTTGAGGACGGTGGTGCGGGCATTGCGGGTAAACACCCCTTTGTCAGAACAACAGGAGGCGTTGCTTGCGTCATTTTCGGTGGTTGCGAATTGAGCCCATTTCTTGCAGCCGTTAATTCACTGTCATGGCATTTTGGGGTGCCTTTGGGGGTGGCAGTTGCCAGCTGCAATTTACATGTGTCAGCTGAACTAACCAAGTGCGCTGTCCGTTGCGTGGTAGCCATGGGGCAGTGTTCTGGAGTGTTGGAATGCTCTTTTTTTCAGTGATATGTGAATACAGCCCACGAACGCAAAGACCCTTCATCTTGTGCCATGACAGGAACTGCAACAAACAGTGGAACAGTGGGCGAATGTGAAATGGGGACACAAAACACGACACTGCTACGTTGCATCCACATTTTGCAGCAACCGAAATCTGTCCAACCCCCACGGGAGTGGGGGAGGGTCTGGGACACCCATCCACCCTGGCTTCAAGCTGGGTGGGTGGGTCTTTGACATCCCCTGTTGCCATGGCCAGACTATGGCTTGAGGTGGCATGACTTGGGTGGGGCCTGGGGTTGTCTGGTGGGCTCGGCCATCGTTTTGGCAGAGTTTTCGAACCATTCGGGGGGATTTTCTGCAAAAAGTGCAAGTGATTCCATTTCACGCGGAGGGACAGTTGTGCTGAACAACAAAAAAATTAGCCACCTGCAGTTCAGGTGCCTTCCAGACCGAGCTCCACTCAATCACGTGGGAAAAAGCGAATTCCAGATTGGCTTCTGCAGATCAGTGTTGCTCTGTGCCCTGATCCAGATCTTTTGACAGGTACACCCTGGTCTCCTTGTGTGCAGTAAAAACGAACTCCGCACGCAGTTGGACATGCTTCTACTGGGCACATCGAGTATCAAGCGTAGCACAGGCAAGAAACGAAGGCATGTTTGTTGTCTGCGTGTATGCCGTGCCTCCGGTCGGCTGCATACAGTACAGTAATGGCGCTACGTGAACGTGACGTGCACATTTCGCCGAACACAGGCCCCCGCGTGGCGCGCGTGCAAGCATAGAGGAGGAGGGCGTTGTGGAGGTTCTGGACGGAGGTGCCATTCGCAAGTTTGTGGAGGACGCCCAGGAGTTCGAAAAGGCGATGAAGGCAAAGTTCAAGTGTGTGACCATTGTATTTCTTCTCTAGCACCGAAAGTGTATTTGCTGCGTCGGTCTCGGAAGTATTGTTAGCATCCTACAGGACACGGCATGCCACGTTCATTTCAACGTCATATTCTGGGTCTTAGGGAGATCGATGTCGAAAGTACTGGCTCACTCACAAGATCACAGATGGTTCCTGTAATCATGGAGCTTGCAGAGGTCTTGCCCTTACCTGCGGGCTCCCAATGCCGTCGCTTTTATGGTGGGACGATGGCACTTCTGCCGGGGCACATCATTAGAGTGCACGCTTCGGAGGGGAATTTACAGTTGGTACAGATTGCAAACGCATGATACACAGAGGCCGGCTTTATGTGGGTTCTCCCAGCGATGCGCCGGGATTCCGTGCATTGTGCAACGGCTTTGACGAACAAATTCGCAGGGGTGGCTCGTCGGTGGGGCATGTTTTCTTTGCATGCAGCCTCGTGCATAATCGGTTGCCTGGAGGCGATGTTCAGGACTTGCGGTATCGCTTCACGGAGCGACTGAGGAATCCGCATGAAATCAAGAGTTTATGTGCGAATGGATGCCACGTTTGTGCCCCGGCTACACTTCTGAGCTGTTTCCAATCCGGTCATATTTCTGCACGGGAGCTCGCATGGGCCCAACGCGTGTTCGCTCATGTCGGTTTGCTTTTCGTTGCACACAAAGTTGGATAGGTGGGCGCGTGTTGCGTGATGCCAGCCAACCGGCACCGCAAATTCACATCTGGTGCCACCATCTCGAAACGCTTTACGCACGCTTTGTATGTACTTCGCGCCCCGCGCGGCAAGAACCCTCGTGGGCATGTTCATACGCGCATATGTTTGGACAGCGCATGACGTGATAGGTGAGGTCATATTGAGGGTGAGGCACCTCTTTTTCTCCGTGGCGGGTTTCAAGCACACTTTCAAGCACGTCCAGCTGCTGGAAATGTCTGCAGGACGTCGACAACCACTGCAGGACGTCGTCAACCACTGCTGGACGTCGTCACGCTTTTTCTTGCTCTGTTTCGAAGGATAATTCAGCACCAAAGTTGCAGCCCCAACGCATACCCTAAGCAACTTCTGCCCATTTCATTGTCCTGTGTACATTTTCCACTTTGTGCATATTCTCCATTGCACCCGATCGTGTATGTCCAGAAGGTCTGAAAGCAGAGTCTCATGCTAGTTTTGATCCCTGCTATCCAATTGAGCGCCCTACCGCTGGGTGCTGGGATTGTAAGGCATGACGGCGCCCACGAATGCCAATTTGGGTAGTCAAGGAAAAACAGCAGAAAACGCCCCTACGGAAACAGAAAGCGCGAACCTACAAAAAAAGCAATAAAAATTGTCGGGGCAGTGAAACCTGGACGGCCATCAACAACCAGGTCAATAAACCAGCCATGGCACGATACAAAGCCACAGGGGGGGTCGTATATTGTTGGCATGCAACAAGTTGAAAAGGGGGTTTGAGGTGTTAACATTGGGTGAAATGGGTTTTGAGGGCATGGGGGCAGTTGCAAAGGGGGTTTGAGGTGTTGGCACTGGGTGAAATGTGTTTTGAGGGCATGGGGGCAATTGAAAAGGGAGTTTGAGGTGTTGGCACCGGGTGAAATGTGTCATGGGGGGATTTGAAAAGGGGGTTTGAGGTGTTGGCACTGGGTGAAATGTGTTTTGAGGGCATGGGGGGAGCTGAAAAGGGGGTTTGAGGTGTTGGCGATGGGTGAACTGTGTTTTGAGGGCATGGGGGGAGTTGAAAAGGGGGTTTGAGGTGTTGGCACTGGGTGAAATGTGTTTTGAGGGCATGGGGGGGGGTTGAAAAGGGGGTTTGAGGTGTTGGCACTGGGTGAATTGTGTTTTGAGGGCATGGGGGCAATTGAAAAGGGGGTTTAAAGTGTTGGCACCGGGTGAATTGTGTTTTGAGGGCATGGGGGCAGTTGCAAAGGGGGGGTTTGAGGTGTTGGCACTGGGTGAAATGTGTTTTGAGGGCATGGGGGCAGTTGAAAAGGGGGTTTGAAGTGTTGGCACCGGGTGAATTGTGTTTTGAGGGCATGGGGGCAGTTGCAAAGGAGGTTTGAGGTGTTGGCACTGGGTGAAATGTGTTTTGAGCGCATGGGGGGAGTTGAAATGCGTGTTTGAGGTGTTGGCACTAGATGAATTGTGTTTTGAGGGCATGGGGGAAGTTGAAAAGGGGGTTTGAGGTGTTGGCACGGGTGGAAATGTGTTTTGAGGGCATGGGGGCAGTTGAAAAGGGGGTCTGAGGTGTTGGCACTGGGTGAAATGTGTTTTGAGCGCATGGGGGCAATTGAAAAGGGGGTTTGAGGTGTTGGCACGGGTTGAAATGTGTTGTGAGGGCATGGGGGGAGTTGAAAAGGGGGTTTGAGGTGTTGGCACCGGGTGAAATGTTTTTTCAGGGCATGGAGGCTGTTGAAAAGGGGGTTTGAGGTGTTGGCACTGGGTGAAATGTGTTTTGAGGGCATGGGGGCAATTGAAAAGGGTGGTTGAGGTGTTGGCACCGGGTGAAATGTGTTTTGAGGGCATGGGAGGAGTTGAAAAGGGGGTTCGGGGTGTTGGCACCGGGTGAAATGTGTTTTGAGGGCATGGGGGCAGTTGAAAAGGGGGTTTGAGGTGTTGGCACTGGGTGAAATGTGTTTTCAGGGCATGGGGGCAATTGAAAAGGGGGTTTCAGGTGTTCGCGCCGGGTGAAATGTGTTTTGAGGGCATGGGGGCAGTTGAAAAGGGGGTTTGAGGTGTTGGCACCGGGTGAAATGTGTTTTGAGGGCATGGGGGCAGTTGAAAAGGGGGTTTGAGGTGTTGGCACTGGGTGAAATGTGTTTTGAGCGCATGGGGGCAATTGAAAAGGGGGTTTGAGGTGTTGGCACGGGTTGAAATGTGTTGTGAGGGCATGGGGGGAGTTGAAAAGGGGGTTTGAGGTGTTGGCACCGGGTGAAATGTTTTTTCAGGGCATGGAGGCTGTTGAAAAGGGGGTTTGAGGTGTTGGAACTGGGTGAAATGTGTTTTGAGGGCATGGGGGCAATTGAAAAGGGTGGTTGAGGTGTTGGCACCGGGTGAAATGTGTTTTGAGGGCATGGGAGGAGTTGAAAAGGGGGTTCGGGGTGTTGGCACCGGGTGAAATGTGTTTTGAGGGCATGGGGGCAGTTGAAAAGGGGGTTTGAGGTGTTGGCACTGGGTGAAATGTGTTTTCAGGGCATGGGGGCAATTGAAAAGGGGGTTTCAGGTGTTCGCGCCGGGTGAAATATGTTTTGAGGGCATGGGGGCAGTTGCAAAGGGGGGGTTTGAGGTGTTGGCACCAGGTGAAACGTGTTTTGAGGGCATGGGGGCAGTTGAAAAGGTGGTTTGAGGTGTTGGCACTGGGTGAAATGTGTTTTGAGGGCATGGGGGCAGTTGCAAAGGGGGTTGGAGGTGTGGACCTGCCTGAAGTATGTTTTGAGGGCATGGGGGCAGTTGAAAAGGGGGTTTGAGGTGTTGGCACTGAGTGAAATGTGCGTTGAGGGCATGGGTTCAATTGAAAAGGGGGTTTGAGGTGTTGGCACTTCCTGAAATGTGTTTTCAGGGCATGGGGGGAGTTGCAAAGGGGCTTTGAGGTGTTGGCACCGGGTGAAATATGTTTTCAGGGCATGGGGGCAATTGAAAAGGGGGTTTGAGGTGCTAGCACCGGGTGAATTGTGTTTTGAGGGCATGGGGGGAGTTGAAAAGGGGGTTTGAAGTGTTGGCACCGGGTGAAATGTGTTTTGAGGGCATGGGGGCAGTTGAAAAGGGGGTTTGAGGTGTTGGCACGGGTTGAAATGTGTTTTGAGGGCATGGGGGCAGTTGAAAGCGGGGTTTGATGTGTAGGCACCGGGTGAATTGTGTTTCGACGGCATGGGGGGAGTTGAAAAGGGGGTTTGAGGTGTTGGCACTGGGTGAAATGTGTTTTGAGGGCATGGGGGCACTTGCAAACGGGGCTTCAGGTGCTGGCACTGGGTGAAATGTGTTTTGAGGGCATGGGGGGAGTTGAAAAGGGGGTTTGAGGTGTTGGCACTGGGTGAAATCTGCGTTGAGGGCATGGGGGCAATTGAAAAGGGGGTTTGAGGTGTTGGCACCGGGTGAATTGTGTTTTCAGGGCATGGGGGGAGTTGCAAAGGGGGTTTGAGGTGTTGGCACCGGGTGAAATATGTTTTCAGGGCATGGGGGCAATTGAAAAGGGGGTTTGAGGTGCTAGCACCGGGTGAATTGTATTTTGAGGGCATGGGGGCAGTTGAAAAGGTGGTTTGAGGTGTTGGCACCGGGTGAAACGTGTTTTAAGGGCATGGGGGCAATTAGGGGGTTTCAGGTGTTGGCACTGGGTGAAATGTGTTTTTGGAGCATGTGGGTAGTTGAAAAGGGGGTTTGAAGTGTTGGCACCGGGTGAATTGTGTTTTGAGGGCATGGGGGCAGTTGAAAAGGGGGTTTGAGCTATTGGCACTGGGTGAAATGTGTTTTGAGGGCATGGGGGGAGTTGAAAGGGGGGTTTGAGGTGTTGGCACTGGGTGAATTGTGTTTTGACGGCATGGGAGCTGTTGAAAAGGGGGTCTGAGGTGTTGGCACTAGATGAATTGTGTTTTGAGGGCATGGGGGGAGTTGAAAAGGGGGTTTGAGGTGTTGGCACTCGGTGAAATGTGTTTTGAGGGCATGGGGGCAATTGAAATGGGTGTTTGAGGTGTTGGCACTGGGTGAAATGTGTTTTGACGGCATGGGGGCGCTTCCAAACGGGGCCTCAGGTGCTGGCACTGGGTGAAATGTGTTTTGAGGGGATGGGGGGAGTTGAAAAGGAGGTTTGAGGTGTTGGCACTGGGTGAAATGTGTTTTGAGGGCATGGGGGGGGTTGAAAAGGGGGTTTGAGGTGTTGGCGATGGGTGAACTGTGTTTTGAGGGCATGGGGGCAGTTGAAAAGGGTGTTTGAAGTGTTGGCACTGGGTGAAATCTGTTGTGAGGGCATGGGGGCAGTTGAAAAAGGGGTCTGAGGTGTTGGCACGGGTTGAAATGTGTTGTGAGGGCATGGGGGGAGTTGAAAAGGGGGTTTGAGGTGTTGGCACGGGTTGAAATGTGTTGTGAGGGCATGGGGGGAGTTGAAAACGGGGTTTGAGGTGTTGGCACGGGTTGAAATGTGTTTTGAGGGCATGGGGGGAGCTGAAAAGAGGGGTGTAGGCATCGGGTGAATTGTGTTTTGAGGGCATGGGGGGAGTTGAAAAGGGGGTTTGAGGTGTTGGCACTGGGTGAAATGTTCTTTCAGGGCACGGGGGCCGTTGAAAAGGGGGTTTGAGGTGTTGGCGATGGGTGAACTGTGTTTTGAGGGCATGGGGGCAGTTGAAAAGGGGGTTTGAGGTGTTGGCACTGGGTGAAATGTGTTTTGAGGGCATGGGGGCAGTTGAAAACGGGGTTTGAGGTGTTGGCACTGGGTGAGATGTGTTTTGAGGGCATGGGGGCAATCGAAATGGGTGTTTGAGGTGTTGGCACTGGGTGAAATGTGTTTTGAGGGCATGGGGGTAGCTGAAAACGGGGTTTGAGGTGTTGGCACTCGGTGAAATGTGTTTTGAGGGCATGGGGGGAGTTGCAAAGGGGGTTTGAGGTGTTGGCACCGGGTGAAATATGTTTTCAGGGCATGGGGGCAATTGAAAAGGGGGTTTGAGGTGCTAGCACCGGGTGAATTGTATTTTGAGGGCATGGGGGCAGTTGAAAAGGTGGTTTGAGGTGTTGGCACCGGGTGAAACGTGTTTTGAGGGCATGGGGGCAATTAGGGGGTTTCAGGTGTTGGCACTGGGTGAAATGTGTTTTTAGAGCATGTGGGTAGTTGAAAAGGGGGTTTGAAGTGTTAGCACCGGGTGAATTGTGTTTAGAGGGCATGGGGGCAGTTAAAAAGGGGGTTTGAGGTGTTGGCACTGCGTGAAATGTGTTTTGAGGGCATGGGGGCAGTTGAAAAGGGGGTCTGAGGTGTTGGCACTGGGTGAATTGTGTTTTGACGGCATGGGAGCTGTTGAAAAGGGGGTTTGTGGTGTTGGCACTAGATGAATTGTGTTTTGAGGGCATGGCGGGAGTTGAAAAGGGGGTTTGAGGTGTTGGCACTCGGTGAAATGTGTTTTGAGGGCATGGGGGCAATTGAAATGGGTGTTTGAGGTGTTGGCACTGGGTGAAATGTGTTTTGACGGCATGGGGGCGCTTGCAAACGGGGCTTCAGGTGCTGGCACTGGGTGAAATGTGTTTTGAGGGGATGGGGGGAGTTGAAAAGGAGGTTTGAGGTGTTGGCACTGGGTGAAATGTGTTTTGAGGGCATGGGGGGGGGTTGAAAAGGGGGTTTGAGGTGTTGGCGATGGGTGAACTATGTTTTGATGGCATGGGGGCTGTTGAAAAGGGGGTTTGAGGTGTTGGCACTGGGTGAAATGTGTTTTGAGGGCATGGGGGCAGTTGAAAAGGGGGTTTGAGGTGTTGACACTGGGTGAAATATGTTTTGAGGGCATGGGGGCAGTTGAAAAGGGGGTTTGAGGTGTTGGCACCGGTCGAATTGTGTTTTGAGGGCATGGGGGGAGTTGAAAAGGGGGTTTGAGGTGTTGGCACTGGGTGAAATGTGTTTTGAGGGCATGGGGGCTGTTGAAAAGAGGATTTGAGGTGTTGGCACCAGGTGAAATGTGTTTTGAGGGCATGGGGGCAGTTGAAAAGGGTGTTTGAAGTGTTGGCACTGGGTGAAATGTGTTTTGAGGGCATGGGGGCAGTTGAAAAGAGGGTTTGAGGTGTTGGCACGGGTTGAAATGTGTTGTGAGGGCATGGGGGGAGTTGAAAAGGGGGTCTGAGGTGTTGGCACGGGTTGAAATGTGTTGTGAGGGCATGTGGGGAGTTGAAAACGGGGTTTGAGGTGTTGGCACGGGTTGAAATGTGTTTTGAGGGCATGGGGGGAGCTGAAAAGGGGGGTGTAGGCATCGGGTGAATTGTTTTTTGAGGGCATGGGGGGAGTTGAAAAGGGGGTTTGAGGTGTTGGCACTGGGTGAAATGTGCTTTCAGGGCATGGGGGCCGTTGAAAAGGGGGTTTGAGGTGTAGGCACCGGGTGAAATGTGTTTTGAGGGCATGGGGGCAGTTGAAAAGGGGGTTTGAGGTGTTGGCACTGGGTGAAATGTGTTTTGAGGGCATGGGGGCAGTTGAAAACGGGGTTTGAGGTGTTGGCACTGGGTGAGATGTGTTTTGAGGGCATGGGGGCAATCGAAATGGCCGTTTGAGGTGTTGGCACTGGGTGAAATGTGTTTTGAGGGCATGGGGGTAGCTGAAAACGGGGTTTGAGGTGTTGGCACTCGGTGAAATGTGTTTTGAGGGCATGGGGCTAGTTGAAAAGGGGGTTTGAGGTGTTGGCACTGGGTGAAGTTTTGAGGGCATGGGGGGAGTTGAAAAGGGGGTTTGAGGTGTTGGCACTGGGTGAAATATGTTTTGAGGGCATGGGGGCAGTTGAAAAGGGGGTTTGAGGTGTTGGCACCGGTCGAATTGTGTTTTGAGGGCATGGGGGGGGTTGAAAAGGGGGTTTGAGGTGTTGGCACTGGGTGAAATGTGTTTTGAGGGCATGGGGGCTGTTGAAAAGAGGATTTGAGGTGTTGGCACCAGGTGAAATGTGTTTTGAGGGCATGGGGGCAGTTGAAAAGGGTGTTTGAAGTGTTGGCACTGGGTGAAATGTGTTTTGAGGGCATGGGGGCAGTTGAAAAGAGGGTTTGAGGTGTTGGCACGGGTTGAAATGTGTTGTGAGGGCATGGGGGGAGTTGAAAAGGGGGTCTGAGGTGTTGGCACGGGTTGAAATGTGTTGTGAGGGCATGTGGGGAGTTGAAAACGGGGTTTGAGGTGTTGGCACGGGTTGAAATGTGTTTTGAGGGCATGGGGGGAGCTGAAAAGGGGGGTGTAGGCATCGGGTGAATTGTTTTTTGAGGGCATGGGGGGAGTTGAAAAGGGGGTTTGAGGTGTTGGCACTGGGTGAAATGTGCTTTCAGGGCATGGGGGCCGTTGAAAAGGGGGTTTGAGCTGTAGGCACCGGGTGAAATGTGTTTTGAGGGCATGGGGGCAGTTGAAAAGGGGGTTTGAGGTGTTGGCACTGGGTGAAATGTGTTTTGAGGGCATGGGGGCAGTTGAAAACGGGGTTTGAGGTGTTGGCACTGGGTGAGATGTGTTTTGAGGGCATGGGGGCAATCGAAATGGCCGTTTGAGGTGTTGGCACTGGGTGAAATGTGTTTTGAGGGCATGGGGGTAGCTGAAAACGGGGTTTGAGGTGTTGGCACTCGGTGAAATGTGTTTTGAGGGCATGGGGCTAGTTGAAAAGGGGGTTTGAGGTGTTGGCACTGGGTGAAGTTTTGAGGGCATGGGGGGAGTTGAAAAGGGGGTTTGAGGTGTTGGCACTGGGTGAAATATGTTTTGAGGGCATGGGGGCAGTTGAAAAGGGGGTTTGAGGTGCTGGCACTGGGTGAAATGTGTTTTGAGGGCATGGGGGCAATTGAAAAGGGGGTTTGAGGTTTTGGCACGGGTTGAAATGTGTTGTGAGGGCATGGGGGGAGTTGAAAAGCGGGTTTGAGGTGTAGGCACCGGGTGAAATGTGTTTTCAGGGCATGGGGGGAGTTGAAAAGGGGGTTTCAGGTGTAGGCACCGGGTGAAATGTGTTGTGAGGGCATGGGGGCAGTTGAAAAGGGAGTTTGAGGTGTTGGCACGGGTTGAAATGTTTTGTGAGGGCATGGGGGGAGTTGAAAAGGGGGTTTGAGGTGTAGGCACCGGGTGAAATGTGTTTTCAGGGCATGGGGGGAGTTGAAAAGGGTGTTTGAAGTGTAGGCACCGGGTGAAATGTGTTGTGAGGGCATGGGGGGAGTTGAAAAGGGGGTTTGAGGTGTAGGCACCGGGTGAAATGTGCTTTCAGGGCATGGGGGGAGTTGAAAAGGGGGTTTGAGGTGTTGGCACTGGGTGAAATGTGTTTTGAGGGCACGGGGGCAGTTGAAAAGGGGGTTTGAGGTGTAGGCACGGGTTGAAATGTGTTGTGAGGGCATGGGGGCAGTTGAAAAGGGGGTTTGAGGTGTAGGCACCGGGTGAAATGTGTTTTCAGGGCATGGGGGCAGTTGAAAAGGGGGTTTGAGATGTTGGCACTGGGTGAAATGTGTTTTGAGGGCATGGGGGCAGTTGAAAAGGGGGTTTGAGGTGTTGGCTCTGCCATACCCAGACTTCCCCACCTACTCCCCGAAATGCACGAACAGGTGGGTCATGCTTATTCCTGTCCTTTCTCATGTGGCTGCGTCCAGGGGGAGCTGTGCTAATGTTGTTAATGTTTCCAGGTGGCCTGGAAACTATTGCACTGCGTCGATAATATGGGGAGTGTTGAAACTCCCGCAGCCACGCGACTCTTGCGACCCCGAGCTGGGAACTACATTCGTCCTTGGCCTGTGGGTTGCTTGTTTGCTGCCATCATAATTGTTATGAACAAAGTGACCTGTTCGCCTGGCAGCAGGGCAGGGCAGGTCGGCATGGCGCTTGGCAAAGGCACACCTACTCTTGCACAACCACGTCTTGTCTAAGAAAACCCCCACTACAGAGGAAACATCCTTAGCCCAACGGGCAGAGGGTTTTGGCTGTCATTGCCCCCGATCGCAGTGCAAAAACGTGTGCACGTGGATAGTGCATCGCTGCACCATGGGCGAGCTGTGCAACCATTGTCACCGTGGGAATATTGCTTAAACTGCGTGCTGGTCTCTGGAGGTGGAAATTGTTTGATGAAAGGCTGCAGCCCAGTGGCCCGTGACACAAGGAGGGGTAGAGATGTGCTTGAGGGGAAGATAATATGGGGGGTTGGGGTGGACATCAGCGGTTGGAAAAGCGGCCACGAGCCCAAACCCAAAAATGCATGTGCTCAAAGCTAAACGTCACCAAATGCAGTCGCCATAGGACAATGGGAGTAGGCACTCAGGAAAGCATTCGCTGCAGAATGACAGGAGTAGGCACGGTGTTTGTAGGCTCAGTTAGCGAGAGCAACATGACTGGGCATTTTGTTGGTATGTGCAGTGAGGGATCATGATGCTTGACCCAAGGGGTATGGGGAAAGAAGTAGTATTGGGCACGTGTAGTTTCACGCTGGTGGTGTGAAAACACTGCGTTCATCACATATGCCATAAGTCCCGTACCATGTACACAGGGGGGTGGGCTGCCAAGTTGCCACGTTGCATGACTGTGCGGCGCTTGCCCCCCTGCGGCGCCCAGTTTGGGTAACCTGCCTAATTGTGGAATATTGCAGTTTGTGCACTGTTGACCTAAGAACTGAAGTCCATGTGAGTTATATTGAAGTCGTTGCTGCTTGTTTTTTTCTATTGGTTTTGCATCCCATATCCGCACCCTGTGCATGGCAGAGGGTGGAACCACCTGCAGAACGAAGGGTGAGCAGCCAAGAACACAAATGCATAGTAACAAAACTAGTGAGTGTGGTACCGCCGCGATACAGAGTACGTTGCTTACTGGGCAGGGCGGCAGGCTGCTGGGTGTTGGCACTGGGTGAACTGTGTTTTGAGGGCATGGGGGCACTTGCAAACGGGGCTTCAGGTGCTGGCACCGGGTGAAATGTGTTTTGAGGGCATGGGGGGAGTTGAAAAGGGGGTTTGAGGTGTTGGCACCGGATGAAATGTGTTTTGAGGGCATGGGGGCAGTTGAAAAGGGGGTTTCAGGTGTTGGCACTGGGTGAATTGTGTTTTGAGGGCATGGGGGCAATTGAAAAGGGGGTTTGAGGTGTTGGCACTGGGTTAATTGTGTTTTGAGGGCATGGGGGCAGTTGAAAAGGGGGTTTGAGGTGTTGGCACTGGGTGAAATGTGTTTTTAGAGCATGGGGGCTGTTGAAAAGGGGGTTTGAAGTGTTGGCACCGGGTGAATTGTGTTTTGAGGGCATGGGGGTAGTTGCAAAGGGGGTTTGAGGTGTTGGCACTGGGTGAAATGTGTTTTGAGGGCATGGGGGCAATTGAAAAGGGGGTTTGAGGTGTTGGCACTGGGTTGAAATGTGTTTTGAGGGCATGGGGGGAGTTGAAAAGGGGGTTCGGGGTGTTGGCACCGGGTGAATTGTGTTTTGAGGGCATGGGGGGAGTTGAAAAGGGGGTTTCAGGTGTTGGCACCGGGTGAAATGTGCTTTTAGGGCATGGGGGCAGTTGAAAAGGGGGTTTGAGGTGTTGGCACTGGGTGAATTGTGTTTTGAGGGAATGGGGGGAGTTGAAAAGGGGGTTTCAGGTGTTGGCACCGGGTGAAATGTGCTTTTAGGGCATGGGGGCAGTTGAAAAGGGGGTTTGAGGTGTTGGCACTGGGTGAATTGTGTTTTGAGGGAATGGGGGGAGTTGAAAAGGGGGTTTGAGGTGTTGGCACTGGGTGAATTGTGTTTTGAGGGCATGGGGGCAGTTGAAAAGGGGGTTGGAGGTGTTGGCAAGGGTTGAAATGTGTTGTGAGGGCATGGGGGCTGTTGAAAAGGGGGTTTGAGGTGTTGGCACCGGGTGAATTGTGTTTTGAGGGCATGGGGGGAGTGGAAAAGGGGGTTTGAGGTGTGGACCTTGCTGAAGTATGTTTTGAGGGCATGGGGGCACTTGGAAACGGGATTTCAGGTGTTGGCACCGGGTGAAATGTGTTTTGAGGGCATGGGGCAGTTGAAAAGGGGCTTTGAGGTGTTGGCACTGGGTGAAATGTGTTTTGAGGGCATGGGGGTAGTTGAAAAGGGGGTCTGAGGTGTTGGCACTGGGTGAATTGTGTTGTGAGGGCATGGGGGCAGTTGAAAAGGGGGTTTGAGGTGTAGGCACTCGGTGAAATGTGTTTTGCGGGCATGGGGGCAGTTGAAAAGGGGTTTTGAGGTGTTGGCACTGGGTGAAATGTGTTTTTAGAGCATGGGGGCTGTTGAAAAGGGGGTTGGAAGTGTTGGCACTGGGTGAATTGTGTTTTGAGGGCATGGGGGCAGTTGCAAAGGGGGTTTGAGGTGTTGGCACTGGGTGAAATGTGTTTTGAGGGCATGGGGGCAATTGAAAAGGGTGTTTGAAGTGTTGGCACGGGTTGAAATGTGTTGTGAGGGCATGGGGGCACTTGCAAAGGGGGTTTCAGGCGTGCACCTGGCTGAAGTATGTTTTGAGGCCATGGGGGGAGTGGAAAAGGGGGTTTGAGGTGTTGGCACTGGGTGAAATGTGTTTTGAGGGCATTGGGGAGTTGAAAAGGGGGTTTGAGGTGTTGGCACTGGGTGAAATGTGTTTTGAGGGCATGGGGGTAGTTGAAAAGGGGGTTTGAGGTGTTGGCACTGGGTGAAATGTGCCTTGAGGGCATGGGGGCAATTGAAAAGGGGGTTTGAGGTGTTGGCACTGGGTGAAATGTGTTTTGAGGGCATGGGGGCAATTGAAAAGGGGGTTTGAGGTGTTGGCACTGGGTGAAATGTGTTTTGAGGGCATGGGGGTAGTTGAAAAGGGGGTTTGAGGTGTTGGCACTGGGTGAAATGTGTTTTGAGGGCATGGGGGCAGTTGAAAAGGGGGTTTGAGGTGTTGGCACTGGGTGAAATGTGCCTTGAGGGCATGGGGGCAATTGAAAAGGTGGTTTGAAGTGTTGGCACGGGTTGAAATGTGTTTTGAGGGCATGGGGGCAGTTGAAAAGGGGGTTTGAGGTGTTGGCACTGGGTGAAATGTGTTTTGAGGGCATGGGCGTAGTTGAAAAGGGGGTTTGAGGTGTTGGCACGGGTTGAAATGTGTTTTCAGGGCATGGGGGTAGTTGAAAAGGGGGTTTGAGGTGTTGGCACTGGGTGAAATGTGCCTTGAGGGCATGGGGGCAATTGAAAAGGGGTTTTGAGGTGTTGGCACTGGGTGAAATGTGTTTTGAGAGCATGGGGGCAATTGAAAAGGGGGTTTGAGGTGTTGGCACTGGGTGAAATGTGTTTTGAGGGCATGGGGGCAGTTGAAAAGGGGGTTTGAGGTGTTGGCACGGGTTGAAATGTGTTTTGAGGGCATGGGGGGAGTTGAAAAGGGGGTTTGAGGTGTTGGCACTGGGTGAAATTTGTTTTGAGGGCATGGGGGCAATTGAAAAGGGGGTTGGAGGTGTTGGCACTGGGTGAAATGTGTTTTGAGGGCATGGGGGTAGTTGAAAAGGGGGTTTGAGGTGTTGGCACTGGGTGAAATGTGCCTTGAGGGCATGGGGGCAATTGAAAAGGGGGTTTGAAGTGTTGGCACGGGTTGAAATGTGTTTTGAGGGCATGGGGGGAGTTGAAAAGGGGGTTTGAGGTGTTGGCACTGGGTGAAATGTGTTTTGAGGGCATGGGGGGAGTTGAAAAGGGGGTTTGAGGTGTAGGCACTGGGTGAAATGTGCTTTCAGGGCATGGGGGCAGTTGAAAAGGGGGTTTGAGGTGTTGGCACTGGGTTGAAATGTGTTTTGAGGGCATGGGGGCAATTGGAAAGGGGGTTTGAGGTGTTTGCACTGGGTGAAATGTGTTTTGAGGGCATTGGGGGGGGTTGCAAAGGGGGTTCGAGGTGTTGGCACTGGATGAAATGTGTATTGAGGGCATTGGGGGGGGTTGCAAAGGGGGTTTGAGGTGTTGGCACTGGGTGAAGCGTGTTTTGAGGGCATGGGGGCAGTTGAAAAGGGGGTTTGAGGTGTTGGCACTGGGTGAAATGTGTTTTGAGGGCATTGGGCGAGTTGAAAAGGGGGTTTGAGGTGTTGGCACTGGGTGAAATGTGTTTTGAGGGCATGGGGGGAGTTGAAAAGGGGGTTTGGGGTGTTGGCACTGGGTGAAATGTGTTGTGAGCGCATGGGGGCAGTTGAAAAGGGGGTTTGAGGTGTTGGCACGGGTTGAAATGTGTTTTGAGGGCATGGGGGGAGTTGAAAAGGGGGTTTGAGGTGTAGGCACTAGGTGAAATGTGTTTTGAGGGCATGGGGGCAGTTGAAAAGGGGGTTTGAGGTGTAGGCACTCGGTGAAATGTGTTTTGAGGGCATGGGGGCAGTTGAAAAGGGGGTTTGAGGTGTTGGCACTGGGTGAAATGTGTTTTTAGAGCATGGGGGCTGTTGAAAAGGGGGTTGGAAGTGTTGGCACCGGGTGAATTGTGTTTTGAGGGCATGGGGGCAGTTGCAAAGGGGGTTTGAGGTGTTGGCACTGGGTGAAATGTGTTTTGAGGGCATGGGGGCAATTGAAAAGGGGGTTTGAAGTGTTGGCACGGGTTGAAATGTGTTGTGAGGGCATGGGGGCACTTGCAAAGGGGGTTTCAGGCGTGCACCTGGCTGAAGTATGCTTTGAGGGCATGGGGGGAGTTGAAAAGGGGGTTTGAGGTGTTGGCACTGGGTGAAATGTGTTTTGAGGGCATGGGGGTAGTTGAAAAGGGGGTTTGAGGTGTTGGCACTGGGTGAAATGTGCCTTGAGGGCATGGGGGCAATTGAAAAGGGGGTTTGAGGTGTTGGCACTGGGTGAAATGTGTTTTGAGGGCATGGGGGCAATTGAAAAGGGGGTTGGAGGTGTTGGCACGGGGTGAAATGTGTTTTGAGGGCATGGGGGTAGTTGAAAAGGGGGTTTGAGGTGTTGGCACTGGGTGAAATGTGTTTTGAGGGCATGGGGGCAGTTGAAAAGGGGGTTTGAGGTGTTGGCACTGGGTGAAATGTGCCTTGAGGGCATGGGGGCAATTGAAAAGGTGGTTTGAAGTGTTGGCACGGGTTGAAATGTGTTTTGAGGGCATGGGGGCAGTTGAAAAGGGGGTTTGAGGTGTTGGCACTGGGTGAAATGTCTTTTGAGGGCATGGGGGTAGTTGAAAAGGGGGTTTGAGGTGTTGGCACGGGTTGAAATGTGTTTTGAGGGCATGGGGGTAGTTGAAAAGGGGGTTTGAGGTGTTGGCACTGGGTGAAATGTGCCTTGAGGGCATGGGGGCAATTGAAAAGGGGTTTTGAGGTGTTGGCACTGGGTGAAATGTGTTTTGAGAGCATGGGGGCAGTTGAAAAGGGGGTTTGAGGTGTTGGCACTGGGTGAAATGTGTTTTGAGGGCATGGGGGCAGTTGAAAAGGGGGTTTGAGGTGTTGGCACGGGTTGAAATGTGTTTTGAGGGCATGGGGGGAGTTGAAAAGGGGGTTTGAGGTGTTGGCACTGGGTGAAATGTGTTTTGAGGGCATGGGGGCAATTGAAAAGGGGGTTTGAGGTGTTGGCACTGGGTGAAATGTGTTTTGAGGGCATGGGGGTAGTTGAAAAGGGGGTTTGAGGTGTTGGCACTGGGTGAAATGTGCCTTGAGGGCGTGGGGGCAATTGAAAAGGGGGTTTGAAGTGTTGGCACGGGTTGAAATGTGTTTTGAGGGCATGGGGGGAGTTGAAAAGGGGGTTTGAGGTGTTGGCACTGGGTGAAATGTGTTTTGAGGGCATGGGGGGAGTTGAAAAGGGGGTTTGAGGTGTAGGCACTGGGTGAAATGTGTTTTCAGGGCATGGGGGCAATTGAAAAGGGTGTTTGAGGTGTTGGCACTGGGTGAATTGTGTTTTGAGGGCATTGGGGGATTTGAAAAGGGGGTTTGAGGTGTAGGCACCGGGTGAAATGTGTTTTGAGGGCATGGGGGGAGTTGAAAAGGGGGTTTGAGGTGTTGGCACTGGGTGAAGCGTGTTTTGAGGGCATGGGGGCAGTTGAAAAGGGGGTTTGAGGTGTTGGCACTGGGTGAAATGTGTTTTGAGGGCATTGGGGGGGGTTGCAAAGGGGGTTCGAGGTGTTGGCACTGGATGAAACGTGTATTGAGGGCATTGGGGGGGGTTGCAAACGGGGTTTGAGGTGTTGGCACTGGGTGAAGCGTGTTTTGAGGGCATGGGGGCAGTTGAAAAGGGGGTTTGAGGTGTTGGCACTGGGTGAAATGTGTTTTGAGGGCATGGGGGCAATTGGAAAGGGGGTTTGAGGTGTTGGCACTGGGTGAAATGTGTTTTGAGGGCATTGGGGGGGGTTGCAAAGGGGGTTCGAGGTGTTGGCACTGGATGAAACGTGTATTGAGGGCATTGGGGGGGGTTGCAAACGGGGTTTGAGGTGTTGGCACTGGGTGAAGCGTGTTTTGAGGGCATGGGGGCAGTTGAAAAGGGGGTTTGAGGTGTTGGCACTGGGTGAAATGTGTTTTGAGGGCATTGGGGGAGTTGAAAAGGGGGTTTGAGGTGTTGGCACTGGGTGAAATGTGTTTTGAGGGCATGGGGGTAGTTGAAAAGGGGGTTTGAGGTGTTGGCACTGGGTGAAATGTGCCTTGAGGGCATGGGGGCAATTGAAAAGGGGGTTTGAAGTGTTGGCACGGGTTTAAATGTGTTTTGAGGGCATGCGGGGAGTTGAAAAGGGGGTTTGAGGTGTTGGCACTGGGTGAAATGTGTTTTGAGGGCATGGGGGGAGTTTAAAAGGGGGTTTGAGGTGTTGGCACTGGGTGAAATGTGTTTTCAGGGCATGGGGGCAATTGAAAAGGGTGTTTGAGGTGTTGGCACTGGGTGAATTGTGTTTTGAGGGCATTGGGGGATTTGAAAAGGGGGTTTGAGGTGTAGGCACCGGGTGAAATGTGTTTTGAGGGCATGGGGGGAGTTGAAAAGGGGGTTTGAAGTGTTGGCACTGGGTGAAGCGTGTTTTGAGGGCATGGGGGCAGTTGAAAAGGGGGTTTGAGGTGTTGGCACTGGGTGAAATGTGTTTTGAGGGCATTGGGGGGGGTTGCAAAGGGGGTTCGAGGTGTTGGCACTGGATGAAATGTGTATTGAGGGCATTGGGGGGGGTTGCAAACGGGGTTTGAGGTGTTGGCACTGGGTGAAATGTGCCTTGAGGGCATGGGGGCAGTTGAAAAGGGGGTTTGAGGTGTTGGCACTGGGTTGAAATGTGTTTTGAGGGCATTGGGGGGGGTTGCAAAGGGGGTTCGAGGTGTTGGCACTGGATGAAATGTGTATTCAGGGCATTGGGGGGGGTTGCAAACGGGGTTTGAGGTGTTGGCACTGGGTGAAGCGTGTTTTGAGGGCATGGGGGCAGTTGAAAAGGGGGTTTGAGGTGTTGGCACTGGGTGAAATGTGTTTTGAGGGCATTGGGGGAGTTGAAAAGGGGGTTTGAGGTGTTGGCACTGGGTGAAATGTGTTTTGAGGGCATGGGGGTAGTTGAAAAGGGGGTTTGAGGTGTTGGCACTGGGTGAAATGTGCCTTGAGGGCATGGGGGCAATTGAAAAGGGGGTTTGAGGTGTTGGCACTGGGTGAAATGTGTTTTGAGGGCATGGGGGGAGTTGAAAAGGGGGTTTCAGGTGTTGGCACTGGGTGAAATGTGTTTTGAGGGCATGGGGGCAGTTGAAAAGGGGGTTTGAGGTGTTGGCACTGGGTGAAATGTGCCTTGAGGGCATGGGGGGAGTTGAAAAGGGGGTTTGAGGTGTTGGCACGGGTTGAAATGTGTTTTGAGGGCATGGGGGGAGTTGAAAAGGGGGTTTGAGGTGTAGGCACCGGGTGAATTGTGTTTTGAGGGCATGGGGGGAGTTGAAAAGGGGGTTTCAGGTGTTGGCACTGGGTGAAATGTGTTTTGAGCGCATGGGGGCAGTTGAAAAGGGGGTTTGAGGTGTTGGCACTGGGTGAAATGTGTTTTGAGGGCATGGGGGCAGTTGAAAAGGGGGTTTCAGGTGTTGGCACCGGGTGAATTGTGTTTTGAGGGTATGGGGGCAGTTGAAAAGGGGGTTCGAGCTGTTGGCACGGGTTGAAATGTGTTGTGAGGGCATGGGGGCAGTTGAAAGCTATTTAAGGTGTTGGCACTGGGTGAATTGTGTTGTGAGGGCATGGGAGGAGTTGAAAAGGGGGTTTGAGGTGTTGGCACCGGGTGAAATGTGTTTTGAGGGCATGGGGGGAGTTGAAAAGGGGGTTTGAGGTGTTGGCACTGGGTGAATTGTGTTTTGAGGGCATGGGGGTAGTTGCAAAGGGGGTTTGAGGTGTTGGAACTGGGTGAAATGTGTTTTGAGGGCATGGGGGCAATTGAAAAGGGGGTTTGAAGTGTTGGCACGGGTTGAAATGTGTTGTGAGGGCATGGGGGCACTTGCAAAGCGGGTTTCAGGCGTGCACCTGGATGAAGTATGTTTTGAGGGCATGGGGGGAGTTGAAAAGGGGGTTGGAGGTGTTGGCACTGCGTGAAATGTGTTTTGAGGGCATGGGGGGAGTTGAAAAGGGGGTTTGAGGTGTTGGCACTGGGTGAAATGTGTTTTGAGAGCATGGGGGCAGTTGAAAAGGGGGTTTGAGGTGTTGGCACTGGGTGAAATGTGTTGTGAGGGCATGGGGGCAATTGAAAAGGGGGTTTGAGGTGTTGGCACTGGGTGAAATGTGTTTTGAGGGCATGGGGGCAGTTGAAAAGGGGGTTTGAGGTGTTGGCACGGGTTGAAATGTGTTTTCGGGGCATGGGGGCAAATGAAAAGGAAGTTTCAGGTGTTGGCACCGGGTGAAATGTGTTTTGAGGGCATTGGGGGAGTTGAAAAGGGGGTTTGAGGTGTTGGCACTGGTTGAAATGTGTTTTCGGGGCATGGGGGCAAATGAAAAGGAAGTTTCAGGTGTTGGCACTGGGTGAATTGTGTTTTGAGGGCATGGGGGCAGTTGCAAAGGGGGTTTGAGGTGCTGGCACTGGGTGAAATGTGTTTTGAGGGCATGGGGGGAGTTGAAAAGGGGGTTTGATGTGCTGGCACTAGATGAATTGTGTTTTGAGGGCATGGGGGAAGTTGAAAAGGGGTTTGAGGTGTTGGCACGGGTTGAAATGTGTTTTGAGGGCATGGGGGCAGTTGAAAAGGGGGTTTGAGGTGTTGGCACTGTGTCAAATGTGTTTTGAGGGCATGGGGGCAGTTACAAAGGGGGTTTGAGGTGTTGGAACGGGTTGAGATGTGTTGTGAGGGCATGGGGGCAGTTGAAAAGGGGGTTTGAGGTGTAGGCCATAGGTGAATTGTGTTTTGAGGGCGGGGGGGGGGGTTGAAAAGAGGGTTTGAGGTGTTGGCACTGGGTGAAATGTGTTTTGAGGGCATGGGGGCTGTTGAAAAGGGTGGTTGAGGTGTTGGCACCGGGTTGAAATGTGTTTTGAGGGCATGGGGGCAGTTGAAAAGGGGGTCTGAGGTGCTGGCACTGGGTGAAATATGTTGTGAGCGCATGGGGGGAGTTGAAAAGTGGGTTTGAGGTGTTGGCACTGGGTGAAAAATGTTTTCAGGGCATGGGGGCAGTTGAAGAGGGGGTTTGAGGTGTTGGCACCGGGTGAAATATGTTTTGAGGGCATGGGGGCTGTTGAAAAGGGGGGTTTGAGGTGTTGGCACTGGGTGAAATATGTTTTCAGGGCATGGGGGCAGTTGAAAAGGGGGTTTGAGGTGTTGGCACCGGGTGAAATATGTTTTGAGGGCATGGGGGCAGTTGAAAAGGGGGTCTGAGGTGTTGGCACTGGGTGAATCGTGTTTTGAGGGCATGGGGGTAGTTGAAAAGGGGGTTTGAGGTGTTGGCACCGGGTGAAATGTGTTTTGAGGGCATGGGGGCAGTTGAAAAGGGGGTTTGAGGCGTTGGCACCGGGTGAATTGTGTTTTGAGGGCATGGGGGCAGTTGAAAAGGGGGTTTGAGGTGTTGGCACTGGGTGAAATGTGTTGTGAGGGCATGGGGGGAGTTGAAAAGGGGGTTTGAGGTGTTGGCACTAGATGAATTGTGTTTTGAGGGCATGGGGGAAGTTCAAAAGGGGGTTTGAGGTGTTGGCACGGGTTGAAATGTGTTTTGAGGGCATGGGGGCAATTGAAAAGGGGGTCTGAGGTGCTGGCACTGGGTGAAATATGTTGTGAGCGCAGGGGGGCACTTGCAAAGGGGGTTTGAGGTGTTGGCACGGGTTGAAATGTGTTGTGAGGGCATGGGGGCAGTTGAAAAGGGGGTTTGAGGTGTAGGCACTAGGTGAAATGTGTTTTGAGGGCATGGGGGGAGTTGAAAAGGGGGTTTGAGGTGTTGGCACTGGGTGAAATGAGTTTTGAGGGCATGGGGGCAGTTGAAAAGGGTGGTTGAGGTGTTGGCACCGGGTGAAATGTGCTTTGAGGGCATGGGGGGAGTTGAAAAGGGGGTTTGAGGTGTCCGCACTGGGTGAAATATGTTTTGAGGGCATGGGGGCAGTTGAAAAGGGGGTTGGAGGTGTTGGCACCGGATGAATTGTGTTTTGAGGGCATGGGGGCAGTTGAAAAGGGGGTTTGAGGTGTTGGCACTGTGTCAAATGTGTTTTGAGGGCATGGGGGCAGTTACAAAGGGGGTTTGAGGTGTTGGCACTGGGTGAATTGTGTTTTGAGGGCATGGGGGTAGTTGAAAAGTGGGTTTGAGGTGTTGGCACCGGGTGAAATGTGTTTTGAGGGCATGGGGGCAGTTGAAAAGGGGGTTTGAGGTGTTGGCACTGGGTGAAATGTGTTGTGAGGGCATGGGGGGAGTTGAAAAGGGGGTTTGAGGTGTTGGCACTAGATGAATTGTGTTTTGAGGGCATGGGGGAAGTTGAAAAGGGGGTTTGAGGTGTTGGCACGGGTTGAAATGTGTTTTGAGGGCATGGGGGCAGTTGAAAAGGGGGTCTGAGGTGCTGGCACTGGGTGAAATATGTTGTGAGCGCATGGGGGCACTTGCAAGGGGGGTTTGAGGTGTTGGCACGGGTTGAAATGTGTTGTGAGGGCATGGGGGCAGTTGAAAAGGGGGTTCGAGGTGTAGGCACTAGGTGAAATGTGTTTTGAGGGCATGGGGGGAGTTGAAAAGGGGGTTTGAGGTGTTGGCACTGGGTGAAATGAGTTTTGAGGGCATGGGGGCAGTTGAAAAGGGTGGTTGAGGTGTTGGCACCGGGTGAAATGTGCTTTGAGGGCATGGGGGGAGTTGAAAAGGGGGTTTCAGGTGTTGGCACCGGCTGAAATATGTTTTCAGGGCATGGGGGCAGTTGAAAAGGGGGTTGGAGGTGTTGGCACCGGATGAATTGTGTTTTGAGGGCATGGGGGCAGTTGAAAAGGGGGTTTGAGGTGTTGGCACGGGGTGAAAGGTGTTGTGAGGGCATGGGGGCTGTTGAAAAGGTGGTTTGAAGTGTTGGCACTGGGTGAATTGTGTTTTGAGGGCATGGAAGCAGTTGAAAAGGGGGTTCGAGGTGTTGGCACTGGGTGAAATGTGTTTTGAGGGCATGGGGGCAGTTGAAAAGGGGGTCTGAGGTGTTGGCACTGGGTGAATTGTGTTTTGAGGGCATGGGGGGAGTTGAAAAGGGGGTTTGAGGTGTTGACACTGGGTGAAATGTGTTTTGAGGGCATGGGGGCAATTGAAAAGGGGGTTTGAGGTGTTGGCACTGGGTGAATTGTGTTTTGAGGGCATGCGGGCAATTGAAATGGGTGTTTGAGGTGTTGGCACTGGGTGAAATGTGTTTTGAGGGCATGGGGGGAGTTGAAAAGGGGGTTTGAGGTGTTGGCACTGGGTGAAATGAGAGGAGGATTGCGTCACTGTGTACAAATATATCCGCTGTTATGCCGTCGCTCTTCTCAAAGCAGTTTGCATCGCACTGTCATCTGGCAGGTTTTCATTCGGTGTAAACCAAAATGGGGGCCAAGGTGGCGAAACTCTTGACGGAGACCCGAACATACAATCACCAGTGGAGTGATGAGGTATTTGGGGTGGGGATGCTGATGCAGTGCAGTGATCGACCGGAATTGCTTGGGCAATCGTGCAAGTTGCCTTTCACGGTCGCGTCATCCTCGCACAGGTGGATGCAACCTTTGCGAAGCACGGACCTCAGGACTCGGATCGAATGTCACTCCCCAATCAGCCCAACTAATTCAAGAGCTGGCAGAATACATGGTCCAACAAGTATGCCCAGCGGACGTGAGGCGTTATGGCTGACGTTGTGTGTTCAAAGTCGGGAAAGCTGGACCGGACCCTATTGGTGTGGTGCTGTGTTATGGTGTTACCTTTTTGTGTAGGGCGGCTGGAAAGTCGGATTTTCCGGTCCAAATCCTGCTTTCAGCCTCGTCGGCAGTTTTGTCTGCGAGGGTTGCGAGGCCCCATAAGTGACAGGCAGAGGTGTGAGATTAGCCGAGGACAACTACTCAGCAGGCAGCACCCATGGGACCAAGGCAGATGCTGCCCCAAGGAGATATGCCAAATAGGCAACCAACTCAGAAGGATCGAGACGCCGTGATCAGCTGGAGTGCACCCCTTGAGAGAAACAGAAAACAAAACAAAACAGCAAGGAGAAGCTTAACTGCTGTTGACGATTCCACATGCCCCAGCCCCAGTCGCTTGCAGCTTGCTGCAATTTTTTGTTTTTAGTTGCAAATGCTCCAACTCACATGGCAAGTGATGCAGATGGCGACATCCTCAATCACCATATCAGCGGAGAACGAAGTCAAACGCGTGGAGGATAACATTGATGACGACGATCAGAAATACAGGTGCGCCCCTCCTCCCCCCCAAACCACCCCACATCCAACCATGCACAGCCCCCAACCCTCCAATATGCAGTTCTGAGTGCACTGAATCACCGGTTTCTGGATTTGGGTTTTGGTAACCCACTGAGGGCTCTGTCTGTTGCAGCACTCGTGCCTCGCTTGCCTGGATTGAACATAGCAGCACGAGCGGCGCGAGCCCCTTTTGCATCCATGTTCTTGCAGCAGTTCGAAGATACGATGGGCGTGGCGTGACCGGAGGCCGAGGCCTGGGGGCCGCTTGACGTGAGCCGGGGGGTGCTTATTGGCCAACGGGACTTGGGGGGGTGGCTGTTCTGGAATTTCGGGTGTCCCAAGAATGTCCCACCCAACGCGGGGCACTTGCCCAGGCTTGGGCAACGCCCGGAGTGCGGGCTTTGCTGCTGAGTCGGGGATTTGCACGACCTCAATATCTGGAGCCCCCTGGCAACGCCCGTGTGTGCCCATGTGTACATTAATCAGCCCGTTGTGTCTGCCGCCCCGCCCAGCACGTTGAGGACGGTGGTGCGGGCATTGCGGGTAAACACCCCTTTGTCAGAACAACAGGAGGCGTTGCTTGCGTCATTTTCGGTGGTTGCGAATTGAGCCCATTTCTTGCAGCCGTTAATTCACTGTCATGGCATTTTGGGGTGCCTTTGGGGGTGGCAGTTGCCAGCTGCAATTTACATGTGTCAGCTGAACTAACCAAGTGCGCTGTCCGTTGCGTGGTAGCCATGGGGCAGTGTTCTGGAGTGTTGGAATGCTCTTTTTTTCAGTGATATGTGAATACAGCCCACGAACGCAAAGACCCTTCATCTTGTGCCATGACAGGAACTGCAACAAACAGTGGAACAGTGGGCGAATGTGAAATGGGGACACAAAACACGACACTGCTACGTTGCATCCACATTTTGCAGCAACCGAAATCTGTCCAACCCCCACGGGAGTGGGGGAGGGTCTGGGACACCCACCCACCCTGGCTTCAAGCTGGGTGGGTGGGTCTTTGACATCCCCTGTTGCCATGGCCAGACTATGGCTTGAGGTGGCATGACTTGGGTGGGGCCTGGGGTTGTCTGGTGGGCTCGGCCATCGTTTTGGCAGAGTTTTCGAACCATTCGGGGGGATTTTCTGCAAAAAGTGCAAGTGATTCCATTTCACGCGGAGGGACAGTTGTGCTGAACAACAAAAAAAATAGCCACCTGCAGTTCAGGTGCCTTCCAGACCGAGCTCCACTCAATCACGTGGGAAAAAGCGAATTCCAGATTGGCTTCTGCAGATCAGTGTTGCTCTGTGCCCTGATCCAGATCTTTTGAGAGGTACACCCTGGTCTCCTTGTGTGCAGTAAAAACGAACTCCGCACGCAGTTGGACATGCTTCTACTGGGCACATCGAGTATCAAGCGTAGCACAGGCAAGAAACGAAGGCATGTTTGTTGTCTGCGTGTATGCCGTGCCTCCGGTCGGCTGCATACAGTACAGTAATGGCGCTACGTGAACGTGACGTGCACATTTCGCCGAACACAGGCCCCCGCGTGGCGCGCGTGCAAGCATAGAGGAGGAGGGCGTTGTGGAGGTTCTGGACGGAGGTGCCATTCGCAAGTTTGTGGAGGACGCCCAGGAGTTCGAAAAGGCGATGAAGGCAAAGTTCAAGTGTGTGACCATTGTATTTCTTCTCTAGCACCGAAAGTGTATTTGCTGCGTCGGTCTCGGAAGTATTGTTAGCATCCTACAGGACACGGCATGCCACGTTCATTTCAACGTCATATTCTGGGTCTTAGGGAGATCGATGTCGAAAGTACTGGCTCACTCACAAGATCACAGATGGTTCCTGTAATCCTGGAGCTTGCAGAGGTCTTGCCCTTACCTGCGGGCTCCCAATGCCGTCGCTTTTATGGTGGGACGATGGCACTTCTGCCGGGGCACATCATTAGAGTGCACGCTTCGGAGGGGAATTTACAGTTGGTACAGATTGCAAACGCATGATACACAGAGGCCGGCTTTATGTGGGTTCTCCCAGCGATGCGCCGGGATTCCGTGCATTGTGCAACGGCTTTGACGAACAAATTCGCAGGGGTGGCTCGTCGGTGGGGCATGTTTTCTTTGCATGGAGCCTCGTGCATAATCGGTTGCCTGGAGGCGATGTTCAGGACTTGCGGTATCGCTTCACGGAGCGACTGAGGAATCCGCATGAAATCAAGAGTTTATGTGCGAATGGATGCCACGTTTGTGCCCCGGCTACACTTCTGAGCTGTTTCCAATCCGGTCATATTTCTGCACGGGAGCTCGCATGGGCCCAACGCGTGTTCGCTCATGTCGGTTTGCTTTTCGTTGCACACAAAGTTGGATAGGTGGGCGCGTGTTGCGTGATGCCAGCCAACCGGCACCGCAAATTCACATCTGGTGCCACCATCTCGAAACGCTTTACGCACGCTTTGTATGTACTTCGCGCCCCGCGCGGCAAGAACCCTCGTGGGCATGTTCATACGCGCATATGTTTGGACAGCGCATGACGTGATAGGTGAGGTCATATTGAGGGTGAGGCACCTCTTTTTCTCCGTGGCGGGTTTCAAGCACACTTTCAAGCACGTCCAGCTGCTGGAAATGTCTGCAGGACGTCGACAACCACTGCAGGACGTCGTCAACCACTGCTGGACGTCGTCACGCTTTTTCTTGCTCTGTTTCGAAGGATAATTCAGCACCAAAGTTGCAGCCCCAACGCATACCCTAAGCAACTTCTGCCCATTTCATTGTCCTGTGTACATTTTCCACTTTGTGCATATTCTCCATTGTACCCGATCGTGTATGTCCAGAAGGTCTGAAAGCAGAGTCTCATGCTAGTTTTGATCCCTGCTATCCAAACGAGCGCCCTACCGCTGGGTGCTGGGATTGTAAGGCATGACGGCGCCCACGAATGCCAATTTGGGTAGTCAAGGAAAAACAGCAGAAAACGCCCCTACGGAAACAGAAAGCGCGAACCTACAAAAAAAGCAATAAAAATTGTCGGGGCAGTGAAACCTGGACGGCCATCAACAACCAGGTCAATAAACCAGCCATGGCACGATACAAAGCCACAGGGGGGGTCGTATATTGTTGGCATGCAACAAGTTGAAAAGGGGGTTTGAGGTGTTAACATTGGGTGAAATGGGTTTTGAGGGCATGGGGGGGGGGTTGAAAAGGGGGTTTGAGGTGTTGGCACTGGGTGAAATGTGTTTGGAGGGCATGGGGGCAATTGAAAAGGTGGTTTGAGGTGTTGGCGGCGGGTGAAAGGTGTCATGGGGGGAGTTGAAAAGGGGGTTTGAGGTGTTGGCACTGGGTGAAATGTGTTTTGAGGGCATGGGGGGAGCTGAAAAAGTGGTTTGAGGTGTTGGCACTGGGTGAACTGTGTTTTGAGGGCATGGGGGCAATTGAAAAGGGGGTTTGAAGTGTTGGCACTGGGTGAATTGTGTTTTGAGGGCATGGGGGCAGTTGCAAAGGGGGTTTGAGGTGTTGGCACTGGGTGAAATGTGTTTTGAGGGCATGGGGCTAGTTGAAAAGGGGGTTTGAAGTGTTGGCACTAGGTGAATTGTGTTTTGAGGGCATGGGGGCAGTTGCAAAGGGGGTTTGAGGTGTTGGCACTGGGTGAAATGTGTTGTGAGCGCATGGGGGGAGTTGAAATGCGTGTTTGAGGTGTTGGCACTAGATGAATTGTGTTTTGAGGGCATGGGGGAAGTTGAAAAGGGGGTTTGAGGTGTTGGCACGGGTGGAAATGTGTTTTGAGGGCATGGGGGCAGTTGAAAAGGGGGTTTGAGGTGTTGGCACTGGGTGAAATGTGTTGTGAGCGCATGGGGGCAATTGAAAAGGGGGTTTGAGGTGTTGGCACGGGTTCAAATGTGTTGGGGGGCATGGGGGGAGTTGAAAAGGGGGTTTGAGGTGTAGGCACCGGGTGAAATGTGTTTTGAGGGCATGGGGGGAGTTGAAAAGGTGGTTTGAGGTGTTGGCACCGGGTGAAATGTGCTTTCAGGGCATGGGGGCTGTTGAAAAGGGGGTTTGAGGTGTTGGCACTGGGTGAAATGTGCCTTGAGGGCATGGGGGCAATTGAAAAGGGTGGTTGAGGTGTTGGCACCGGGTGAAATGTGTTTTGAGGGCATGGGGGGAGTTGAAAAGGGGGTTTCGGGTGTTGGCACCGGGTGAAATGTGCTTTGAGGTCATGGGGGCAGTTGAAAAGGGGGTTTCAGGTGTTGGCACCGGGTGAAATGTGTTTTCAGGGCATGGGGGCAATTGAAAAGGGGGTTTGAGGTGTTGGCACTGGGTGAAATATGTTTTGAGGGTATGGGGGCAGTTGAAAGGGGGGTCTGGGGTGTTGGCACCGGGTGAATTGTGTTTTGAGGGCATGGGGGCAGTTGAAAAGGTGGTTTGAGGTGTTGGCACCGGGTGAAATGTGTTTTGAGGGCATGGGGGCAGTTGCAAAGGGGGTTTGAGGTGTGGACCTGGGTGAAGTATGTTTTGAGGGCATTGGGGCACTTGCAAAGGGGGTTTGAGGTGTTGGCACCGGGTGAAATATGTTTTGAGGGCATGGGGGGAGTTAAAAGGGGGGGTTTGAGGTGTTGGCACCGGGTGAAATGTGTTTTGAGGGCATGGGGGGAGTTGAAAAGGTGGTTTGAGGTGTTGGACCCGGGTGAAATGTGTTTTGAGGGCATGGGGGCTGTTGAAAAGGGGGTTTGAAGTGTTGGCAACGGGTGAATTGTGTTTTGAGGGCATGGGGGCAGTTGCAAAGGGGGTTTGAGGTGTTGGCACTGGGTGAAATGTGTTGTGAGGGCATGGGGGGAGTTGAAATGCGTGTGTGAGGTGTTGGCACTAGATGAATTGTGTTTTGAGGGCATGGGGGAGGTTGAAAAGGGGGTTTGAGGTGTTGGCACGGGTGGAAATGTGTTTTGAGGGCATGGGGGCAGTTGAAAAGGGGGTTTGAGGTGTTGGCACTGGGTGAAATGTGTTGTGAGCGCATGGGGGCAATTGAAAAGGGGGTTTGAGGTGTTGGCACTGGGTGAAATGTGTTGTGAAGGCATGGGGGGAGTTGAAAAGGGGGTTTGAGGTGTTGGCACCGGTTGAAATGTGCTTTCAGGGCATGGGGGCTGTTGAAAAGGGGGTTTGAGGTGTTGGCACTGGGTGAAATGTGTTTTGAGGGCATGGGGGCAATTGAAAAGGGTGGTTGAGGTGTTGGCACCGGGTGAAATGTGTTTTGAGGGCATGGGGGGAGTTGAAAAGGGGGTTTGGGGTGTTGGCACCGGGTGAAATGTGCTTTGAGGTCATGGGGGCAGTTGAAAAGGGGGTTTCAGGTGTTGGCACCGGGTGAAATGTGTTTTCAGGGCATGGGGGCAGTTGAAAAGGGGGTTTGAGGTGTTGGCACCGGGTGAAATATGTTTTGAGGGCATGGGGGCAGTTGAAAGGGGGGTCTGGGGTGTTGGCACCGGGTGAAATGTGTTTTGAGGGCATGGGGGCAATTGAAAAGGTGGTTTGAGGTGTTGGCACCGGGTGAAATGTGTTTTGAGGGCATGGGGGAAGTTGAAAAGGGGGTTTGAGGTGTTGGCACTGGGTGAAATGTGTTGTGAGCGCATGGGGGCAATTGAAAAGGGGGTTTGAGGTGTTGGAACGGGGTGAAATGTGTTGTGAGGGCATGGGGGGAGTTGAAAAGGTGGTTTGAGGTGTTGGCACCGGGTGAAATGTGCTTTCAGGGCATGGGGGCTGTTGAAAAGGGGGTTTGAGGTGTTGGCACTGGGTGAAATGTGTTTTGAGGGCATGGGGGCAATTGAAAAGGGTGGTTGAGGTGTTGGCACCGGGTGAAATGTGTTTTGAGGGCATGGGGGGAGTTGAAAAGGGGGTTTGGGGTGTTGGCACCGGGTGAAATGTGCTTTGAGGTCATGGGGGCAGTTGAAAAGGGGGTTTCAGGTGTTGGCACTGGGTGAAATGTGTTTTCAGGGCATGGGGGCAGTTGAAAAGGGGGTTTGATGTGTTGGCACCGGGTGAAATATGTTTTGAGGGTATGGGGGCAGTTGAAAGGGGGGTCTGGGGTGTTGGCACCGGGTGAAATGTGTTTTGAGGGCATGGGGGGAGTTGAAAAGGTGGTTTGAGGTGTTGGCACCGGGTGAAATGTGTTTTGAGGGCATGGGGGCAGTTGCAAAGGGGGTTTGAGGTGTGGACCTGGGTGAAGTATGTTTTGAGGGCATTGGGGCAGTTGAAAAGGGGGTTTGAGGTGTTGGCACCGGGTGAAATGTGTTTTGAGGGCATGGGGGGAGTTGAAAGGGGGGGTTTGAGGTGTTGGCACTGGGTGAACTGTGTTTTGAGGGCATGGGGGCACTTGCAAACGGGGCTTCAAGTGCTGGCACCGGGTGAAATGTGTTTTGAGGGCATGGGGGGAGTTGAAAAGGGGGTTTGAGGTGTTGGCACCGGGTGAAATGTGTTTTGAGGGCATGGGGGCAGTTGAAAAGGGGGTTTCAGGTGTTGGCACTGGGTGAATTGTGTTTTGAGGGCATGGGGGCAATTGAAAAGGGGGTTTGAGGTGTTGGCACTGGGTTAATTGTGTTTTGAGGGCATGGGGGCAGTTGAAAAGGGGGTTTGAGGTGTTGGCACTGGGTGAAATGTGTTTTGAGGGCATGGGGGCTGTTGAAAAGGGGGTTTGAAGTGTTGGCACCGGGTGAATTGTGTTTTGAGGGCATGGGGGCAGTTGCAAAGGGGGTTTGAGGTGTTGGCACTGGGTGAAATGTGTTGTGAGCGCATGGGGGGAGTTGAAATGCGTGTTTGAGGTGTTGGCACTAGATGAATTGTGTTTTGAGGGCATGGGGGAAGTTGAAAAGGGGGTTTGAGGTGTTGGCACGGGTGGAAATGTGTTTTGAGGGCATGGGGGCAGTTGAAAAGGGGGTCTGAGGTGTTGGCACTGGGTGAAATGTGTTGTGAGCGCATGGGGGCAAGAGGTGTTGGCACGGGTTGAAATGTGTTGTGAGGGCATGGGGGGAGTTGAAAAGGGGGTTTGAGGTGTAGGCACTGGGTGAAATGTGTTTTGAGGGCATGGGGGGAGTTGAAAAGGTGGTTTGAGGTGTTGGCACCGGGTGAAATGTGCTTTCAGGGCATGGGGGCTGTTGAAAAGGGGGTTTGAGGAATTTCGATCCAACCTGCCCTGCAGCAAGGAGATGTAATCCAGCTCATGCTCGACACACAAATCTGCGTCCTTTGTGCAGGCACCTTTGCTTTGTTCTGGTATTCTTGATGGATGAAATTTTCAGTTTTTGCATTCCTCGAGCTCTAAGTAAATTGTGCTGTTACAACAAGTCAAGTCTATTTGTTCAACCTGCATTTTGTGAGTTTCGGTGATTGGACACTTTTGACCCTGGGATCCATAGTCAGCACGCCAGCTGATCAAATCAATCTTCCATTTCTATTTCGTTCCGGTAACAGTGTTTTGGTAGCAGAGTTTCTGACCCATCAACATCCCCTTTGCACACACACTTATGTATGGACAACTGAGAGTTTGAGAATATCTCAAGGACTGTGCGGGGGGACACAGCTATGAGTCCTTCTTCTTGCTGCCCTTGTGTGAGGTAGCAGTAGATGGTCATTGAGAGTTGCAGCAAACAAACTGCCATGGTCATCATTTTGTGTGGAATAGGAGGTAATGCACCATATGGCAGCATTATCCTTCTGAAGCCCCTTTTTTGTACCACAGGTCCTTGTTCACTGCGGATGATATAGTCTCCAAACGCCAACTTCTTATTGACCTGATCCTTGAGCTTGATGTATGGCTTCATCAGAACCCAGGCAAGGCACCGCCTTCAGCTTTCTTTGCCAAGCAGCAGGTTGCTCCACTGCTTGCACGCTTGCTGAACTGGCCTTTTGGGTGGTGGATTACCTATGGGATTCACCGTTACTTGTGTGATTTCAGAATTGGTGATCTTTCCATACTGAGATTTTTTTAATATTGGGCACTGCTCAGGCCGTAAGATGAGGACGCTATGGGCAGAAGTTGCATACCGGACTGACAAGAAGGCGATAGGTGCTGCTAGCTGAAGACAGCAAGCCTCTTTGTGTATCATTTGTTTTCTGTCTGCTACTCCTCAAGTACTCGGGCCAAAGAGTACAGCACATCCACTGTTGCCTGTTGCCTGCTTTTTCCACTCTGCTCCTATTTGTCGAAAATGATGCTGTCTTCTGTGCTTGGTGTGTGGTGGGGTCACGTGGGAACACGGTGCCTGCCCCCGATGGTTCTACAATATGTATGACATCCCATTCTTGTTGGTGTTGTCGTGTGGCTCTTTGCGTTGCCCCATTTGTCACCGTTTGCACTGTGTCTCATTCTGGCTTGACTCGTCAGGATGCTGTGGAGATCCTCGAGAGGCTGGCTAAAGACAGTGTGGATTGTATCCGTCGGATGGCATTCATCAGCTTGGCTATGGTGATAATTCACCAACCAAACGGCAGTGAAAAAGTAGATGCACTCCGAAAGACATTGGACGAGAGGATTAAGGTTCCTGGCCATTTTTTCACAGTTGATGCGTGTCCGGAAGGGAAGCAAGCAGTGCCATGGTTTCGGATAGAATCTTTTCCTTGTCATTTGTTCGAACAACCAAATTCTTTGGACAAAAACCAGCATGGAGCGTTTTTCCTTGTCATTTGTTCGAACAACCGAATTCTTTGGACAAAAACCAGCATGGAGCGTCAGACTGTGGTGTGCAATGGATTTGTATTTGTTTCTGTTTGTCTTTCTTTCAAATTTATTCTCTCAGTTCAGTTAGGTCGCCCCGCACTTCCTGGAGTGCGCAACCCCCCCCCCCCCCCCACCCCACCCCCTCTCTGTGTGCCAACAGGGTTGGTATGTGCCCGAACATCATGTTGGTGCGCACAAACCCCGACCCAATAGGAGAGCCACACCTGTGCGCTCTGTCTCCGTGTGATCTGTGAGTTAGCGGGGGTGAATGTTGTCGACAACGGATTTCGTGTTGTTTCATGCACCCAATTTGCAATTGCGATTGCTTCGTCACATAATGCCAGGGTGCACAGAAAGCGCAAACCCCAATTTGACAAATTCGAGCTAACCGCTGTGCTTCAAGACCCCAAGGCGCGTTTGAATTCTGCACCAAAAAAAATGTTTCAAGGAGTTGCAGCCCAATTATGATGTGTGTGGCACATGACGTTCAGAGGGTTGGGATCTGAAGATCTATTTCAGGTCATCGAGCCAGAATTGGTTTCTGGGTCGCAGTTAAGTTTAAAGAGGTGGCGTTTGCGTTGCATGCTCAAGTGAGGCGAATATGTGTGGGCATACAATATCTGCTTGGACCACCCCACTGACACACGTGCGTTTGCTGTCCCTGGGCTGCCCGGAAAAGGTGGCAATTCCTTGTAAGTTGGGCACAGGGGATGGAGGCTATGAAAATTTTGGAAAGGACATGAGTCCGATTGGTACAAGACAAAGTCACGCTCCAAACTGCACAGGGGTAAGATGGCAAAATGTACTGCAAGATCAGCAAATTTCGATCCAACCTGCCCTGCAGCAAGGAGATGTAATCCAGCTCATGCTCGACACACAAATCTGCGTCCTTTGTGCAGGCACCTTTGCTTTGTTCTGGTATTCTTGATGGATGAAATTTTCAGTTTTTGCATTCCTCGAGCTCTAAGTAAATTGTGCTGTTACAACAAGTCAAGTCTATTTGTTCAACCTGCATCTTGTGAGTTTCGGTGATTGGACACTTTTGACCCTGGGATCCATAGTCAGCACGCCAGCTGATCAAATCAATTTTCTATTTCTATTTCGTTCCGGTAACAGTGTTTTGGTAGCAGAGTTTCTGACCCATCAACATCCCCTTTGCACACACACTTATGTATGGACAACTGAGAGTTTGAGAATATCTCAAGGACTGTGTGAACACAATTTGTTCAGGCCTTGTCTGGAGCAGTGGGCTCAGCCCCAAATAGGCATTTGTCATGAAGTTGAAAGTAAACGGTGTTCCAAAAGCATCCGAGTCTCCTCTTTTGTCTTATTTGACTGGCGCGTTGGCTATTTGGAGTATTTCTTTCCAGTGCTTTTTTTAAAAGGTTCACAGTCAATTTTGAAGTCGGGTGCTTGTGTTGCAAACTGGGTTTAGATTATTTGTCCTCTGCTGGTGTTCGTTTCCGTGGGCTGGCTGAGTGCACTGATGGGGGAAAGGTGGTGGTAAGGTTTTTGTGGCAGCCTTTGACACACGGGTTCATGTGTTGCCTTGATTCTCTGGCTGTGATATGCCAGGCAAAGTTTGATAATCTGCAAGGGCCAAGTCCTCAAAAATGGATTCTTGCCAGCATTGTACCGAGCCTGCATGTTTTTTGTGTGGTGTATGTTCAATGTTCATCCAGAACTGTGGTTTTGTTAGGGCACCCTAAGATCTTTTTGCCTAATGACAAATGCTGTTGACAGATGGGTTTTGTGTCCTGTCGGTTGGGATATTGACAAACGAAGTTCGGTTTTTTCAATTTTTTGTGGAACATGCAGTGCAATCTATGTGCTGTGGGGATGGCAATGAGAATCATCATGACTTTTGAATCCTGGATCGTTGTGGTGGTGAGATTTAATGTGCTTGTTTGCTTGTTTGTGATAGAGGCACTGCCTACGCAAAGGAGGGTTGTGCGCAAAACACATGGTGACATTGAACGATGTTTGGAAGCGGGCACAAGGCACTGCAGGGATCATTGTATTACGTTTCAGGGAGTTTGCAAAAATTCATGGAACACCAAGGAAACGAAGTAGTATGAAAATTACAGAAAGCCACAAACATCATGAAATACCGTAAAAACATGGGAATTTTTAAGTTGTTTTAATTTTTCTTGGCATTTTTGAGCTGTTTGTAATCGAGGCACTGCCTACGCAAAGGAGGGTTGTGCGCAAAACACATGGTGACATTGAACTATGTTTGGGAGCGGGCACAACGCACTGCAGGGATCATTGTACCACGTTTTAGGGAGTTTGCAAAAATTCATGGAACACCAAGGAAACGAAGTAGTCTGACAATTACGGAGAGCCACGGACATCATGGGATACCGTAAAAACATGGGAGTTTTTAAGTTGTTTTAATTTTTCTTGGCATTTTTGAGCTACATCGACTCATTTTTTTTGGATAGTTTGATTGATGCTTAAATGATTAAATCTTAGTGCATAAAAAGCAGATTTGGCATGTGAAAGAAACATGAGACGGTGTGCCTGCTGCTGTGTATTTATTGGGGTTCGGTTCAATTGTAGGAAAAGCATGACCAACGTGGATTTGTAGAGATTAGGAATTCAAAGATACAAGTGAGGGTCACAAACCATTATGCAAGTTCATTTTTGGTGCTTTACAGAACCCATGTCGGATGAGATCAGCTAGCGGCAAAAAAAAAGGCAACGGCCGAACACTGTTGCCATACTGTACCAAATTATAGGAAAGTATTTGTCTACACCGAACGTCTTTTCCCCACCTTTCTACTCTACTTGTATGGTCTATTTTGGCCTATTTTGCCCCTATTAAGCTAAAATGCAGCAAATTGGTTTGTTTTGGTGCGTTAATATGGATGGTTTGCGCAAGCGAAAGATGTCTACACCGAAATCTGATTATTTGTAGGTTTGCGTGCGTTAAGCTTCGCGCCTTCATCCTCTTGTCAGTCATCTTTTGAGGCCCTTTTCAGATGCCTTTTGTCAAGCCAAATAGCATACAGCTAGGTGGAAGGTGCACGCGTTCGGACAAAAATTTTGACAATATGTTACTACATGCCATGCACCATCGCTGCATGCATAAATAACATCAACATATTTATTTCGGTGCGCGAGCTCGTCCGCACTAAGGGTTTACGGTTCATTTTTTTTGTTTAGCATTATAGATTGCTTCACGGCTAACTACTGGGGTAATCTACTAATACCCCCGCAACAAGATGGTTTGGCCAATAAACTAGTGCAAGAGCACCGCACTGCAGAAAAGAACTAAGATAGGGCCCAACATAAACATTTTTTTCCCAAGTGTCCAAGGACACCCCTACGATTGTTTCTATGCCGTGGTATTTGTCGATTGAACAATTCAAAAATTCGATACTGAGCACTCATGTTGCTAGGTTAGCGGCTCATTCAAGCAAGGGCACGGTGTCTGAAAGATGTTAGCAGGTAAGCCCGCATGGTGGTCCATAAGGTTCACCTATCACGGTAACAAATAGGGCTAGGGTTGGGTCTACGTACTAGTCTCTGTTGAGCCCAATTGAACCCGGGCTCCCATGGCTCCTGAGGAGCCGTCAGGGGGGTTTGCTCCTCAGGAGCCGTAGGGGAGGGCTCCTACCTTGGCTCCTGAGGAGCCGGACCGGCTCCTACAGCTCCCGAGGAGCCGCCCAGGGGAGTTGGCTCCTCAGGAGCCGCCGGGAAGTGGCTCCTCAGGAGCCACAGCAGGGGAGTTGGCTCCCCGGGAGCCTTAGGGGACTGGCTCCCCAGAAGCCGGAGCCGGGGAGGCTCCTGCCAGGGGTGACGATATACCACCACCCGAATCCGGCACGCTGCGGCTTTTTCACCATAGGAATTGGCTCCGGAATCACAGGCTTGTAAGGGCTACCTATGTTCCTTAGATTGCCTTCTGACCTGTCGCGGCAACTGCAAGCCGTTGCACTACAACATTATCTGGCCTAGCATGAATCAAGCTTGTCCCACGTCTGAGCAATCCTTGGCAGCCACAAGCAAACTTTTCCGTCCGTACTCAATGGTTGCAAGGCAAAAGATGCCTGCATGAGTTGGCCAGTCGGTGTGATGCAAAGCCACACTTCAGCAGCTAGTGACTAGTCTTCACCTAGCTAATCAACAAGAAAGCAAGAAGTTAAGAAACGGTGGTTATTGGGTCTTTTTTATACCTTGGGCGGCCGAAACAGGTACAGTTTTGTACCGGGATCGTTAGAAAAATGAACAGAAAAATATGGTAGGTAACTTCTACCAAATACCCACTTTTTTGTCAACGATTTTTCGAAGCCGAAATGTGTCTCAAAAAAGTCACTTTTTCAACAAGTCTGTACAAAAGGGATGCCTCTTCACACTTCCTCATCAGGGATTGGGAGGCCTCGCAGTCCAAAAAACATTTTTGTGGGAAAATGGACCTATTTACACACATTTTGGATTGCGAGGCCTCGCAATACACCCAATTGGAATATGTGAAAAGACCCCGTTTCACCAATATGTGGTTGCTGTTCAATGCAGCTGTCAATATAAATAGGTGAATTTCTGAATATGCATTCTCAAAATGGGCGGTAAAATAGCCAAATTACCCAGTTTGGAATGCGAGGCCTCGCATTCCAATTCAGAATGTCGCTAATTCAAATGACTCCCCTACATATTCAATTCGGATTGCGAGGCCAAGCAATACAAATTGAAAATGGCATCATTTAAAAACATTCTTCAGTCATTGAGCATGAAAAGGCTTAAAAAAGCATCACGCCAAAACATTCTGAGGTACAAAAGTAAAAATGTAGGGTACCTATTTCAGCATACCCCAGATTTTGGGCCTCTACCAGAAGAATATAGGTAAATTGCCAAATCTAGCATATGGTCTTTTGGGCCAAAAACATGCATTTTTGGGAGTAATTGGACCAAAAAGCTGACTGCTTAAACTTTCGCTCGGCAAAAAGTCGGTAAATGAGGCAAGTTACCTCATCAAAATTTGCAGACACCCCGGTACAAAAGTGTACCTGTTTCGGCCGCCTAAGTATACATTAGCTTGCTTTTACCGTGTCGGTGCATTATTTTCTTTCAAGTTGTGCCCATATTTCATGACATTCGACGGACAGCACATGGTTTTGCTACATCATGGTTGTTTGTGCCCTCTTCTATTGATGGATTTGGCATCCCGCCGAGCACATTCCGCGCAGTCAAGAGTCCCATGCAATCAGTATTCTAGGATATAGTTGTTGCTTAATTCACGGGTGACGGAACGATGGTCTTGCTTGTACCATCCTTTTTAGTAAGAAAAAGTCACTGCCATGTCTTTCTTGGAGGGCTTGATCCAGGCTAAGCCCCCCTTAAAACCCTTTTGTTGATGCTAAGACTAACAAACACGAGCAAGCACTTTCTTTTCTTACCTGTGAAGAGAGAACAAGGGTGAATTGGGGTACAAGGAAAGCGCCACAGCGTGTGAATGCCTCGATTAGGCACATGCATCGCGAGCACAGCGCATATTCTATCCCTACGTGCACGCTGCGCGCTCCATTCGCATCGCATACCTTTCATTCCTGTTTTGACCTGTGCAGAACAGGAGAGAGGAGAACCCGAACCCCCAACGAACACAGCGTTGACAACCCTAACGCTTTAACGAAGCAACCAACACGAACGCAATGCATGCGTGTGAGATGACACTGGCATACCTGAGAGGTGGGTTGTCCACGTGCTCTGTGGTGTGGGTTGAGTTTGAATACTTTTCCCTAAAGTTTATAAAAATTTTGATGCAACTGTGCAAAAATTTCCTTTAGAACTTCAAAAACTACGGCTCATACCTTCTTTTTCAAAAGCCGTTTACGCTTGCGCCACCTTGTTATTGAAGTCCGCTTCCGTTGCGCTTGTCTACGACTTTGAGTTTTGGTGTAAAAATGACGATTTCTCGCGTGATTTCGTCAATTTTTAGCGATTAGACTTGTTAAATTGCTACACCTTTCGCTAAACCGCAGGAATCACTCCCTGTTGGTTACATTTTCTATTTTTTTCAGCTCCTGGAGATTTGTCTCCTCCATTGGGAGTATTGCTCCGCCCTGGCCCTTGGTCAGCACGTTTACTACAACGCTGTTTATGCAGTGATAGCCGTCCGCATTAGAGCATTCGACTGTACCCTAGTGGGCAAGCATATGTGCTCTAGAGAGGGAGTCCTGGGTTCAAACCCCACTACCCCCAAATTTCTACCAAAAGTTTTCGTCGCACGCTGGCGACTTTTGAGGAATGCCCCATCGAAGGGACATCATTCACGGTACATTACACTGTTTTTCGAGGGTACCTACAGTGTGATAGGCTTCTATGAACTGATGAGGATGTTTTTGGTAAGTTTAATGCATTTTCTGAGGTAATTTTGGGAATATTTGAGCCTTTTTCCTTGGTCCTACTAGCTTAGCTAACTAGTACTCCAGGGGGGAGTAAGAAAAAGTCACTGCCATGTCTTTCTTGGAGGGCTTGATCCAGGCCAAGCCCCCCTTAAAACCCTTTTGTTGATGCTAATACTAACTTAAGTATTTTTATCTCTCTTTTGAAGCCAAAAGTACACTTTCTCAAAGTAATTAGGGTTGTAACCCTAGCCCCATGAAGTTCAACGCTACCACTCAACTGAGCGGAGGTATCTTCCTTCATGGAGGTTATACCGAAATAAAATAGGCATTTCATGCTTTAGGCCTTGGAGGTTAAGCCTAGTGGTCTCCCACCCCAAGACCCCTATACTCAATTGTTTCTACCACTTATTGTGGTTCTACTTTTTAACTGTTTCTGAATATAGTTGCTTGGCCAAGGGATTTTCTGTGTTGGCCTGACGCCTATGCCCCACATTCCTAACCAGCACCATTTCACCCAAAAGAGTGCACATGAAGTGCTTGATGCTATCTTGGAGGCTAGAGTCAGTCCAGTTTTCATATAAAATCTTTTGTATTATCCATTTGTGATTGAATCATTGTGTTTATACCTGCTTTGTCTATCTGCAGCCCTTCTATGTTACACTGGATTTCAAACTATTCATTGATTCGATCCACATCCTGTTCTTGCTCTACTTGCTCCTTTGGTTTTGGGATTTCAACATCAAAAACCTGCAGGATTTCATCAAAATCTATAGGGCACTAATCAAGGACATCTTTCTTTTTTTGCGCAAGTAGTGGCACTTCAAGCCCAGAAAAGCCGAGAAAAACACGCCAAAAGAAACTACCGGTTTTGTGTCTATGCACTTAAACCCTGTGTTCACACCCCACTCTGCTCATCCTCATCAATCATGTGGCATGCAAACCCAAACTAGGGACAAGGTATACTGTTTTGGGCCGTTTCCATCCGAACTACCCTTCATTTTGGTGATGCGGGAACGATCCTACGAATAATAATGTCATACTTTATGCTTATCCCTCCCTACCGCTGGAATGCATCTACACCCGGCCCATCTATGCCAAAACATTCCCAAACATGTCTCTATTTACCCTCCAAACCTCAAAAGTGTGGCAATGCACGGGCATGGTACTCTAGCAAGTTTATGTGTCACATATATATTCACATGTGGTGTGCCGCAAATCAGACGCCTTAGCCAACATGCATTTTCAAATCACTCTACACTTCAACAAACAAAAAGCAGACACTTCCTAGCAGCGACACTAGCAAAGGTTGTAACCGATCAACCGTATCACCAAATTGCTGCAATGAACAAACCAGTTTTGCTTTTATGTGCTCGCCTTTGGCTAAATGCACAGAAATATTTCATGGGTTCCCCAACCCTCCACTGGCAGTCGTAGCACAAAGGCAAATACATGGTTGGTCTAAATCCCATTTAACGCTGCATCCCATTCGTGCCCGAGCATTGTAGCAAAACAAGTTTGATTTGCATAACTTTGCATCATGGCACACATCACCAAAGCCATTCAAATACACAATTCAAATGTTAGACCAAGAAACACAGTTCAAAACATAAATCGTTGCAAAATGATGAACTCGCACATGCCTCACAATCATATCTAAGTTTTTGAGCTCATGATTATGAACTTAGAAACCTTTCTACGAAAAGAATGCGACCAAGTCCGCATTCACCACTTCCAATGTACATATTGTGATTGCTGCAAACTTTTGTGCATCCACACAACTCTACTTGCTTTGGGTTATTGGGAACCCGTGTTCTGCGAAACTCATCTTTGGGCATATTGGTTTTACTCCCTCTAAACGTTATGTAGCGTGGACCTTGTGCTTGCACTACTTGAATGTGGTGTTCCTTACAGTAGTTTGGTAAATTCTGTGCCAAAAACTTGGCCAATGATTGGCGTGGCTGCAAGAAATAAACTTTCACATTTCTTTGATCTCTTTTTTTTTATATAAAAATGGCATTGCCAAGTCCGGTTCCATGCCTATCTACAGTACATGCTAGCTACACTGCTTAAGAGACTTGGTTTGATAGTAGGGCCCCGTTGTAAAATGTCATGGAGGATCCCCTTTGAATGAGTGTACTGTGTTGCCCTCCTCTGGTGATTGTCCTCTTGTGGGTTTTTTTGTGGCCTCTGGCCATACTTGCTATGCGCTAATTTTGCCCCAAGACCAATTTAAATCCCTATATGGACAATTGACTGTGGTGGTTCCCACCACATTGCCACTTTCACAAATAGAACGAAAGATGCGAAGGCACATAGTACACTGATATGTACAACACACGAAGCAGAGTCAACACCCGTGTCCATAGCAGCGAATGGGCAAACAAGAGAAGATGCCCCCACGGCCTCTAACCTCCTGTACAATACAAGAAATCAAAGATATCTATACCGAGCAGGGGGGTCGATATATGGCTAGGATTACCAGCTGCAGCGGGGTTCCACCCGAAGGATGGACTTGGCTGCACACTCCATTAAAACCAACAACTTGAGTTTGCACAGAAGCTATACGTGGCAGCTCCTTGTACCTTATGCAGCGGTTTCATGCTTTCTTAGTGCCGCCCATTCAAACATTTCATCAACATCGCAATGTTGCAATTACCACAGTAGGCAGTTGACTAGCTTGATAATATTGTTTGCCATCCCACAAACATTATGTAGCTTGTGCAGCTGATGTAGAGCGGGAAGTGGTTCCCAAATACCTGCTTCTCCTTTGCTACCCATTTGTTTGTAAGTATGGCTATGAATTATGCTTGATGCTCAACAAAGATGCTTGGCTAATTGAGTCCACCGTTGTCCTTAAGCTGACCCTTCGTCACAAAACTGATTTCACTTCTTTTTCAGAATTTTTTGACTGATTTCACTTCCTTCTAACTTGCCACCTTGGACATAAATTATTATTGTATAAGTGTTCCCGACAGCCAAATTGCGCATTAGCACAGCCGGGAAGGCACCTCTTGGCACCCCATCTTTTTTCACTGATTCCACTTCTTTTTCGGAACCTTTTTCACTGATTTCACTTCCTTCTAACTTGCCACCTTGGACATAAATCATTATCATATAAGTGTTCCCCACAGCCAAATTGCGCATTCGCACGACCGGGACGGCACCTCTGGGCACCCCATCTTTTTTAACTGCTTGCACTGATTGCACTTCTTTTTCACTGATTTCACTTAATGCCTTTATCCTTCTAACTTGCAATCATTATTTACCCATATCATTCTCAATGCGTTTTTCACCTTTCGGGGAGCACTCCAGTACCCAAACCTCTAGACGGAAGCTGATTTCACTTACCAAAACCAAGCATAAGTGATTTTTGCGCAAAAATCCACGTAGTTTGGTTGAATGCACAACACCAAGGCACATCTAAGCAAGGAAACGAAGTTCAATTGCAATCATTATTTACCCATACCATTCTCAATGCGTTTTTGACCTTTCGGGGAGCACCCTAGTACCCAAACCTCTAGACGGAAGCTGATTTCACTTACCAAAACCAAGCATAAGTGATTTTTGCGCAAAAAGGTGTTGCAACGTTTTTTTGACCTTTCGTACAATGTTCCACCTGGTGTAGTAGGTGCAACTCACTTTCAAAAGGCTCCAAACTAGCTTCTTGGTTGGTGGAATTGAGTTTTCATCTACTTTCATGCTCGTGAAGTGCTGAATGGTACTTCCACATAAGGCTCGCAAGCACAATGTATCGATTGGTTCCCAAGGCGGATCCTGGCTTTGTGACTCAGTGATTTTCATTCGGACCTTGGTTATTTACATCGGTCCACACTGCTGGTTGCTCAGGCACACTGGTGATTGCCCAGGCACACTGGTGATTGCTCAGGCACACTGGTGATTGCTCAGGCACACTGGTGATTGCTCAGGCACACTGGTGTTTGCTCAGGCACACTGGCGATTGCTCAGGCACACTGGTGGTTGCTCAGGCACACTGGTGATTGCTCAGGCACACTGGTGATTGCTGTAAGATCGCCCCATCTTGTTTGAAAACCATACAAATCAAATCATCAACAAAGCATGCAAAAACATCAAGCGCCACACACAAAAAAATTCACATGTGAACCCCACGGGTTCTCCAAAACTGAAGCTGACTATCTATCAACAACACCACCGCTCAATGAAATCATTAAATTAATCAAAATTATCCGCTCATCCAATGAGACAATCCGTGTTGAATGACTTCCCCGTGGTGCGCGATCTCTGTGGTTGCGGTCCTGCACAATGCACTACAATCTGAAGCCGCTGTCAAACAAATGAGGGCACCCAAATGACTGTAGCGCCCAAGGTCACTTCAATGGATGGGCCACGTTAGGAATACTTGTGAACAGCCGCTCCGCTGTGGTGCACCACCCGGTCTCCATGGTATGCGCCCTGCCTTGCACAAAGCAACATTGTGCCACATTCAGCTCGACTATTCGTCTTAGCTTGCGCCCTGCCTTGCACAAAGCAACATTGTGCCACATTCAGCTCGACTATTCGTCTTAGCTGACTAGGTTGCTGCGCATCACGACAAGGTCTGTACGGAATGAAGCAGGTTGTGCACGGCAATGCCATGGGGTCATTTCTATTTTTACAGTGCAGGGCTAACTGCGCACTCTCCTATCCATTGAAGGTATGTATTATCTTGCGCTTCGGTTGTTTCTTATCGCAGCAATCTTCGGTGCTGCTGCTGCTGCTGCTGCTGTTGTCCTCATTGTCGTGAGGGCTGCCACTTGTCCAATCCGCAGTTCCCAGCATGTAAATCGGCGACCATTGACGGGGACTCGCTCCAGCTTGGAATTCCCAATTTTGTTTCCACAGGAGAGGAGACAAGATACTCTGCGGCGAGGACTCTGGCAGATGCGGCAAAACACCCACCGCTCCCGCAATCTGGGTGGACAGAACACAGTACAATAAGAGCAGGCACACACAGAACCTTGACCGCATGACCAACTGCACTTGGGCATGGAAAGAGAGTCGAAAACTCAGGATGGGCAAGCGGGGGGGACTCAGGATGGGCAAGCGGGGGGGGGGGGGGGCACTCACATTCGGTGTCCAGGGTGGGGACTGGCATCAGGCCTGAATCTTGTTTTCACCACTGCCACCAGGGGAGAGCACGAGGGCCTTTGCATGCCACATGCTTGTGCCTGGGTTTACCACCACACAACCCACACCCCCTACCCACCAGGCTAATGGCCTGGGCACGATATCATCAGTTTTGTAAAGCTTGTAATCAGATTGCTAATCCTACAACCCCGGTCACGTGGCAACCCAATTGGCGGGGGGAATCTGCCAGTGATGCAGCTCAGCTGGGAAAACCAGGCCTGTTCCCCTGGTGGTTGGCCCACCACTCAGCAACGAGGGACAGACATATTCCATGACAAACCAGGATGTGACGACGTGCTAATCAGCCCCAGTCACAGAGGGAAGGAGGGAGGGGAAGAGAGCACCACCTGCCGGGCACCTGTGGGGTCCCGGTTCCCCGTGTTGACGTCGTCACTTGAATGTCTTCCTCTGCAGCTTTCATGGAGAGCATTTCCCAAGAACGGCAGCCATGGACCGCGTGGCCTCCAGAGGACCAGAGGAGCCCCCAGCATAAATTCATATGCCCCTCCCCATGCTCGTCCACTCGTCCACCTGTCCACTCTCACAGGTACACAAACGAGCAAGTAGTCTTCCACTTGAATCAGATTTGACAGGAGTTCCGAGTCAAACAAGCATTTTCGGTGGTGGATAGAAACAAAAGAATAAGAATTGTTCGTGATGCTGAGGAAAAAAATGGGGATCACAAGTTTGGGGCCGCATCCCCTAACATGTGATAGTCATTCAAGCGTAGATTTTCGGGAGCTTTGGGGTCCCACTCCGAGGGGGTACAGGCCTGACTGGTGCTGCGTGCCCCCTATGCGATGGTGCTATGGAGCCCTGGTACTGTCCCGATGTGTTGACACAAACCCATCCCAGCCCCTCTGGTGACGTGTGGTGCCAAGTGGTTTGAAAATAACGGCAACTTTGGGATAGTTTTGGCCATCTTTGGAATCCGATCATTCAGATTGCTACAGCTGTACTCGTCTCAGTGGCTGCCCTCCCTGTGCAGGCCATAACCTGCCCTCACCCCTCAGGCATCTCGCAATCAACAGTACCTGTCTCACAGTTGGATCTACTGTATCCTGCCGCGCAACGGCAGGTGTGTGAATCAACACCATCAATGCATGTTCCACCATTTTGGCAGGGATTGGGTGAGCAATCGTCCACATCTGCAGGGAAGCGGAAATGATGTGGTCTCTGCCTTCTTGAAACAGCGGTGTAGCAGACACGGGGTCAGAATCATCATTGTTCAAAACCTCCATGTTGCTGCACTACAACTGGTTCCTGGTCATTCCGCCTATCCAAGCCCGCCACATGTGACAGGCGGCCGCAAGCAGGTCACAAAGCACTCCACACATGCACGTCCTTGGACGTTTGGCGTCGTGGGTTATGGGAAGACGCTGATATACGTTAAAGGCCGTGCATGGCATGGGGGCCCTTCAAGCATTTGCTGTGTCAATACCCTGCAGAGGGGGGCCGTCATCACAACTGCATATTTCCCCCGAACTAACACGGCATGTGTGAAAACAATGGCAATTTCGGGCCTGTTTTTGGCCATCTGTGGAATCCGCCCATTCACATGGCTACACGCGTACTGGGGCCCCGCTGCCAGCTCTTTGCTCAAAGTGGGTGAGATTCAATGTCCCATGCATCATTTGGGGTCTCACTGGCCATGGAACCAAAAAATCCATCTGAATGGAAGATCTTACAAGCGATTGCACAGCTGATAACAAAACAGTCAATACAAATCACCAATCAGGAGGCCAATGATGTGACGGTGACCCTTGCAAATTGTAAACGTGCATGTCACAACAAAAACAGCAATCAACACGTACCTGTCTTGCAGTTGGATCCACTATATCCTGCCGCGCAACGGCAGGTGTGTGAATCAACACCATCAATGCATGTTCCACCATTTTGGCAGGGATTGGGTGAGCAATCGTCCACATCTGCAGGGAAGCGGAAATGATGTGGTCGCTGCCTTCTGGAGACAGCGGTATAGCAGGCACGGGGTCACAATCATCAAGGTGTCAAAACCTCCATGTTGCTGCACCACAACTGGTTCCTGGTCATTCCGTCTATCCACATGTGACAGGCGGCCGCAAGCAGGTCACAAAGCGCTCCACACATGCACGTCCTGGTTTGCATATGCAGCAATGTTCCGCAGTTCGAATCGAAGATAGCATTATGATAAATCCAGTTGTTCGGCCGTATCAATGTTTTCCGCCTTGGGCCTGTTGTGTTAACCTGTCCGAGCCCACCAGATGTGACAGGCGTGCTGGATGGTGGGTGCCCGATCACGACTGCATGTGCACGAGCTGGTGTGCTTGTTGGCGGATCAGCAAACACTGCACACTGGGCCTTTTGGGGGGTTTTTTTTTGCATTGCGATGGGCGCCTATTTTGACACAAGATCTTGGCACATCCTGCCGGTGTTTGAACAACTAAAAAGCACGGCGTTGTGTGGGTTCTCAGTTCCAAGTAGGGGGTGGCTGAACAACCATCGTACGCCCAAGGTACGATGGGACCCATTGGTTGAGCAGGTTTGAGCACATCCTCAGCTGCTTGCGGCCACAAAACAGCTGTGAAACGTTATGATTCCCCCAAATGCAATTTGGAAATCACCTTGATCTGACAAGATCTTCCATGTGATTTTGTTTCACTACAAACCCAATAATTGGAGGTACACACACATTTTGTTGCCCTCTCCCCCAGTCCCCCCCCCCCCCCCCCCCCCGAGGGCAGGCCAAGCACCAAGCACATCCCTGACTGTGATCCACACATTTCCCTATGGACTATCCGGGTAAAATCAATAGCCGTCATGTACTCCAAACTGCTGATCAGGGGGACGTCACCACAGCAACACGGGCTGCGGACGAAGCTTCAGCTCCGTCAACAACTACATCCCACTGAGACGATGAGATAGATGTCGAGATCTATGCCCCAAGCTACACGAGCTCTTAATCGGGCTACGTGCGTCCCCAGTGCTCGAGTACTTGTACTGTCCCGAGATGATGACCCAAACCCATTCCAGGGCCCACAGAAGGCTTGCGGGAAACGCGAGACTTTGAAGCATTTGCAGGTCCCGCGAATCAGCCTGGAAACTGCGATTTTCCGCATCTTGGGCGGCCCACAGCCCTGACTGCACTGACCTTACTGGTTCCTGATCAATTTTCGTAAAACTGGACCCACTGACCGAATGCCCCAAAACCCTAACCACAGCACATGCACCACCTTCCACAGGACCCGACCTTCTCGTGCAAAACCCACAGCCACAGGAGCCGGCATGCGGTTGTCATACAGCGAAACCGTCCCTCACATCACCCTGCATCTCCTTGAAGTGATTGCAGGGACCACATGGCCTGCATCCATGCCAGAGCTCCGAAAAATGAGCTAAGCGTTTTCATGTTGGGCTGGCGGGACAAGGCCAACACTGGCCCTCAGGTGACGTGCATCCCCTAGCGGTTTGAAGCAGATACCCTGGCAGTGCAAATCAAGCTATACCAGGGAGGGCGGTGTGGAAATCATGTCCGCTGAAACTTCCATTGCCAAAAATCATGATGCTAAAAATCAGCGGCTGCCCTCCCTGTGCCAGCCATACCCTCTGCCTAGACGCTGATATACGTTAAAGGCCGTGCATGGCATGGGGGCCCTTCAAGCATTTGCTGTGTCAATACCCTGCAGAGGGGGGCCGTCATCACAACTGCATATTTCCCCCGAACTAACACGGCATGTGTGAAAACAATGGCAATTTCGGGCCTGTTTTTGGCCATCTGTGGAATCCGCCCATTCACATGGCTACACGCGTACTGGGGCCCCGCTGCCAGCTCTTTGCTCAAAGTGGGTGAGATTCAATGTCCCATGCATCATTTGGGGTCTCACTGGCCATGGAACCAAAAAATCCATCTGAATGGAAGATCTTACAAGCGATTGCACAGCTGATAACAAAACAGTCAATACAAATCACCAATCAGGAGGCCAATGATGTGACGGTGACCCTTGCAAATTGTAAACGTGCATGTCACAACAAAAACAGCAATCAACACGTACCTGTCTTGCAGTTGGATCCACTGTATCCTGCCGCGCAACGGCAGGTGTGTGAACCAACACCATCAATGCATGTTCCACCATTTTGGCAGGGATTGGGTGAGCAATCGTCCACATCTGCAGGGAAGCGGAAATGATGTGGTCTCTGCCTTCTTGAAACAGCGGTATAGCAGGCACGGGGTCACAATCATCAAAATGTCGGTGTAATAGGGTGGTGTGGTAGGGTGGTGTAATAAGGTGGTGTAATAGGGTGGTTTAATAGGGTGGTGTATTAGGGTGGTGTAATAAAGTGGTGTAATAAAGTGGTGTAGTAGGGTGGTGTAATAAGGTGGTGTAATAGGGTGGTGTACTAGGGTGGTGTAATAAGGTGGTGTAATAGGGTGGTGTAACGGGGTGGTGTAATAGGGTGGTGTAATAGGGTGATGTAATAAGGTGGTGTAATAGGGTGGTGGAATAAGGTGATGTAATAAGGTGGTGTAATAAGGTGGTGTAATACGGTGGTGTAATAAGGTGGTGTAATAGAGTGGTGTAATAGGGTGGTGTAATAAGGTGGTGTAATAGGGTGGTGTAATAGGGTGGTGTAATAGGGTGGTGTAATAAGGTGGTGTAATAGGGTGGTGTAATAGGGTGGGGTAATAGGGTGGTTTAATAAGGTGGTGTAACAGGGTGGTGTAATAGGGTGGTGTAATAAGGTGGTGTAATAGGGTGGTGTAATAAGGTGGTGTAATAGGGTGGTGTAATAAGGTGGTGTAATAAGGTGATGTAATAAGGTGGTGTAATAGGGTGGTGTACTAAGGTGGTGGAATAGGGTGGTGGAATAGGGTGGTGTAATAAGGTGGTGTAATAGGGTGGTGTAATAGGGTGGTGGAATAGGGTGGTGTAATTTTGTGGTGTATTAGGGTGGTGTAATAGGGTGGTGTAATAGGATGGTGTAATAAGGTGGTGTAATAGGGCGGTGTAATGGGGTGGTGTAATAGGGCGGTGTAATAAGGTGGTGTAATAGGGTGGTGTAATAGGGTGGTGTACTAGGGTGGTGTAATAAGGTGCTGTAGTAGGGTGGTGTAATAAGGTGGTCTAATAAAGTGGTGTAACAAGACGGTGTAATAGGGTGGTGTAATAAGGTGGTGTAATAAGGTGGTGTAATAAGACGGTGTAATAAGCTGGTGTAATAGGGTGGTGTAATAAGACGGTGTAATAAGCTGGTGTAATAGGGTGGTGTAATAGGGTGGTGTAATAAGGTGGTGTAATAAGGTGGTGTAATAAGGTGGTGTAATAGGGTGGTGTAATAGGGTGGTGTAATAAAGTGGTGTAATAGGGTGGTGCAATAGGGTGGTGTAATAGGGTGGTGTAATCAGGTGCTGTAATAGGGTGGTGTAATAGCGTGGTGTAAAAGGGTGGTGAAATAAGGTGGTGTTAAAGGGTGGTGTAAAGAGGTGGTGTAATAGGGTGGTGTAATAGGGTGGCGTGATAAAGCGGTGTAATAGGGTGGTGTAATAGGGTGGTGTAATAAGCCGGTGTAATAGGGTGGTGTAATAGGGTGATGTAATAGGGTGGTGTAATAGGGTGGTGTAATAAAGCGGTGTAATAGGGTGGTGTAATAGGGTGATGTAATAGGGTGGTGTAATACGGTGGTGTAATAAGGTGGTGTAATGAGGTGGTGTAATAAGGTGGTGTAATAAGGTGGTGTAATAGGGTGGTGTAATGGGCTGGTGTAATAGGGCGGTGTAATAAGGTGGTGTAATAAAGTGGTGTAACAAAGTGGTGTAATGCGGTGGTGTAATAAGGTGGTGTAATAGGGTGGTGGAATAAGGTGGTGTAATAAGCTGGTGTAATAAGGTGGTGTAATAGGGCGGTGTAATGGGGTGGTGTAATAAGGTGGTGTAATAGTCTGGTGTCATAGGGTAGTGTAACAAGGTGGTGTAATGAGGTTGTGTAATAAGGTGATGTAATAACGTGGTGTAATAAGGTGATGTAATAAGGTGGTGTAATAGGGTGGTGTAATAAGGTGGTGTAATATGGTGGTGGAATAGGGTGGTGTAATAGGGTGGTATAATAAGGCGGTGTAATAGGGTGGTGCAATAGCGTGCCGTAATAGGGTGGTGCAATAGGGTGCTGTAATAGGGTGGTATAATAGGGTGGTGTAATGGGGGGGTGTAATAGGGTAGTGTAATAGGGTGGTGTAACAAAGCGGTGTAATAGGGTGGTGTAATAACGCGGTGTAATAGGGTGCTGTAATAGGGTGGTGTAATAGGGTGATATAATAGGGTGGTGTAGTGGGGTGGTGTAATAAGGTGGTGTAATAGGGTGGTGTAATAGGGTGGTGTAATAGGGTGGCGTAAAAAGGCTCTGCAATAGGGTGGTGCAATAGGGTGGTGTAATAAAGCGGTGTAATAGGGTGGTGTAATAGGGTGGTGTAATAGGGTGGTGTAATAAGGTGGTGTAATAAGGTGGTGTAATAAGGTGGTGTAATAAGGTGGTGTAATAGTCTGGTGTAATAGGGTGGTGTAATAAGGTGGTGTAATAGGATGGTGTAATAAGGTGGTGTAATAGGGCGGTGTAATGGGGTGGTATAATAGGGTGGTGTAATAGGGTCGTGTAATAAGGTGGTGTAATAAGGTGGTGTAATAATGTGGTGTAATAGGGTGGTATAATAAGGTGGTGTAATAAGGTGGTGTAATAGGGTGGTGTAATAGGGTGGTGTAAAAAAAAAAGGGTGTAATAAGATGGTGTAATAGGGTGGTGAACTAATAGGGTGGCGTAATAGGGTGGCGTAAAAAGGCTCTGTAATAGGGTGGTGTAATAGGGTGGTGTAATAACGCGGTGTAATAGGGTGCTGTAATAGGGTGGTGTAATAGGGTGATGTAATAGGGTGGTGTAATAAGGTGGTGTAATAGGGTGGTGTAACAGGGTGGTGTACTAAGGTCGTGTAATAGGGTGGTGTAATAAGGTGGTGTAATAGGGTGGTGTAATAGGGTGGCGTAAAAAGGCTCTGTAATAGGGTGGTGTAATACGGTGGTGTAATAACGCGGTGTAATAGGGTGCTGTAATAGCGTGGTGTAATAGAGTGATGTAATAGGGTGGTGTAATAAGGTGGTGCAATAAGGTGGTGTAATAAGGTGGTGTAATAGTCTGGTGTAATAAGGTGGTGTAATAAGGTGGTGTAGTAGGCTGGTGTAATAGGGTGGTGTAATAGGGCGGTGTAATGGGGTGGTATAATAGGGTGGTGTAATAGGGTGGTGTAATAAGGTGGTGTAATAAGGTGGTGTAATAAGGTGGTGTAATAAGATGGTGTAATAGGGCGGTGTACTAAGGTGGTGTAATAGGGTGGTGTACTAGGGTGGTGTAAAAGGGTGGTGTAATAGGGTGGTGTAATAAGGTGGTGTAATAGGGTGTATAATAAGGTGGAGTAATAAGGTGGTGTAATAGGGTGGTGTAATAGGGTGGTGTAATAAGGTGGTGTAATAAGGTGGTGTAATAAGGTGGTGTAATAAGATGGTGTAATAGGGTGGTGTAATAAGGTGGTGTAATAAGATGGTGTAATAGGGTGGTGTACTAAGGTGGTGTAATAGGGTGGTGTAATAGGGTGGTGTAATAGGGTGGTGTAATAAGGTGGTGTAATAAGGTGGTGTAATAAGATGGTGTAATAGGGTGGTGTAATAAGGTGGTGTAATAAGGTGGTGTAATAGGGTGGTGTAATAGGGTGGTGTAATAAGGTGGTGTAATAAGGTGGTGTAATAAGATGGTGTAATAGGGTGGTGTAATAAGGTGGTGTAATAAGATGGTGTAATAGGGTGGTGTACTAAGGTGGTGTAATAGGGTGGTGTAATAGGGTGGTGTAAAAGGGTGGTGTAATAGGGTGGTGTAATAGGGTGGTGTAATAGGGTGGTGGAATAGGGTGGTGTATTAGGGTGGTGTAACAGGGTGGTGTAATAGGGTGATATAATGGGGTGGTGTAATACGATGGTGTAATCGGTTGGTGTAATGGGTGGTGTAATAACGTGGTGTAATAGGGTGGTGTAATAGGGTGGTGTAATAGGGTGGTGTAATAGGGTGGTGTAATAGGGTGGTGTAATAGGGCAGCGTAATAGGGTGGTGTAATAGGGCAGTGTAATAGGGTGATGTAATAGGTAGGTGTAATAGGGCAGTGTAATAGGGTGGTGTAATAGGGTGGTGTAATAAGATGGTGTAATAGGGTGGTGTAATAAGCTGGTGTAATAGGGTGGTGTAATAAAGTGGTGTAATAGGGTGGTGTAATAGGGTGGTGGAATAGGGTGGTGTAATAGGGTGGTGTAAAAGGGATAAGGTGGTGTAATAGGGTGGTGTAATAGGGTGGTGTAATAAGGTGGTGTAATAGGGTGGTGTATTGAGGTGGTGTAATAGGGTGGTGTAATAGGGTGGCGTAACAAGGTGGTGTAATAGGGTGGTGTAATAGGGTGATGTAATAGGGTGGTGTAATAAGGTGGTGTCACAAGGTGGTGTAATAAGATGGTGTAATAAGGTGATGTAATACGGCGGTGTAATAAGGTGGTGTAATAAGGTGTTGTAATAGGGTGGTGTAATAGGGTGGTGCCATAGGTTGGTGCAATAGGGTGGTGTAATAAGGTGGTGTAATAAGGTGGTGTAATGAGGTGGTGTAATACAGTGGTGCAATAGGGTGGTGTAATAAGGTGGTTTAATAACGTGGTGTAATAGGGTGGTGTAATAAGGTGGTGTAATAAGATGGTGTAATGAGGTGGCGTAATAGGGTGGTGTAATAGGGTGGTGCAATAGGGTGGTGCAATAGGGTGGTGTAATGAGGTGGTGTAATAGGGTGGTGTAAAGAGGTGATGTAATAAGGTGGTGTAATAAAGTGGTGTAATAAGGTGGTGTAATAATGTGGTGTAATAGGGTGGTGTAATAAGGTGGTGTAATAAAGTGATGTAATAGGCTGGTGTAATAATGTGGTGTAATAGGGTGGTGTAATAAGGTGGTGTAATAAAGTGGTGTAATAGGGTGGTGTAATAATGTGGTGTAATAGGGTGGTGTAAAGAGGTGGTGCAATAGGGTGGTGCAATAGGGTGGTGCAATAGGGTGGTGTAATAGGGTGGTGTCATAGGGTGGTGTAATAGGGTGGTGTAATAGGATGGTGTAATACGGTGGTGTAATAAGGTGGTGTAATAGGGTGATGTAATAGGGTGGTGCAATAGGGTGGTGCAATAGGGTGGTGTAATATGGTGGTGTAATAAGGCGGTGTGACAGGCGTGCTGGATGGTGGGTGTCTGATCACGACTGCATGTGCACGAGCTGGTGTGCTTGTTGGCGGATCAGCAAACACTGCACACTGGGCCTTTTGGGGGTTTTTTTTTATGCATTGCGATGGGCGCCTATTTTGACACAAGATCTTGGCACATCCTGCCGGTGTTTGAACAACTAAAAAGCACGGCGTTGTGTGGGTTCTCAGTTCCAAGTAGGGGGTGGCTGAACAACCATCGTACGCCCAAGGTACGATGGGACCCATTGGTTGAGCAGGTTTGAGCACATCCTCAGCTGCTTGCGGCCACAAAACAGCTGTGAAACGTTACGATTCCCCCAAATGCAATTTGGAAATCACCTTGATCTGACAAGATCTTCCATGTGATTTTGTTTCACTACAAACCCAGTACACACACATTTTGTTGCCATCTGTTGGTGTGGCCGAGGAGGAGGAGGTGGGAGCCATGATCCCCACGGCCGCCCTGGTTGCCCCCGGTGAGCCACCTACAGCTGTGAACGAGGCTACTGCCCACATCAGACACCTGCGCGTTGCCCGTAATCGGGCAACAGCCGCCAATTGGACACCAAACGCTGAAAATCCGTTGGTTCATGGCCAACTGTCATGTCTACCCCCAGCGGTCCGTACAGGAAAACAGGAAAGAAATCAAGGGGACACAGAGTAGTGTTGCGCCGCCGGGCTGACTGAGAGAGCCCCACACCCGTCTCCCTTTCAAAGCTCAACGCTCGCTCAAAAGGCATCATGTCATCCATGGGCCCCACGCCTGGTGCCAGGGTTCCTCTGTGCCTGCCATGTGCCACGCCCCGCTACGTGACTGAGCCTCTGGTTTAGGGTGACTACACGCCAGCAATGCAACACCTGCACCAACTTCGACAACTGGAGACTGTACGTCCAGTTCTTTGCAGCGGCGCGCGAGATACTGCGTCATGGCTTCAATGAATTCCACCGTGAGCACCTGAGCACAGCACCAATACCAGTTTGCAGGATACCAGCCCCTCAGCAGGAAATCTTGGGCATCGTAGAGGGGAGGTGAGGGACAAGAGATCCTGGACCGGGCACAGCGACACTGCACAAACCCCCACCTGGTGGACTATTGCACTGCCGGTTGGAAAATTGGCCATTTTTGATGACTGCTTTCTTCATGCACAGAAAAAAAGGTGCTCCTCAGGGTCATCTTTTCAAAACCCAGGGTACAAACCTGGTCACACTCATAGTCTAGTTGAAGTGAAATTTGGGGCTCAAAAAATGACACGGATATTCGTCTCAAAAGTGGGGACAGGCCGCTGCTAGGTACACCCACCCCCGTGTACAGCGAACAATGACGTCCTCAAACGGTACGAACAGGAGTGTTCGTCGGACACGCCGTTCGGTACCTCATTAATTCGGCACCCCACAAGTACCTAATTGATTAGGTCCCCGACAAATACGGTCCGAGCGGAAGTGTTCGTTGGACAACGCATTCGTTGGACACGGGGGATTAGATAGGTTTAGTGGGCAAAGGCAATGGCTGGGCACTAAGAGACACGCATGGCGTACCTCATGGCAACCAGCTTGAAGGCAATACCCCATCAGAGGGCTGGCCACGTGCCCCGTGATGACTGTCAGGACATCCATCAGCCGCGACGTATCAGCCACATCGAAAGGCCTTTCCCACCTGGCCTCCTACAACAATAGGGAATTCAGCACAGCCCCAGCATTGACCTGCCTCAGAAGCACTGCTGTATGCGAACCAAGACTGTCTGGCATTGCACGGTACCTCCCTGGTACGGCCTTTCAGCCCTTGGCTAAGCTGATATAGGCTTCAGAACGACACAATCATCAGACAGGTCATCTGCAGCGCCACTGTGTGCGGGCGGACAAAGCCTCTATTGCGGTTGCAGGTTTCCCTGGGCAACGTTACGTCCACTCCGCTGGATGAATGATTGGCCTCCAACCGCCCCAGCGCGCTGCGCTCTCCTATCCTCGCCAGCCCACCCCAGCATTGTGGTGTGCCGCTGTGCGCATGTACCAGCCGCTCCGTTCTTTCACAGGTCATGGACATCTGCTGTCTTGTTCTTCCACCATCGATTTCGACAGCACCGGGGCTGTGGTGTGCAAGTTTGAAACCAATGGAAGCAACAGAGCAGTCCGTAGTGGGAGGCCCAAGACCAGAGTGCACTGCTTCTGTGGTGCGTGCACGCCACATAGTGATGGGTTTGTTCCAAGACGTAGGACCCGCCAGACGGTACTTTGGGTTTCGGCCAAGCACTGTGCCTGTCTGAGGGGAAGGAGCTGGATCTCAATCCCGGGTACCAAGCAATGGCAGCAGGCCCCTTTGGACTGAATGCTTCAGAGGTTGATACTGGCCTGCATTCCTTCCACAGGCACACGCCCCGCACGTGGGCCTTGGTGCTGTATGGGTTGCTGGCCAAGGCCCAACCCGCCGCAAACCCGCAAGATTGTGAATAACTGAGGGCGGTTGGACAGCAACGTCAAGATGGTATGCCACAACGGCGAAACAGCAAAGTCGATGTGCAAACAATGTCTACACGTACGGTAAAGACTGTTGAGAGCCCCCCCCCCCGCGAAGAGCAAACAAAATGCTGACTGCACAGGGCAGGATGATCGACAGGTCTGGCTGGCAGAGGCCTATGTCCGGGTCAGTGACCCCAAGTACGCAAGTACCAAGCATGCCACGGTGCACGCTGCAGTGTGTGCGCTGTGCCGGCAGGTCGCAGGCCTGATGGCACCCCGGTCAAGTGGCGACATACGAGGAGACGTTTGGGGGGCAGGCAAACAAGAGCATGAAAGAGGCAGGGTACTGGGGCTGGTGGCACGTGGCAAAGCCACCTACAGCGTGGAATTCAGGGGGGGTCGGGAACGAAATGCTAAACTGTGTCTGGACAAACTCCCGGGACCAATTGCTCCATAACCCTTGGACCTGGTCCCGCACTTCTTCCTACAAAATCCTGCAAACTGGAAGGCAAGGCGAAAGGCTGCTTTGGCGTCACGAATGTTACCCCTGTTGTCAAAAATGGCCCACTCGCCAGTGCAGGTTTGATGGTCGCCAAAGCGGTGTGCGTGCAGGTGGCCCATTGAATTCAATCCAACCATCCAACCAGAATGAATGTATCAACACCCTGACGCCAAGTGCCAGCTTGTCACCGACAGTAACCACCCCCAAACCGCTTTGCAACCGCCTGTCTAACCGCTTCTGGGCCCCCTTCTGAGGTCCCTTGCCTTCTAATGCATCCATGCCCTGCCCCCCCCCCCCCCCTGCCCTGCCCCCCCCGGTTACCGACCCTACCTCTGCCTCTCCTGCCTTGTATTCACACTGTCGGTGACGCTGGGTAGGTTTTGACCTGTCAAGCCCATCTCCAGCGTTGAAGACTGGTTGTTGATGTGGCACTTCAGGCTGCGGAAGCGCTCAACTCGGGTCTGAAGGGGGAAAAAAAAGAGGTGAAATGCTGTTGAGGTGAGGGCAATCGGCACAGCCTGTGCAGTCGTGACCCCGTGCGATATCCGTTTGGCAGCAGCCTTCGTGCTCCTGTTGTTGGCATGTCCCTTCAAGAATGACTGCTCCATATTCCACTGTTCCCGGGCTGCCGAAAGGCCGTTCGGGCATGTCACATGATACGCGCGAAACGGATGTACACCGCTGACACCCCACGTCTGAGAAACCCGAAGTTGTACAAAAAAGCACACAAACAAATACCGATGCCCCCAGGAAACACAGGACGGACGTTTGAAGATCTGTGCAGTGCATCCGACTGGGCACAGTTGGTACTGCACGCAGATATGATTGCGGACCAACCACGTCGGGCATCGACACGCATCGTGCAAAAGAAGCGAGTAGCGTGAGCGACGAGCGCATGACTGGCCCGCCAGAGGCTTCCAGTGTGCGTATTCCCGTATTAGCTTGTGTGGCATGGAGGGGGAAATGCAGACAGGGTTGGAAAAGTGTATGCATTACAACACAGGAACAGCGTTGGAACAACGTACCACGTGCTGAGTGAGGAACAATACAGCGTGTTAATAACGAAAAGCACAGCACGTCGCACCGAACAGAAGGGGTACCTCTGCTGGCTCATCATCCTTCTCTGCACACTTCATATCGACGGTCAGCTCCCCTGCAAATAGCTGCTCAACGGTATTGGTATCATCCTTCGTGAGAGTCTGAACCACTGCACTCAGGATCTGGGTCCAGGCCTCTTCGGCATCTGTCACAATGGCGGGCGGGGGGGGGGGACCGGGAAGTTTACAAATGATCAACGCACCACCTGTGGGAAGCCATCCCCGAACCCGATGATGTCTTTGTTCCGATGGATCCCCCACGTGAACCCTGACCCTACTCTGAAGCGGCATCAAAGTGGGCACAGGCACATGCAGCACTCAATGGAGCCAGGGGCGCATGCCTTGCTGTGAGAATGCGCCCCCTTCCCCCTGCTGCGCGAATTGCGTTTAGTTTTGCCGGAACAACTGGACAAAGAAATTCGGGGCCACGGTCTCTGGGGTACCATTCATCTGGGTGTTCAGCACCTTCAAGGCGGCTGTTGTCTGCTGCTCCAGGGTGTCGCCGGCGATGTTGGTCTCCTGCACCACAACGGGGACACAAGCAATCACGGCTCTAGGACGCGCGATGGAACTTGGCAACAAAGGGCACTGTCTACCTTCAGGTCCTGCCACAACTCTGGGACAATGCGCATGGTCTGCAGGGCTGAGTTGAGGTAGCACGTGTTGCCCAAGTTTTGCAGTCCACTGGGCAGGTATTCCTTGGCTTTCTCCTCAGACGTCATGGGGCGTTCTACGGAATAAAAAAAGGTGATGTGGCTGATCGCTTCCGCTAGAATCGGGACATAGTTGGCAAAATCCCAAAGAACTGGTCAGAAATTTGCGCGCGGCGCAACGTTTTGCGTGGCGCGTAAAATCATAGGTGAGTACCCAAACCTCTAGACGGAAGCTGATTTCACTTACAAAAACCAAGCATAAGTGATTTTTGCGCAAAAATCACGTAGTTTGGTTGAATGCACAACACCAAGGCACATCTAAGCAAGGAAACGAAGTTCAATTGCGATCATTATTTACCCATACCATTCTCAATGCGTTTTTGACCTTTCGGGGAGCACTCTAGTACCCAAACCTCTAGACGGAAGCTGATTTCACTTACAAAAACCAAGCATAAGTGATTTTTGCGCAAAAATCCACGTAGTTTGGTTGAATGCACAACACCAAGGCACATCTAAGCAAGGAAACGAAGTTCAATTGCAATCATTATTTACCCATACCATTCTCAATGCGTTTTTGACCTTTCGGGGAGCACTCCAGTACCCCAACCTCTAGACGGAAGCTGATTTCACTTACAAAAACCAAGCATAAGTGATTTTTGCGCAAAAATCACGTAGTTTGGTTGAATCCACGACACCAAGGCACATCTAAGCAAGGAAACGAAGTTCAATTGCAATCATTATTTACCCATACCATTCTCAATGCGTTTTTAACCTTTCGGGGAGCACTCTAGTACCCAAACCTCTAGACGGAAGCTGATTTCACTTACAAAAACCAAGCATAAGTGATTTTTGCGCAAAAATCCACGTATTTTGGTTGAATCCACGACACCAAGGCACATCTAAGCAAGGAAACGAAGTTCCATTGCAATCATTATTTACCCATACCATTCTCAATGCGTTTTTAACCTTTCGGGGAGCACTCTAGTACCCAAACCTCTAGACGGAAGCTGATTTCACTTACAAAAACCAAGCATAAGTGATTTTTGCGCAAAAATCACGTAGTTTGGTTGAATGCACAACACCAAGGCACATCTAAGCAAGGAAACGAAGTTCAATTGCGATCATTATTTACCCATACCATTCTCAATGCGTTTTTGACCTTTCGGGGAGCACTCTAGTACCCAAACCTCTAGACGGAAGCTGATTTCACTTACAAAAACCAAGCATAAGTGATTTTTGCGCAAAAATCCACGTAGTTTGGTTGAATGCACAACACCAAGGCACATCTAAGCAAGGAAACGAAGTTGAATTGCAATCATTATTTACCCATACCATTCTCAATGCGTTTTTAACCTTTCGGGGAGCACTCTAGTACCCAAACCTCTAGACGGAAGCTGATTTCACTTACAAAAACCAAGCATAAGTGATTTTTGCGCAAAAATCACGTAGTTTGGTTGAATGCACGACACCAAGGCACATCTAAGCAAGGAAACGAAGTTCAATTGCAATCATTATTTACCCATACCATTCTCAATGCGTTTTTGACCTTTCGGGGAGCACCCTAGTACCCAAACCTAAGCAAGGAAACGAAGTTCAATTGCAATCATTATTTACCCATACCATTCTCAATGCGTTTTTGACCTTTCGGGGAGCACCCTAGTACCCAAACCTCTAGACGGAAGCTGATTTCACTTACAAAAACCAGGCATAAGTGATTTTTGCGCAAAAATCCACCTAGTTTGGTTGAATGCACAACACCAAGGCACATCTAAGCAAGGAAACGAAGTTGAATTGCAATCATTATTTACCCATACCATTCTCAATGCGTTTTTGACCTTTCGGGGAGCACTCTAGTACCCAAACCTCTAGACGGAAGCTGATTTCACTTACGAAAACCAAATACAAGCAATTTTTGCGCAAAAATCCACGTAGTTTGGTTGAATCCACGACACCAAGGCACATCTAAGCAAGGAAACGAAGTTCAATTGCAATCATTATTTACCCATACCATTCTCAATGCGTTTTTAACCTTTCGGGGAGCACCCTAGTACCCAAACCTCTAGACGGAAGCTGATTTCACTTACAAAAACCAAGCATAAGTGATATTTGCGCAAAAATCCACGTAGTTTGGTTGAATGCACAACACCAAGGCACATCTAAGCAAGGAAACGAAGTTCAATTGCGATCATTATTTACCCATACCATTCTCAATGCGTTTTTAACCTTTCGGGGAGCACCCTAGTACCCAAACCTCTAGACGGAAGCTGATTTCACTTACAAAAACCAAGCATAAGTGATATTTGCGCAAAAATCCACGTAGTTTGGTTGAATGCACGACACCAAGGCACATCTAAGCAAGGAAACGAAGTTGAATTGCAATCATTATTTACCCATACCATTCTCAATGCGTTTTTAACCTTTCGGGGAGCACCCTAGTACCCAAACCTCTAGGCGGAAGCTGATTTCACTTACAAAAACCAAGCATAAGTGATATTTGCGCAAAAATCCACGTAGTTTGGTTGAATCCACGACACCAAGGCACATCTAAGCAAGGAAACGAAGTTGAATTGCAATCATTATTTACCCATACCATTCTCAATGCGTTTTTGACCTTTCGGGGAGCACTCTAGTACCCAAACCTCTAGACGGAAGCTGATTTCACTTACAAAAACCAAGCATAAGTGATTTTTGCGCAAAAATCACGTAGTTTGGTTGAATGCACGACACCAAGGCACATCTAAGCAAGGAAACGAAGTTCAATTGTTTACCCATACCATTCTCAATGCGTTTTTAACCTTTCGGGCAGCACTAGTACCCAAACCTCTAGACGGCAGCTGCGGCACCTTATTATTTTCCATTTGGACGGCTTTAGTAATTAGTGATCTAACAGTATTTGCTATTAAACTAAGTAACTTATTAAACTTATTAAAAATCTGACGTAAAATCTGCGGAAGCGGCAGGCAGAAGCGGCAGAAGCTGCGGAAGCGGCAGCGCGATCAGTAAAATCAGTTTTGTGACAAAGGGTCAGCTTAAGGACAAGTGTGTCATGCATGCTGCTTGTTGCAATGCATTCGCATATTATGTTTCGGGACCCGATCATTTCTAAAAAACCACAATTTTCTGTTACACCACATTGATTGCTTCCGTGTATAAAAAGTGTGAAACCCTCGCTCATCAACATCGTAGCCGGATCAAACGCCAGTCTAGTGAGTGGTGGCGAGAAGAGCCGATGATTGTGAAATGGTATTTGTCAAACCATAAAAAAGCAAAAGATCATTAGATGATTGTTTTGAACAAATCAATCTGAAAAAAAAATAACACACATGACTATCATGACTATTAATAGCTTTGCTTCATGATGAATTTCCATGGTGAGTCAGTGATATGTTGTAGCGACAGCGACAAAAGATACGAAGGAAGGGTGTTGGGTTGCAAATTGGGGCTTGGGTTTGACATCTCATGCTGATGTGCCTTTTCTGAGGCTCGCATGCCTGGGGCTGTACTTTGAGGGGATTGGCGGTTGCATAGTGGTGTCCACAACGACATTACTCCCTCCCCCCTTGTATAAGCTACGCCAATGTACACAATTGTTATGGGCCTTAACATGGACAATGATTGCAAAAATGTACACAATTGTTACGGTCCCTACGCCCACTGTAGCTTGGACAAGGGCGTGGCTTACGTGCAACACATACAATTGCCGACGCACACGTGTGCAGGCCACGTGTGCTGAAATAGGCAATTCAGGACCTATGGGATGCATCAGACTAAAAAAAAAATCCTGGTGCACCAGCAGGGGGCCACATGTGCTGAAATTAGCAAATGTGAAGACACACCCATGTCTTGTGTGGCCACACTACATTTCGTACGTACGTACACACTTATTACGGTCCCTACGCCGACTGTAGGTTGGACAAAGGCGTAGCTTGTACTGGGGGGGGGGGGTACCAGCCCAATCTGGGGTTTGGGATCCAGTGGCAGCCAAAAAATTGCATGGAGATCGATTGAAAAACATCCCTGGCAAGCACAACGGTCCCCAAGAAAAATTTGCTGTGCGGCGGCATGCTGCGGCATGCTTTAAGCCGGAGCCAAATTTTCCAGAAGCTGAAAACTAACCAGAACCAGAGTCCTCTCAATCACAGATGCACCGTTTAACCACGAGAGTACTGCCCATCTCTTTTTGCACTGTGTGTCCCCGCGTTACCCCCGGGGCACTGGGGGACTGCCCATCTCTGACCAATAACTGCAAGGGGATGGGATTGATATTTTGGTTCCATATTTTTTCCCGAAAAAGTCCCAACCCAATTGTCAGTGTGCTGCGGCATGCTGCGGCATGCTTCAAAACCCCCACCAACAGTCCCCAAAAACAGGTGCTGCGGCATGCCGCGGCATGCTTCAACCGTTGGTGCTTGGTCCCTGGCTCCCTCCCCCATGGCATATCCCTGGGGCAAGAAAAAGAGAGAATTGCACCACATGCTCTCTTTCCGCTGTGGGGCTGAGTGACAACCCTGCCAAAGCAATCAATTAAGTGCATGCACAGCAACAGGCCTCAACTATTGCTGAAAGTCCTAGGCCTCAACTATTGCTGAAAGTCCTGATACCTGACGGTGTATTGCTATGCGGCAAGAGCAGAAAACAGAAAGACATCACCAGTTGCTGGAGTATTCCAAAAAACCTTCCTGCATGGTATGGTGAAGCAAACCAGTTGTTGTCAGACAAGGCTTTTGACAGCTCTTCTTCGCGCACTGTCCGATTGATGAAGTGCTCAGCCAACAGTGGTACACATGCCCCATGGTAACACGTGCCCCCCAGCTGCCTACTTTGAGCTCGTTGCAATGAAATGTACTAATGTCAGCTTCCACAAAGCAATGATCTGACCCCCAAACCCGAACCGAGGAACACGGAAGATGCAACGAGTTGTGTGCAATACCCTCTGATACATTGACAGGCTCCTGAAGGAACCTGTGAAATTCCTGAAAACGAAGAACAGCTCTGCAGTGGTTCATTGGGACAGCTTCAATTCTTTTTGAGGGGGGGGCAGGGGCCATGCAACAGTAACTGGGCCGTTGCGAGGAGACGAAGGAGACCAGACAAAGGGCCACACTCCTGAAGAGCGCCAGCAGTGGAGGTGACGCCATGGAGGCAGTATGCTGGTAACCAGAAGCAGACTCTCATTCCACGGGGACCCAACCAAACGGCGCTTTCTCTTCCCCACTTCCAGGACACACACACGACTTACATCAACAACAAGAGTGTTTCAAAAGGAATGCCTGCGGCTCAGTGTTTCAATGTACATGTTCATGACATTATGAAAACTGAAAACCTTTGGGAGCATCCGAAGCATTTCCTTTTCGTCCTGACAATCAGTGTGGCTTGAACATATAACTGATCGCAACAATCTCACCACAGTCCCCACCCCTTGGCGAACAGCATAGACTGAACACTCTCAAACATGCATGGCCCCGGCTAAACCGAACCAAGCCTGTACACGTGGCACAACAGTATACAGGAACCACCGTATACAACATTGGCCAGATCAGATCAAAGCAATATAATAACCCCAGCTTACTCCCTTGAAGAACAGGCAGTGGGAGTACAAATTGAATGCAATTCCAAATGATGGAGCGCTGCATATACAACGCCTTCCGGAGATATACTAAATGCTCATGGGCTGTTAGCGAAATGATTGGTGTGCATACTTTGCACCCTCATCTGCAAAGCAGACACGAAACAAGTGCAGGCAGAACCAAACAAGGAACTCTTAAGATTGACGTCATCTGGAAATAATGAACTGCATGCACTGAAATCTTGTGCCAGACGACCAGCTTCAGCACTGCTATCCCTCTGAGATTACCTCCTACTTCCACCTGTTAGTGCCCTGAACGGAACTGAACACCCCCCAGTGGTTGCACCACACCGCTCCTCCAACATGCTCGATGCGGAAATGATTCATACAACGCCTATTCTGTGTGCTTGAAGCGCTCCAAGCACAGCACCATCGTCCAGCACAAACTTGGTGCTCCTGCACAAGACAACTTACCTCCAACGCCCACCCCCCACTTCCAATCCTTCCTCACGTTCAGTCACCGAAGCCAACTTTCGTGCCCCCCACACCCTCAAAAACAAAGCTGAGCGCACCGTGGCGATCTTGTGACCTTTTTTGCAATAATGCGCACTGCCCATGGGTGCATGCCTGAAATTATACACGCTTGATCAACTACTAAATGCTCATGGGCTGTTAGCGAAATGATTGGTGTGCATACTTTGCACCCTCATCTGCAAAGCAGACACGCAACAAGTGCAGGCAGAACCACATGACGCAGACGGCATTCGCCAACACCCAGTTAATACGCAAGTCATTGTTCAATTACTCAGTGGCCACTGAACATGGTCACTGGATAGGGGCGACTGGGCGAATGCGGTTTCCAATGCAGGTGCCTTGGACTCCACACGCCTGCATTCCCCCTAAGAAGAATGAAAGCGGTAAAAACTTTGCAACGCTTCTCGTGCATAAAACTGCACGTCGCGATCTATGTCATAGGACAGACGTGTCAAAACGGGCAAAATTAATGCACGCGCAGAAGACGTCTCAAATTTAAGTATCAACTCACCCAATGCTTTGCAGCAATTAAGCCGAATGTTCGGAACATCGTCAGTGGACAACTGGCAGACAGTGGGCAATATTCGCCGCGTTATGATCTCCTCACCCAACACTGATGATGTTTGCCGCAATGCATACAACACTGACATCCGCCTGGACCAATGTTCAGAGAGCAGCGCAAGGACCGCAGGGATCAAGCTGGCATTGGCCCACTCTTGCCCAAGGCACTTCGCCAGACACCTGGCAACATTGCCAGCAGCCAGTCGAACGTCAGACACAGGATCACAAAGGGATTGCACAAGCAGTGGGCCAAAAAAGCTGTCGAAACTCACCCCCAAATGATCCGCCATGAACGGAATTTCCTTCACGACCAGCTCCCGCACCCGCCATTCTCCGTCAGTTGCAAGGCTGCGGATGGCATCAGACAGACAGTTGCCCAGGGTCTGTGAGTCCATGGCGGCGGTGATCTGGGGGGGGAAGTTCTCCGCAAATTTGGGAAACTTGTCCTGGAGCAGACTCGAAAAATGCGGCAGCAGCGAAGTGATTGTGTGGTGCAGACCGATCAATTTGGACAGCTGCATAACTAGCCGTGCAATTTCATAACGATTCTGTCGACTGACCAACTCAGGTATGACAGGGAGCAAGACAATGGCTTGATCTTTCTGAATCAGAAGGGAAAAACCTATCACGTTTTTTGCAAGGGTTGATCGCACCTCCTGAGTTTTATCAGCGGCGAGTTTCATGAATAACTCCACCATCTCCCTTTGTTCCATCCCTCCGGACATGGCCTGACAAATCCGTAGGAAATCATGTGCAAGGGTTGATCGCACCTCCCGAGTTTCATCAGTGGCGAGTTTCATGAATAACTCCGCCATCTCCCTTTGTTCCATCCCTCCGGACATGGCCTGACAAATCCGTAGGAAATGATGTGCGAATATGCGTCGAATATTAGGACTTGCATCTTTGGAGAAATCCCTTACGGAGGGAAGCAAACAATTCTTTTTTGGGCCAACCAGAGTCTCAGCTAATTGAATGCAATTTTCCACTGAGGATTCTCGAATCAGGAATTCTTTATCAGCGGACTGTTGGGCAAAGAGCTGTGCAAGCTCAGAGATAACCTGTTGGTCTGCAACAACAGGGATAAACGACTTGAGAGCGGAGCATGCTGCGACGCGGACTGCGATGCTCGAATCTCGGGAAAGGTTGAAGAAAATGGTGCGAAAAACCGACTTCAGGTGATCTCGCAAAGAGGGGTATGGAATGCTTAACAGATGGGCACAAGCAGCCCTCACAACTGTAGAGTGATCCTTCGCCAGCCGTTGAACCATGGCAACGTACTGGGTTTCCAGTAGTTCAGAGGGGAGCTTCTCTGCAGTGGCATTCAATGCAGCAGCAGCCAATTCGCCGATTCGCCAATACGCCGCTTCTGGAAATGCTTCCTGGAGATTGGCGACAAAATCGGTTAACTCGGGGATCAGCACCTGCTGCTGATCCCCGTTCGTACAAATGCTGCCATTACCCACGGGTTCGCTCTGGGGATTGGAAATGACAGAGGTGGAGGAACCGTTGTCGTCGGCGGCGCAACTTGACGAATGCTGGTTCTTGACATTGTCCGAGGAACGCTGCGTTCTGGTTTGGTCTTCAACTTGGAGTTGCAGGGAAGCTGAGGGTTGGTCAATGGTCGGCCCACGATCAAGCTTCGTTTTTTGTTGTGGCGCTCCGGCGGCACGGGGCGATGTACCGTCTTCTGTTGACAAAGAAAATGTGCAAGACCTCCAGCAACAAGCAAAAGCACATGCACCATTTCGAGTTGGAAACATCATCAGCAGGGGCAAGATACATGCAAAGGATGGGCGACAAATGGCAGCACAGTATGCCGTATCGGGGAGCCCCACCGCTGCAGAGCGGGGGGCAGAATCAGAAGTGGCCCACAAGTGGGCAAATTGGCTACCTCACCCCTACCGTATCGGGGAGCCCCACGGCTGCAGAGCGGGGGGCAGAATCAGAAGTGGCCCACAAGTGGGCAAATTGGCTACCTCACCCCTGCCGTATCGGGGAGCCCCACCGCTGCAGAGCGGGGGGCAGAATCAGAAGTGGCCCACAAGTGGGCAAATTGGCTACCTCACCCCTGCCGTATCGGGGAGCCCCACCATTGCAGAGCGGGGGGCAAAATCAGAAGTGGCCCACAAGTGGGCAAATTGGCTACCTCACCCCTGCCGTATCGGGGAGCCCCACCGCTGCAGAGCGGGGGGCAAAATCAGAAGTGGCCCACAAGTGGGCAAATTGGCTACCTCACCCCTGCCGTATCGGGGAGCCCCACCGCTTCAGAGCGGGGGGCAGAATCAGAAGTGGCCCACAAGTGGGCAAATTGGCTACCTCACCCCTGCCGTATCGGGGAGCCCCACCGCTGCAGAGCGGGGGGCAAAATCAGAAGTGGCCCACAAGTGGGCAAATTGGCTACCTCACCCCTGCCATATCGGGGAGCCCCACCGCTGCAGAGCGGGGGGCAGAATCAGAAGTGGCCCACAAGTGGGCAAATTGGCTACCTCACCCCTGCCGTATCGGGGAGCCCCACCGCTGCAGAGCGGGGGGCAGAATCAGAAGTGGCCCACAAGTGGGCAAATTGGCTACCTCACCCCTGCCGTATCGGGGAGCCCCACCGCTGCAGAGCGGGGGGCAGAATCAGAAGTGGCCCACAAGTGGGCAAATTGGCTACCTCACCCCTGCCGTATCGGGGAGCCCCACCGCTGCAGAGCGGGGGGCAGAATCAGAAGTGGCCCACAAGTGGGCAAATTGGCTACCTCACCCCTGCCGTATCGGGGAGCCCCACCGCTGCAGAGCGGGGGGCAAAATCAGAAGTGGCCCACAAGTGGGCAAATTGGCTACCTCACCCCTGCCGTATCGGGGAGCCCCACCGCTGCAGAGCGGGGGGCAGAATCAGAAGTGGCCCACAAGTGGGCAAATTGGCTACCTCACCCCTGCCGTATCGGGGAGCCCCACCGCTGCAGAGCGGGGGGCAAAATCAGAAGTGGCCCACAAGTGGGCAAATTGGCTACCTCACCCCTGCCATATCGGGGAGCCCCACCGCTGCAGAGCGGGGGGCAAAATCAGAAGTGGCCCACAAGTGGGCAAATTGGCTACCTCACCCCTGCCGTATCGGGGAGCCCCACCGCTGCAGAGCGGGGGGCAGGATTAGAAGTGGCCCACAAGTGGGCAAATTGGCTACCTCACCCCTGCCGTATCGGGGAGCCCCACGGCTGCAGAGCGGGGGGCAGAATCAGAAGTGGCCCACAAGTGGGCAAATTGGCTACCTCACCCCTGCCGTATCGGGGAGCCCCACCGCTGCAGAGCGGGGGGCAGAATCAGAAGTGGCCCACAAGTGGGCAAATTGGCTACCTCACCCCTGCCGTATCGGGGAGCCCCACCGCTGCAGAGCGGGGGGCAGAATCAGAAGTGGCCCACAAGTGGGCAAATTGGCTACCTCACCCCTGCCGTATCGGGGAGCCCCACCGCTGCAGAGCGGGGGGCAGAATCAGAAGTGGCCCACAAGTGGGCAAATTGGCTACCTCACCCCTGCCGTATCGGGGAGCCCCACCGCTGCAGAGCGGGGGGCAGAATCAGAATTGGCCCACAAGTGGGCAAATTGGCTACCTCACCCCTGCCGTATCGGGGAGCCCCACCGCTGCAGAGCGGGGGGCAAAATCAGAAGTGGCCCACAAGTGGGCAAATTGGCTACCTCACCCCTGCCGTATCGGGGAGCCCCACCGCTGCAGAGCGGGGGGCAGAATCAGAAGTGGCCCACAAGTGGGCAAATTGGCTACCTCACCCCTGCCGTATCGGGGAGCCCCACCACTGCAGAGCGGGGGGCAGAATCAGAAGTGGCCCACAAGTGGGCAAATTGGCTACCTCACCCCTGCCGTATCGGGGAGCCCCAACGCTGCAGAGCGGGGGGCAGAATCAGAAGTGGCCCACAAGTGGGCAAATTGGCTACCTCACCCCTGCCGTATCGGGGAGCCCCACCGCTGCAGAGCGGGGGGCAAAATCAGAAGTGGCCCACAAGTGGGCAAATTGGCTACCTCACCCCTGCCGTATCGGGGAGCCCCACCGCTGCAGAGCGGGGGGCAAAATCAGAAGTGGCCCACAAGTGGGCAAATTGGCTACCTCACCCCTGCCGTATCGGGGAGCCCCACGGCTGCAGAGCGGGGGGCAGAATCAGAAGTGGCCCACAAATGGGCAAATTGGCTACCTCACCCCTACCGTATCGGGGAGCCCCACCGTTGCAGAGCGGGGGGCAAAATCAGAAGTGGCCCACAAGTGGGCAAATTGGCTACCTCACCCCTGCCGTATCGGGGAGCCCCACCGCTGCCGAGCGGGGGGCAAAATCAGAATTGGCCCACAAGAGGGCAAATTGGCTACCTCACCCCTGCCGTATCGGGGAGCCCCACCGCTGCAGAGCGGGGGGCAGAATCAGAAGTGGCCCACAAGTGGGCAAATTGGCTACCTCACCCCTGCCGTATCGGGGAGCCCCACCATTGCAGAGCGGGGGGCAAAATCAGAAGTGGCCCACAAGTGGGCAAATTGGCTACCTCACCCCTGCCGTATCGGGGAGCCCCACCGCTGCAGAGCGGGGGGCAAAATCAGAAGTGGCCCACAAGTGGGCAAATTGGCTACCTCACCCCTACCGTATCGGGGAGCCCCACCGCTTCAGAGCGGGGGGCAGAATCAGAAGTGGCCCACAAGTGGGCAAATTGGCTACCTCACCCCTGCCGTATCGGGGAGCCCCACCGCTGCAGAGCGGGGGGCAGAATCAGACGTGGCCCACAAGTGGGCAAATTGGCTACCTCACCCCTGCCGTATCGGGGAGCCCCACCGCTGCAGAGCGGGGGGCAGAATCAGAAGTGGCCCACAAGTGGGCAAATTGGCTACCTCACCCCTGCCGTATCGGGGAGCCCCACCGCTGCAGAGCGGGGGGCAAAATCAGAAGTGGCCCACAAGTGGGCAAATTGGCTACCTCACCCCTGCCATATCGGGGAGCCCCACCGCTGCAGAGCGGGGGGCAAAATCAGAAGTGGCCCACAAGTGGGCAAATTGGCTACCTCACCCCTGCCGTATCGGGGAGCCCCACCGCTGCAGAGCGGGGGGCAGGATTGGAAGTGGCCCACAAGTGGGCAAATTGGCTACCTCACCCCTGCCGTATCGGGGAGCCCCACCGCTGCAGAGCGGGGGGCAGAATCAGAAGTGGCCCACAAGTGGGCAAATTGGCTACCTCACCCCTGCCGTATCGGGGAGCCCCACCGCTGCAGAGCGGGGGGCAGAATCAGAAGTGGCCCACAAGTGGGCAAATTGGCTACCTCACCCCTGCCGTATCGGGGAGCCCCACCGCTGCAGAGCGGGGGGCAAAATCAGAAGTGGCCCACAAGTGGGCAAATTGGCTACCTCACCCCTGCCGTATCGGGGAGCCCCACCGCTGCAGAGCGGGGGGCAGAATCAGAAGTGGCCCACAAGTGGGCAAATTGGCTACCTCACCCCTGCCGTATCGGGGAGCCCCACCGCTGCAGAGCGGGGGGCAGAATCAGAATTGGCCCACAAGTGGGCAAATTGGCTACCTCACCCCTGCCGTATCGGGGAGCCCCACCGCTGCAGAGCGGGGGGCAAAATCAGAAGTGGCCCACAAGTGGGCAAATTGGCTACCTCACCCCTGCCGTATCGGGGAGCCCCACCGCTGCAGAGCGGGGGGCAGAATCAGAAGTGGCCCACAAGTGGGCAAATTGGCTAACTCACCCCTGCCATATCGGGGAGCCCCACCGCTGCAGAGCGGGGGGCAAAATCAGAAGTGGCCCACAAGTGGGCAAATTGGCTACCTCACCCCTGCCGTATCGGGGAGCCCCACCACTGCAGAGCGGGGGGCAGAATCAGAAGTGGCCCACAAGTGGGCAAATTGGCTACCTCACCCCTGCCGTATCGGGGAGCCCCACCGCTGCAGAGCGGGGGGCAGAATCAGAAGTGGCCCACAAGTGGGCAAATTGGCTACCTCACCCCTGCCGTATCGGGGAGCCCCACCGCTGCAGAGCGGGGGGCAAAATCAGAAGTGGCCCACAAGTGGGCAAATTGGCTACCTCACCCTTGCCGTATCGGGGAGCCCCACCGCTGCAGAGCGGGGGGCAAAATCAGAAGTGGCCCACAAGTGGGCAAATTGGCTACCTCACCCCTGCCGTATCGGGGAGCCCCACGGCTGCAGAGCGGGGGGCAGAATCAGAAGTGGCCCACAAATGGGCAAATTGGCTACCTCACCCCTACCGTATCGGGGAGCCCCACCGTTGCAGAGCGGGGGGCAGAATCAGAAGTGGCCCACAAGTGGGCAAATTGGCTACCTCACCCCTGCCGTATCGGGGAGCCCCACCGCTGCCGAGCGGGGGGCAAAATCAGAATTGGCCCACAAGAGGGCAAATTGGCTACCTCACCCCTGCCGTATCGGGGAGCCCCACCGCTGCAGAGCGGGGGGCAGAATCAGAAGTGGCCCACAAGTGGGCAAATTGGCTACCTCACCCCTGCCGTATCGGGGAGCCCCACCATTGCAGAGCGGGGGGCAAAATCAGAAGTGGCCCACAAGTGGGCAAATTGGCTACCTCACCCCTGCCGTATCGGGGAGCCCCACCGCTGCAGAGCGGGGGGCAAAATCAGAAGTGGCCCACAAGTGGGCAAATTGGCTACCTCACCCCTGCCGTATCGGGGAGCCCCACCGCTTCAGAGCGGGGGGCAGAATCAGAAGTGGCCCACAAGTGGGCAAATTGGCTACCTCACCCCTGCCGTATCGGGGAGCCCCACCGCTGCAGAGCGGGGGGCAAAATCAGAAGTGGCCCACAAGTGGGCAAATTGGCTACCTCACCCCTGCCATATCGGGGAGCCCCACCGCTGCAGAGCGGGGGGCAGAATCAGAAGTGGCCCACAAGTGGGCAAATTGGCTACCTCACCTCTGCCGTATCGGGGAGCCCCACCGCTGCAGAGCGGGGGGCAGAATCAGAAGTGGCCCACAAGTGGGCAAATTGGCTACCTCACCCCTGCCGTATCGGGGAGCCCGACCGCTGCAGAGCGGGGGGCAGAATCAGAAGTGGCCCACAAGTGGGCAAATTGGCTACCTCACCCCTGCCGTATCGGGGAGCCCCACCGCTGCAGAGCGGGGGGCAGAATCAGAAGTGGCCCACAAGTGGGCAAATTGGCTACCTCACCCCTGCCGTATCGGGGAGCCCCACCGCTGCAGAGCGGGGGGCAGAATCAGAAGTGGCCCACAAGTGGGCAAATTGGCTACCTCACCCCTTTGCCGTATCGGGGAGCCCCACCGCTGCAGAGCGGGGGGCAGAATCAGACGTGGCCCACAAGTGGGCAAATTGGCTACCTCACCCCTGCCATATCGGGGAGCCCCACCGCTGCAGAGCGGGGGGCAAAATCAGAAGTGGCCCACAAGTGGGCAAATTGGCTACCTCACCCCTGCCGTATCGGGGAGCCCCACCGCTGCAGAGCGGGGGGCAGAATCAGAAGTGGCCCACAAGTGGGCAAATTGGCTACCTCACCCCTGCCGTATCGGGGAGCCCCGCCGCTGCAGAGCGGGGGGCAAAATCAGAAGTGGCCCACAAGTGGGCAAATTGGCTACCTCACCCCTGCCGTATCGGGGAGCCCCACCGCTGCAGAGCGGGGGGCAGAATCAGAAGTGGCCCACAAGTGGGCAAATTGGCTACCTCACCCCTGCCGTATCGGGGAGCCCCACCGCTGCAGAGCGGGGGGCAAAATCAGAAGTGGCCCACAAGTGGGCAAATTGGCTACCTCACCCCTGCCGTATCGGGGAGCCCCACCACTGCAGAGCGGGGGGCAGAATCAGAAGTGGCCCACAAGTGGGCAAATTGGCTACCTCACCCCTGCCGTATCGGGGAGCCCCAACGCTGCAGAGCGGGGGGCAGAATCAGAAGTGGCCCACAAGTGGGCAAATTGGCTACCTCACCCCTGCCGTATCGGGGAGCCCCACCGCTGCAGAGCGGGGGGCAAAATCAGAAGTGGCCCACAAGTGGGCAAATTGGCTACCTCACCCCTGCCGTATCGGGGAGCCCCACCACTGCAGAGCGGGGGGCAAAATCAGAAGTGGCCCACAAGTGGGCAAATTGGCTACCTCACCCCTGCCGTATCGGGGAGCCCCACGGCTGCAGAGCGGGGGGCAGAATCAGAAGTGGCCCACAAATGGGCAAATTGGCTACCTCACCCCTGCCGTATCGGGGAGCCCCACCGCTGCAGAGCGGGGGGCAGAATCAGAAGTGGCCCACAAGTGGGCAAATTGGCTACCTCACCCCTGCCGTATCGGGGAGCCCCACCGCTGCAGAGCGGGGGGCAGGATTAGAAGTGGCCCACAAGTGGGCAAATTGGCTACCTCACCCCTGCCGTATCGGGGAGCCCCACCACTGCAGAGCGGGGGGCAAAATCAGAAGTGGCCCACAAGTGGGCAAATTGGCTACCTCACCCCTGCCGTATCGGGGAGCCCCACCGCTGTAGAGCGGGGGGCAAAATCAGAAGTGGCCCACAAGTGGGCAAATTGGCTACCTCACCCCTGCCGTATCGGGGAGCCCCACCGCTGCAGAGCGGGGGGCAGAATCAGAAGTGGCCCACAAGTGGGCAAATTGGCTACCTCACCCCTGCCGTATCGGGGAGCCCCACCGCTGCAGAGCGGGGGGCAAAATCAGAATTGGCCCACAAGAGGGCAAATTGGCTACCTCACCCCTGCCGTATCGGGGAGCCCCACCGCTGCAGAGCGGGGGGCAAAATCAGAAGTGGCCCACAAATGGGCAAATTGGCTACCTCACCCCTGCCGTATCGGGGAGCCCCACCACTGCAGAGCGGGGGGCAGAATCAGAAGTGGCCCACAAGTGGGCAAATTGGCTACCTCACCCCTGCCGTATCGGGGAGCCCCACGGCTGCAGAGCGGGGGGCAGAATCAGAAGTGGCCCACAAATGGGCAAATTGGCTACCTCACCCCTGCCGTATCGGGGAGCCCCACCGCTGCAGAGCGGGGGGCAGAATCAGAAGTGGCCCACAAGTGGGCAAATTGGCTACCTCACCCCTGCCGTATCGGGGAGCCCCACCGCTGCAGAGCGGGGGGCAGGATTAGAAGTGGCCCACAAGTGGGCAAATTGGCTACCTCACCCCTGCCGTATCGGGGAGCCCCACCACTGCAGAGCGGGGGGCAGAATCAGAAGTGGCCCACAAGTGGGCAAATTGGCTACCTCACCCCTGCCGTATCGGGGAGCCCCACCGCTGTAGAGCGGGGGGCAAAATCAGAAGTGGCCCACAAGTGGGCAAATTGGCTACCTCACCCCTGCCGTATCGGGGAGCCCCACCGCTGCAGAGCGGGGGGCAGAATCAGAATTGGCCCACAAGAGGGCAAATTGGCTACCTCACCCCTGCCGTATCGGGGAGCCCCACCGCTGCAGAGCGGGGGGCAAAATCAGAAGTGGCCCACAAGTGGGCAAATTGGCTACCTCACCCCTGCCGTATCGGGGAGCCCCACCACTGCAGAGCGGGGGGCAGAATCAGAAGTGGCCCACAAGTGGGCAAATTGGCTACCTCACCCCTGCCGTATCGGGGAGCCCCACTGCTGCAGAGCGGGGGGCAGAATCAGAAGTGGCCCACAAGTGGGCAAATTGGCTACCTCACCCCTGCCGTATCGGGGAGCCCCACGGCTGCAGAGCGGGGGGCAGAATCAGAAGTGGCCCACAAGTGGGCAAATTGGCTACCTCACCCCTGCCGTATCGGGGAGCCCCACCGCGGCAGAGCGGGGGGCAAAATCAGAAGTGGCCCACAAGTGGGCAAATTGGCTACCTCACCCCTGCCGTATCGGGGAGCCCCACCGCTGCAGAGCGGGGGGCAAAATCAGAAGTGGCCCACAAGTGGGCAAATTGGCTACCTCACCCCTGCCGTATCGGGGAGCCCCACCGCTGCAGAGCGGGGGGCAGAATCAGAAGTGGCCCACAAATGGGCAAATTGGCTACCTCACCCCTGCCGTATCGGGGAGCCCCACCGTTGCAGAGCGGGAGGCAGAATCAGAAGTGGCCCACAAGTGGGCAAATTGGCTACCTCACCCCTGCCGTATCGGGGAGCCCCACCGCTGCCGAGCGGGGGGCAAAATCAGAATTGGCCCACAAGAGGGCAAATTGGCTACCTCACCCCTGCCATATCGGGGAGCCCCACCGCTGCAGAGCGGGGGGCAGAATCAGAAGTGGCCCACAAGTGGGCAAATTGGCTACCTCACCCCTGCCGTATCGGGGAGCCCCACCACTGCAGAGCGGGGGGCAAAATCAGAAGTGGCCCACAAGTGGGCAAATTGGCTACCTCACCCCTGCCGTATCGGGGAGCCCCACCGCTGTAGAGCGGGGGGCAAAATCAGAAGTGGCCCACAAGTGGGCAAATTGGCTACCTCACCCCTGCCGTATCGGGGAGCCCCACCGCTGCAGAGCGGGGGGCAGAATCAGAAGTGGCCCACAAGTGGGCAAATTGGCTACCTCACCCCTGCCGTATCGGGGAGCCCCACCACTGCAGAGCGGGGGGCAGAATCAGAAGTGGCCCACAAGTGGGCAAATTGGCTACCTCACCCCTGCCGTATCGGGGAGCCCCACCGCTGCAGAGCGGGGGGCAAAATCAGAAGTGGCCCACAAGTGGGCAAATTGGCTACCTCACCCCTGCCGTATCGGGGAGCCCCACCGCTGCAGAGCGGGGGGCAGAATCAGAAGTGGCCCACAAATGGGCAAATTGGCTACCTCACCCCTGCCGTATCGGGGAGCCCCACCGCTGCAGAGCGGGGGGCAAAATCAGAATTGGCCCACAAGAGGGCAAATTGGCTACCTCACCCCTGCCGTATCGGGGAGCCCCACCGCTGCAGAGCGGGGGGCAAAATCAGAAGTGGCCCACAAGTGGGCAAATTGGCTACCTCACCCCTGCCGTATCGGGGAGCCCCACCGTTGCAGAGCGGGGGGCAGAATCAGAAGTGGCCCACAAGTGGGCAAATTGGCTACCTCACCCCTGCCGTATCGGGGAGCCCCACCGCGGCAGAGCGGGGGGGCAAAATCAGAAGTGGCCCACAAGTGGGCAAATTGGCTACCTCACCCCTGCCGTATCGGGGAGCCCCACCGCTGCAGAGCGGGGGGCAGAATCAGAAGTGGCCCACAAGTGGGCAAATTGGCTACCTCACCCCTGCCGTATCGGGGAGCCCCACCGCTGCAGAGCGGGGGGCAAAATAAGAAGTGGCCCACAAGTGGGCAAATTGGCTACCTCACCCCTGCCGTATCGGGGAGCCCCACCGCTGCAGAGCGGGGGGCAAAATCAGAAGTGGCCCACAAGTGGGCAAATTGGCTACCTCACCCCTGCCGTATCGGGGAGCCCCACCGCTGCAGAGCGGGGGGCAAAATCAGAAGTGGCCCACAAGTGGGCAAATTGGCTACCTCACCCCTGCCGTATCGGGGAGCCCCACCGCTGCAGAGCGGGGGGCAAAATCAGAATTGGCCCACAAGAGGGCAAATTGGCTACCTCACCCCTGCCGTATCGGGGAGCCCCACCGCTGCAGAGCGGGGGGCAGAATCAGAAGTGGCCCACAAGTGGGCAAATTGGCTACCTCACCCCTGCCGTATCGGGGAGCCCCACCGCTGCAGAGCGGGGGGCAAAATCAGAAGTGGCCCACAAGTGGGCAAATTGGCTACCTCACCCCTGCCGTATCGGGGAGCCCCACCACTGCAGAGCGGGGGGCAAAATCAGAAGTGGCCCACAAGTGGGCAAATTGGCTACCTCACCCCTGCCGTATCGGGGAGCCCCACCGCTGCAGAGCGGGGGGCAGAATCAGAAGTGGCCCACAAGTGGGCAAATTGGCTACCTCACCCCTGCCGTATCGGGGAGCCGCACTGCTGCAGAGCGGGGGGCAAAATCAGAATTGGCCCACAAGAGGGCAAATTGGCTACCTCACCCCTGCCGTATCGGGGAGCCCCACCGCTGCAGAGCGGGGGGCAGAATCAGAAGTGGCCCACAAGTGGGCAAGTTGGCTACCTCACCCTTGCCGTATCGGGGAGCCCCACCGCTGCAGAGCGGGGGGCAGAATCAGACGTGGCCCACAAGTGGGCAAATTGGCTACCTCACCCCTGCCATATCGGGGAGCCCCACCGCTGCAGAGCGGGGGGCAAAATCAGAAGTGGCCCACAAGTGGGCAAATTGGCTACCTCACCCCTGCCGTATCGGGGAGCCCCACCGCTACAGAGCGGGGGGCAAAATCAGAAGTGGCCCACAAGTGGGCAAATTGGCTACCTCACCCCTGCCGTATTGGGGAGCCCCACCGCTGCAGAGCGGGGGGCAGAATCAGAAGTGGCCCACAAGTGGGCAAATTGGCTACCTCACCCCTGCCGTATCGGGGAGCCCCACCGCTGCAGAGCGGGGGGCAAAATCAGAAGTGGCCCACAAGTGGGCAAATTGGCTACCTCACCCCTGCCGTATCGGGGAGCCCCACCGCTGCAGAGCGGGGGGCAAAATCAGAAGTGGCCCACAAGTGGGCAAATTGGCTACCTCACCCCTGCCGTATCGGGGAGCCCCACCGCTGCAGAGCGGGGGGCAAAGTCAGAAGTGGCCCACAAGTGGGCAAATTGGCTACCTCACCCCTGCCGTATCGGGGAGCCCCACCGCTACAGAGCGGGGGGCAAAATCAGAAGTGGCCCACAAGTGGGCAAATTGGCTACCTCACCCCTGCCGTATCGGGGAGCCCCACCGCTGCAGAGCGGGGGGCAGAATCCGAAGTGGCCCACAAGTGGGCAAATTGGCTACCTCACCCCTGCCGTATCGGGGAGCCCCACCGCTGCAGAGCGGGGGGCAAAATCAGAATTGGCCCACAAGAGGGCAAATTGGCTACCTCACCCCTGCCGTATCGGGGAGCCCCACCGCTGCAGAGCGGGGGGCAGAATCAGAAGTGGCCCACAAGTGGGCAAATTGGCTACCTCACCCCTGCCGTATCGGGGAGCCCCACCGCTGCAGAGCGGGGGGCAAAATCAGAAGTGGCCCACAAGTGGGCAAATTGGCTACCTCACCCCTGCCGTATCGGGGAGCCCCACCACTGCAGAGCGGGGGGCAAAATCAGAAGTGGCCCACAAGTGGGCAAATTGGCTACCTCACCCCTGCCGTATCGGGGAGCCCTACCACTGCAGAGCGGGGGGCAGAATCAGAAGTGGCCCACAAGTGGGCAAATTGGCTACCTCACCCCTGCCGTATCGGGGAGCCCCACCGCTGCAGAGCGGGGGGCAAAATCAGAATTGGCCCACAAGAGGGCAAATTGGCTACCTCACCCCTGCCGTATCGGGGAGCCCCACCGCTGCAGAGCGGGGGGCAGAATCAGAAGTGGCCCACAAGTGGGCAAATTGGCTACCTCACCCTTGCCGTATCGGGGAGCCCCACCGCTGCAGAGCGGGGGGCAGAATCAGACGTGGTCCACAAGTGCGCAAATTGGCTACCTCACCCCTGCCATATCGGGGAGCCCCACCGCTGCAGAGCGGGGGGCAAAATCAGAAGTGGCCCACAAGTGGGCAAATTGGCTACCTCACCCCTGCCGTATCGGGGAGCCCCACCGCTACAGAGCGGGGGGCAAAATCAGAAGTGGCCCACAAGTGGGCAAATTGGCTACCTCACCCCTGCCGTATTGGGGAGCCCCACCGCTGCAGAGCGGGGGGCAGAATCAGAAGTGGCCCACAAGTGGGCAAATTGGCTACCTCACCCCTGCCGTATCGGGGAGCCCCACCGCTGCAGAGCGGGGGGCAAAATCAGAATTGGCCCACAAGAGGGCAAATTGGCTACCTCACCCCTGCCGTATCGGGGAGCCCCACCGCTGCAGAGCGGGGGGCAGAATCAGAAGTGGCCCACAAGTGGGCAAATTGGCTACCTCACCCCTGCCGTATCGGGGAGCCCCACCGCTGCAGAGCGGGGGGCAAAATCAGACGTGGCCCACAAGAGGGCAAATTGGCTACCTCACCCCTGCCGTATCGGGGAGCCCCACCGCTGCAGAGCGGGGGGCAAAATCAGAAGTGGCCCACAAGTGGGCAAATTGGCTACCTCACCCTTGCCGTATCGGGGAGCCCCACCGCTGCAGAGCGGGGGGCAGAATCAGACGTGGCCCACAAGTGGGCAAATTGGCTACCTCACCCCTGCCATATCGGGGAGCCCCACCGCTGCAGAGCGGGGGGCAAAATCAGAAGTGGCCCACAAGTGGGCAAATTGGCTACCTCACCCCTGCCGTATCGGGGAGCCCCACCGCTACAGAGCGGGGGGCAAAATCAGAAGTGGCCCACAAGTGGGCAAATTGGCTACCTCACCCCTGCCGTATTGGGGAGCCCCACCGCTGCAGAGCGGGGGGCAGAATCAGAAGTGGCCCACAAGTGGGCAAATTGGCTACCTCACCCCTGCCGTATCGGGGAGCCCCACCGCTGCAGAGCGGGGGGCAAAATCAGAATTGGCCCACAAGAGGGCAAATTGGCTACCTCACCCCTGCCGTATCGGGGAGCCCCACCGCTGCAGAGCGGGGGGCAGAATCAGAAGTGGCCCACAAGAGGGCAAATTGGCTACCTCACCCCTGCCGTATCGGGGAGCCCCACCGCTGCAGAGCGGGGGGCAGAATCAGAAGTGGCCCACAAGTGGGCAAATTGGCTACCTCACCCCTGCCGTATCGGGGAGCCCCACCGCTGCAGAGCGGGGGGCAAAATCAGAAGTGGCCCACAAGTGGGCAAATTGGCTACCTCACCCCTGTCGTATCGGGGAGCCCCACCGCTGCAGAGCGGGGGGCAAAATCAGAATTGGCCCACAAGAGGGCAAATTGGCTACCTCACCCCTGCCGTATCGGGGAGCCCCACCGCTGCAGAGCGGGGGGCAAAATCAGAATTGGCCCACAAGAGGGCAAATTGGCTACCTCACCCCTGCCGTATCGGGGAGCCCCACCGCTGCAGAGCGGGGGGCAGAATCAGAAGTGGCCCACAAGTGGGCAAATTGGCTACCTCACCCCTGCCGTATCGGGGAGCCCCACCGCTGCAGAGCGGGGGGCAGAATCAGAAGTGGCCCACAAGTGGGCAAATTGGCTACCTCACCCCTGCCGTATCGGGGAGCCCCACCGCTGCAGAGCGGGGGGCAAAATCAGAAGTGGCCCACAAGTGGGCAAATTGGCTACCTCACCCCTGCCGTATCGGGGAGCCCCACCGCTGCAGAGCGGGGGGCAGAATCAGAAGTGGCCCACAAGTGGGCAAATTGGCTACCTCACCCCTGCCGTATCGGGGAGCCCCACCGCTGCAGAGCGGGGGGCAGAATCAGACGTGGCCCACAAGTGGGCAAATTGGCTACCTCACCCCTGCCGTATCTGGGAGCCCCACCGCTGCAGAGCGGGGGGCAGAATCAGAATTGGCCCACAAGTAGGCAAATTGGCTACCTCACCCCTGCCGTATCAGGGAGCCCCACCACTGCAGAGCGGGGGGCAAAATCAGAAGTGGCCCACAAGTGGGCAAATCGGCTACCTCACCCCTGCCGTATCGGGGAGCCCCACCGCTGCAGAGCGGGGGGCAAAATCAGAAGTGGCCCACAAGTGGGCAAATTGGCTACCTCACCCCTGCCGTATCGGGGAGCCCCACCGCTGCAGAGCGGGGGGCAAAATCAGAAGTGGCCCACAAGTGGGCAAATTGGCTACCTCACCCCTGCCGTATCGGGGAGCCCCACCACTGCAGAGCGGGGGGCAAAATCAGAATTGGCCCACAAGAGGGCAAATTGGCTACCTCACCCCTGCCGTATCGGGGAGCCCCACCGCTGCAGAGCGGGGGGCAGAATCAGAAGTGGCCCACAAGTGGGCAAATTGGCTACCTCACCCCTGCCGTATCGGGGAGCCCCACCGCTGCAGAGCGGAAGGCAGAATCAGACGTGGCCCACAAGTGGGCAAATTGGCTACCTCACCCCTGCCGTATCGGGGAGCCCCACCGCTGCAGAGCGGGGGGCAAAATCAGAAGTGGCCCACAAGTGGGCAAATTGGCTACCTCACCCCTGCCGTATCGGGGAGCCCCACCGCTACAGAGCGGGGGGCAAAATCAGAAGTGGCCCACAAGTGGGCAAATTGGCTACCTCACCCCTGCCGTATCGGGGAGCCCCACCGCTGCAGAGCGGGGGGCAAAATCAGAAGTGGCCCACAAGTGGGCAAATTGGCTACCTCACCCCTGCCGTATCGGGGAGCCCCACCGCTGCAGAGCGGGGGGCAAAATCAGAATTGGCCCACAAGAGGGCAAATTGGCTACCTCACCCCTGCCGTATCCGGGAGCCCCACCACTGCAGAGCGGGGGGCAGAATCAGAAGTGGCCCACAAGTGGGCAAATTGGCTACCTCACCCCTGCCGTATCGGGGAGCCCCACCGCTGCAGAGCGGGGGGCACCATCAGACGTGGCCCACAAGTGGGCAAATTGGCTACCTCACCCCTGCCGTATCGGGGAGCCCCACCGCTGCAGAGCGGGGGGCAGAATCAGAAGTGGCCCACAAGTGGGCAAATTGGCTACCTCACCCCTGCCGTATCGGGGAGCCCCACCGCTGCAGAGCGGGGGGCAGAATCAGAAGTGGCCCACAAGTGGGCAAATTGGCTACCTCACCCCTGCCGTATCGGGGAGCCCCACCGCTGCAGAGCGGGGGGCAGAATCAGAAGTGGCCCACAAGTGGGCAAATTGGCTACCTCACCCCTGCCGTATCGGGGAGCCCCACCGCTGCAGAGCGGGGGGCAAAATCAGAATTGGCCCACAAGAGGGCAAATCGGCTACCTCACCCCTGCCGTATCCGGGAGCCCCACCACTGCAGAGCGGGGGGCAGAATCAGAAGTGGCCCACAAGTGGGCAAATTGGCTACCTCACCCCTGCCGTATCGGGGAGCCCCGCCGCTGCAGAGCGGGGGGCAGAATCAGACGTGGCCCACAAGTGGGCAAATTGGCTACCTCACCCCTGCCGTATCGGGGAGCCCCACCGCTCCAGAGCGGGGGGCAAAATCAGAATTGGCCCACAAGAGGGCAAATTGGCTACCTCACCCCTGCCGTATCCGGGAGCCCCACCACTGCAGAGCGGGGGGCAGAATCAGAAGTGGCCCACAAGTGGGCAAATTGGCTACCTCACCCCTGCCGTATCGGGGAGCCCCACCGCTGCAGAGCGGGGGGCAGAATCAGAAGTGGCCCACAAGTGGGCAAATTGGCTACCTCACCCCTGCCGTATCGGGGAGCCCCACCGCCGCAGAGCGGGGGGCAGAATCAGAAGTGGCCCACAAGTGGGCAAATTGGCTACCTCACCCCTGCCGTATCGGGGAGCCCCACCGCTGCAGAGCCGGGGGCAAAATCAGAATTGGCCCACAAGAGGGCAAATTGGCTACCTCACCCCTGCCGTATCCGGGAGCCCCACCACTGCAGAGCGGGGGGCAGAATCAGAAGTGGCCCACAAGTGGGCAAATTGGCTACCTCACCCCTGCCGTATCGGGGAGCCCCACCGCTGCAGAGCGGGGGGCAGAATCAGACGTGGCCCACAAGTGGGCAAATTGGCTACCTCACCCCTGCCGTATCGGGGAGCCCCACCGCTGCAGAGCGGGGGGCAGAATCAGAAGTGGCCCACAAGTGGGCAAATTGGCTACCTCACCCCTGCCGTATCGGGGAGCCCCACCGCTGCAGAGCGGGGGGCAGAATCAGACGTGGCCCACAAGTGGGCAAATTGGCTACCTCACCCCTGCCGTATCGGGGAGCCCCACCGCTGCAGAGCGGGGGGCAGAATCAGACGTGGCCCACAAGTGGGCAAATTGGCTACCTCACCCCTGCCGTATCTGGGAGCCCCACCGCTGCAGAGCGGGGGGCAAAATCAGAAGTGGCCCACAAGTGGGCAAATTGGCTACCTCACCCCTGCCGTATCGGGGAGCCCCACCGCTGCAGAGCGGGGGGCAAAATCAGAAGTGGCCCACAAGTGGGCAAATTGGCTACCTCACCCCTGCCGTATCGGGGAGCCCCACCGCTGCAGAGCCGGGGGCAAAATCAGAATTGGCCCACAAGAGGGCAAATTGGCTACCTCACCCCTGCCGTATCCGGGAGCCCCACCACTGCAGAGCGGGGGGCAGAATCAGAAGTGGCCCACAAGTGGGCAAATTGGCTACCTCACCCCTGCCGTATCGGGGAGCCCCACCGCTGCAGAGCGGGGGGCAGAATCAGACGTGGCCCACAAGTGGGCAAATTGGCTACCTCACCCCTGCCGTATCGGGGAGCCCCACCGCTGCAGAGCGGGGGGCAGAATCAGAAGTGGCCCACAAGTGGGCAAATTGGCTACCTCACCCCTGCCGTATCGGGGAGCCCCACCGCCGCAGAGCGGGGGGCAGAATCAGAAGTGGCCCACAAGTGGGCAAATTGGCTACCTCACCCCTGCCGTATCGGGGAGCCCCACCGCTGCAGAGCCGGGGGCAAAATCAGAATTGGCCCACAAGAGGGCAAATTGGCTACCTCACCCCTGCCGTATCCGGGAGCCCCACCACTGCAGAGCGGGGGGCAGAATCAGAAGTGGCCCACAAGTGGGCAAATTGGCTACCTCACCCCTGCCGTATCGGGGAGCCCCACCGCTGCAGAGCGGGGGGCAGAATCAGACGTGGCCCACAAGTGGGCAAATTGGCTACCTCACCCCTGCCGTATCGGGGAGCCCCACCGCTGCAGAGCGGGGGGCAGAATCAGAAGTGGCCCACAAGTGGGCAAATTGGCTACCTCACCCCTGCCGTATCGGGGAGCCCCACCGCTGCAGAGCGGGGGGCAGAATCAGACGTGGCCCACAAGTGGGCAAATTGGCTACCTCACCCCTGCCGTATCTGGGAGCCCCACCGCTGCAGAGCGGGGGGCAAAATCAGAAGTGGCCCACAAGTGGGCAAATTGGCTACCTCACCCCTGCCGTATCGGGGAGCCCCACCGCTGCAGAGCGGGGGGCAAAATCAGAATTGGCCCACAAGAGGGCAAATTGGCTACCTCACCCCTGCCGTATCGGGGAGCCCCACCGCTGCAGAGCGGGGGGCAGGATTAGAAGTGGCCCACAAGTGGGCAAATTGGCTACCTCACCCCTGCCGTATCGGGGAGCCCCACCGCTGCAGAGCGGGGGGCAAAATCAGAATTGGCCCACAAGAGGGCAAATTGGCTACCTCACCCCTGCCGTATCGGGGAGCCCCACCGCTGCAGAGCGGGGGGCAGGATTAGAAGTGGCCCACAAGTGGGCAAATTGGCTACCTCACCCCTGCCGTATCGGGGAGCCCCACCGCTGCAGAGCAGGGGGCAAAATCAGAAGTGGCCCACAAGTGGGCAAATTGGCTACCTCACCCCTGCCGTATCGGGGAGCCCCACCGCTGCAGAGCGGGGGGCAAAATCAGACGTGGCCCACAAGTGGGCAAATTGGCTACCTCACCCCTGCCGTATCGGGGAGCCCCACCACTGCAGAGCGGGGGGCAAAATCAGACGTGGCCCACAAGTGGGCAAATTGGCTACCTCACCCCTGCCGTATCGGGGAGCCCCACCGCTGCAGAGCGGGGGGCAGAATCAGAAGTGGCCCACAAGTGGGCAAATTGGCTACCTCACCCCTGCCGTATCGGGGAGCCCCACCGCTGCACAGCGGGGGGCAAGATCAGAAGTGGCCCACAAGTGGGCAAATTGGCTACCTCACCCCTGCCGTATCGGGGAGCCCCACCGGTGCAGAGCGGGGGGCAGAATCAGAAGTGGCCCACAAGTGGGCAAATTGGCTACCTCACCCCTGCCGTATCGGGGAGCCCCACCGCTGCAGAGCGGGGGGCAAGATCAGAAGTGGCCCACAAGTGGGCAAATTGGCTACCTCACCCCTGCCGTATCGGGGAGCCCCACCGCTGCAGAGCGGGGGGCAGAATCAGACGTGGCCCACAAGTGGGCAAATTGGCTACCTCACCCCTGCCGTATCTGGGAGCCCCACCGCTGCAGAGCGGGGGGCAGAATCAGAAGTGGCCCACAAGTGGGCAAATTGGCTACCTCACCCCTGCCGTATCGGGGAGCCCCACCGCTGCAGAGCGGGGGGCAAAATCAGAATTGGCCCACAAGAGGGCAAATTGGCTACCTCACCCCTGCCGTATCGGGGAGCCCCACCGCTGCAGAGCGGGGGGCAGGATTAGAAGTGGCCCACAAGTGGGCAAATTGGCTACCTCACCCCTGCCGTATCGGGGAGCCCCACCACTGCAGAGCAGGGGGCAAAATCAGAAGTGGCCCACAAGTGGGCAAATTGGCTACCTCACCCCTGCCGTATCGGGGAGCCCCACCGCTGCAGAGCGGGGGGCAGGATTAGAAGTGGCCCACAAGTGGGCAAATTGGCTACCTCACCCCTGCCGTATCGGGGAGCCCCGGCGCTGCAGAGCGGGGGGCAAAATCAGACGTGGCCCACAAGTGGGCAAATTGGCTACCTCACCCCTGCCGTATTGGGGAGCCCCACCGCTGCAGAGCGGGGGGCAGAATCAGAAGTGGCCCACAAGTGGGCAAATTGGCTACCTCACCCCTGCCGTATCGGGGAGCCCCACCGCTGCAGAGCGGGGGGCAAAATCAGAATTGGCCCACAAGAGGGCAAATTGGCTACCTCACCCCTGCCGTATCGGGGAGCCCCACCGCTGCAGAGCGGGGGCAGAATCAGAAGTGGCCCACAAGTGGGCAAATTGGCTACCTCACCCCTGCCGTATCGGGGAGCCCCACCGCTGCAGAGCGGGGGGCAAAATCAGAATTGGCCCACAAGAGGGCAAATTGGCTACCTCACCCCTGCCGTATCGGGGAGCCCCACCACTGCAGAGCGGGGGGCAGAATCAGAAGTGGCCCACAAGTGGGCAAATTGGCTACCTCACCCCTGCCGTATCGGGGAGCCCCACCGCTGCAGAGCGGGGGGCAGAATCAGACGTGGCCCACAAGTGGGCAAATTGGCTACCTCACCCCTGCCGTATCGGGGAGCCCCACCGCTGCAGAGCGGGGGGCAAAATCAGAAGTGGCCCACAAGTGGGCAAATTGGCTACCTCACCCCTGCCGTATCGGGGAGCCCCACCGCTGCAGAGCGGGGGGCAAGATCAGAAGTGGCCCACAAGTGGGCAAATTGGCTACCTCACCCCTGCCGTATCGGGGAGCCCCACCGGTGCAGAGCGGGGGGCAAAATCAGAAGTGGCCCACAAGTGGGCAAATTGGCTACCTCACCCCTGCCGTATCGGGGAGCCCCACCGCTGCAGAGCGGGGGGCAAGATCAGAAGTGGCCCACAAGTGGGCAAATTGGCTACCTCACCCCTGCCGTATCGGGGAGCCCCACCGCTGCAGAGCGGGGGGCAGAATCGGACGTGGCCCACAAGTGGGCAAATTGGCTACCTCACCCCTGCCGTATCTGGGAGCCCCACCGCTGCAGAGCGGGGGGCAGAATCAGAAGTGGCCCACAAGTGGGCAAATTGGCTACCTCACCCCTGCCGTATCGGGGAGCCCCACCGCTGCAGAGCGGGGGGCAAAATCAGAATTGGCCCACAAGAGGGCAAATTGGCTACCTCACCCCTGCCGTATCGGGGAGCCCCACCGCTGCAGAGCGGGGGGCAGGATTAGAAGTGGCCCACAAGTGGGCAAATTGGCTACCTCACCCCTGCCGTATCGGGGAGCCCCACCACTGCAGAGCAGGGGGCAAAATCAGAAGTGGCCCACAAGTGGGCAAATTGGCTACCTCACCCCTGCCGTATCGGGGAGCCCCACCGCTGCAGAGCGGGGGGCAGGATTAGAAGTGGCCCACAAGTGGGCAAATTGGCTACCTCACCCCTGCCGTATCGGGGAGCCCCGGCGCTGCAGAGCGGGGGGCAAAATCAGACGTGGCCCACAAGTGGGCAAATTGGCTACCTCACCCCTGCCGTATTGGGGAGCCCCACCGCTGCAGAGCGGGGGGCAGAATCAGAAGTGGCCCACAAGTGGGCAAATTGGCTACCTCACCCCTGCCGTATCGGGGAGCCCCACCGCTGCAGAGCGGGGGGCAAAATCAGAATTGGCCCACAAGAGGGCAAATTGGCTACCTCACCCCTGCCGTATCGGGGAGCCCCACCGCTGCAGAGCGGGGGCAGAATCAGAAGTGGCCCACAAGTGGGCAAATTGGCTACCTCACCCCTGCCGTATCGGGGAGCCCCACCGCTGCAGAGCGGGGGGCAAAATCAGAATTGGCCCACAAGAGGGCAAATTGGCTACCTCACCCCTGCCGTATCGGGGAGCCCCACCACTGCAGAGCGGGGGGCAGAATCAGAAGTGGCCCACAAGTGGGCAAATTGGCTACCTCACCCCTGCCGTATCGGGGAGCCCCACCGCTGCAGAGCGGGGGGCAGAATCAGACGTGGCCCACAAGTGGGCAAATTGGCTACCTCACCCCTGCCGTATCGGGGAGCCCCACCGCTGCAGAGCGGGGGGCAGAATCAGAAGTGGCCCACAAGTGGGCAAATTGGCTACCTCACCCCTGCCGTATCGGGGAGCCCCACCGCTGCAGAGCGGGGGCAGAATCAGAAGTGGCCCACAAGTGGGCAAATTGGCTACCTCACCCCTGCCGTATCGGGGAGCCCCACCGCTGCAGAGCGGGGGGCAAAATCAGAATTGGCCCACAAGAGGGCAAATTGGCTACCTCACCCCTGCCGTATCGGGGAGCCCCACCGCTGCAGAGCGGGGGCAGAATCAGAAGTGGCCCACAAGTGGGCAAATTGGCTACCTCACCCCTGCCGTATCGGGGAGCCCCACCGCTGCAGAGCGGGGGGCAAAATCAGAATTGGCCCACAAGAGGGCAAATTGGCTACCTCACCCCTGCCGTATCGGGGAGCCCCACCACTGCAGAGCGGGGGGCAGAATCAGAAGTGGCCCACAAGTGGGCAAATTGGCTACCTCACCCCTGCCGTATCGGGGAGCCCCACCGCTGCAGAGCGGGGGGCAGAATCAGACGTGGCCCACAAGTGGGCAAATTGGCTACCTCACCCCTGCCGTATCGGGGAGCCCCACCGCTGCAGAGCGGGGGGCAAAATCAGAAGTGGCCCACAAGTGGGCAAATTGGCTACCTCACCCCTGCCGTATCGGGGAGCCCCACCGCTGCAGAGCGGGGGGCAGAATCAGAAGTGGCCCACAAGTGGGCAAATTGGCTACCTCACCCCTGCCGTATCGGGGAGCCCCACCGCTGCAGAGCGGGGGGCAGAATCAGAAGTGGCCCACAAGTGGGCAAATTGGCTACCTCACCCCTGCCGTATCGGGGAGCCCCACCGCTGCAGAGCGGGGGGCAAAATCAGAATTGGCCCACAAGAGGGCAAATTGGCTACCTCACCCCTGCCGTATCGGGGAGCCCCACCGCTGCAGAGCGGGGGGCAGGATTAGAAGTGGCCCACAAGTGGGCAAATTGGCTACCTCACCCCTGCCGTATCGGGGAGCCCCACCACTGCAGAGCAGGGGGCAAAATCAGAAGTGGCCCACAAGTGGGCAAATTGGCTACCTCACCCCTGCCGTATCGGGGAGCCCCACCGCTGCAGAGCGGGGGGCAGGATTAGAAGTGGCCCACAAGTGGGCAAATTGGCTACCTCACCCCTGCCGTATCGGGGAGCCCCGGCGCTGCAGAGCGGGGGGCAAAATCAGACGTGGCCCACAAGTGGGCAAATTGGCTACCTCACCCCTGCCGTATTGGGGAGCCCCACCGCTGCAGAGCGGGGGGCAGAATCAGAAGTGGCCCACAAGTGGGCAAATTGGCTACCTCACCCCTGCCGTATCGGGGAGCCCCACCGCTGCAGAGCGGGGGGCAAAATCAGAATTGGCCCACAAGAGGGCAAATTGGCTACCTCACCCCTGCCGTATCGGGGAGCCCCACCGCTGCAGAGCGGGGGCAGAATCAGAAGTGGCCCACAAGTGGGCAAATTGGCTACCTCACCCCTGCCGTATCGGGGAGCCCCACCGCTGCAGAGCGGGGGGCAAAATCAGAATTGGCCCACAAGAGGGCAAATTGGCTACCTCACCCCTGCCGTATCGGGGAGCCCCACCACTGCAGAGCGGGGGGCAGAATCAGAAGTGGCCCACAAGTGGGCAAATTGGCTACCTCACCCCTGCCGTATCGGGGAGCCCCACCGCTGCAGAGCGGGGGGCAGAATCAGACGTGGCCCACAAGTGGGCAAATTGGCTACCTCACCCCTGCCGTATCGGGGAGCCCCACCGCTGCAGAGCGGGGGGCAGAATCAGAAGTGGCCCACAAGTGGGCAAATTGGCTACCTCACCCCTGCCGTATCGGGGAGCCCCACCGCTGCAGAGCGGGGGCAGAATCAGAAGTGGCCCACAAGTGGGCAAATTGGCTACCTCACCCCTGCCGTATCGGGGAGCCCCACCGCTGCAGAGCGGGGGGCAAAATCAGAATTGGCCCACAAGAGGGCAAATTGGCTACCTCACCCCTGCCGTATCGGGGAGCCCCACCGCTGCAGAGCGGGGGCAGAATCAGAAGTGGCCCACAAGTGGGCAAATTGGCTACCTCACCCCTGCCGTATCGGGGAGCCCCACCGCTGCAGAGCGGGGGGCAAAATCAGAATTGGCCCACAAGAGGGCAAATTGGCTACCTCACCCCTGCCGTATCGGGGAGCCCCACCACTGCAGAGCGGGGGGCAGAATCAGAAGTGGCCCACAAGTGGGCAAATTGGCTACCTCACCCCTGCCGTATCGGGGAGCCCCACCGCTGCAGAGCGGGGGGCAGAATCAGACGTGGCCCACAAGTGGGCAAATTGGCTACCTCACCCCTGCCGTATCGGGGAGCCCCACCGCTGCAGAGCGGGGGGCAAAATCAGAAGTGGCCCACAAGTGGGCAAATTGGCTACCTCACCCCTGCCGTATCGGGGAGCCCCACCGCTGCAGAGCGGGGGGCAGAATCAGAAGTGGCCCACAAGTGGGCAAATTGGCTACCTCACCCCTGCCGTATCGGGGAGCCCCACCGCTGCAGAGCGGGGGGCAGAATCAGAAGTGGCCCACAAGTGGGCAAATTGGCTACCTCACCCCTGCCGTATCGGGGAGCCCCACCGCTGCAGAGCGGGGGGCAAAATCAGAATTGGCCCACAAGAGGGCAAATTGGCTACCTCACCCCTGCCGTATCGGGGAGCCCCACCGCTGCAGAGCGGGGGGCAGGATTAGAAGTGGCCCACAAGTGGGCAAATTGGCTACCTCACCCCTGCCGTATCGGGGAGCCCCACCACTGCAGAGCAGGGGGCAAAATCAGAAGTGGCCCACAAGTGGGCAAATTGGCTACCTCACCCCTGCCGTATCGGGGAGCCCCACCGCTGCAGAGCGGGGGGCAGGATTAGAAGTGGCCCACAAGTGGGCAAATTGGCTACCTCACCCCTGCCGTATCGGGGAGCCCCGGCGCTGCAGAGCGGGGGGCAAAATCAGACGTGGCCCACAAGTGGGCAAATTGGCTACCTCACCCCTGCCGTATCGGGGAGCCCCACCGCTGCAGAGCGGGGGGCAAAATCAGAATTGGCCCACAAGAGGGCAAATTGGCTACCTCACCCCTGCCGTATCGGCGAGCCCCACCACTGCAGAGCGGGGGGCAAAATCAGAAGTGGCCCACAAGTGGGCAAATTGGCTACCTCACCCCTGCCGTATCGGGGAGCCCCACCGCTGCAGAGCGGGGGGCAGGATTAGAAGTGGCCCACAAGTGGGCAAATTGGCTACCTCACCCCTGCCGTATTGGGGAGCCCCACCGCTGCAGAGCGGGGGGCAGAATCAGAAGTGGCCCACAAGTGGGCAAATTGGCTACCTCACCCCTGCCGTATCGGGGAGCCCCACCGCTGCAGAGCGGGGGGCAAAATCAGAATTGGCCCACAAGAGGGCAAATTGGCTACCTCACCCCTGCCGTATCGGGGAGCCCCACCGCTGCAGAGCGGGGGCAGAATCAGAAGTGGCCCACAAGTGGGCAAATTGGCTACCTCACCCCTGCCGTATCGGGGAGCCCCACCGCTGCAGAGCGGGGGGCAAAATCAGAATTGGCCCACAAGAGGGCAAATTGGCTACCTCACCCCTGCCGTATCGGGGAGCCCCACCACTGCAGAGCGGGGGGCAGAATCAGAAGTGGCCCACAAGTGGGCAAATTGGCTACCTCACCCCTGCCGTATCGGGGAGCCCCACCGCTGCAGAGCGGGGGGCAGAATCAGACGTGGCCCACAAGTGGGCAAATTGGCTACCTCACCCCTGCCGTATCGGGGAGCCCCACCGCTGCAGAGCGGGGGGCAAAATCAGAAGTGGCCCACAAGTGGGCAAATTGGCTACCTCACCCCTGCCGTATCGGGGAGCCCCACCGCTGCAGAGCGGGGGGCAGAATCAGAAGTGGCCCACAAGTGGGCAAATTGGCTACCTCACCCCTGCCGTATCGGGGAGCCCCACCGCTGCAGAGCGGGGGGCAGAATCAGAAGTGGCCCACAAGTGGGCAAATTGGCTACCTCACCCCTGCCGTATCGGGGAGCCCCACCGCTGCAGAGCGGGGGGCAAAATCAGAAGTGGCCCACAAGTGGGCAAATTGGCTACCTCACCCCTGCCGTATCGGGGAGCCCCACCACTGCAGAGCGGGGGGCAGAATCAGAAGTGGCCCACAAGTGGGCAAATTGGCTACCTCACCCCTGCCGTATCGGGGAGCCCCACCGCTGCAGAGCGGGGGGCAAAATCAGAATTGGCCCACAAGAGGGCAAATTGGCTACCTCACCCCCGCCGTATCGGGGAGCCCCACCACTGCAGAGCGGGGGGCAGAATCAGAAGTGGCCCACAAGTGGGCAAATTGGCTACCTCACCCCTGCCGTATCGGGGGGCCCCACCGTTGCACAGCGGGGGGCAGAATCAGAAGTGGCCCACAAGTGGGCAAATTGGCTACCTCACCCCTGCCGTATCGGGGAGCCCCACTGCTGCAGAGCGGGGGGCAAAATCAGAAGTGGCCCACAAGTGGGCAAATTGGCTACCTCACCCCTGCCGTATCGGGGAGCCCCACCACTGCAGAGCGGGGGGCAGAATCAGAAGTGGCCCACAAGTGGGCAAATTGGCTACCTCACCCCTGCCGTATCGGGGAGCCCCACCGCTGCAGAGCGGGGGGCAGAATCAGAAGTGGCCCACAAGTGGGCAAATTGGCTACCTCACCCCTGCCGTATCGGGGAGCCCCACCGCTGCAGAGCGGGGGGCAGAATCAGAAGTGGCCCACAAGAGGGCAAATTGGCTACCTCACCCCTGCCGTATCGGGGAGCCCCACCGCTGCAGAGCGGGGGGCAGAATCAGAAGTGGCCCACAAGTGGGCAAATTGGCTACCTCACCCCTGCCGTATCGGGGAGCCCCACCGCTGCAGAGCGGGGGGCAGAATCAGAAGTGGCCCACAAGTGGGCAAATTGGCTACCTCACCCCTGCCGTATCGGGGAGCCCCACCGCTGCAGAGCGGGGGGCAAAATCAGAAGTGGCCCACAAGTGGGCAAATTGGCTACCTCACCCCTGCCGTATCGGGGAGCCCCACCGCTGCAGAGCGGGGGGCAGAATCAGACGTGGCCCACAAGTGGGCAAATTGGCTACCTCACCCCTGCCGTATCGGGGAGCCCCACCGCTGCAGAGCGGGGGGCAGAATCAGAAGTGGCCCACAAGTGGGCAAATTGGCTACCTCACCCCTGCCGTATCGGGGAGCCCCACCACTGCAGAGCGGGGGGCAAAATCAGAAGTGGCCCACAAGTGGGCAAATTGGCAACCTCACCCCTGCCGTATCGGGGAGCCCCACCGCTGCAGAGCGGGGGGCAGAATCAGAAGTGGCCCACAAGTGGGCAAATTGGCTACCTCACCCCTGCCGTATCGGGGAGCCCCACCGCTGCCGAGCGGGGGGCAGAATCAGAAGTGGCCCACAAGTGGGCAAATTGGCTACCTCACCCCTGCCGTATCGGGGAGCCCCACTGCTGCAGAGCGGGGGGCAAAATCAGAAGTGGCCCACAAGTGGGCAAATTGGCTACCTCACCCCTGCCGTATCGGGGAGCCCCACCGCTGCAGAGCGGGGGGCAGAATCAGAAGTGGCCCACAAGTGGGCAAATTGGCTACCTCACCCCTGCCGTATCGGGGAGCCCCACCGCTGCAGAGCGGGGGGCAAAATCAGAAGTGGCCCACAAGTGGGCAAATTGGCTACCTCACCCCTGCCGTATCGGGGAGCCCCACCGCTGCAGAGCGGGGGGCAGAATCAGAAGTGGCCCACAAGAGGGCAAATTGGCTACCTCACCCCTGCCGTATCGGGGAGCCCCACCGCTGCAGAGCGGGGGGCAGAATCAGAAGTGGCCCACAAGTGGGCAAATTGGCTACCTCACCCCTGCCGTATCGGGGAGCCCCACCGCTGCAGAGCGGGGGGCAGAATCAGAAGTGGCCCACAAGTGGGCAAATTGGCTACCTCACCCCTGCCGTATCGGGGAGCCCCACCGCTGCAGAGCGGGGGGCAAAATCAGAAGTGGCCCACAAGTGGGCAAATTGGCTACCTCACCCCTGCCGTATCGGGGAGCCCCACCGCTGCAGAGCGGGGGGCAGAATCAGACGTGGCCCACAAGTGGGCAAATTGGCTACCTCACCCCTGCCGTATCGGGGAGCCCCACCGCTGCAGAGCGGGGGGCAGAATCAGAAGTGGCCCACAAGTGGGCAAATTGGCTACCTCACCCCTGCCGTATCGGGGAGCCCCACCGCTGCAGAGCGGGGGGCAAAATCAGAAGTGGCCCACAAGTGGGCAAATTGGCTACCTCACCCCTGCCGTATCGGGGAGCCCCACCGCTGCAGAGCGGGGGGCAGAATCAGAAGTGGCCCACAAGTGGGCAAATTGGCTACCTCACCCCTGCCGTATCGGGGAGCCCCACCGCTGCAGAGCGGGGGGCAGAATCAGAAGTGGCCCACAAGTGGGCAAATTGGCTACCTCACCCCTGCCGTATCGGGGAGCCCCACCGCTGCAGAGCGGGGGGCAAAATCAGAAGTGGCCCACAAGTGGGCAAATTGGCTACCTCACCCCTGCCGTATCGGGGAGCCCCACCGCTGCAGAGCGGGGGGCAGAATCAGAAGTGGCCCACAAGAGGGCAAATTGGCTACCTCACCCCTGCCGTATCGGGGAGCCCCACCGCTGCAGAGCGGGGGGCAGAATCAGAAGTGGCCCACAAGTGGGCAAATTGGCTACCTCACCCCTGCCGTATCGGGGAGCCCCACCGCTGCAGAGCGGGGGGCAGAATCAGAAGTGGCCCACAAGTGGGCAAATTGGCTACCTCACCCCTGCCGTATCGGGGAGCCCCACCGCTGCAGAGCGGGGGGCAAAATCAGAAGTGGCCCACAAGTGGGCAAATTGGCTACCTCACCCCTGCCGTATCGGGGAGCCCCACCGCTGCAGAGCGGGGGGCAGAATCAGACGTGGCCCACAAGTGGGCAAATTGGCTACCTCACCCCTGCCGTATCGGGGAGCCCCACCGCTGCAGAGCGGGGGGCAGAATCAGAAGTGGCCCACAAGTGGGCAAATTGGCTACCTCACCCCTGCCGTATCGGGGAGCCCCACCGCTGCAGAGCGGGGGGCAAAATCAGAAGTGGCCCACAAGTGGGCAAATTGGCTACCTCACCCCTGCCGTATCGGGGAGCCCCACCACTGCAGAGCGGGGGGCAAAATAAGAATTGCCCCACAAGAGGGCAAATTGGCTACCTCACCCCTGCCGTATCGGGGAGCCCCACCGTTGCAGAGCGGGGCGCAGAATCAGAAGTGGCCCACAAGTGGGCAAATTGGCTACCTCACCCCTGCCGTATCGGGGAGCCCCACCGCTGCCGAGCGGGGGGCAGAATCAGAAGTGGCCCACAAGTGGGCAAATTGGCTACCTCACCCCTGCCGTATCGGGGAGCCCCACCGCTGCAGAGCGGGGGGCAGAATCAGAAGTGGCCCACAAGTGGGCAAATTGGCTACCTCACCCCTGCCGTATCGGGGAGCCCCACCGCTGCAGAGCGGGGGGCAGAATCAGAAGTGGCCCACAAGTGGGCAAATTGGCTACCTCACCCCTGCCGTATCGGGGAGCCCCACCACTGCAGAGCGGGGGGCAAAATCAGAATTGGCCCACAAGAGGGCAAATTGGCTACCTCACCCCTGCCGTATCGGGGAGCCCCACCACTGCAGAGCGGGGGGCAAAATCAGAAGTGGCCCACAAGTGGGCAAATTGGCTACCTCACCCCTGCCGTATCGCGGAGCCCCACCGCTGCAGAGCGGGGGGCAGAATCAGAAGTGGCCCACAAGTGGGCAAATTGGCTACCTCACCCCTGCCGTATCGGGGAGCCCCACCGCTGCAGAGCGGGGGGCAAAATCAGAAGTGGCCCACAAGTGGGCAAATTGGCTACCTCACCCCTGCCGTATCGGGGAGCCCCACCACTGCAGAGCGGGGGGCAGAATCAGAAGTGGCCCACAAGTGGGCAAATTGGCTACCTCACCCCTGCCGTATCGGGGAGCCCCACCGCTGCAGAGCGGGGGGCAAAATCAGAATTGGCCCACAAGAGGGCAAATTGGCTACCTCACCCCCGCCGTATCGGGGAGCCCCACCACTGCAGAGCGGGGGGCAGAATCAGAAGTGGCCCACAAGTGGGCAAATTGGCTACCTCACCCCTGCCGTATCGGGGGGCCCCACCGTTGCACAGCGGGGGGCAGAATCAGAAGTGGCCCACAAGTGGGCAAATTGGCTACCTCACCCCTGCCGTATCGGGGAGCCCCACTGCTGCAGAGCGGGGGGCAAAATCAGAAGTGGCCCACAAGTGGGCAAATTGGCTACCTCACCCCTGCCGTATCGGGGAGCCCCACCACTGCAGAGCGGGGGGCAGAATCAGAAGTGGCCCACAAGTGGGCAAATTGGCTACCTCACCCCTGCCGTATCGGGGAGCCCCACCGCTGCAGAGCGGGGGGCAGAATCAGAAGTGGCCCACAAGTGGGCAAATTGGCTACCTCACCCCTGCCGTATCGGGGAGCCCCACCGCTGCAGAGCGGGGGGCAGAATCAGAAGTGGCCCACAAGAGGGCAAATTGGCTACCTCACCCCTGCCGTATCGGGGAGCCCCACCGCTGCAGAGCGGGGGGCAGAATCAGAAGTGGCCCACAAGTGGGCAAATTGGCTACCTCACCCCTGCCGTATCGGGGAGCCCCACCGCTGCAGAGCGGGGGGCAGAATCAGAAGTGGCCCACAAGTGGGCAAATTGGCTACCTCACCCCTGCCGTATCGGGGAGCCCCACCACTGCAGAGCGGGGGGCAAAATCAGAAGTGGCCCACAAGTGGGCAAATTGGCTACCTCACCCCTGCCGTATCGGGGAGCCCCACCGCTGCAGAGCGGGGGGCAGAATCAGACGTGGCCCACAAGTGGGCAAATTGGCTACCTCACCCCTGCCGTATCGGGGAGCCCCACCACTGCAGAGCGGGGGGCAGAATCAGAAGTGGCCCACAAGTGGGCAAATTGGCTACCTCACCCCTGCCGTATCGGGGAGCCCCACCACTGCAGAGCGGGGGGCAAAATCAGAAGTGGCCCACAAGTGGGCAAATTGGCTACCTCACCCCTGCCGTATCGGGGAGCCCCACCGCTGCAGAGCGGGGGGCAGAATCAGAAGTGGCCCACAAGTGGGCAAATTGGCTACCTCACCCCTGCCGTATCGGGGAGCCCCACCGCTGCAGAGCGGGGGGCAGAATCAGAAGTGGCCCACAAGTGGGCAAATTGGCTACCTCACCCCTGCCGTATCGGGGAGCCCCACTGCTGCAGAGCGGGGGGCAAAATCAGAAGTGGCCCACAAGTGGGCAAATTGGCTACCTCACCCCTGCCGTATCGGGGAGCCCCACCGCTGCAGAGCGGGGGGCAGAATCAGAAGTGGCCCACAAGTGGGCAAATTGGCTACCTCACCCCTGCCGTATCGGGGAGCCCCACCGCTGCAGAGCGGGGGGCAGAATCAGAAGTGGCCCACAAGTGGGCAAATTGGCTACCTCACCCCTGCCGTATCGGGGAGCCCCACCGCTGCAGAGCGGGGGGCAGAATCAGAAGTGGCCCACAAGAGGGCAAATTGGCTACCTCACCCCTGCCGTATCGGGGAGCCCCACCGCTGCAGAGCGGGGGGCAGAATCAGAAGTGGCCCACAAGTGGGCAAATTGGCTACCTCACCCCTGCCGTATCGGGGAGCCCCACCGCTGCAGAGCGGGGGGCAGAATCAGAAGTGGCCCACAAGTGGGCAAATTGGCTACCTCACCCCTGCCGTATCGGGGAGCCCCACCGCTGCAGAGCGGGGGGCAAAATCAGAAGTGGCCCACAAGTGGGCAAATTGGCTACCTCACCCCTGCCGTATCGGGGAGCCCCACCGCTGCAGAGCGGGGGGCAGAATCAGACGTGGCCCACAAGTGGGCAAATTGGCTACCTCACCCCTGCCGTGTCGGGGAGCCCCACCGCTGCAGAGCGGGGGGCAGAATCAGAAGTGGCCCACAAGTGGGCAAATTGGCTACCTCACCCCTGCCGTATCGGGGAGCCCCACCACTGCAGAGCGGGGGGCAAAATCAGAAGTGGCCCACAAGTGGGCAAATTGGCTACCTCACCCCTGCCGTATCGGGGAGCCCCACCACTGCAGAGCGGGGGGCAAAATAAGAATTGCCCCACAAGAGGGCAAATTGGCTACCTCACCCCTGCCGTATCGGGGAGCCCCACCGTTGCAGAGCGGGGCGCAGAATCAGAAGTGGCCCACAAGTGGGCAAATTGGCTACCTCACCCCTGCCGTATCGGGGAGCCCCACCGCTGCCGAGCGGGGGGCAGAATCAGAAGTGGCCCACAAGTGGGCAAATTGGCTACCTCACCCCTGCCGTATCGGGGAGCCCCACCGCTGCAGAGCGGGGGGCAGAATCAGAAGTGGCCCACAAGTGGGCAAATTGGCTACCTCACCTCTGCCGTATCGGGGAGCCCCACCGCTGCAGAGCGGGGGGCAGAATCAGAAGTGGCCCACAAGTGGGCAAATTGGCTACCTCACCCCTGCCGTATCGGGGAGCCCCACCACTGCAGAGCGGGGGGCAAAATCAGAATTGGCCCACAAGAGGGCAAATTGGCTACCTCACCCCTGCCGTATCGGGGAGCCCCACCACTGCAGAGCGGGGGGCAAAATCAGAAGTGGCCCACAAGTGGGCAAATTGGCTACCTCACCCCTGCCGTATCGGGGAGCCCCACCACTGCAGAGCGGGGGGCAAAATCAGAAGTGGCCCACAAGTGGGCAAATTGGCTACCTCACCCCTGCCGTATCGGGGAGCCCCACCGCTTCAGAGCGGGGGGCAGAATCAGAAGTGGCCCACAAGTGGGCAAATTGGCTACCTCACCCCTGCCGTATCGGGGAGCCCCACCGCTACAGAGCGGGGGGCAAAATCAGAAGTGGCCCACAAGAGGGCAAATTGGCTACCTCACCCCTGCCGTATCGGGGAGCCCCACCGCTGCAGAGCGGGGGGCAGAATCAGAAGTGGCCCACAAGTGGGCAAATTGGCTACCTCACCCCTGCCGTATCGGGGAGCCCCACCGCTGCAGAGCGGGGGGCAGAATCAGAAGTGGCCCATAAGTGGGCAAATTGGCTACCTCACCCCTGCCGTATCGGGGAGCCCCACCGCTGCAGAGCGGGGGGCAGAATCAGAAGTGGCCCACAAGTGGGCAAATTGGCTACCTCACCCCTACCGTATCGGGGAGCCCCGACGCTGCAGAGCGGGGGGCAGAATCAGAATTGGCCCACAAGAGGGCAAATTGGCTACCTCACCCCTGCCGTATCGGGGAGCCCCACCACTGCAGAGCGGGGGGCAGAATCAGAAGTGGCCCACAAGTGGGCAAATTGGCTACCTCACCCCTGCCGTATCGGGGAGCCCCACCGTTGCAGAGCGGGGGGCAGAATCAGAAGTGGCCCACAAGTGGGCAAATTGGCTACCTCACCCCTGCCGTATCGGGGAGCCCCACTGCTGCAGAGCGGGGGGCAAAATCAGAAGTGGCCCACAAGTGGGCAAATTGGCTACCTCACCCCTGCCGTATCGGGGAGCCCCACCGCTGCAGAGCGGGGGGCAGAATCAGAAGTGGCCCACAAGTGGGCAAATTGGCTACCTCACCCCTGCCGTATCGGGGAGCCCCACCGCTGCAGAGCGGGGGGCAGAATCAGAAGTGGCCCACAAGTGGGCAAATTGGCTACCTCACCCCTGCCGTATCGGGGAGCCCCACCGCTGCAGAGCGGGGGGCAGAATCAGAAGTGGCCCACAAGAGGGCAAATTGGCTACCTCACCCCTGCCGTATCGGGGAGCCCCACCGCTGCAGAGCGGGGGGCAGAATCAGAAGTGGCCCACAAGTGGGCAAATTGGCTACCTCACCCCTGCCGTATCGGGGAGCCCCACCGCTGCAGAGCGGGGGGCAGAATCAGAAGTGGCCCACAAGTGGGCAAATTGGCTACCTCACCCCTGCCGTATCGGGGAGCCCCACCGCTGCAGAGCGGGGGGCAAAATCAGAAGTGGCCCACAAGTGGGCAAATTGGCTACCTCACCCCTGCCGTATCGGGGAGCCCCACCGCTGCAGAGCGGGGGGCAGAATCAGACGTGGCCCACAAGTGGGCAAATTGGCTACCTCACCCCTGCCGTATCGGGGAGCCCCACCGCTGCAGAGCGGGGGGCAGAATCAGAAGTGGCCCACAAGTGGGCAAATTGGCTACCTCACCCCTGCCGTATCGGGGAGCCCCACCACTGCAGAGCGGGGGGCAAAATCAGAAGTGGCCCACAAGTGGGCAAATTGGCTACCTCACCCCTGCCGTATCGGGGAGCCCCACCACTGCAGAGCGGGGGGCAAAATAAGAATTGCCCCACAAGAGGGCAAATTGGCTACCTCACCCCTGCCGTATCGGGGAGCCCCACCGTTGCAGAGCGGGGCGCAGAATCAGAAGTGGCCCACAAGTGGGCAAATTGGCTACCTCACCCCTGCCGTATCGGGGAGCCCCACCGCTGCCGAGCGGGGGGCAGAATCAGAAGTGGCCCACAAGTGGGCAAATTGGCTACCTCACCCCTGCCGTATCGGGGAGCCCCACCGCTGCAGAGCGGGGGGCAGAATCAGAAGTGGCCCACAAGTGGGCAAATTGGCTACCTCACCTCTGCCGTATCGGGGAGCCCCACCGCTGCAGAGCGGGGGGCAGAATCAGAAGTGGCCCACAAGTGGGCAAATTGGCTACCTCACCCCTGCCGTATCGGGGAGCCCCACCACTGCAGAGCGGGGGGCAAAATCAGAATTGGCCCACAAGAGGGCAAATTGGCTACCTCACCCCTGCCGTATCGGGGAGCCCCACCACTGCAGAGCGGGGGGCAGAATCAGAAGTGGCCCACAAGTGGGCAAATTGGCTACCTCACCCCTGCCGTATCGGGGAGCCCCACCACTGCAGAGCGGGGGGCAAAATCAGAAGTGGCCCACAAGTGGGCAAATTGGCTACCTCACCCCTGCCGTATCGGGGAGCCCCACCGCTTCAGAGCGGGGGGCAGAATCAGAAGTGGCCCACAAGTGGGCAAATTGGCTACCTCACCCCTGCCGTATCGGGGAGCCCCACCGCTACAGAGCGGGGGGCAAAATCAGAAGTGGCCCACAAGAGGGCAAATTGGCTACCTCACCCCTGCCGTATCGGGGAGCCCCACCGCTGCAGAGCGGGGGGCAGAATCAGAAGTGGCCCACAAGTGGGCAAATTGGCTACCTCACCCCTGCCGTATCGGGGAGCCCCACCGCTGCAGAGCGGGGGGCAGAATCAGAAGTGGCCCATAAGTGGGCAAATTGGCTACCTCACCCCTGCCGTATCGGGGAGCCCCACCGCTGCAGAGCGGGGGGCAGAATCAGAAGTGGCCCACAAGTGGGCAAATTGGCTACCTCACCCCTACCGTATCGCAGAGCCCCGACGCTGCAGAGCGGGGGGCAAAATCAGAAGTGGCCCACAAGTGGGCAAATTGGCTACCTCACCCCTGCCGTATCGGGGAGCCCCACCGCTGCAGAGCGGGGGGCAAAATCAGACGTGGCCCACAAGTGGGCAAATTGGCTACCTCACACCTGCCGTATCGGGGAGCCCCAGGGCTGCAGAGCGGGGGGCAGAATCAGAAGTGGCCCACAAGTGGGCAAATTGGCTACCTCACCCCTGCCGTATCGGGGAGCCCCACCGCTGCAGAGCGGGGGGCAGAATCAGAAGTGGCCCACAAGTGGGCAAATTGGCTACCTCACCCCTGCCGTATCGGGGAGCCCCACCACTGCAGAGCGGGGGGCAAAATCAGAATTGGCCCACAAGAGGGCAAATTGGTTACCTCACCCCTGCCGTATCGGGGAGCCCCACCGCTGCAGAGCGGGGGGCAGAATCAGAAGTGGCCCACAAGTGGGCAAATTGGCTACCTCACCCCTGCCGTATCGGGGAGCCCCACCACTGCAGAGCGGGGGGCAGAATCAGAAGTGGCCCACAAGTGGGCAAATTGGCTACCTCACCCCTGCCGTATCGGGGAGCCCCACCGCTGCCGAGCGGGGGGCAGAATCACAGGTGGCCCACAAGTGGGCAAATTGGCTACCTCACCCCTGCCGTATCGGGGAGCCCCACCGCTGCAGAGCGGGGGGCAAAATCAGAAGTGGCCCACAACTGGGCAAATTGGCTACCTCACCCCTGCCGTATCGGGGAGCCCCACCGCTGCAGAGCGGGGGGCAGAATCAGAAGTGGCCCACAAGTGGGCAAATTGGCTACCTCACCCCTGCCGTATCGGGGAGCCCCACCACTGCAGAGCGGGGGGCAAAATCAGAATTGGCCCACAAGTGGGCAAATTGGCTACCTCACCCCTGCCGTATCGGGGAGCCCCACCGCTACAGAGCGGGGGGCAAAATCAGAAGTGGCCCACAAGAGGGCAAATTGGCTACCTCACCCCTGCCGTATCGGGGAGCCCCACCGCTGCAGAGCGGGGGGCAGAATCAGAAGTGGCCCACAAGTGGGCAAATTGGCTACCTCACCCCTGCCGTATCGGGGAGCCCCACCACTGCAGAGCGGGGGGCAGAATCAGAAGTGGCCCACAAGTGGGCAAATTGGCTACCTCACCCCTGCCGTATCGGGGAGCCCCACCGCTGCAGAGCGGGGGGCAGAATCAGAAGTGGCCCACAAGTGGGCAAATTGGCTACCTCACCCCTGCCGTATCGGGGATCCCTACCACTGCAGAGCGGGGGGCAGAATCAGAAGTGGCCCACAAGTGGGCAAATTGGCTACCTCACCCCTGCCGTATCGGGGAGCCCCACCACTGCAGAGCGGGGGGCAAAATCAGAAGTGGCCCACAAGTGGGCAAATTGGCTACCTCACCCCTGCCGTATCGGGGAGCCCCACCGCTTCAGAGCGGGGGGCAGAATCAGAAGTGGCCCACAAGTGGGCAAATTGGCTACCTCACCCCTGCCGTATCGGGGAGCCCCACCGCTACAGAGCGGGGGGCAAAATCAGAAGTGGCCCACAAGAGGGCAAATTGGCTACCTCACCCCTGCCGTATCGGGGAGCCCCACCGCTGCAGAGCGGGGGGCAGAATCAGAAGTGGCCCACAAGTGGGCAAATTGGCTACCTCACCCCTGCCGTATCGGGGAGCCCCACCGCTGCAGAGCGGGGGGCAGAATCAGAAGTGGCCCATAAGTGGGCAAATTGGCTACCTCACCCCTGCCGTATCGGGGAGCCCCACCGCTGCAGAGCGGGGGGCAGAATCAGAAGTGGCCCACAAGTGGGCAAATTGGCTACCTCACCCCTACCGTATCGGGGAGCCCCGACGCTGCAGAGCGGGGGGCAAAATCAGAAGTGGCCCACAAGTGGGCAAATTGGCTACCTCACCCCTGCCGTATCGGGGAGCCCCACCGCTGCAGAGCGGGGGGCAAAATCAGACGTGGCCCACAAGTGGGCAAATTGGCTACCTCACACCTGCCGTATCGGGGAGCCCCAGGGCTGCAGAGCGGGGGGCAGAATCAGAAGTGGCCCACAAGTGGGCAAATTGGCTACCTCACCCCTGCCGTATCGGGGAGCCCCACCGCTGCAGAGCGGGGGGCAGAATCAGAAGTGGCCCACAAGTGGGCAAATTGGCTACCTCACCCCTGCCGTATCGGGGAGCCCCACCGCTGCAGAGCGGGGGGCAAAATGAGAAGTGGCCCACAACTGGGCAAATTGGCTACCTCACCCCTGCCGTATCGGGGAGCCCCACCGCTGCAGAGCGGGGGGCAGAATCAGAAGTGGCCCACAAGTGGGCAAATTGGCTACCTCACCCCTGCCGTATCGGGGAGCCCCACCACTGCAGAGCGGGGGGCAAAATCAGAATTGGCCCACAAGTGGGCAAATTGGCTACCTCACCCCTGCCGTATCGGGGAGCCCCACCGCTGCAGAGCGGGGGGCAGAATCAGAAGTGGCCCACAAGTGGGCAAATTGGCTACCTCACCCCTGCCGTATCGGGGAGCCCCACCGCTGCAGAGCGGGGGGCAAAATCAGAAGTGGCCCACAAGTGGGCAAATTGGCTACCTCACACCTGCCGTATCGGGGAGCCCCAGGGCTGCAGAGCGGGGGGCAGAATCAGAAGTGGCCCACAAGTGGGCAAATTGGCTACCTCACCCCTGCCGTATCGGGGAGCCCCACCACTGCAGAGCGGGGGGCAAAATCAGAAGTGGCCCACAAGTGGGCAAGGTGGCTACCTCACCCCTGACGCTTTTTTTTTAAATGCGTGTAACAAAAAACCGTCAGGTCCTGTTAATTTTTTTTTTTTGCTGTAAGTCGTGTAATTTTTTTTTTTCGCTGTAAATGCGTGTAACAAAAAAAACCGTCAGGTGGTGTAATTTTTTTTTTTTTGCTGTAAGTCGTGTAAGCCGGCTTACACGACTTAGGGCGAAAAAAAAAAAATTACAAGACTGTACGGTTTTTTTGTTACGCGCATTTACAGCGAAAAAAAAAAATTACACGAATTACAACATACACGGGCATCCACACCCAAGGCATGAGCAAGGCAAACACTCTCTCATACCACATTTCACGGCGCAGCCTGAGCCTGACACCGTGTGTTACTTTCACTTGCAGTGCCTATCAGCGCCCCTGCGGTGCACGAAAATACCCCCCAGGGGCAAACCGATCCTCCATTACAGCATTACGCCCCAAGTGGGTGGGTGACCTATGGGAAGGGGAGCTGCAATCCAAAATCAGTGACAGAGCCCCCTATGATTGTCAGATGGCTGGGAAAAGAAATCAGTGTGGAGAAAATTTCCATCCAATAGACACAACGGCTTGAGAGTGCCTTGCGGTGCCCCGTGTGTCGAGGCTTCTGCTGATGCTCTCCAGAGTGTGGGTGTGGGGGCTTCCACGCTGGCCCTAGTGCCTCCGTGGTGCCCACTCTGAGTGGTGCAAATGGGGGTGTTGTGACACTATACGCATACTAGGATGCAAAAGGAAGTCCTCCCTTGATCCTTTCATACTCTCCCTCCGGATTCACGACCATCAATCCCGCCCTAGATCCTTCCATATTCTCCCTCCCTCTCACCCTTCCTCCCTCACTCCCTCTCTCCATCCATCCCTCCGTCAAGCCCTCCCTTTTTCCGTCCCTCTGTGCCTCCCTCAACCCTTGCCTACTACCTCTGTGCCTCCCTCAGTCCTTTCCTCCCTCCCTCTTGTTTGGTGACCCTGCATGTGTTTTAGGGCTGCAAAAGGTGTGACCATTACATGTACTGCACTGTGTCTGTACGGGGGTTGTCCGACCTTGTGGATTTTGTGATTGGACATCTGGTGAAGAGGTGTGGCGAAGGAGGTCATGCGGATGCCATTGTGAACGAGTTGCAGAAGTTGTGCCCTAGGAGCCCTGTGGACCAGTGCTGGCTGTTGGTGTCGGTATTCGAGATTTTTTGTGAAGCAACGCTGGACACCATGGCTTGAGAATTCTGTACCAGAGCATTCGGACCAATTATACCAGAGTGGATGGGCAACAGTCTGGCGAGACTGAGGACTGAATACCATGACAATCTGGTTAAGATGACCAATGGTGGCAAAGGTCTGACCCCAGACAGGGATGCAAAGGAAGGGCTGGACACTGGAGATGGTGCCCCTCTGCGTAGTGAGGATGTGATGGAGCAATCGGGACGACTAACACCCCCCATGCCAGATGTCGATGTGATGAGCTGACAGCTAAAAATGTGAAGCGTTTGAGGAATCCCATGGTTCCACAACACCGTGCGCAACAAAGTGACGACTGACATAGACTTGATACACAAACAGAAATTTGCCGTGTAGGAGTATTTTCGGGACACGAGCAGGGGACAAGCACCTGGTTTTTGTGTATTGCACTTCACGCAAGCTCGACGTTTCCTGAGATTCTTCATTCCACAGGCACAGTTCCAACTATTCTGCAAACAAACAAACAAAAACACACCGATGAAAACAGGACGAAGGGAGGATCAACCCCCACGCAACCATTTGCTGAAGTGGCTAGGAAATTCAAATGCCTGGAGGGGTGAGGGGGTACACTTAAATTTGAACTACGCCGTGCGTTCTTGTGCTTGGGGGCGAAGATTCTGCATCGAAATTCTATTGCCTTCGGCAAGTCCACCTCGCAGAGAATCTACCCCGAGCAACACACACCCAAAATAGGGTGGAAACCAGGGGTGGATATAGTGGGGGGGGGTGGTCCCCCCCCAGCCCCCCCCCGATGACGATTACGATTACGATTCTCCCGTGTGACTGAACGGCAGTTTTGTCGGCAGTTTGACAAAAAAAAGCGCCAGGTCTGATGGCACAAAAAAAAAAGCGCCGGCAGTGTGGGTACAACTGGGATTGAACCCACGACCCTCTTTCCTCAAGCCTGGGCATTATACCACTGTGCTACTGCACTGATCTGCCCTCCCTGACACAAAACACTACAATGCACAGTGCTGTATGTATCCCATGAAGACAGTCCACAGTGTGCAATTATTTCTTGACACATTTTGCCAAAATGGCTTGCAGTTCGGAACCATCTGTGTCTGCACTGCCTGAGCTGGAGCTGTCTGAGCTGGAACTTGAGATGGAGACGACGTCACCACTGGACGAGGCTCCAGACGAGCTACTGGATGAATCTGCAATCTGAATGGAAAAAAAGCACCCTGTCACTGTTTACAGTTTTCACAACCACATTTGTGTTGGTAGCAGGAACGCAACAAGGGAGAAAAACCATGGTATTTCTGCAAGCAGCAAGGAGGTACAAAATTGCATTTGATGTCCTGGGAAAGGGAGAAAAAGCGCAAGGGACTGTGGGGTACAATCTGTGATGACACAGCAAGGAAAGGGGTGCAAAACCCAGGTGGTAGCGCAGCTGCAGATTCATCCAACTCTGCGAACACACATACCTGTAAAGCGAAAAAGGTGCAAATCGTAATCGTCATTCCGTCATCACTGCCTCCCGGCTCAACGCCCCCCCCCCCCCACCCCCACCCCGGTAATGTCGTCACTATTATATCCACCCCTGGTGGAAACTACGTAAATACGGCCTAAAACATGCTTTACATACCTTGGATGATCATTTTAGGTGATCACAATATCAAAAAAACAAGTTTCGAAAACTTCGATTTTTTGAGCTGCCTAGGGTGAAAAACTGCATGAGCAGGTTGTGTACCAATCCCTTAGGAGCCCCCCCTCCCCCCCCCCCCCACGACCTAATACCCAAATAGGGTGAAAATCATGTAAATACGGCCTAAAACATGCTTTACATAGTTTGGATGGTCATTTTAAGTGGTGACAATATCAAAAAAACAAGTTTCGAAAACTTCGATTTTTGAGCTGCCCAGGGTGAAAAACTGCACCAGCAGGTTGTGTACCAATCCCTTGGGAGCCCCCCCCCCCCCCCCCCCCCGACCTAATACCCAAATAGGGTGAAAAACATGTAAATGCGGCCTAAAAAATGCTTTACATAGTTTGGATGGTCATATCGTGTGATCACAATATCATAAAAACAAATTGTGAAAACTTCGTTTTTTGAGCTGCCCAGAGTGAAAAACTACATAGGCAGGTTGTGTACCAATCCCTTGGGAGACCCCCCCCCCCGCGACCTAATACCCAAATAGGGTGAAAATCATGTAAATACGGCCTAAAACATGCTCTACATACCTTGGATGATCATTTTAAGTGATCACAATATCAAAAAAACAAGTTTCAGAACTTCGATTTTTGAGCTGCCCAGGGTGAAAAACTGCATGAGCAGGTTGTGTACCAATCCCTTAGGAGCCCCCCCCCCCCCCCCCCCCGGGGGACCTAATGCCCATATAGGGTGAAAACCATGTAAATACGGCCTAAAAAATGCTTTACATAGTTTGGATGGTCATATCGTGTGGTCACAATATCATAAAAACCAGTTGTGAAAACTTCGATTTTTGAGCTGCCCAGGGTGAAAAACTACATGAGCAGGTTGTGTACCAATCCCTTGGGAGACCCCCCCCCGCGACCTAATACCCAAATAGGGTCAAAAGCACAAAAAATACGGCCTAAAACATGCTCTACATATCTTGGATGGTCATTTTAGGTGATCATAATATCGTAAAAACAAGTTTCGAAAACTTCGATTTTTGAGCTGTCTAGGCTGAAAAATTGTAAGCAGTAATAATGATTTTACAAGGGGTTAAACTAACAATTCAACCCCTTGGGGTAGGGTACGCGAATAGGCCCAAAAAGGCCCAAAATGGGGGGTATGTGGCGTTTTCCCCATATATACCCCTGCCTGGCTTTGATCTAACAACCTCTGCGAGGTGATTTGTGCTTCGCACCCAGGCTGATCATTGGTGTGCTTCGGGCTGGAAAAGGGGCGTTTTTCAATGTGACTTGCCGGACCCCCCCCCACATGGTGCTGGAGCGCACAGCATAGAAGGTAAAAAATGGCAGGCAAAAGCTGAGCATATTGCTCAAGATATTTGGGGATGCTCAGCATTTATGCTCAGCAAATGGGACTCATATTGCAGGGTTGATTTGGGAAGTCCCAGCCAAAATTTCTTCCGAGCTCCACCGGCACGGTCGGCTGGGAAGTCCATGGAACATTCCTACCGATATCGGTTGCGTTTTGGGACCCGATCTGGCTGCCAAAACTTCCGAGCATCTTTTCCGGGGATTTCAAAAACTTCCAGGCGTTTTTCCATTGGTTTTGTGTACAATGAACTACACCGTTGTTGGTTCCCAAATCCCAGACCTCAGCAAAGAAACACACAAAAAGACAAGGATGACTGTTCACTTAAGCTTGAAATGTGAATGTTCAGTGGGCAAAACAACGCCCTGTAAACATGAAAGCCCCGTTCCTCAGCAGGGTTGGGAGAGGGTGGGGGGAGCGTGGGAGAGGGTTGGGAGAGGGTGGGAGAGGGTTCAAAGAGGGTGGGAGAGGGTTGGGAGAGGGTGGGAGAGGGTTGGGAGAGGGTGGGAGACGGTTGGGAGAGGGTGGGAGAGGGTTGGGAGAGGGTTGGGAGAGGGTGGTAGAGGGTTGAGGGAGGGTGGGAGAGGGTTGGGAGAGGATTGGGAGCGGGTGGGTGGGGGAGGGTGGGAGAGGGTTGGGAGAGGGTGGGAGATGGTTGGGAGAGGGTTGGCAGAGGGTGGGAGAGGGTTGGGAGAGGGTGGGAGAGGGTTGGCAGAGGGTGGGAGAGGGTGGGAGAGGGTTGGGGGAGGGTGGGAGAGGGTGGGAGAGGGTTGGGAGAGGGTGGGAGAGGGTTGGGAGAGGGTTGGGAGAGGATGGGAGAGGGTTGGGAGAGGGTGGGAGAGGGTGGGAGAGGGTTGGGAGAGGGTGGGAGAGGGTTGGGAGGGGGTGGGAGAGGGTTGGGAGAGGGTGGGAGAGGGTGGGAGAGGGTTGGGAGAGGGAGGGAGAGTGTTGGGAGAGGGTGGGAGAGGGTTGGGAGAGGGTGGGAGAGGGTGGGAGAGGGTTAGGAAAATGTGAAACAGTGGGACCTTGTAGGGGGCCGGATAGTGGAGCTCACTTTGGAGCCTTGCAATTCTGTGATGGTGTGGTAAAATTCCACAAAACAAGGTTGTGGTGAAAGCTGGTGGTTGGGGCTTTACATAGAGCCCCCAGTTGGGAAAATCTGAAACAGTGGGCCCCTGCAGGGGGCCGGATAATCGAGCTCACTTTGGAGCTTTGCAATTCTGTGATGGTGTGGTAAAATTCCACAAAACAAGGTTCTGATGAAAGCTGGTGGTTGGGGCTTTACATAGAACCCCTAGTTGGGAAAATCTGAAACAGTGGGCCCGTGCAGGGGGGGGGGGGGGGCGGATAGTCGAGCTCACTTTGGTGCCTTGCAATTCTGTGATGGTGTGGTAAAATTCCACAAACTAAGGGTCTGATGAAAGCTGGTGGTTGGGGCTTTGCATAGAGCCCCTAGTTGGGAAACTCTGAAACAGTGGGCCCCTGTAGTGGGGCGGATAGTCGAGCTCACTTTGGAGCCTTCTAATTCTGTGATGGTGTGGTAAAATTCCACAAAACAAGGTTCTGATGAAAGCTGGTGGTTGGGGCTTTACATAGAGCCCCTAGTTGGGAAAATTTGAAACAGTGGGCCCCTGTAGGGGGGTGGATAGTCGAGCTCATTTTGGAGCCTTCTATTTCTGTGATGGTGTGGTAAAATTCCACAAACCAAGGTTCTGATGAAAGCTGGTGGTTGGGGCTTTACATAGAGCCCCTGGTTGGGAAAATCTGAAACAGTGGGCCCCTGTAGGGGGGCGGATAGTCGAGCTCACTTTGGAGCCTTCTAATTCTGTGATGGTGTGGTAAAATTCCACAAAACAAGGTTTTGATGAAAGCAGGTGGTTGGGGATTTACACAGAACCCTTGGTTGTGAAAATCTGAAACAGTGGGCCCCTGTAGGGGGGCGGATAGTCGAGCTCACTTTGGAGCCTTCTAATTCTGTGATGGTGTGGTAAAATTCCACAAAATAAGGTTCTGATGAAAGCTGGTGGTTGGGGCTTTGCATAGAGCCCCTAGTTGGGAAAATCTGAAACAGTGGGCCTCTGTAGGGGGGCACACAGTCGAGCTCACTTTGGAGCCTTCTAATTCTGTGATGGTGTGGTAAAATGCCACAAAACAAGGTTCTGATGAAAGCTGGTGGTTGGGGCTTTACATGGAGCCCCTAGTTGTGAAAATCTGAAACAGTGGGCCCCTGTAGGGGGGCGGATAGTGGAGCTCACTTTGGAGCCTTGCAATTCTGTGATGGTGTGGTAAAATTCCACAAAACAAGGTTGTGGTGAAAGCTGGTGGTTGGGGCTTTACATAGAGCCCCCAGTTGGGAAAATCTGAAACAGTGGGCCCCTGCAGGGGGCCGGATAATCGAGCTCACTTTGGAGCTTTGCAATTCTGTGATGGTGTGGTAAAATTCCACAAAACAAGGTTCTGATGAAAGCTGGTGGTTGGGGCTTTACATAGAACCCCTAGTTGGGAAAATCTGAAACAGTGGGCCCGTGCAGGGGGGGGGGGGGGGCGGATAGTCGAGCTCACTTTGGTGCCTTGCAATTCTGTGATGGTGTGGTAAAATTCCACAAACTAAGGGTCTGATGAAAGCTGGTGGTTGGGGCTTTGCATAGAGCCCCTAGTTGGGAAACTCTGAAACAGTGGGCCCCTGTAGTGGGGCGGATAGTCGAGCTCACTTTGGAGCCTTCTAATTCTGTGATGGTGTGGTAAAATTCCACAAAACAAGGTTCTGATGAAAGCTGGTGGTTGGGGCTTTACATAGAGCCCCTAGTTGGGAAAATTTGAAACAGTGGGCCCCTGTAGGGGGGCGGATAGTCGAGCTCAGTTTGGAGCCTTCTATTTCTGTGATGGTGTGGTAAAATTCCACAAACCAAGGTTCTGATGAAAGCTGGTGGTTGGGGCTTTACATAGAGCCCCTGGTTGGGAAAATCTGAAACAGTGGGCCCCTGTAGGGGGGCGGATAGTCGAGCTCACTTTGGAGCCTTGCAATTCTGTGATGGTGTGGTAAAATTCCACAAAACAAGGTTTTGATGAAAGCTGGTGGTTGGGGCTTCACATAGAGCCCCTAGTTGGGAAAATCTGAAACAGTGGGCCCCTGTAGGGGGGCGGATAGTCGAGCTCACTTTGGAGCCTTCTAATTCTGTGATGGTGTGGTAAAATTCCACAAAACAAGGTTCTGATGAAAGCTGGTGGTTGGGGCTTTACACAGAGCCCCTAGTTGGGAAAATCTGAAACAGTGGGCCCCTGTAGGGGGGCGGATAGTCGAGCTCAGTTTGGAGCCTTCTAATTCTGTGATGGTGTGGTAAAATTCCACAAAACAAGGTTCTGATGAAAGCTGGTGGTCGGGGCTTTACATAGAGCCCCTAGTTGGGAAAATTTGAAACAGTGGGCCCCTGTAGGGGGGCGGATAGTCGAGCTCACTTTGGAGCCTTGCAATTCTGTGATGGTGTGGTAAAATTCCACAAAACAAGGTTCTGATGAAAGCTGGTGGTTGGGGCTTTACATAGAGCCCTTAGTTGGGAAAATCTGAAACAGTGGGCCCCTGTAGGGGGGCGGATAGTCGAGCTCACTTTGGAGCCTTGCAATTCTGTGATGGTGTGGTAAAATTCCACAAAACAAGGTTCTGATGAAAGCTGGTGGTTGGGGCTTTACATGGAGCCCCTAGTTGTGAAAATCTGAAACAGTGGGCCCCTGTAGGGGGGCGGATAGTCGAGCTCACTTTGGAGCCTTCTAATTCTGTGATGGTGTGGTAAAATTCCACAAAACAAGGTTCTGATGAAAGCTGGTGGTTGGGGCTTTACATAGAGCCCCTGGTTGGGAAAATCTGAAACAGTGGGCCCCTGTAGGGGGGCGGATAGTCGAGCTCACTTTGGAGCCTTGCAATTCTGTGATGGTGTGGTAAAATTCCACAAAACAAGGTTCTGATGAAAGCTGGTGGTTGGGGCTTTACATAGAGCCCCTGGTTGGGAAAATCTGAAACAGTGGGCCCCTGTAGGGGGGCGGATAGTCGAGCTCACTTTGGAGCCTTCTAATTCTGTGATGGTGTGGTAAAATTCCACAAAACAAGGTTTTGATGAAAGCTGGTGGTTGGGGCTTTACATAGAGCCCCTGGTTGTGAAAATCTGAAACAGTGGGCCCCTGTAGGGGGGCGGATAGTCGAGCTCACTTTGGAGCCTTCTAATTCTGTGATGGTGTGGTAAAATTCCACAAAACAAGGTTCTGATGAAAGCTGGTGGTTGGGGCTTCACATAGAGCCCCTAGTTGGGAAAATCTGAAACAGTGGGCCTCTGTAGGGGGGCAGATAGTCAAGCTCACTTTGGAGCCTTCTAATTCTGTGATGGTGTGGTAAAATTCCACAAAACAAGGTTCTGATGAAAGCTGGTGGTTGGGGCTTTACATAGGACTCCTAGTTGGGAAAATCTGAAACAGTGGGCCCCTGTAGGGGGGCGGATAGTCGAGCTCAGTTTGGAGCCTTCTAATTCTGTGATGGTGTGGTAAAATTCCACAAAACAAGGTTCTGATGAAAGCTGGTGGTTGGGGCTTTACATAGAGCCCCTAGTTGGGAAAATTTGAAACAGTGGGCCCCTGTAGGGGGGCGGATGGTCGAGCTCACTTTGGAGCCTTCTAATTCTGTGATGGTGTGGTAAAATTCCACAAAACAAGGTTCTGATGAAACCTAGTGGTTGGGGCTTTACATAGAGCCCCTAGTTGTGAAAATCTGAAACAGTGGGCCCCTGTAGGGGGGCGGATAGTCGAGCTCATTTTGGAGCCTTCTAATTCTGCGATGGTGTGGTAAAATTCCACAAAACAAGGTTCTGATGAAAGCTGGTGGTTGGGGCTTTACACAGAGCCCCTAGTTGGGAAAATCTGAAACAGTGGGCCCCTGTAGGGGGGCGGATAGTCGAGCTCAGTTTGGAGCCTTCTAATTCTGTGATGGTGTGGTAAAATTCCACAAAACAAGGTTCTGATGAAAGCTGGTGGTTGGGGCTTTACATAGAGCCCCTGGTTGGGAAAATCTGAAACAGTGGGCCCCTGTAGGGGGGCAAATAGTCGAGCTCACTTTGGAGCCTTGCAATTCTGTGATGGTGTGGTAAAATTCCACAAAACAAGGTTTTGATGAAAGCTGGTGGTTGGGGCTTTACACAGAACCCCTGGTTGTGAAAATCTGAAACAGTGGGCCCCTGTAGGGGGGCGGATAGTCGAGCTCACTTTGGAGCCTTCTAATTCTGTGATGGTGTGGTAAAATTCCACAAAACAAGGTTCTGATGAAAGCTGGTGGTTGGGGCTTCACATAGAGCCCCTAGTTGGGAAAATCTGAAACAGTGGGCCTCTGTAGGGGGGCGGATAGTCGAGCTCACTTTGGAGCCTTCTAATTCTGTGATGGTGTGGTAAAATTCCACAAAACAAGGTTCTGATGAAAGCTGGTGGTTGGGGCTTTACATAGAGCCCCTAGTTGTGAAAATCTGAAACAGTGGGCCCCTGTAGGGGGGGGGGGGGGATAGTCGAGCTCACTTTGGAGCCTTGCAATCTGTGATGGTGTGGTAAAATTCCACAAACCAAGGTTCTGATGAAAGCTGGTGGTTGGGGCTTTGCATAGAGCCCCTAGTTGGGAAAATCTGAAACATTGGGCCCCTGTAGGGGGGCGGATAGTCGAGCTCATTTTGGACCCTTCTAATTCTGTGATGGTGTGGTAAAATTCCACAAAACAAGGTTCTGATGAAAGCTGGTGGTTGGGGCTTTACATAGAGCCCCTAGTTGGGAAAATCTGAAACAGTGGGCCCCTGTAGGGGGGCGGATAGTCCAGCTCACTTTGGAGCCTTGCAATTCTGTGATGGTGTGGTAAAATTCCACAAACCAACGTTCTGATGAAAGCTGGTGGTTGGGGCTTTGCATAGAGCCCCTAGTTGGGAAAATCTGAAACAGTGGGCCCCTGTAGTGGGGCGGATAGTCGAGCTCACTTTGGAGCCTTCTAATTCTATGATGGTGTGGTAAAATTCCACAAAACAAGGTTCTGATGAAAGCTGGTGGTTGGGGCTTTACATGGAGCCCCTAGTTGGGAAAATCCGAAACCGTGGGCCCTTGTAGGGGGGCTGATAGTCAAGCTCACTTTGGAGCCTTCTAATTCTGTGATGGTGTGGTAAAATTCCACAAAACAAGGTTCTGATGAAAGCTGGTGGTTGGGGCTTTACATAGAGCCCTTAGTTGGGAAAATCTGAAACAGTGGGCCCCTGTAGGGGGGCGGATAGTCGAGCTCACTTTGGAGCCTTGCAATTCTGTGATGGTGTGGTAAAATTCCACAAAACAAGGTTCTGATGAAAGCTGGTGGTTGGGGCTTTACATAGAGCCCCTAGTTGGGAAAATTTGAAACAGTGGGCCCCTGTAGGGGGGCGGATGGTCGAGCTCACTTTGGAGCCTTCTAATTCTGTGATGGTGTGGTAAAATTCCACAAAACAAGGTTCTGATGAAACCTAGTGGTTGGGGCTTTACATAGAGCCCCTAGTTGTGAAAATCTGAAACAGTGGGCCCCTGTAGGGGGGCGGATAGTCGAGCTCATTTTGGAGCCTTCTAATTCTGCGATGGTGTGGTAAAATTCCACAAAACAAGGTTCTGATGAAAGCTGGTGGTTGGGGCTTTACACAGAGCCCCTAGTTGGGAAAATCTGAAACAGTGGGCCCCTGTAGGGGGGCGGATAGTCGAGCTCAGTTTGGAGCCTTCTAATTCTGTGATGGTGTGGTAAAATTCCACAAAACAAGGTTCTGATGAAAGCTGGTGGTTGGGGCTTTACATAGAGCCCCTGGTTGGGAAAATCTGAAACAGTGGGCCCCTGTAGGGGGGCAAAAAGTCGAGCTCACTTTGGAGCCTTGCAATTCTGTGATGGTGTGGTAAAATTCCACAAAACAAGGTTTTGATGAAAGCTGGTGGTTGGGGCTTTACACAGAACCCCTGGTTGTGAAAATCTGAAACAGTGGGCCCCTGTAGGGGGGCGGATAGTCGAGCTCACTTTGGAGCCTTCTAATTCTGTGATGGTGTGGTAAAATTCCACAAAACAAGGTTCTGATGAAAGCTGGTGGTTGGGGCTTCACATAGAGCCCCTAGTTGGGAAAATCTGAAACAGTGGGCCTCTGTAGGGGGGCGGATAGTCGAGCTCACTTTGGAGCCTTCTAATTCTGTGATGGTGTGGTAAAATTCCACAAAACAAGGTTCTGATGAAAGCTGGTGGTTGGGGCTTTACATAGAACCCCTAGTTGTGAAAATCTGAAACAGTGGGCCCCTGTAGGGGGGGGGGGGGGATAGTCGAGCTCACTTTGGAGCCTTGCAATTCTGTGATGGTGTGGTAAAATTCCACAAACCAAGGTTCTGATGAAAGCTGGTGGTTGGGGCTTTGCATAGAGCCCCTAGTTGGGAAAATCTGAAACATTGGGCCCCTGTAGTGGGGCGGATAGTCGAGCTCATTTTGGACCCTTCTAATTCTGTGATGGTGTGGTAAAATTCCACAAAACAAGGTTCTGATGAAAGCTGGTGGTTGGGGCTTTACATAGAGCCCCTAGTTGGGAAAATCTGAAACAGTGGGCCCCTGTAGGGGGGCGGATAGTCGAGCTCACTTTGGAGCCTTGCAATTCTGTGATGGTGTGGTAAAATTCCACAAACCAACGTTCTGATGAAAGCTGGTGGTTGGGGCTTTGCATAGAGCCCCTAGTTGGGAAAATCTGAAACAGTGGGCCCCTGTAGTGGGGCGGATAGTCGAGCTCACTTTGGAGCCTTCTAATTCTATGATGGTGTGGTAAAATTCCACAAAACAAGGTTCTGATGAAAGCTGGTGGTTGGGGCTTTACATGGAGCCCCTAGTTGGGAAAATCCGAAACCGTGGGCCCTTGTAGGGGGGCTGATAGTCAAGCTCACTTTGGAGCCTTCTAATTCTGTGATGGTGTGGTAAAATTCCACAAAACAAGGTTGTGGTGAAAGCTGGTGGTTGGGGCTTTACATAGAGCCCTTAGTTGGGAAAATCTGAAACAGTGGGCCCCTGTAGGGGGGCGGATAGTCGAGCTCACTTTGGAGCCTTGCAATTCTGTGATGGTGTGGTAAAATTCCACAAAACAAGGTTCTGATGAAAGCTGGTGGTTGGGGCTTTACATAGAGCCCCTGGTTGGGAAAATCTGAAACAGTGGGCCCCTGTAAGGGGGGGCGGATAGTCGAGCTCACTTTGGAGCCTTGCAATTCTGTGATGGTGTAGTAAAATTCCACAAAACAAGGTTGTGGTGAAAGCTGGTGGTTGGGGCTTTACATTGAGCCCCTAGTTGGGAAAATCTGAAACAGTGGGCCCCTGTAGGGGGGCTGATAGTCGAGCTCACTTTGGAGTTGTGAGCAAGCAGTGGCCTAGTCTTAATACTATGAGGAACTGACACTGAGCGAGTGGCAGTTGTTTATTCTTGTAAAGCAAGCAACAAGGTGTGGTTACCGCAAGGTGTGAGCGAACCCGCCTGGGGGACACGACCCTTGGTTAGGACCCCGGGGTGGTCCGAAACCCAAGGGGTTCTAACACCACCTACGCGCGCACAGCCTGGCGAGCCACCCCTGTGGTCGCGTTTTGTTTACCTTGGTTTGGGCGAGTGGGCCTGTCTTCCCCCCAAGAGAAACCCTCGGCCCGCGGGTTTACTCCTTTTTACCTCTCAACAACCAGAATCAAATAACGATGGACCCCAGCTGCACAGAACTAGCCCCATTATCAGCTCTGGGGCACAGCAACATCAAAATGCAAGTATCCGGGTTTGCGAGAACTAGCCCCTTTATCTGCTTTGCGGCACACCAATATCCAAATTCATATAACGATGGACCCCAGCTGGACAGAACTAACCCCATTATCTGCTTTGGGGCAGAGCAACATCAAAATGCAAGCATCGGGTGGGGCAACAAGCAGTGGGGCAAACACAGCATCCGTCCCGCAATTGTGGTATTTCTGCAAAGGGGGGCAGGGGCAAAAAAAAAATTGCGATTTTTTTGCGGAACCCATTTTTGCGAAGGGCACAAAGCCAAAAATTAATATTTTGTTGTGTTTTTTTTTGCGGCAAAACAACACGTTGGACCGGGAATTAATTGTTTCCGCAAATAATTAGAATTGGCAGGGTAAATACACCACAAACTGCCAACGGGGGGACGGGCCCACGGCCCTGGTAGTAACTACTTACCCAATTTACTTAATTCCGCACAAGGACGGGCCCCTAGCCCTGGTTGCCCCTGGCCCTGGCCCTGCCCTAGAGGGAGGTGCAAGGCCTTTGACAGCCCCAGGATCCCACAAACGGCCGGGCGCAGGGCCCTTGATTCCCGAAGAGCGGGCGGATGGCCCCACCGCATGGCCCTTGTTCCCGACACATACCACACATACCTGCAGAGGCAGGTGCTGGGGCAAGGGCAGGGGCATGGGTATGGGCAAGAGCAGGGGCGGGAGCAGGGGCCTGGGCAGGAGCAGGGTCTGCCTGTTACCCTAAAACTCCCTTCACGAGGCCGGTGGGGCTCACTATGGGCTGTGGGTGCCCGGTTTCCCTCATGGGTTCCGCCCCCCCTGTCTGATGTAGGGGGCGGAGCACAAGTCTGATATTTGGGTGGGGGTGGGGGGGGCAAAATCCATGCACCTGTCCAAAAGGTTCCCGCCCACCACCCATCACACCATTATGCCTGGAACTCATCATTTCAGATTGGGACAACGACATCGCCACCCTAGAGGGCACAACATCACGTCTCAGCGTCCTGAACCTGTTTCTTTCACCCCACGGGATGTGTTTAGACTGGATTACCTCCCACGGGTAGTTAAGCCAGCGCAACGCTGAGACCAGTCTGCTACAACATACCTGGTACAGATGTGGGTGGCTGCAGATCCTGATATAGCGAATGAATTCACCTCTGACCTATGCCACTCGGATGTGTCTGGGCACATTGGAATCCGAGGGGATGTACCGACACGTATGCGTGTCTTTCCAGTGCACACAAGTGATTAGAGGGTTGAGTGACATGAGTTGAGATCCACAGAGTGTGCATTTGATAGTGGACACAGGACATAGGACACAGGTGACAAAAAGTGTTCTGGGCAAGGGGCCAAGGTGAAAAAGCGACACACATGCAAAAAGAAAACCACCCAAGCAGGCAAAAAGCTTCACAAGGCACAAAGGGCAAACACTCATAAGCTTGAGTACAGTGTTCTCCATGCAAGTTTGTAGGCAAAGCAGGCACCAAGGACCAAACTAGCATTGCACATGTCAAAACCAAAAGTGCAAATTCACAAAGGAGCTCAAAGGGGAAGCAATCATAAGCCTGAGCACAGTGTACTGCATGCAATTTTGTAGGCAAAGACAAAGGGTAGACAAACATTAGTTTCAACGTACTGTTCTCCATGGCATCTTGCAGGCAAGGTAGGCACCAAGCATCCAACCAAAGTTCCACTGGGTTCGGGCTAAAAAATTTCTTCCGAGCTCCCCTGGCACAGTCGGCTAGGAAGTCCATGGAACATTCCTACCGATATCGGTTGCGTTTTGGGGGGCCGATCTGGCTGCCAAAACTTCCGAGCATCTTTCCAAGGGTTTTCGAAAACTTCCAAGCGGCGGACCGAAGCATATCGCATGCACGTCGGTACAGATTTCCTAAAATTGCCACCGGCAACGGGACAATATTGGTCTCTCTTCCAATGTTCTATGCAGGGCACCGGTGGTACATGTGCCCTCCGGCCCCTCCGCACATTCCCAGCAGCCACATAGGATGCACTTTTGCAGCCAGCCCATGCTGGCAACAGTCGTTTGTTAGGGCGTCCGTGTAGAAGGAAAAAATTGAATGGGATCAAGGTGGTGAGTGATGCATAGGGGCCATAGTATGCCAACCTAGCTCTGTCTCCCTGCCGCTTGCATCCAACCTAAAAAAAAATGGAGTTTTTAGGTGAGGGGATCTCAGGGGTTCCCAACAGAAAATTGTTGGGGGACATTTTTCCCCTCAAAAAATACGGATTCCATAAGGGGTTGAAACCCAAATGTAATCCCTTTGCTACAATTCATGAAACGTGTTTCCCATGTATGCCGGTCCCCCTGGTTGTGATTTCACTACCTCTGTGAGTTTATTACCTTCATGGGCTATGGCACATGAATGGGCCCAAAAATGATGGTATGTGGTGTGTGTGGGGTGTGTGTGCCATCAAGGCTGCGTGGGATGGGGGTGGGGTGGGGGGGGCAAGGTCACTTGTAGGCCACCCGCAGCGCAGCTGTTCTGGACAACAAGGTGGAATGCTCCGGATATTTGTGTGAGGATCTCTGGCACATGCCCTCGGGCTGCGCACCAACCCCCTGCCCAGTGCGCCTTGTGCGTGACAGGGCGTGTGGATTCCGTATGGTGCGATAGCCTGAACTCAGCATGGCACCATTTGTGGGACCTCACAGGAGGGTTACCATGGGGGACCCAAGTGAGAGCCAAACAAAATGAGGTGCAACCCAAGGCACAAATAGTGCCATGCCAATCACAAGGTAACCAGCTGGCGAAAATCGTTCAACTGTTGTTGGCAGGTGCACTGCACCCCTAATCAGGGCCTAACATTCTGTTGCCTCCGGCAAGGCACCTCGAAGAGGGGACATGGAGGACCATTTTTGAGCTGCTGAGGCTGGAAAACTGCATAAGCAGGTTGTGCCCAAGCCCCCTTGGGAGCCCCCCCGCCCCAACACCCAAATAGGGTGAAAACACATAAAGAGGGCATTCATCTTTTAGCGTCCACTGGAATATGTAAAGAGGTCGAGGGGTGGGAAGGTGGGCCAAGTCGAGTTCAGGCGCCTGTGTCCTCCCCCACAAGCCCCCGCATGAAAAACACATAAAGAGGGGCTAAATGCTGTACATGCTGTACATCGGATATTTGATGATTTTGGATGGTCAAAATATCAAAAAAATCAGTTTAGGAAATTCTATTGCCTTTGGCAAGTCCACCTCGCAGAGAAGCTACTCCAAGCAACGCACACACAAAATGGGGAAAAAACGACATAAATACGGCCTAAAACATGCTTTACATAGCTTGGAGGGTCATTTTAGGTGATCACGGTATCAGAAAAATAAGTTTCCAAAACTTCGCGTTTTGAGCTACCTAGGGTGAAAAACTGCAGGTTGTGTACAATCCCTTGGGAGCCCCCCCGCCCCTCGGAGGTAATACCCAAATAGAGTGAAAAACACGTAAATACGGCCTAAAACATGCTTTTCATACCTTGTATGGTCATTTTAGGTGGTCACAATATCAAAAGAACAAGTTTCGAAAACTTCGATTTCTGAGCTGTCCCGAGTGAAAAACTACATAAGCAGGTTGTGTACCAATCCCTTGGGAGACCCCCCCCGCCCTACCCAATACCCAAGTAGGGTGAAAAACGCGTAAATACGGACTAAAACATGCTTTACATAGCTTGGATGGTCATTTTAGGTGATCACGGTATCAGAAAAACAAGTTTCGAAAACTTCGATTTTTGAGCTGTCCAGAGTGAAAAGCTGCATCAGCAAGTTGTGCACCAATCCCTTGGGAGTCCCCCCCGCCCACCACCCAATACCCAAATAGGGTAAAAAACACGTAACTGCAGCCTAAAACATGCTTCACATACCTTGAATGGTCATATTGCGTGGTCACAATCTCAAAAAGATTCGATAACTTCAATTTTTGAGTTGTCCACGGTGAAAAACTGCATGAGCTGGTTGTGTACCGGCCCATTCACTGGGCCATTACTGGTGGAAACAGCCATTCTACGTCGTTGGCACGGGCATTTGACCGGCCCTCGGCACAGCTACAGACCACAAAAAACGTCCTTAGATATCCTAGTAGGCATATACTGTCACAACATCCCCACTCGCACCCCTCAAACTGGATACCACGGGGTCACCGAGGTCGCCAAAACCACCAACATAGCAAAAATGGCTGAAGAGTGCATAAACTGCATCAGCGCTCGTCCCAGTCCGCCCCATACAAACCCTATGGAGTCGGGACCCGGAAACACTTTTTCGGCTCAAAATCGAAAAAAAAACCAAAAGAATCATGATTTTCGACCCAAAAAAAGGGGGGGTCGTTTTTTTCTACATTTTTGACCCCCCCCCCCCCGCCCGCCCCCCCCCCCCACCCCACCCCACCCTGAAAAGCTGAAAAAAGTGGGTTTCAAGTGGGGGGCGTCTGGGGGGTCCGGACCAAAAACTCATTGGGGGATGCGTTTATTGGACAAAATAATGATTTTACAAGGGGTTAAACTAACAACCCCTTGGGGTAGGGTACGCAAATAGGCCCAAAAAGGCCAAAAATGGGGGGTATGTGGCGTTTTCTGCATATATACGCCTGCCTGGCTTTGATCTAACAACCTCTGCGAGGTGATTTCCATTTTTGAGCTACCGAGGGTGGAAAACTGCCTAAGCAGGTTGTGCCCCGGCCCCCTTGGTAGCCCCCCTTCCCCCACACCCTAATAGGCCGAAAAACACACCAAGTGGGCCTTCGTCTTTTAGCGTCCACTGGCCTATGTACAGAGGTCGAGGGGCGGGGAGGTGGGCCGAGTCGAGTTCAGGCGCCCGTGTTTAAAAAACACACAAAGTGGGGCTAAAACATGCTTTACATAGCATATTTCATTATTGTGAGTGGTCACAATATCAAAAATTCTATTGCCTTCTATTGCCTTCCCTTGGGAGCCCCCCCAACCCCCCCGGACCTTATACCCAAATAGGGTGAAAAACATGTACATACGGCCTAAAACATGCTTTACATACCTTGGATGGTCATTTTAAGTGGTCACAAGATCAAAAAAACAAGTTTCAAAAACTTTGATTTTTGAGCTATCCGGGGTGAAAAACTGCATAAGCAGGTTGTGTAGCAATCCCCTAGGAGACACCCCCCCCCCCCGACCTGATACCCAAATAGGGTGAAAAACACGTAAATACGGCCTAAAACATGCTTTACATACCTTGGATGGTCATTTTAGGTGGTCACAATATCAAAAAAACCAGTTTCCAAAACTTCGATTTTTGAGTTGTCCACGGTGAAAAACTACATAAGCAGGTTGTGTACCGGCCCATTCACTAGGCCATTATTGGTGGAAATAGTCATTTCGCGTCTTTGGCACGGGCATTTGACCGGCCCTCGGCAAAGCTACACACTGCAAAAAACGTCCTTAGATATCCTGGTGGGCATATATTGTCACAACATCCCCACTCGCACCCCTCAAAGTGGATACCACGGGGTCACCGAGGTCGCCAAAACCTAGAGTCAGGACCCGGATACACTTTTTCGGCTCAAAATAAAAAAAAACCAAAAGATTCATGATTTTCGACCCAAAAAGGGGGGGTCATTTTTTCGACATTTTTGACCCCCCCCCACATCCCCCCCCCCCTCCCTCAAAGGCTCCAAAAAGTGGGTTTCAAGTGGGGGGCGTCTGGGGGGTCCGGACCAAAAACTCATTGGGGGGTGCGTTTATTGGACAAAATAATGATTTTACAAGGGGTTAAACTAACAATTCAACCCCTTGGGGTAGGGTACGCGAATAGGCCCAAAAAGGCCAAAATGGGGAGGTATGTGGCGTTTTCCACATATATACGCCTGCCTGGCTTTAATCTAACAACCTCTGCGAGGTGATTTTTTCAAGTGTCACTAAACAGCCTATGCAACAGCAATTCTATTGCCTTCGGGATGTCCCCGTAGAGAATCTACCCCAAACACAAAATACACAAAATGGGGTAAAAACTACATAAATACGGCCTAAAACATGCCTTACGTATCTTGGATGGTCATTTTAGGTGATCACAATATCCAAAAAAAAAGTTTCGAAAACTTCGATTTTTGAGCTATCCAGGGTGAAAAACTGCATGAGCAGGTTGTGTACCAATCCTTGGGAGACCCCCCCCCCCCACGTAAATACGGCTCAAAACATGCTTAACATACATTGGATGGTCATTTTAGGTGATCATGGGTTCAGAAAAATAAGTTTCGAAAACTTCGATTTTTGAGCTGCAGGGTGAAAAACTGCGTAAGTAGGTTGTGTACCAATCCCTTGGGAGAACCCCCCCCCCCCCCCCCCGCACCCAATACCCAAATAAGGTGGAAAACACATAAATACGGCCTAAAACATGCTCTACATACCTTGGATGGTCATATTGTGTGGTCACAATATCAAAAAATATGTTTCGGAATCTTCGATTTTTGAACTGCCGAGGGTGCAAAACTACATTAGAAGGTTGTGCACTTGCCCATTCAATCATGTGAGCCATTATTGGTGGAAACAGTCATTTCGCGTCTTTGGCACGGGTTGTCACCAGCCCTCAGCAAGGCTACAGATTGCAACAAACGTCCTTTCGTATCCTAGTAGGCATATACGGTCACAACATCCCCACTCACAACCCTCAAAGTGGGTAGCACGGGGTCACCGAGGTCGCCAAAACCACCAACATAGCAAAAATGGCTGAAAAGTGCATAAACTGCATCAGCGCTCGTCCCACTCCGCCCCATACAAACCCCTTGGAGTCGGGACCCGGAAACACTTTTTCGGCTCAAAATCGAAAAAAACCAAAAGATTCATGATTTTTGACCCAAAAAGGGGGGGGGGTCTTTTTTGACCCCCCCCCACCTCCCTCAAAACCTCACAAGAGTGGGTTTCAAGTGGGGGGGTTCTAGGGGGGTCTGGACCAAAAACTCATTGGGGGATGCATTTATTGGATAAAATAATGATTTTACAAGGGGTTAAACTAACAATTCAACACCTTGGGGTAGGGTACGCGAATAGGCCCAAAAAATCCAAAAATGGGGGGGTATGTGGCGTTTTCCCCTATATACGCCTGCCTGGCTTTGATCTAACAACCTCTGCGAGGTAATTTTGTGGAAACTACATAAATACGGGCTAAAACATGCTTTACATACCTTGGATGGTCATTTTAGGTGATCATAATATCAAAAAAAGAAGTTTCAAAAACTTCGATTTTTGAGCTGCCGAGGGTGAAAGACTGCATAAGCCGGTTGTGTACCAATCCCTTGGGAAGCCCCCCCCCCCCCCCCACCCAATACCCAAATAGGGAGAAAAACACATAAATACGGCCTAAAACATGCTTTACATAGCTTGGATGGTCATTTTAGGTGATGACAATACCAAAAAAACCAGTTTCGAAAATTCGATTTTTGAGCTGCCCAGGGTGAAAAACTACATAAGCAGGTTGTGTACCGGCCCATTCACTAGGCCATTACTGGTGGAAACAGCCATTCCGCGTCTTTGGCACGGGCATTTGACCGGCCCTCGGCACAGCTACAGACCGCAAAAAACGTCCTTAGATATCCTAGTAGGCATATACTCTCACAACATCCCCACTCGCACCCCTCAAAGTGGGTAGCACGGGGTCACCGAGGTCGCCAAAACCGCCAACATAGCAAAAATGGCTGAAGAGTGCATAAACTGCATCAGCGCTCGTCCCACTCCGCCCCACACAAACCCTATGGAGTCGGGACCCGGAAACACTTTTTCGGCTCAGAATCGAAAAAAAAAACCAAAAGATTCATGATTTTCGACCCAAAAAAAGGGGGTCATTTTTTCGACATTTTTGACCCCCCCCCCCCACCCCTCCCTCAAAACCTGAAAAAAGTGGGTTTCAAGTGGGGGGCGTCTGGGGGGGTCCGGACCAAAAACTCATTGGGGGATGTGTTTATTGGACAAAATAATGATTTTACAAGGGGTTAAACTAACAATTCAACCCCTTGGGGTAGGGTACGCAAATAGGCCCAAAAAGGCCAAAATGGGGGGGTATGTGGTGTTTTCCCCATATATACGCCTGCCTGGCTTTGATCTAACAACCTCTGCGAGGTGATTTCAAAAAACTTTCACATGCCACTAAACGGCCTATCAAGTGTGAAAACGGCGAAGTCCTCACCGGCAAGGGGCCATATGGGGGGGGGCCGACTAGGGGTACCCGGAGTTGGGACCTGGGACCCCCGCCATGGGTTAGGGGGTCCATATACAAGAAAAAAGTTCTTCAGGAGCTAGGTCCAAATACACACACAACAGCCACAATTGGCAAAGAAATTTTGACCCCCCCCCACCCCCAAAAAGGGGTACCCTGGTGCGGGGGGGGAGGGGGGGGTATGGGGGTCAATCACATCGCCCACCCAAAAGTAGGGACACCTGCCAACAATTGCGTAATGTCCACCAAATCACCTTGAAGAGAGGTTGTTAGATCAAGCGCAGGCGCGAGCGTTGTATACCCCCCCTTTTTGGGGGTCGTTCGCGTAGCATACCCCAATGTATGATTTCTGACGTCTAACCCCTTGTAAAATCATCATTTTCGGACCAAAAACGATCCCCCAATGATTTTTTGGATTTTGTCGGTGGGTGCAGCCTAACTTTCAGTCGATGTTGGATGTTACTCAACTGTTGGCGCCACCCACCCATCCTTCCTCCCTCCCTCCCTCTCTCCCTAATTCTCTGCCCCAGCCCCTCCCTCCCTCCCTCCCGCGTGCCCACTAGAGGGGGCAAATCGGTGATATATGGGTCCTGCACTCCCAAACTCCCTGTTCTCCCCGCCACCCTCTCTTCCTCCCTCCTCCCTCGCTTGGTTTCCATGCCTCTGTTCCTTCCCTCCTCGCTCCCTGCTGCCCTTGTTTTCCGCGCCTCTGCCCCTCCCCCATTGCTTTGTGTGTGCCCACTTGGTAACCAAAAGATGTGCCCTGGATCGTCACAGTCACTCAAAAGGTGGGCTTGGATCTTGCGAGATCATTTTGCCTTTTGTTTTGCTCCTCTTTGAGCCTCCATTGTGCATTTTCTTTACACATTCTGTTGCACTGTCTGATGCACATTCTGCTGCACATTCTGATGTACACTGTGTCTTTGTGCAATCCGTTGTGCATGATGATGTTGTGTTATCCGTTTTGTTGTGCATTGTGCCGTGCATTCTGTCGTCCAAAGCACGCTCCAGTGTGCTCTCTTCTGTACGCTTTGTTGTACATTGTTTGTTATCCATTCTGTGTGGTGTTGATGTCCTCGGTTCTGTTGTGTTTCCTTTTGTCAGCAGCATTGTACAATTTGCATGTTCTTTGTATGTGGTACTGTACATACTGTGAAATCATGCTGTGCAATCTGTGTGCAATCTGTGCCACACACTTTCTGTTGTACATTCTGTGTGCCACATATTTTGCTGCACATTCTGTTCCGCATTTTGTTGTAAAATTGGGTGGCACATTCTGTTGCTCACTTTGTTGAGCATTCTATTGCATGTTTTGTTGTAAATTCTCTGGTACATATGTAGTGCATCTGCATTACGCCCAATGCTCCACAAGCAACCAAAAGCCCTTGGTACAAACCCTCTTGGGAGTCAGCCCAAAAAAGGAAAGAGGAGCGGGAAGCACACAAACAAACCAAACCTGCAAATCGCCTGGCAGTCGTCGCTTTTTCCGGCACCCGTCGTCTTCCTGCACACAAAGACGATGACACATCCAGCCCCTGACCCGAACAGACCGTCGCCGGCAATATGCAGCGATGGCTCGGCTGAGCAAGGTAGAGGAAGAATACATAGGTGATCTCCAGATGACGACCTTTTGCTGTGCTCCAGGTGGGACGCAAGGGAAGGAGAAGCCAGGTCTGAAGCCGGGGCTGGCATAATTGTTGAACCTCCCCATACCACACATGAGCACACCATAGACATACAAATGCATTTGAATGCCTGCTTCTGGCATACCTCAGAGTATGGTAGGAGGGCTGAGGATCTCTGGGCCACACTGTGTGCGAACCCAAGGTGAAGAGAGCCAGAAAGGACATGGGTAGAAAAGACATGGGCAGAGAGGGAGGCCAAGGACAGAGCCAGTGTAAATCAGAGCAAAATTGGCGGCCTCCCAATTTGCAGCTTATGCGACAGGGTCGTCCTCCATACCCGTAGAGACACCCCACGCCACCCCACCCCACTGCGTTTTGATAACGAAATGACACATGCAAAATGAGTTGGAGCGCCCATACCGGTATCATTTCCTCAAAGTCCCGTTTCTTGCCTCTGTTCTCTCCATTGGCAACGGCCGGTGTCTTGTTGTCTGGGAGCGAAAGAAAGTGTGTAACCCCATTTCCGTAACCCCATAACCCCCCCTCCCCCCCCCTCCCTCCCCTCCCTTAATATATATATAATATATATATACTATAATAGTATAATATATATAATAACTATAATATAATATACAATAACCCTATTTAACTATATACTCAGTATATAACATACCCAAGCCATGCAGTCAACAGGCAGACACAGACAACTCCGCTGTCAACCGTTGCCACAAATCCCCCAGTCCCTCAGGTCCCCAGTGCATGATGGTTCGTAACCAGTCCCCAGAGATTCAAACGGATGAGTGTGTGCACATTCCCCTCGAGGGCAGACTCAGCAGTGCAGGCAATCTCCGAGGTTTGGGAGAACGGGGCAGGAGCGCGACGGAAGGAAGAAATGGTTGGAGGCAAGGTGCAGTCGGATGCTCGTCTTGGCTAACCTGGTTAAAGGGGAGGAACCGGAACAGGGGGTTGAGCCTCGCGGTTATGGTTAGCCCGCACAAACGTGAACCTTGCCCATGTGCACCACGCAACACGCAACGTGCAAGGGTGGGCACGTTGTGTCTCCTGAACCTGGATGTCAGGCGTGAAAGTTGAAGGGAAAAGGATATTTTTACAGGGAATACATGCAAGTGCATGGTGGAGCCAACGCCTGGCCTCTGGCTGCGACCGCGCCAACGCAGTTACATGTGCTCGAGTCCGACTCCTTAGGTTCTGCTGACGAAAGAACATAGGCCCGAGTCGAGGGTCTGGTTAAGGAATACTCACCTATCCGCTGTCGTGGGAACGCCAAAAAAATTCGCTCTCGTCCTTCTTCTGAGCCTGTGTCCAGAATTGGTCACAGTCATGCCCCACTCGGGCCATCCTTTCCACTGTCCGTGAAGGGATCCAAATCTACTCGGCTGTGCTGTGTTTGGGAGAAAGATACAGGTCCGAGGGGATCTATGGGACCTGCTAGGACGCCACCGCCACCGCCACCACCGGTTTTAAAGGGAAATGTACCCGAGGCCAACGGCAGGTCACCGTCACTGGTACGTGATGGGGTCCCGTGCAAGGAGAACTCCGACGACGGCTGCACAAATCGCTTCCCCTGGGAAGTGTCAAGCACGATAGAAGTGTTAACAAACTGGCCTGATTCCACAACAGGGAGTTTGCACACAAACAGAATGTATCGAACGTTTAATATTTGGCTTGTTGCATGAAACCGACAAATGTGGCGTTTCACAACTGTGCTCGTGCATGCAAGCTCTCTGCACAAGGCTAGCCGACTTTTCGTTCACTACGATTGACACGAAGGAAGGCTGACAAAACGACATCGCACATTTGTATTCACGATACAGAAAACTGCCGCAAACAGCTGCACACACGCAACAGACTTCAACAGAGACACCAGCAGCAGCGCCGCGGCGGCAGCAACAGCAACATAACGAGCTGCGTACCTTTGAAGCACCTGCGGACTGCGCTCTGAAGTCACGCACGTTGGGACCCGTCACTCCGTTGTTCCGCACAACCGGAGCGGAACGTGGCTTGTTGACACCAGCGGCACCGTAGGTCCGTGGCGCACCATTTCCGTCTTCGGACGACGCTGTCACGTCGTATCCCGTTGACACCCGTTTCTGCGCCTGTTGTTCTGCCATGGTTCTCGGTGAATTTGTTACTTCGGTGCTGGCATTTGGAGCAACACCAGGCCGGATGGCGTTGCCGGGTTTGGAGACTGGGTTCTGATCAGGAATCTGGCCGGGAATGTGTTGGCGGGAGACATCCTCATTTACCCATCGAATTCGTTGAGGTTCTGTTGGCTTGGCACTCCTGGCCAAGTCGCGAGACGAGTCAGGGGCATGCAATGGCACTGTTTTTGTCTCGGTTTCTCTTCGACTGAACCATTTTCTGACGCCAGCCAACATGGCGCAGTGACGTTCTTGTTGCTTGTTTTGCCAACAGACTCCTCACATGCACATGCGAGAAATGCAGATCTGAAGAGGGGTTCCGAACTGTTCACACTTGCCAAGATTTTGCACAGCTCATTTCTCGATGTGTCTGAGTTCCCTTGCTTCCTTCTCAGCTCCAATACCCAGCAAACACTCATGCAGACTAGTGTTGGGAGCCGAAAGGTGTCATATGCCCAGACCACACTGCTGGGGGGGGAAATCAAGAGAAGAATTCCATCCGAAAACAACAACCGTTGCAGTGGTATGAAATAACGTCAACAGCACCGCTGGTCTGATTCCGTCTTCATGTTGAGTGACCAAGCATCAGACAAGAGGGGGGCAAGAGGGACCAGGCTGTGTGTGTGTCAGCGCGCCGCGCAAAGTGTTAGTGTGTTTGCCGCGCGCTGGGTGTGTGATGCTGTGTCTGGTTCAGGTTTGAGGTTTCAGGTTGGAGATTGAGTTCCGGTTCAGGGTGAGTTACGAGAGTGTGTGTGTGTGTTTGTGTGTGTGTGTGTTACGAATGTGCTTGTAGGTGAGTTACGAGTGTGCTTGTGTTGCGGATGTGCTGGTGGGTGAGTTACGAGTGTGATGGTGTCACGAATCTGCCTGTGGGTGAGTTACGAGTGTGTGGGTGCCACGATTGTGCTTGTGGGTGAGTTACGAGTGTGATGGTGTTACGAATCTGCCTGTGGGTGAGTTACGAGTGTGTGGGTGCCACGATTGTGCCTGTGGGTGAGTTACGAGTGTGCTTGTGTTACGAATGTGCTTGTGGGTGAGTTACGCGTGTGCTTGTGTCACGAATGTGCCTGTGGGTGAGTTACGAGTGTGTGGGCGTTACGAGTGTGCCTGTGGGTGAGTTACGCGTGTGCTTGTGTCACGAATGTGCTTGTGGGTGAGTTCCGAGTGTGTTTGTGTTACGATGGTGCCTGTGGGTGAGTTACGAGCGTGCTTGTGTTACGAGTGTGCCTGTGGGTGAGTTCCGAGTGTGTTTGTGTTACGATGGTGCCTGTGGGTGAGTTACGAGCGCGCTTGTGTTACCAATGTGCCTCTGGGTGAGTTACGAGCGTGCTTGTGTTACGAATGTGCCTGTGGGTGAGTTACGAGTGTGCCTGTGTTACTATTGTGCCTGTGGGCGAGTTACGAGTGTATTGGTGCTACGAGTGTGCCTGTGGGTGAGTGACGAGTGTGCCTGTGTTACGATTGTGCCTGTGGGCGAGTTACGAGTGTATTGGTGCTACGAATGTTCCTGTACGAGAGTGTGAGCAGGCGACACTCATCTCAGACTTCATCTGGGAAAGAATAGGTGACAACACAGGGGAAAGAATAGGTGACAACTGAGAATTTTGGGCTGAGGATAGGAATGGCCGGACCCCGCCCCCCACTGCCCCTCCCTCCCTCCAACCTGGGTCGGCGGCCGCATACCGTACATGGGCTGAGCAATTGCCCAACCAAAAGCCAAAATAAAACGAAACCTTTGGCTGGAATTTTGCTCATTTATGCTGCGCGCTTGCTTGTTTCTAACACGCCGAATCCATGGATTAGCTCAATTTGAATTTAATCGGTCAAGCGACAACACCCGTGGGTCAGCTGCAACAATTCACGATTTGCCACGTTTATTAATGTGCTATTGTTGTGAGTTGACAGCTTATTTTGGCTTTTCTTGGAAAAAGTCGTTTTTTCGGACATGAATGTACTTTTTGTGTACGTCTAACTATGTTGAAGGCTTTGTCCAGTGCATGTGTGCTTTGTTGCGCGGGTACATGGGTGTACATGGGTGTACACAGGTTTGAGAATGGGAATCGCCGGGACCCACGCCCCAAAAGTTCTCAAATTGTCGCCTATTCTCCCCCGTGAACCCCTTCTTGAAGAGGCACTTGACCTTGCACATTGCAAAGTGTGCTCCCATTCGTCCACAAAGTTGTGTTATGGGCGGAAGCCAATTTCCCGCTTTGTGTTTGCTTGCCTAACGTTGCCCGCTGAGGAGTTTGCATCACAGCAAAATCGAATGCACGAAAAAAATCATCCTTCCTTGCTTTTGGCCAAGGGCGATTGCGTTTCATTCGTCAATGTTGTGGTGCAAGAGAAGATTGTTGTACTTCAATAGCAATGCACGATGTGTGTTGCCTTCACATACCACGGGAAACTACCTTCATTCTAGTGCTCCATTACAAGACGCCCTAAACCCAAAGCGGGGGGGGGGTCTGACGACTTGTGCCCCTTGACCTACCCTCTACGAACGGTTGAAAGAAAGCCTGTTTCGAGGGGAGATTCAATTTGTGAACGTGTGTGTACAATTAACACTTACCCATGGCAGTCGATACGGTCGGCAATAGTCGGCCATGCAGAAAACTACTGTCACATCCTATCCCTCCAAGGATCGTGCTTGGATTATCCATGTGTTCATGTGACTTGAAAGCCATTCCCATTCTATTTGGTAAACCTACCCTATCCCGACCCCTCTGTTATCACAAATCCTCGCATCATCAGAATACCGAATTGCCCGAATCCCCGTGAAAATTGTCAAATTTTCCACACGGTGTGCCAAATCCTCGTGGGCTCCCCGCACGTGTCCCCAAAACAAATCCTCACATTTGTACCGAAAGTTGCCATGGTCCCCATGTTGTTGCGAACAATCTGCTATTGCACACAACAACAAATTCCTTTCTACGTGTACTCCCCCGTTTTGTGGTGAAGATGCCCGAAAGCAAAATGACGGTCCCAATGCACAAGGAGCTGCGCGAATCGAGGATCGGACCCCCTCCAACACCCCCCTCACCACCATCGGAGGATTAGAGCGGATTGCGGATCGGCCTCGACCAAAACTCACCTACCCTGTAGTAGGTAGGGTAAAAATTCGAAACCTACGACATCCACTCAAAAGCAACCCAAAACCTCAATTCCACCATGGCTCTCGAGGAGGTTTAGGGGCTGGGGGGGTTGGATTTTCATGACAATTGTGCATGTCCCATCCAAGGTGTTATGCACCGTGTCGGGGATGATGTTTAAGATAGATAGCACGCCGTAACCCTCAGATCGCACCAAGTAAATTCATGCAGCACAAATGCATTTTTCCGATACTTCAAGAAGACGTATTCTAGCACTTTTCAAACAAAAATTCAGAAGCGCACACGGTGATCAACCCATCTTGTGTTCTTTCAGAAAAAGTGCACGCGGTGTGGCATTCGACGACAAAGTGAAACAACGCGAGGACACCCCCCCAAAAGGATCGTAGATCGGACCTCAACCATGACACATACCCCTTAGTCCGCCCTCTACGCCTCTAGATTTGATGGGATCTCCAAGCAAACAATGCTTTTCGAGCTTAAATAAAACGCGTTGTTCCCTCTTGACTGTAGTCCCTTGTCAACTAGTGGCACGGCTGCACATACTATCGAGAGCGACACAGTCCGGTACGGTATTGCTTGCTCGATTCGTGCGCAACAGTGATGGGGTAAAAGTCCATGCAAAATGACCCTTCCCTCTCTTCCTCGGACTCGCATGTACCAAATAGTGCAGTAGGCAGTCCGCGGATCACTAATCCGCGGGGCTGCATACCCACCCCCCCTAGTTTGAACCATGGATAACGGATCACCTACCCACAAACACGCCCCCACTACCTACCCCCGATCCGTGGTTTTTCCGGACCACCCATGCGGACACGCGGCCTAGGGGCTCAAGAACCAAAGGTTGCAAGGTGCACACACATGCATACATGCAACCACCAAGAAGGCAAGCACATGCAAAGCAAAACAATGCAAATGGATAACCTCGATGAAAACCCCGCGTTGGCATGGGGAAAAAAGGTTTCCATTGTACATATACTGTACAATTTAGTTTTGAGTGGTCACCTTTAGATCTGTTGATTTGCATTGTTTCCCCCTCCGATTCTGATTACGCAACGGGGTAGGGAATGGTGTAACATGCAAGTACAAACCAAAGAAATCTTCAAGAGAAATTGTTCAAAGTGCACCTGGTGACCGAGTGCGACATGCAATTGAGAAGTAGAGAAACCCAACAGTTCATCTTCCCCCCCCCAAAAAGGCACCCAAAGGCACACAAAATTACTTCAACAATTCATCTTCACACCTGGGCAAAATGATCCAACAATGATCCATATGGATCATTTTTGAATCACCACCCTCGAACCCCCCCCCCATTGCCTAACGTTTTCAAAAATTATCCGGATCACCTACCCCATAGCCCCCCCCCCCCCTGCCCACATCCCCAAACTGCCTAGCGCACATAACAACGTCGTTTTGCCATTGATGTAAATTCACTTTGATTTGAAGGAGGGTCGGAGAATTGGATTGCTCTATCATCTTCTTCATAGACTTCGATCAACACCCATCTTTTCTCGTCGCGCTTCTGTTTTCCGAATGAACGCCACCCCTCTCGATTTTACCGTTGTGAGTTTGATGTCTTGCCTTGTGTGCGCACCTCACCTCCCCCTATGTGTATAGTGGTGATATAGGCCCATGCCCTACGCGTGAGAGTGTCGGATCTGGACCGTGCCTAACCCATTCGAGCTGCCGAGCTCAGTTGCTCTACGAACGCGTGACTTAAACGTAGATTATGCGACGAGTGGGGTCTCATGACGCCGGAAACGCAAATGGTGGAATTTGTCTCCAATCAAGACTAGAACTAGGACCGAGCTGGGTCCTAATCTTGCGTAACGCATTGGAGATCACCGTTGAAGAAAGACCGCTTGCTTTGCAGATGTGCCTCCATGGTTAGGACGATCGTCCTGAAACATGGCTCAAAAACGGCTCATTTTCACCTCAAAATGGACCACCGTGTGGCACCACGGCATGGTACACGCCTTATTGAACACCCATTTGCCATCATTTCATAGCCCAATCGCCATGGAAGAACAACGGCCCTCATTGCAAATGCCCACTTGACACACTGGCGATCGTCCTGCGTTTTCAGGGCGATCGTCCTGAAAACAGCACAAAAAAAGGCCATTTTTGGACACTAAATCGGCCGTAGAACGGGCTAGACGGCTCAAAACGCAATAAAACCTGTTTGGCGTGATGCGCCTTTGCTCCCCAGTCGTTTTGAGCTACTTGGATGCCGGTTTTGACCCACGGTGTGGTCGCAAGGACTTTTTACTCGCCTGCTGCTGCTGCTGCTTGCTGCTGCTGCTTGCTGTTGCTGCTAAAATGTGTTGCTCACCCTTGGCCCCTAAAAGGTGGTGGAAAACCTCGACAGGGTAAACCCAGCTCGGTAATTAAAGACAAATTAACAACCTTTCGCGAGTGAAAGTAGCATGGATCCGTAATGTCCGATCATTGATTGCAGTATGCTATGGGTACCATCTTGGCCTTAGCCCCAGTGGATTTCACGGGCATTCCGTTTCGAGGTGGAAGAAGCCATTATTTTTGGAATGATCGAAGTTGGGCTTCGAGAAATGGATTGCAAGGGCATTCCGTTTCGAAGTGGAAGAAACCATTGTTTTTGGGTTCATCGAAGTTGGGCTTCGAGAAATATCTATGCATTCGATCCGTCCGTGAAGCCTCCTATCTTGATTGTATTTCGTGTTGTGGTCAAAACAGGATGATTCAAGGCATACTATTGATTGATGCAACAAACAGTAGGTGCACCATTGAACCTCTGGAGGTCTTCGGGTCTTTGCCACTCACCCACTCACTAGTGTCGCTTCATGTCGCTTTATCCTCGTTCTCTCTCGGAGGATCAAATGTACTCTTGGTATGTTTCAATACCAAAATTGTAAGGCCTAACAGGTCCGACAAAAATGAAGGGTGGTGCGAAACTCTTACTTCCCGAGTCCGAAGCCGTACCTCGTGAACGGCTTGTGCGCAAGTTACGTCCCCTTTTTCTCGTGTTATTCGCAAGGGGTCTTTTTTTGTCAACGGGGGGAGGGCCAACACCTATTGACAACAAGGTGCCAAGCCACGCGAGCCGGCCGCCGGTAGGTGGCTCGGTTTCGCGGTTTCCGGTGGTGGGGAACCTTCTTGACCCAGCGAGCCGCAACTAGCCATGGGCGGGGAGGGGGAGGGTGGGGCCAAAAGCACCACCCAAGTGCCTAAGAAGGAAGCTACCGGACCGCACGCGGTGTCATCCCACCACTGTTGTAGGATTTGCCCGAGCGGGGGCCTCATCCGCTACAGAATGAATGAAGGGTTTGAACAAGAGTCCTCGATACTAGTTTCTTGGGTACGGGGGTCCACGTGCACATGGTCCGGGACATTAGCGACTCATCGGGAATAAGGAGGTGGTCGGAGGAAGGGCAGCCTCGATGGCGTTTATGTGCGTTGTTCGATGTGGTGGGTCCCACCCGTGTTGGTGGTGTGCACGTTGATTTGACCATTGTCTAGACCCACAAGTTGTGATTGTGCATGGCATCCCCTGTGTGCGAGCTTTGCCTATCGCTTGGCTTGAGATCCATTGCCCGCTGCTTGCGATTGAGTGCTGGTGTGTTCCCATTCACTCCCCATTGCCAATCTTTGAAGTCCCATCATGCCTCTAATCTGGAACGTCTCTTCACCCTCCGCAAATCCGGGGATTTCCGCTGAATGTGGGAACAACCCCCAATGTTCGTAGGGTGTTGTTCCACGATGGTTTCATGTAGGTTGGCCTTGTTTGGGGTTCCGTGTTTGAAGCCGGCTGGCCACACACCGGCGTACCGGACATGAAGAACAAATGAACGGTGCAAATCACGACGGCGAAGATGTAGGTGTTGTCACGGGCAATCCATCCATGGCGCAATTGCGTTGGACTGCGCTCGGCTACGCTTTCCAATCTTACGCCGAGGAAGAGCAAGCGAAGCTCAGCCCTGAGAACGTCTTGGGTCTCCTGCAGCATATGGGGATTGAGGCCAGTCTCACTGATGCTCAGGAGTTACTCAGCCACTTGGGCAAGGGCGCTGGACATCTCAGTCCACATCGACAACGTGACGCAGGTTTTTCACCCCAGCCACCCCCGCGACTTTGTGGCGTTGGTGGTGGTGTGTGCAGGAGCCGTCCTGCAACCACAGGGCCTCGGCGACCGAGTGGGGAGGCGGTTCTACCTCCTCAACACGTCCGAGAGCCCCTGAGCCCCAAGGCTGCCTGTCCATGTGTGCCATCGTCGCCAGTAAAGTGGCATAGGACGTTTGAAATGAGCCCCCGATCAGGGGGTGGAGCACCAGGAGGGGCAGGGGGGGATACCATGGCAGGGGCAGAGGCACGGGCACGAGCAGGGGCAATATCAGAAGCAGCAAGGGCGGCAAGGCTAGCAGGGGCAGAAGCATGGGCAGACATCAGTTCCGATGACCACAACGGAGATCAAAGCCCGAGCCTGCACTGCAGTCCGAATGAAGGCAAGTCGGATGTCATCTGCTCCGACGATGACGTGGTGCAGATTTTCCGACTCGGGTGGTCAATGCACGAGCGGTTCGAAACCTTCGAGGAGGCGCTGCTGGCGCTGGACCTCGACGGCGACAAGAAAGTGTCCTGCAAGGAGATCATGACGGTGCTGGAGGTATGACCGAGTCCATGGGGCGGTAGGAGCCAGTGGCTGTTTGTGCATGTTGCACAGGCCCTGAACGCCACCAGATCGGGAATGCAGCGCCTGAGACACATCACGACATGCTGCAAGCCTTGTATTCGTGTGAATGCAGTGCATAACGGTCGGGCAACAACACGTCATATGTGCTGGCGACACTCATATTGCAGCAGACTGTACACCGTTGAGAGACCCTCCGTCAGCGTAGCACACACACACTCCTGCCCTCTGAACATGGGTGTACTGCACACTGCGCTGTTGTGGGTGCGCCATTCATGTAAAGGGGGCTTGGCAGGGGGGGGGCAGGCTTCTGGCCCGGCCCCAACCCGCCGATGGTCTCGGGAGATGTGGGTGGGTGGTCGGGGCGTTTTCTGTTGGTGGTTGTACGCATTGTCAAAAAAAAGACATGTAATTGAGACAAGGCTGGGTTGGCATAGCTGTGTAGCACATAGCGGGGGCGTCTTGAGCGTTTGCACAAGTTGGTAGTCCGATTTGCTTCGTCTCGTTTCTTCGGAGAATATTGGAATCGGGTTTCGAAAGGTCCATTCATGGGCCACGATCTACGATTTCACTCAATATGGGAGGTGAACCTCCAGTTGCCCATTCACCATAACAAAGGTAGGATGAATTTCCAGTCAAACACGGTATGCAACAGTACAGAACTTTGCAGAAACGTTGCCCACAAGAAAAGCCGGTAGCCCCCGAAGCCACACCACCGAATGTACAGTAACTGCGATCTGAGATGTGCGATATTGGGAAAAGCTACGATCCCCTTCGTAAGGTCCGCCCGCGCATCTTGGATACAGAGCAATCGTGCAGCTTGTTAAGCCTGTGCGATTTAGGTAGATTATGCCACGGTTGTTTAGCTGTGATTGGGATTGTGTAGATCAAGATACAATGGGATGCTATGTATCACACAAGCATGGTCTGATGAGAGTAGGGCGGGGGGTTAACTATACAACCCTGCTCCCATGAACCAGCGAAACAGCAATGGCACAGCACAGCAGTCTGCCCTCAAGGCGCCTTCTTAGCAGCCTGCTTGCCTTGGTGCGGCCAGCAATTTCTTTTCCAAACTGGACGCTTTCCCTCGCAGTCTGGACACATAGCCCTTTACCTCCTCGATCTCCTCCTTCGCCATTGGCTCAACAGGCCTCGAAGCTCACGACGGAGGAGCGGATGTCTACGTTCGGCAGCTTCTTCAACCGACGGCGAAACTTGTCCGAATCGTTCGTCAGCGCTCTGGCCATGCGCTGCGTCGAGGATTGCTCGTCGGGGAAAGTGGAGTTCCATCCGTGGGCGGGGGAGGCCGCTCAGCTGTTCATCGACCTGAGCGGCTACTCCGCCATTACGGCCGCGTTCCAGGACAAGAACGCCTGGTTGCTGTCGATTGTGGTCAACTCGTATCTGGAAAAGATCATCCGAATCTTCCAGCGGTTTCACGGGTACCGATACCCCTTTCCCCTCCTCCCAACTGCAACCCCCGAACTTCACTGTTGGCCAAATCGTCATGTGAAGCCTGTCGGCAGGGGAGTGTACTATGTGGGGGCCAGAAGGGTACGTACATGAAACACGCGGTGCAAAATATTTTTCTCCAACCTCCTTCCCCCGGTATGTACATCATCGCTTCCCCTGCAAAGCCATTGCGTTTGTCACTGGATGTTTTGGCTGGTTTTTGATTTCGCTTTTCTGGCACGGCCTTCTATTGTGATGATGTACCATTTTGCATAACATTGTACATTATCATAATTGTGATGTTATTTAATTGCATGTTATTATAATATACCCCCCTACCCCTACCTTGCCTCACCCCCTTTTCTTGGGATTTGTGGGAGAGTCGCGTCATGGACCGAGGAGCCCCCCCCCGCCCCAACACACACACCTTTCCTACACATCTATTTCCCCTGCCCTACAGCCCTGCCCCTCCCCACAGTGACGTCATCAGCTTCGCCGGTGACGCCATAGTTGCGGTCTGGGCCATCAATCGGGACCTGCCACTGAGCTGCGCCCTGGCTGCCTCATGTGCCGTCCAACTGCAGAAGGACTGCGGTCTGCACAAGATCAAGGACCGCCCTGACCTGGCGTTTCGCATCCATATCGGGCTCGTGTGTGGCACGCTGGAGAGTGAAATCCTGTACGTGAGCCAGGCCAAGAACATGCAGACCGCTTTCCATTATGTAAGCGGGGCCCCCCTGCGGGAGGTGGCCGCGTGCATTAACACCGCGAAGCCCGGCAAAATCTGCCTGACAGAGGCCGTGAGGCACATGTTGGGAGGCATCGTCACCGTCGTCCGCACAGGGACTGGGGGGGTGTACGGCCTCCAGGCGCTCAGAGAGCCCTGCAGCCAGTTCTCCCCCGTTGGCACACGGCGGCACAGCACGCGGAGGCAATGCCTGGCCAAGCTGTTTGTGCCCCCCTCCGTCCTGCACCGCTTCTACAACCACAACGATCTATCGCCGGTGTGGCCGGGACGCTGGCGAACGTGAGACTGTACCCACACCCGTGGCGTTGGCGGAGCCCCCAGGCACAGCGACCAAGGGGGAACGGCTTCTGGCCCAGGGCTGCAGTCGGAAACAAGCAGTAGAAGGAGACGTAGGGCCATTCCGAGCAGGGGCGTTGATACTTCACTTGCAGCCACCGAACTGCACCACCCCTCCATATGTCAGTGTCTTGGGAAACACTTCGTTTGAAGCATGTGGACGCGGGCATTGCAGGGACGCCAGGGATCAGCACCTGTGAGCAGAGGACTCTCACGTAGGAGGGGCTGCGGTCTGGGATCCACAATTTGGTGCATCAGGAGTGGCCTCCTTTTTGGTGATGGGCAGGGAGAGGGGTGGTCCAGAGGGCGCGGGGGGGGAGGGGGGCACCGGCCACAGCAGCCGTCAGAAAGCCTTGACCCGATACAGCACGCGAAAGGAGAACGGGTAATTGTCCAGGGCCCCCGGGGGGGGGGGGGGCGAATATCGGGGCAAAGCCCTGAGCTGTTGCTGCCCGGCGTCAATCGAATTCCCGCCACTCACACAGATCCATCCAACCGCTGTGCTGGCCCACCATTTGTGTTTCTCTGCAGTGGCGGGTCGTGGCACCAACACATTAAAAATACACACGGCAACAATGGTCAACGCGGAACACGCACTGGTTTGGGCGTTCAGGAGGAAATGGTCTGCATTGTTTGTCCACGGGCTGGGAAACCAGTTCTGGTACACACACACAACTCCCCCTTCAAACACAGGCCTGCACAGGGCGCCGCCCCCCACGGCCTTTCTCACAGAAGGTGCGTATTGAGATGGGCATGGACCAGCAGAACCGAGTCCCAGTGACACTGGGGAAGTCAGATTTGCACTCGCCCTGAAAGGGCGGGGGGGGCTTGACGCACGCGGCGCAACTATTCGGGCAATTGGGGGATGTGCTTCGCATCTTTTGTGTTTGATGCTCCTTCTTGTGCTGTTGAGGGAGGGAAATAATCCCGTGATTCCCGGGATGAACACTTCAGGACAAGTGCGCCTGGCACAAGAACTCCCCCAAGAGGCGATGAGGGGATCACAAAGCCCCCCAAAACTGAATGAGGGGAGGGCCCGGGCCCCCGGGCTCGTTGCCATTGATCAATTCGAGGTGAAATCCGGTGTGAAAGGCGCCGAACATCTTGTTGTCACGCCAAAAAGGGGTCGACGCATTTTCAGTAATTAAGGCAGATGATGATTTGTGCTGATTCCAACACTGTTGCCATTGATCAAACCGACGTGAAATCTGGTGCGAAAGGCGCCGAACATCTTGTTGTCACGCCAAAAAGGGGTGGACGCATTTTCACTGAACAAGGCAGATGATGATTTGTGCTGATTCCAACACTGACACCATTCTTCATGTTTTTTGATTGTTGGGGCTGAGAGGATTTCCGCCGGCAGGAGTTCATGATCTTCTTTGGGGGTCCTGCCCATTGAGCACCATTGTGAAACGAGTTCTGATGAGGTAGCGTCCATCAGATTCTAACGTCAGCAGGGCCGTCTGAGCATGTAATATGTAACCGCTCACAAACGGTCTGTGCAGAGCCTGGCGGTTGGAGTAACTGATGGCAGTTGAAGGCGGTTGGAGAGTAACAATGTCCCATACAACCGTCGCAGGTTGCGCAACGGCGTTGGCTGGAGGTGCTATTCATTGCCAAAGATAGTGCCATTTCCGTTGCTGACTGGTTCGAAGAGGTCCAACAACTCCTGGATGACCACAATTGTCCAGTCGTGCAGGTAACTTCCGCCATTTATAGCTCACCCTCTTCATGAGGCATTGATGTGTCCCGCACGCTTCGTCAACTGTACTTCGACCTTGCCCACCACAACACGAGCTCAGGCACTCACCACAACAAGGCCCTTACCCAACTGATGCTGCGCACCATGAACCACACAGAAGAAATCACGTGACTCTCCCTCAGGCAGGGCATTACAACGTACCGCTCAGTCAGCCCCATGGCGGCTTGGGTCCACCTGCAGCTCTGGGAGCCCAGTGCTGGACCAATGGGCAGTGGCCATAACCAACCCGTCCATGCGCTAGGCGAATTTGATGAACACAGCCCCCGGGTGCCCAAAAAAGTCGATGTGGGTGTGGACGGCTCATGTGCAGGTGCCCACCACGCTCCTTAAAGCCCGGCCGTGACCTCAGGGCACATGGTGTAGGCCCTCCAGGAACTGCAGCTCCAACAGCAGGTGGAGAGGCAAGGGGTGCCCGGGGTGCACATGGGCAATCAGGTGTGCATCGGGGGCGGCCCCTGCACCGCAACCAACCCCCGCTACAGGGTTTTGTGCTTTAAGGCTTACTTCAGGAGTAGGTTCAGGGCCCGTCCATCTACCAGTTCCCATTGGTATTACATCCGGCCCCTTGCCTTTCGGTAACAGCACCTTGGCACACGCAGCCACACACAGCCATACACAGCCACATACAGCTGCAGCCTACTGGACATCCATGTGCAGGTGGAGCCGCCGTGCATACGTACCTGCGAGTGGCCACGTTGTGACAGCTCCAGGCCGGTGGCACAGAGGGCCCTGCCATGGTTTGGCACTGAGCACCGCCGGAGGACCAATATCGGGGTTGGGTGTCCCGGGCAGAGCACACGGTGCTGACCATCACACCCGGCAAGCCGCCAAAGCTGTGGATAGAGCTCAAGGAGGTAGCGGTGGCACTCTTCGGGTACCCAGCCCGGTGCCTGATGCACAAGTGCCCCGGGCACCTAGACAAGGGGCCCATATACATGGCCCTCCATGCCCCGAAGGCGCTGCTGTCGGAGCTACGCCTGGCCCTGGACATGCACCTAGTAGGACCATTTTGGGGACAACGCATAACTGCACACCCATGGGTCCCCCACAGCAGCGCCCAGTACCTACAGCCCTTGACGGAGCAAGGCACATGCTTCTGTGAATGGCCGCCATTGGTGACCATCCGTGGGGCCATTGTGGCGACTGACGCCGGCGCCATCCCGGCGAGGATGGTCATGGTGCTAGCATACGACAGCGCACCAGGGGTGTACAATCCTAAGGTGGCCTCCGAAGTAGCGACCTCCCAAGAGGGGGAGGCCATGACCCTGCTACCTTGTGTCCGTCAGGTGGCGCAATAGGAGGGCGTCTACTGGGTAGTGCACAACTTTGAGTCCACCGTGGGCACCCTACATACCTACTAGGAGGGCGGGCACTGCGGGGATGGCAAACATCACCAGTATGCGCATAGCATGGGAGCGGACCGCCTCACCCCTGTAACGCGTGGTGCTCGCCACGGGCCGCTGTAAACATCGTAGTCACACCCTTGCACTGGATAACAGCCGGATTGGCTCACTAGTGGCAGCCCACTGGATGCGCAACCTCCCATTGCGACACCGTCTATGCGGCTGGCGTATATGGGGCTCACGGGACCGCACAACATGGGAATGGAGTTCATTTGGTGGGTACTAGCGGAGTCGCACAAGTATGGTTGGCCCACGCCATGGCTCGAGATGTCGTCATTAAGGCCCATGCGGGTCCAAGAGGCACGATGGCGAGGCACGCTGCGAGACCTCTAGCTGCACCACCAAGCATAATGGCAGGGCGTCCCCCGGGTAGCCGGAAATTGAGACGGGCTCCATCACGGGGACCTAGCCCCGCGGTCCTAGGTGCGGAACACACTACACACAGCTTGCGATTAGACACACAGCCCTCCCAACTTTCCTTTTCCCGTGTGCAAGACCATCCCGGTCATTGCCATTTGGTAGCAGCACCTTCGGCACACACAACTACACACAGCCACACAAAGCCACATAGGACCAAATAGGGTCACATGGAGCCACATGCCCCGTTTTGGGAAGGTGAATTTTGCATCACATGCGGTTGAACTAGTACAACGGCAATTTCATCCGTGGCTTGTCGTTTTGCGCACCACAACTTGTTGCAGTGCACTTGCTCTGAGCTGATTTTTGGTTGTGGAGCTAGCCTTGCAAGTTGATCTGGGCCAACTAGCAGTGGATATTTTATTTGTACGTGTGGAGTACAAAAGAGTACAACACTTTGTTTGAGCTAAGTGGGGGCTACCTCTGCCGGGACCACTGCCTGTTGGCCCCGTCCGCTCTGCAAGAAGGGCTTCACAAACAGGCGGCCATCCCCGCTAGGGTGCAGTATGAGCACTACTGGGCAACCTACTATGAGCCAGCCCCGGGCCTCCTGCTAGGTTGTTGGCCATGTTAGGTGGATCGTTGCTGGGCTGGGAGGGCGTGTGCCCATATAGCTGGCTCCATGCGGGCCATAGGGTGCTACAGCCCCACCCCCCCTCTCCGGCTTGTGTGCAGCCTTGAAGGTCCACAAGCTTTCCACCATTCCTCATCCCCCTCCCTCAAACTGGCGGGTTTGTGTAGGCCAAGAAGTCGGGCACAACCATCCACGCCATCCGGAGCCCCCCATCCACCCGCTCCGCCCAGCCTCACCGACTTGCACACGCGCAACAGCAACAACAACAAGAAGCAACAAGAAACCTAGTGAGGATTGTAGGAGGCGGGAAACCAAACACCTAGACATCTCTAGAATGGGAATTGAGCCCGTGAATGTCAAGGACAAAAATACCCCATTTGGGAAGTGAGGACGGGTTCTTCCCGAGAGGACAGAACTCCCATGTTCGGCAACTGGGGAGGGGGATTCTCTTAACAGGACACAAATACCCCGTGTGGGAAGCGGCCCTTAGTTCCCCATCGTCAATTGCGAAGTTTGCACATTTTCTTGATTTTTGTACTCAGCAAAAATCTTCTAAATCTCTCCGCCACTTTTTGCATATTGATTTTCATCTTTCTGAATGCGGTCTAATTTCTGACATTCTCCCAAAGCTTCATAGAATCTCTTCTAACAGTAAATGCTAATTCTACTCCGATTGAGTCATGGTCATCATCCATATCCGCTGATTCGCCAAATTCATCATTTTCTTGATTTTGAGAATCAACTTCTTCGCCAGATCTCTCTTTTGCAGCTTCATCCTATCCAATATGCTTTGAAGCCTTTGTTTCCGCCTACTACAACAGACGTATATTCACTGATTAGCAACGGTCTTGTCATCTTTTTCCCAACTCCATCTTTTGTTCTTTGCTTGGATGAATTTGCATGTTATTTCATTCAAGTTTTCTTTCGGCACGTAGTTGCTCTCACCATCCAACACCTCTATTTGGGCTTCAGCATAGGCATAGAGTCGTCTTTGTAGCATAATGCAATCCACCAATCTTCTTTTGGGCCAATCTCCGTTCCACAAAAAGGCAAAACGAAAAAGTAAACATAAAACAAAAATATGAAAACATGGAATGCCTTGAATACAGACTGCAGGCCGTAGAAGAAGCAAAAAAGAAAGTGAAAATTCCAAAAGAAAAAGACCGAACAACACAGAGAGAGAGACAGAGGGAGAGAGAGAGGGAGAGAGAGAGAGAGAGAAAGATGAACTCCGTGTGATGTCACATGAAACCATGCTTTATCTAAAATGCGAAATTGGAGAAGATAAAAAGGATGGAGTTATGGATACCGTAGCGACTACTGTAGCAGCAAGCAAGAGTCAAATTTCGGACATAATGATTGAACCGACACCAAAAAATTATGTCCGTATGGAAGACAATTTGTCCTCGAAGCCCCTCGGCAAGTGCAAAGTCACTGCACAAGTTGCATCCAGAAAAGCAGAGTATGGCTGCTTGGTCCTCGACAGTCATGCGTTTCACGTCATTTTTCGGAATGGACTTTATCAAAAAGCATGACTGGATGCCAGGCCTGAAGTCCAAGCCGCATCGCTTCATGATCGCTACCGAAGACGGAGGGACAGAAGAATTACTGCTATCAAAAAACGTGAACAAGACTCAGAGGTGTGTAAAAATGCTCCAAACGGAGAGTTACACTCTGATGGATCTGTACCGAAAAGAAGCCTTTGACGATTTACTACAAAGTGAATGTGACCACGAAGGCAAAAACTAAAAGCCTGAAGCCGACTTGTTCTGCAACGACTGCAACACGCAAAGATTCTGAACTGTACTAAGCCAAATTCAGCCCGGAACTATGATTAGTCGAAGATGAGGAGTGCTGCCAACCCTCCCTCTTCCCAAATGCTCAAAGCTGATACCAAAAGTGCCATGGAACGCGCCAAGACGGGAACGGTTGCCAAATGATCCCCCCCCCCCCGAAACCGTACTACCACCGTACACATGCTCTCGGGGCTTCAAAAAGGCATGAAGCGTGCTCTGGAGAGACCATTCCGGATGGCGGCCAATTGCTCCACCCGAGCCAAGGATGAAGCCTGCGAGTGGGCAGGGCGGAGTGGTGACCAAACATGTGGCAGTGAGAGGCAGTGGATAGATGCACAGTCATGCACCACTGGCTTGCCACCATGCTTGTGAGTGGTGCGGCGATGTGCATCACCACGCTGGGAATAGCCAACGACCTGCCCCAGAACAAATGCCCTTGTAGAGCTGGTGTATATCACACTCGTCCTGGGTATGGTCATGGTTGTGGCATCAGGTTCCAGGTCACAAAAGGTACTTCAGAGAGTCCTGCCAAAGGACAAGAGATACAAGTGGCAGTCACAACACACTTACCCGCAGCAAAATTTTGAGGTTGACAAGGGGTGGGGAAGGACACGGGGGGCGAGGGGATTTGCTAGCACACACAACGACAGTCAAGCCACATAATGCAAATCTGAAGCCAGACATGTGGTTAATCTGAAATTGGCTGGTCAGTCTGAAAATGATCAGTAATAGCTTTCATGTGCCCCCTGCCATATCCCACTTGCCCTTACCTTAGCGAACGTCAGCCCCGCTTCGGGGTCCCAGCCAGAGCTGCACTGCTGCACAACAAACAACAAGGCAAGTGTGCAGCCGCCCAGAGCTGGCAGCACCTGCTGGACAGAGCAATGGCTCCTCAACTGTATGCTGTGAAACCACTCATCAGACAAAGCAACCATGTGGTATGGTTTCATTCATTCATTTATTCATTCTGTGGCGGCTTATACCCCCGTCTGGGCAAGTCCGCGTGTGTTCATAAAAATGAGGAAATGCGGGTGTAGCTGTAGCATGGGAGGCTAGATGGAGAACGTGGCTTGTTCTGTGCTCAGAGTGGTCCACTTAGTGGCAGCTACTATGGTTCCGAACAAAAAAGAGCCTTGGTGGTGTTGTGCAGGAAGAAAGACACATCAAACACGACAGTGTGCAGAAAAGGGATGTGACAAGTGGGATCAGGACACAGCTTACCGTTACTGGGGGTGGGGGAGGGAATGGCATTCTGGGCTCCTCCGCCTGACCCATCCAACCACCCACCAACACCCAAAAATTTTCCTCAGGAACATCAGGGGAAAAATGCAATTTATCAAAGAGGCCTGCCATTGGAGGTCAATTTTGGGTACACACTTTTTTTTTGCCTTTGGACCCCCCCCCCTTGTATAGGTAAAATTCAACAACAAACCGTGGCCCGGGTGGGATACAATGATGGCAGCGATTAACAGGCATGCCATGCACACCCAGTGCCTCTACTGTACATATTACGCAGAGGGGAAAAAGAAAATTGGGGAGATTAAATACCATCACCTGCCAGCAAATTCCTCAGACGCTGCACAGGGCTTCTGGGGCCTAATTACTGAGTTTGAGATGCTACCAAAACTATCCTTAAAACCAAATGCATAGTGTTGCAGGAGGGAACAGTTGGCCGACAACAGAGGGCTCTACACATCAGAGCACGGAGCTGTGCGCGTGGGGAGTTGTGCACATGGGGGAGCTGTGCACATGGGCAGCTGTGCACATGGGCAGCATGGCACGGTGTTCATGCAGGCAGCAGCAGGGAGTTGTGCGCAAGCAAGTAGCTTTGCAAATGGCAGCAGCAGTGCACTGTGCATGTGGACAGTAGCAGGGAGCAGTGCCCACGGGCAGCACCAAGGGGCTGCAGACATGGGCGGCTGCACATAGTTGTGCACATGGGCAGTAGCATGGCGCTCTGTACATGCGCAGCAGAGCGGAGCTGTCGCAATTGTACCGTCAACCAAACAAACGCGTTACTTTTACTCCAATGACACAGCAGGTTGGCCAATCGACCATGCAAGAAAGATTCTGCTCCACTCAGGTGGCACGTGAGCTGGATCTACGCACCTCTCAGTGACAACAGTGCCTTGTTCCAGAAAAATCACCATAGCTGTGTTCTTTTTTTGGAGGGGGGGGGGCAACGGATACTCGGCTACTGTATGCCCCCGTGACACAGGCATTACAATGATCGCCACCAACCAGTTCCAACTGTTGCCCTGAGTTCGCCGGGCTATCGAATGTTTCTTGGTCCGATTCGGTTAGAAGATAGGGCAGAGAAGAGGTACAGTGTGTCAAATGCCCACAGGAAGAGGACCACCTGCACCTGCTCCGCGCAATTGGTCCATGGCGGGACTTGTAGCTCAACAGCCATACATCTTACTACTACAGTTTTTTTACTGGGGGGGGGGGGGGTTGCATTACAGCTGTCTGCCCTTCCCCTTCCCTCCCACACACTAAATCCACGCAAATTCCACAAACAATTTCACTACCTGCTAAGGTGAGCCCGCAACAGCCCATCTGCCCAGGTGCTTAGGCTGGCCAAGGGCCAACGAACAGCTATGGCTGTGTGAGTTTCAAGCACAGGGTACAGGATTTTAGCGGTAGGTGATAGGATATGGTATAGGTTGATGCAGCGAGGTTGGTGGTACAAGTGTGAGTTTGTGGTACAAGCATGCTGATCTTGAGAATATGGTGTGTGCCACCCTGTCCGCTCCAAAGAACGGCAGAAATTGGATAGAGGGGGTGGATATTTATAATGCAACAGGGCCTGCCATTTGATGCACAAATTTGTCACTGATTCAGATTTGCTTCAATTTGGAAATATTTGGAAGGTTCGCAAATGTTCGGAAGTACTTGGAATGGTAAAAAAACACCGTGAGGCCAAGGGTGGATGTGGTAGAATGCTGATTGCAGCCCAAAATGCGTCACTCGCACCCTAATCTACCAACCCTGTGGCACAGATGAAGGCAGTACACGGTCATTGCCCAGTTTTGTTGTACTCATAAAATTTTCATTGCATCTCTCTTCTGCTTCACAAACCTTTCCTCCACACAGTAGCCCTGAAGCCAAGATTCATCTTTTGCCTGTTTTGGCATCAATCAGCCCCGCCACACTGAAGCAATGCTCCAAAAGAGCTGCAGTTGTTGGAAACCATATAACTGCATCATTTTCAAGGATTCACGGGCTTGCCAAACAGTATCAATGCCGTGGTGGTGCTGCACTGCATGTTCTCCAACTGTGTATACTTGTGCCACTTTGAGGCCAACAATGCATTGAACTTCTGTTGCATGTATTGCAAAAAGTTGCATGCAGACAGCACATGCAACATCAGTCACTGGCGGCAATTCAATGGTTCGAAACACCAACGAAAAGCGCTGGTCAACAGCAGTGCAATGTCAATTTCACCCGTCCCTCGAAATGTGGTATAGCATCAGATTGGGTAGCACCATGTCGACTTGTTCCGGCCTGCCTCATGCCTGCAGTGCATGTGTCTTGACCATATGGGCCCCACGTATGCCAGGAGGTCCAACACCTCAACACAAATGCAGTGTCTGCAAATGACTATGGGACTATGGCACAACCGAGCACGGCAGAACTTCATTTACATTGCACCACGGTTCTGAAATCCCATCCATCCAGGAAGGAGTCGAGTTGTCAGGCATGTATGCAAGAGGACTGCAACACAACTTCGGGGGGCATGCCATGTGAGTGTGCCTCGTGGGCATCCGGACAACCCCAAATATTCCAGTATGCTGCACCAAACGGCCAACATTTAGACAGCGAGCTCAATATACGTGATACAGTACACAACTGGCTTGGAGATTGAATGGGGGGGGGGGGGGCTCTGGCGGGCCGTTGAAGCAGGAGACGAACCTGTCAACAACCCTTTCTTTTGGAACATCATGCCTTAAGAGCCCCGGCCCAGAGCATGTGGCGACGAGCAGCCACTGTAAAACCGAGGAGACTGGGGTCTCGGGAGGGGTGCGGCCACAAGCGGAAATAATATGTGTAAAAACAGACTGCAAGGGGCTGGTGGTAAGAGAGGCCGGCTGCGGAACTCGTTGCTTGTGAACGGGGTCAGTGAAGAGTTTGCAGTTCGGAGGGTCAGCAGGCTGGTTGGCTGGGGGTCAATCTGCCGCAGTGCCGCAGTGTGTGTGTGTGTGTGCAAGTGTGTGAGAGTGCCTTGTGCCGTGTGTGTGCGCCAAGGCAATCACTTCATGCGTGCCCAAACTTGCGAGCTTCCACTCCACGCTCTCTGACAGACTGCAGTACCCATGGGTTCAGCGTCCAACGAGGCCCTGTATAGGCCGCTCTGAGCGCTGCAGGCGCAGCCCCTGCCCTGGGAGCCGCCGTGTGTGCACCTGTGTGCGTGTCTGTGTGTGTGCGGGTGTGTTTTGGGGACCAATGGTCCATGTACGGGCGACAATCAACCCCTGCACACGCGGGTACGCAGGGGTTGATGGCATTTGTGCGCGTGCCGTTGCCCTGGGCGATTTGGCCCTGTGCGCATCGCTTTGCATGGACTGTCTTGGGTTTGGCACCTGCAAGAGAGAAATGCACAGAGAATGGCACAAACATACAGATACGCATACAGATAGTGGGACTCGTCAGCCACTGTGCCACACCAGAGGAAAGCAACAGGTGCTGGTTATGGACAGCTGCATCAGGCGCTCCGTGGAATACAGTCGAAATGCACACGCACATCCGCGCACACATGCGCTCAGGTCGTTATGAATGATCAGCTGGTGGCCAAAAAACAAAACTCTGGACTTGCTCGTAATAATTCTCATGGGTGCAGCTGATGCAACGCCGTGTCTGCAGTAAAAAGCTTGGATGGTATGAAGCCCCCCCAGCGCCCTCCTTCAGTGGCGCACGGAGATATGTGCCCCCAAAAGCCACTATCAGAAGCATCCCAAGGAAAAAGCCACGTCACTCATACTGCACACCAGATGTGCAGGGAGCAGTCCACGTGCTGTACACCTCAGCACCACCCGCCAATGGCTTGGTTGAACGAAGGCATGACATAGGGCCTGCTCCTGGCTTCATCCCCAAAGCCTGTCTTTACAGACCGAAGACGGCACATGTAAGAGCGGAACATCGCCACAGTCACCACTGGCACCACCGGGTTCCATCCTGATGATCTTTGCCGAGGGAGGGATGCCTACACATGCTTTTAAGTCTCTCAACACTGGGCCTACAATCCCCAAGCACATCCACCTTCTTCAATGCTCTGCCCTGTGCCCTGTGCCCTGTGCCCTGTGCCCCCGCTCTTGCAAAGGGGCATACCGGACATGCTGTTGCTCACGATTTGCGAAGTTTGTCCAGCCTCGCTGCAAACACAACAAACCGGGCATCAGTGGGCAGTGTCACAACCAGAGAGCTGTACACCTACGCACATTTGCCCAGTGAGAGCTTCTTGTACGACATGGGCACTGTGGAAGGGGCAGTCTGCCGTGGCCCTGTGGTGCAGTTCTGGGACAGTGTGGACTGGGTGTGCATCATGCCCATGGTTCCCTTGATGCCTAGTGTATGCTATCAGACCCAAGACATGATTTGGCGCAGCGGATCCCAGGGGCGGGCACTTTTGGGATGTGCCCTAGTGGCTACCCTGCGATGGCCGGCAGCTCACGGAAGTAGAATAAATAAGGAGAATAACCCCCGGGGTACCCCCCGGGCACAAGAGGGATGCCTGCCCTTTAAGATTCAACCAAAATGGCTACATAACCATGCCCTCTCAGGGTCTCCATTATGGGGAAGAATGAAAGCTGCATCATAACCAATGTCCTTTCAAGGTTCCCAGTGTGGGGAAGAATCAAATGGGCTACATAACATGTCCCGCATATGGGCATGCCATTGGTACTTAGCGGGGCATGCAATCGGTGCTCAGTGTATGTTGTGTTGTTGCAAAAATTGGTGTTCCCAAATGTTGCCTGTTGGCAAAGGTTGGCAGGTCTGGAGGGGTGTGGGTCCAGCCCGCCCTACAACACCGAGACTAGGTGATATCGAATTAGTCCAGCCCACGCGTCAAGGAAAATTGGCGGTGTGGGCAATGGTTACCGCCTCGGAAGTCCCCCGTCCACATACCAATAGACCCCCGTTAGGCTCCCAAGTTAGGTAGCCACTTTGATTCCTCTTGGGTACCGTGTCATGTAGGGAGCACATCAGGGGCGCATTGAGAGCACTGCACCAATTTTGGTGTGTGGGCAAACTAAGGATTTGTAGTCTACACCACTAGTAGGACAAAGACAATTTAGTGGCGTTGTTGCCTACAAAGGTTCCCTCGCCAACCAACATTGGAAAATCATCTTTAATTTCCCTGTGTCTTACATTGCTCACTGGGTGGCTTGTGTAGTTCATTGGTGCATGTGCTACAATGCTGGACTTGTTTTTCATCTGTGGTGAGCTGCAAATGGGATTTTACGCCACTTGTGTGCATTCAAAATGAGATGGAGAATCCAAAAAAGCCCCAGAATATTTGCCCCCCCCTCTCCGGGCCAGAACTGCCCTGCAAGTCCTCAGGCGGGCAACTGGGGTGCCCATGCTTCGTCTGTTAACACTTTGCACACATGGTGCCCAATGTGTACAACTTGGTGTGCAACTTACACAGCATACGCTGAAGGCAATGCCCCGCATGCATCAGATTATGTCCCTTTTTGTGGGTCCGCTTACCTGTCCATATGTCGTTTACTGTAGCATGTTTTTTTTGGACAATTGCTTACTCAGATTTATGCAAGCAGCTTAGACATAGAAGCGTAAATACTAGTGTTGGGCTTATGCACTCCCAACTAATCTACCCACTCCCAACATTGTGTAGCCGGTAAACTAGATAGGCAATCACAGAGTGGGGTGTGCTGGTACTATACTGGTACTATACGGGACCACCAGTTTGTCCATAGTTCGGGGTCCCTACCAGGGGACACACCCCTATGGAGGGGTATGTACGGTGTATACAGAATCCAAGCAGAGGAGGAGGAGGAGATGCGGTCCCCCGGTAGGGCGCCCCCGCGGCACATCCCCATGGTGCCCGCCGGCCCTCCGCGGTCTGGTTGGCGACCGGGAGGGGGGTTTCACCCCAACCCGTCCGGCTAAGCATCATGGCGGCGGCTCTCCTCTTCGTCTCCTCCCCTTGTCCCCTGGTCCGCACAACGTGCATGCACCCCCGCCCTGCACGTCGCTGGATCCCCCCAGGAGCATGGAATGGGGGCGAGGCAGAGCGCCGGCTCCACTTCCGGCACGGTCTACCACCCCCCCCTGGGGAAAGGGGACGCAGTCACACGGGTGTGGGCCCTTAGCCCGCCAGGTACTACCCACTGGGCAGCGTGTGGCCGGCGGGTCTCGGGGGCTTGGTCCGTGGCCCGATCCCCCCCCCCCCGTCCCGCACAGCACTCCTGCCGGAGTCGTCCGCGCGTGGACCCGCACCCCCACACCCCCCTGGCCTGACCCCGGGAACGCACCTGGGGAGAGGCGTAGTGAGGGGGTTAGCGAGATGGCCGCAGAGCCAACCCCAGCAGCTGGTACGAGACCCGTGGCTGGTAACCGGCCATGCGAAGGGTGGCCAGCAGCATATCACGCAGCCGGCGCACTTGACGATGGTCGTGGGCCCCCCTCGTCTCGTATAAACCCATGTAGCGGGCGGGAGGCCCGTATGTGATGAGCCAGACCAAACGCCGCGGCGGGAGGCCGCCCGGCCCATCGATGATGACCACCTCGGCCCCGCAGACCTCGTGGGGCCAACGCCCCGTGGCCCTGGGCAGAGGTCGGTCCGAGTACCAAAAGATCCGTTGGGCCCCGCCCCAGTCCGGAGGCCTGAGCTGTCCCGGGGGCAGAACGGCGGACAGCCGTCCGCGCTCGCATACGGGCCCTAGCAGGCTCGCCCCCGGCCATAGCCCGGCCATCGCCGGGCGGCTGCCCCACTCATAGGAGGCCGGGTCGAAGCGCGCTGGCACCCGGATTGCCAGGTCCCATGTGCGCCCGTCCCCGTCCCGATAGTAAACCTCCCAGGCCGCCGGGACGATGGGCATCTCCCGCTTACGGTCCAATGCATCCCAGAAGTTTATGATAGTGGCCAGCACACGCTGCGCGGCGCCCACCACTAGCCCCCGGTCGTATCAGTACCGTAAATCCTCCGGTTCCCAGTCCCCGAAAGGGTCGAGGTACAGTGTGCGTACCCCCGGCCCGGGGTGGGGGTCATCGTCGCCCGGCGAGCCCACGCTGAGGGCAAAGGCATCCGGGCCGTATAGAACTACGATCCCCCATGGGGACACCGCGCGACGCTTCCAACGTGCACACAACGTGTCCAACCGTATGTGTAGTTGGGTGTGAACGGCCAAGCGAAAAAGGTGCCGCCACGAGCAGGCAAGCAGAAGAGGTGTTGCCAGGGGCATTGATGATCTAGAAGTACTAGCCCCCCGCACACTGGACATGGTCACATGTCTGGCAACCAGAAGAGTGCCTTGTCTACAGGCCACTGTGCAAATGTTGAAAATCCATCACGCTAGCCTCCAGTCTAATGCCATCCAATGCCCAATGAGGCCGAGCCTAGGTAGTTAGGTGCCCGATATATTCCTGCCATAGGTGCTGCGCCACTCACTGAATGTGTCTATCCATGAAGTCGTGCTAGTAGCCCGCCAAGATGAAGCAAACTTGGGGCTGTTGCAACCCATGGATCCACCTCAACCAAGTCATGGCTGCCAGCACCTACCACTTGGCTGCCACATCTGCCTCATTCAATCATGTGTCTATGAACGTTCTCACCCTGTGGGAGTGCAGATGGCGTGGCGGCTCAAACCTCTCCCCCAAGAGCCATCTACACACCACCACTACTACTGCAACACATTGGGCCAGATGGCCATCCAAAACAATCCCTAGCCTAGCTGCTATGGGCACAAGAGCTAGAGGCCCCAACATTGAGGTAACACACGTACACTTTGGCAGCCTTTGTACAGGAGGCGGCCCAGTATTCCAGCCATGCAGCCCATGGGGCACTCAAGGTGGCGGACTGGACTTAGAACAGGGCACCTTGAGGGTTTGGACCTTCTTGCTGCCCTTGCACATCGGCAGGGCGCCCTTGCACATTTGCACATGAAAGGGTCATTCCAGGCATGATAGTTAACAACTTGACTGGTTTGGCTGGCTCAGGGGAACCACTGCATGGTGTCAAGTCGGCACAAGTGGTTGAGCAGTGGTCCTCCATGGGTGGCAAGGGTGATATTGATGCATTCCAGGCACATGACATCAGCTCGTCACCCACTGTTGCACCACTTTTGGGGGCGACCTTTGGATTCGGCTTGGTTCTCAAAAAGATCAATCAAAATCCTTTCATATGTCAGAATTTCATATTTGTAAAACGACAAACTCTTGGTGCTGCTTCTGCAAATCATTACAAATACAACCTACACTACAAGCCACACATGTGGCATGCATTACGTTAATTTTTTGAAAACTTTGCCAAATCCTAATCATACTTGTCACACTTGTTGTCTTGACTCATTTTAAGTAATGCCCGCTTAGCAGCCATGGACTATGCTCACTTGTGTCAAAAGGTTACAACGCCTTGCAGGACATTAGAGATGGCGCAAAAGTTTTCTTGGATTTTTATGAATTCATTTTGTGGTTTTTTTGAATTCGTGCTTCTATGAGACACTTCGAACCCCATGAATTCGGTCATCCTGGCCCTGCACTTCAAAATTGGTTGATGTGCATTGTTGGACATCAAATTCTGTGGTTCACCCATTGATCACACCCAGATTGAACATGTTCACTGAAAATCACTTTTTTTAGAATACCTCCATACGGACCATCTTGTGGTGTGCAGCCTCCAGCCGCTGCCACATTGGATGACACAAATGACTTGCTCCACGGACTGATTGAGGTTGCCATGTCAACTGATATGCTATGGTGATTTGTTTTTTTCATGCAATTTTCCTTCTGCTCCAGAAATCACCTCTTAGCCATGATTAATACAATCAAGCTTGATCCGTGAAATTCAGCGCAGGTGCACGCCGCTGCACTGGTTGATGCAGGCAAGGCACGCAAAAGTTACAAGCTGTCCAAATCCACTAGGGTACTTGTCCCCAGTATTTCTGCAAACTTTCATGTGTTTGAAAAAGAACAACCGAGACAACCAAATACGGGACAGGGGCTACTGAAACAAGCACAACCAACACAAGCAGAACTTGCGGCTTAGAAAAATGCTGCCACCTTGAACCCCCCCCCCCCCCTCCACACATGTGTATCCAACGTAGCCCTCAGAAAACGACCATCCAGCCACAAGCCTGCACAACTTGCACGAATGCGCAAGAACCAGCAGATACCCTGAAGGTCGTCGTCTTCGGTTTCTTCCGTTTGTTCAGCGCCGATGGCCCCCTCATGCGGTTTGATCTGTTGGGGAAGGTTTGGCATGCTCGGGGCAGACCGAAGCGTTGCAGTACACACGAGTGGGCCGAAGCCCGGTCCAGCAATCCTCGAGTGTCGTATCCAGTCCTGCTTGAGGGGGCAGATACATCCATCGGGGACGGCCCCCAACCCCCTGCTGTGGGCTGCAGATGTTGTTGCAGACCCTGACGCTGCAAGGCACAAGGCTGTAGTGCAACGAAAGTCATCACCAAAAGCTCTTCAGTGCCATTGTCATAAGCGCCTTATATTGTGACAACAGAAGTACCCTGTGCAAGTGCTCTGAGGGCTCGTTCCACTGTCTGTAACCTACAACCTACACACTGTCTGATATCATCAGGCATGTACCTCATTCTCAACTCCCCTCAGCCCCCCCCCCCTTACCCCTGGGTGAGTTGACATGGCTCATCAACAGTCAACCGCGCCTGTATGTGAGGTCGTGAAAATCAAATGGTCTTCCCCCTGTGATCCAAGTCATGCTGTAGTCCAAGCTACACCGGGTGACCGAATGGCGCTTCTAATTTCTGCAAACAGACACAGATTTCCGGTGTTCAGATTGTTGAGTTCATGGGCATACTGGGGATGGGGAACATTTGGATTGCCATTTTTGGCCTGTAACAACGGTACAGACGGGACACATTGGTGCCCAGGGGGGTTCATCCAAAACTCCACACTCGGGCAACCAATCGCAGCATCGGCCCATAAGCGTCGGGTTCGGCCGAAGTACACTGCGCTTAAGGACCGCGTCAGTGGAAGAGTGGAAGAAGGCAGTTTGGTGCATCGACCCCGAGCTCGCCATTAGACATGTGCTTGTTTTGGCGCTGTACAGACGCGTTGATGTTCACTCTTTTGTCGGCAAACGCTTCACGTGCTTGCGGCGTTGTGGAACGTGTCCAAACGGTTTCCGCCAAGATCCTTCGAAAATCTGTGATCACATCCCGGAGCGCATTTCTGCGAACTGGGATAGACCGTGCAGCGGACCCGGAAAACGGCTGCTTTTGCTTGAAACCAGAAAAACTCAAAGAAAACAGGCGTGTCTGAGCAACGCGGAAGGTCCCATTGCTCTGTCTGTGGAATGGACCGGTTGATGAACGCATCTGTGCTGCCTATTGATCAGGACGACACGTCTGATGTCTGTGGTCTGTGCACACAATACAACTGATCAATATTACAGCGCCCCGGACGATGCAGTTATATTTCTTCTGCCCAATCTGCTTCAGCTCACGCCTTTGTGCTTCTGCACGCGGACTTCACCTTTCTGAGCCATCTGCTTTGCAGTAAGAAGGCGTCACCAGTTGGCCTAACCACGCCTTCAGTGGACAACGGGGGGCGTTCAGATCCCGACCACCTGGGCCTCACGCCCGCGGGCCTCACGCCTGCTCACTGGCACTGAGGCTTCTATGGCCTCGACTGCGCATGGGTGCCCGCCCCATCTTATTCCACAGAGGGGTACTACCTTATTGTTGAAGTCCAACCCGATTTCATCCAACACTTGAGAAATCATTTCCTCCGTCTGCTCCTCTTCTTCTCCTTCATCATCCATGACATCTACACAGAAACATGGGCACAGACACAGAACACCGTTGCACACAAACGGTAAACTACGTGCAGCCCAGCAACAGGGGGGGTGAGGGGACTTCGCGGCAGGAATTTTTCGCTGTGGGATATTTCGCGCTTCAAATTCGTACGAAATTTTCCACACAATTTTCAGGGCACTGTGCAAAACAAATTGGTGTTGAAAGCAAAATTCCTTGTCGTACAGTTGCCTTTGCCACATGCTCAGCATTTGCAGACGGGGTACAGTCAGAATTATGTGGGTATGAAGCCTCTCGCCGCTGATTCATCCCTTTGTTCGTTTTCACACAGCGCGCGCACAGCACCAATTATTACAGTGTTTATCCCGGTAATACCCCTGAAAACCACCCACCTACATAAGTGTGCATGCTCAATTCCAAAACCACCCTGATTGCATCTTGGAAATACTCCAAACGGATGAATCCTTTTGGTGACAGCCCCACCATTGTGGCAGGAACGCGCACCCCATTGGAGCGGGTGCAGAACACCTTGTCTCCAACATTGAAGTCCATGGTGAATGCAATAGAGGGTCTGAGGACAAAATATGTTGTCCCGCAGCACACACGTGAATAATGTATCACCATAACCCCGGCTCAGGGTGCCCGTTTGCACAGGTACACACAAGCAGGGGAGGCAAAATCATGCTACAATTATGTACAATGGCAACGGCACACTATGACAATGCTGTGTGGGTGCCCATGCCAATCATACACCCCCAAAACTGGCGACTGGTAGTGGAAAATAGCTGAATTTTTGCACAGCGCACGGTTCGCCCCCATAGTTGTTCATTCAGGAACAAACAGCAACCCTCAAGGACTCAACAGCAACGCTCCACAAATTAGCTTCACTCCAAGAATTAACAGCCAGCCACTTGGACGTGACAGCAACAACTGGCAATTACAACAAACCACCCCAGATAGCAAAAAGGCAAGGATAGCGTTCACAAAAAAATTTGCAGCAACATTCCCATAAAAACAATGTGAAACACACCAAAAAACACTGTAATACCATACAAATACCTGAATTTTGCGGAACACTAATTTTTGCGCAGGCCAATTTGAATTTTTTTCTACACCAATTTTGCGCAGGCATCCAAAATTTGGAAGAAATAATTTATTTTCGCAATTTTTTTTGGGAAATTCCAATTTTTGCACAGCAGTTTCACCCAAAAATTATTTCTTTTTTTGTGTTTTTTTTGCACAACTTGCACAACCAATTTCTTTAGTACATCTGATGTTGCTCTTCATGAATGGATGCTTCTGGATTCTTGCTGGTAAATCGTGGATGCTTCTGCGTCCCGATTCTCGGTTCTTTGCTTGACTGTGGAAGGATCCAATGTGGAACTCCATAAGGGACATGGGGAACAATCCCCGGAGCACCGACACGGCCACACAGTTGGAGCCTTTTTCCTCTGCAATGTCAAGCACCATTGGTTGGTGCTGTGGTTCCCATTTTTCGTACTGTTTCCTGGCTTTCGGTGGTGGGACCACCTGCGCCAGGACCTTCTCCACCAACTGGGTCACAGTAGTCCCAGCAAACAGCGCCACATTGAAATTGCCACAGGTCTTCCAACAGGCCGCCGCAAAGTAGGAGCGGCAGGGATCTCCACCGCTTGCACCATACCAAGAACAATCCCACAACAAAAATCGGACATTTCTGCCCTGTGGCCCTCAGCTGCAAAGCGGGCCACAGCAGTTTCATGGGGGATAACTTGAAAAAATGCGCGCAAACTGAGCATTGTGTCTGCAAAAGAAATGGAAAACAGGGACATCTGTTCCCAGAATTGTTCTATTTTTACACACCGTTGTGTGCCCTTTTACCTACCGTTTCCAAGGCCTGGCCCTGAAAAATTATTTCATTTTTTGAATTTTTTTTGCACCCAAACACCACTGTGCCCACAGAATGATTTCCGCAAATCTTTAATATGTGTACGGTATTGCAAGTCTAGCCTTGCCAAAGGCAGGCTCACAGCATAGGGTGCGAAATTTCCCGCAGCAAATTCGGGACTGCATGCGAAATAAACCCGCTTCGAAATTTCCTCGTATGCAAAAAACCCGCTGCAAAAAATTCCCCCTCCCTGTGTGGTACAATTCAGGCACTGGCAAACAGCAGTATTGGATTCCTGTCAAAATTGGAGGCGACGCCCAGACGATCTCGTGCACCATAGAGGTTGGGTTTACTTTGGTCATCAGAGCAAGAGCAGGCAATGTCAGCCTGAAAAAAATACTTGCTGTGAGAAGTGTCCGCTCTTCGTGCGATAGAATGTTGCTGCTGCGGCTGCTTGCTATTGTATTGGGTGCACTTCTCTCTGGGTACTGGCGGCGTGTATACCAAAGACATTCATACCATCAATGGTGTCGTTCATGATCTCCTCCTTCATGCCCATTAACTCGTTCTGCTTCTCAAACTCCATCATCACCCGTCTCATTTCCGGTATGTTCATCTTCTGATTCATTCCCATCATTGCCTGAGTGTGGTAGAGAGACAATGCCACTCAGAGGCCGTAGGAAGTAGAGGGTCACGCAACCGTCCAAGAAAATATAGCCACTCAGGCACTCCTCCGGCACAACCTACGTCGGACCAAGCGCGTTCAGCAGTCGTTCAAACACACACATTACAACTACAAACCAGCCCGCCCCCGCGCCCCGTGGAGTTTCGGCGGTTTCGGGTGTATAACCCTGTTTATCAAAGATCATTCAGATGAGAGATTTCCGACAGAGTAGGGAAAATCAGGTGCGGATCTGCACAGCGCGTGCACAGCGTGCAGTTTGTAGCGTAAAATTAGCACATTTTTCAGGTTTTGGTTGCACTGAACAACGGAAGAGCAATGCCTCGTGCTTAAACAGTTAACGCCTGAGGAAATGCTTAGAGATACTATGCCGTAACGGCATGATGGGTCCTTGGGGCCTCGCTCCAATTGCGGTCGAACCCCCAATCTGGTAGATCCGCCGATTCGGCCAGTGTCTGGAGCTGGACAACTGTAATCGCGAGCCATTTGGGGGATGTACTAATATTCACAGGTGGTGAGGCACTGGGTGATGAGTCCACTGTGTCCATCTTCACAACATAAACCTTATCATACTGGCCCCAAAAAAATGGGGACATCGACACAGGAAACCTTGGACTATGGTCATTGGTTGGGGGATAGTAGGTCCAAAAGCACTGGAATCAGTGGCACTCAACCAAAAAGTGGCAAACAAACTTGCCAACACCCAAAAAAAACTACGCCACAGTACGCTCTACTTGGGTGATCCCGACCACAGATTGTGTGCACAGCGTCCGCACAGCGTGCAGTTCAGCCCCATGCACTCAGGCATCCAGGCACCAACCGGTAGATCCAACCAGCCAGCAAAGTGTATGTCATGCACGGTTGCAAGAAGAGTGCTTGGTCGGTATTAAGTTCAGGTTGGGGTTTCGGGATGGGCCCACAGGTTCTTGACGTACAGGTGGGGTATGAGCTGAAATGGAAGCCATAGCTTGACTTGTGATGGACTCCACATCCTATCATTCCAAGTAAATCATGCAGGAACAAGATAATCACGCCCTGGCTTTACGGAGGGTCCACAATACGGCGGCAGCGTACCTTCGTGACTCCTCGCATGGCAGTGGTCATGGTTTGCGTAGACTTCATAGTCTGTGACCAATAGCAAAAGAGAAACAGCAGGACAGTGCGACCACCCACTATCAGACTACAAAAAGAAGCATCAGCATTGCACTTACCTGAGCCCCTGCATGCTGGACAGCCGTTCCCACTTCCGTACGGGGTGCAGGGGAGGTGTAGGAAAGGACCGGGAAATTAAGGGAAAGGTATTGGTTTCGCCAAGGAGTGACCGTCAATATTTGCATGTCTTACAACTGCAATTCAACGCGACGTTTGACAGGGCTCATGTTCCATGTCACAACAGTGTGCGGTTTGCATATGCACATTTGAGTGGTGCACTCTCCTGTGCCCAACTGGGACCTCGTGGTTTTTGCGAAGTTTCGTCATAATGCATGTGGTGCTGGTGTTTCTTCAAGGACAACATTGCAAGCGTGTTCTGGGACTTTGGATGCACTGGAAGGTGAGCGAAATGCCATCAGGAGTGGGAAACGGACACAGAAGGTTTTGGGGTTTCAGGTGGGAACAAAGAAGGTGTCTGCAGGCCACAGAGGGCTGAGGTGGATGTGGTGTGGGTGTTTCTTCAAGGCCAGCATAACAGCCATTTTGGGTCTGAGGATTTGTGGCACCTGCGGTGCCCCTTGGTGCATGCCTCCATGCGATGGTTGTACATAGTTATGAAGTATGGACATTGCTGCAACATACCATGATGATTGCAACCAATGTTTCTGACTCTTCACTCCTTGGCTAACACTGGTTTGATATCGAATTGGGGTCCCAACGCACACGATATGCATGTTTCTGATATCCTCCAGTTCTGGGTGAGCGATTGCTGGAGACGGGCGAACTTCTGAATGCCCCAATTGGTGCATTGCAGACTTGTTGCAGTTGCAACAGATGTGTCACAGGCGAAGATAAGTGTGTGTTTGGATGCTCTTGCGCAACACAGGGGAGGGGGGTTGCGGCAAAAGTGCATGAAACTACATGCAACTTCCAAGCAGATAAGATATCCACCAGTGTACCTTTCCACGACGAAGGGCACCCTTGAAGTGTGTTGCACGTGAAGGGCACATCTGAAGGCCATGGTCCCCAGCATTTCAACCAGAAAACCCACCGCCACAATAAGAATGTCATCTTGCCTTCGGTCGTGTGGCATGCTACCTTCGATACCTTGAAAGAAGTTTTAAGATAAGAGACTACTACATCTAAATTGTTCAACAGAAAAAACTGTACTTGGGATTCAAAAATATTTCATAGGAAAACATCATTAAACAAAAATGCAAATTAATCAGCAAACAGAAAAGGAAATTTTGTACAATACAACAAAAACTTGCAGGAAAAACAAAAAAGCTGATTTAGTCAGAAAGAAACTAAAAATCAAAGGGGAGAAACCAATCGATCGCTAAAATATCAAATATACTGAAATTCAATATCTCTATTGGAGATTTATCTAACACTTTTCTGTCTATCATACTCAAGAAACAAAAAAACGCAACTTTTTTAAGAAGAAAAATTTCTTTGATTTGAAAAAAAAAAAGAACTCAAATTGAAAAATATTAAACGAAATCTCCAACAGGATTATATACTTTTGCAGCACAGCGGGGGGGCGGGGGATTCGGAACGTGCAAAATTTGGAATGGCAACATTCGGTGCCGGAAAAATTTGGCACGAATTCTTAAATACCACTGCGAAATTTGGTACAAAATTCCCAATTGTGGCATGAGAACAAGCATACACCGTATTTTTGGTTGCTTGCTGTTGCTTGCTAGAGGCTTTGGATGCTTGCTATTAGTTCCTGATGGCATCTGGATACTTGTAGTTATTTCCTTGAGGCTTCTGGATGTGCCAAATTTCGCCATTCCAAATTTCGCCTGTTCTGAATTTCTACACCCCCCCTCCCCCCTGTATCCTTTCTGGGACAGAGGGTTGGTGGGGCAGAAAAGGCAAATCGGGGGCAACTTGATCCGTCCAGCCAGACAGTAGCTGTGAAAAGCTTCGAATTATGAACCATGCAGTTGATCATGAATGTGGGCCTGACCCATGAAACAAAGCAGTGTTAGAGCCGAAAGCCATTGAATTCCGGCCTAACGTCTGCCCGCAGCACAACATCACCAGCAGGTTACGTGGCATGTGCACTCACAACCACCCAAACTCTGAAAAGCAGCACAAACTCGGAAAAAAAACGCCCAGACCCCAGTGCCTTCGGGCGACTGGCAAGAAAATCCTGCCCCCAACACACGAAAGGCACACAAGAAGTGTCGTGTTGCGATGAATGCACGTGCTTTTGGAGGCGGAACACCTGCAATCGCAGGCTTACTGCCTGCATCTCCGCCTTCATCCGGTAGAATTTTGTGATGTAGCTCCGTGTCCGCACCAAATCCTTTGCCATGATCCGCACTGCGTCCTGTCACGCATACATCAATAAGCATCGTGCACCCTGACCCACTTCCCACTTGGAATGTCCCATAACAATCCATACACTTCTTTTTAGCAAACGAGTTTGCAAAGCCTCAGCCTGGAAAACTTGCAGAAAATGAAATGCCTGGGTGTTGAAGTGGTGGCGTTCCCGCCACATCTGAAATATGCCATTCAGCCTCTTGATAAAGCAGTTTTTGGCCCGTTCAAGTCGTTCTTTAGGAAAAGGAGGCCAAATTCAAAAAACTGCATAAGCATCGTGCCCCTTCACCAACAGACTTTGTCTCTTTTTGGACTGCAGCATATGTGGAAGCAGTCACCAAAAAAAAATATTTCAGGTGTTAAGACCTGCGGTATCGTGCCCTTCGGTTTGGATAATTTCCTGGCCAACTGCCCTCGTGAACGCCTTGTTCGTGCTCCTAATCCTACCTCAGCCATTCAAGCCAGTGATTCTTCTAGTCAGGGCAGCAATAACAGCAATGTGCTGTCAAGCAAAAAGTCAGATGCATCCAACCAATGCTTTGAAAGGACACCAGAGTAGGAGGAGATGTGGTCTCATTATGGGAGGGCATCAGGACCCCTTTTTAAAGCTTAGCGGGCCCAAGTCACAGTGAAAATGGGAGGAGGAGGGTGTTGCCACAAAGGCCGAGTACGTATGCCGGTTGGTACTTCCAGGTGTACGTTCGTGTTCGCTTTTGAAGGAATCCTAAGGCGTTTGGGGGGTGGGGGGGGTTCAGGGGATCGGACACTCCCTTCTCAGTCATTCCAGGATGTGGGGACGGGGGTTCCGGACAAAGCCCTCAGACGTTGCTGCTCTCTTGGCAGTTGGCGGCGTCGATCGCCTTCTTGCCAGTCACGAAGAACCACCAAGCCACTGCGTTGGCCACCAGTTTCTGTTTCTCGGTGGTGGCGGGGCGTGGCACCAACACATAAAGGATCCACACGGCAAAAATCTTCAGTGTGGAGTGAAATGGCGGAGTGCCCAACAACTCTACAGGAGCGCAGGCAGCGGTGCGGTCTCGGCTTCACCAGCCTTTCACAGCGTTGACAGCAGCTGCCAAGGGGGGGGGGGGGGGACACCTCTGCCTGGCTTCCCCAATAATGCGCCCGGGCCAGGCACCCCCATGCCGGTGGGGAAGGTGGGAACCTCACAAGGATATGCCCCAGGTGTAGCAAGGTTGGATGAGGACCTCACCACCAACTGACATCCAGGCACGGGACACAGCAGCTTGCAATCAGGCTCGGCAAAGGGACACCATTTGATCGTTCTTTGCCATTTTCTTCATGTCTCCCACGAGCTTCTTCTCTTGCGTCTGCAATCGGGTCCGCTCCCGGTCGAGTTCACGGATGGTCTTGTCCAGAGTGCGCTTGTATTCCCGCATCATTTCTGCACATGGCAAAGAAAGCCGGTTGCTTGGAACAGCAGGAGGGTTGGGGCCTGCCTCCCAGGGACTCAGGGACTGCCCACCTACTCTCCTTCCACAACCATTGCGGTCAGCACCAGCTCAAGCACAACACTGTGTCCTGGTTGTCCCTGACAGACCTCTGCCTGACCCCCCCCCTCCCTTGTGTACACGACACCGATTTCATGTGGTCCAGACACCCACTGCACCAAAGACAAAAGTGTACGTTACCCGTGTACCTCAGTTGCTAAGAACCCAGCATCCGGGCCCAGAAAGAGAGCTTTACATGTGCAGCTGATGAACAGAATGACCACTACAAACACCAAACACCGTGCACAGTGCAAATGGTCAACCATATATCTGCAATCTGCTTTACGCCCACGGGGGGGGGGGAGCATCGGGCCATACGCCGACTCCCTCCCACTTTCCAGCCAATGTCAGGGCGAGGGGGGGGGGGGGGGCTGGGTCTGGGGGGGGTCTGGGGCGGGGAGGGGGGCACCCGCACCCCAACATATATGGCTTAAAATGACTCCCTCATCACGCTGAACATTTTTGTGGTATGTATGTTGGCAAAAAAAATTGCAACAGGGGGGGGGGGGGGATGGTAGGTGGTACTTGTGTTTAAGGGCATAGCACCCCCAAGTCAATTCCCGGCTACTATTGCCAGTGGCGCCCCACCCAGGCCGAACAATGCTTGTTGTGAAGGAGGAGTTCATGTGTGTTTCGAAACCCTTTGGAGGAGGAGGGGGGGGAGGGTTTGCACACCCCTGCCTTCTCGGGGGCTCAAACGTGGGCAGAAATGCTACATCACCCCTGCATTCTCGGGGATCCCCAACAAAGGGGACAAAATCAAAGCACACAAAAAAACAAAAAAAATTTTCCATTGTGCCCCTGATCCTGCCTAAGGTCCTGCAGGTTGCCCCCACCACAGATTGAACCCATGACCTTTCAGTTGCAGAGGCACTGCTTTACCCACTAGGGTATGGGCCATCTCTGACACACCTCTGCACAGGGGTGGTATTGATATTTGGTCCAATTTGGTTTTAATCCATTATTGGGTTCTCCTGAAAAAACTGAGTATTTTGAGTATAGACACATAGGCTGAAAAGCCATTTTTTCACCCTCTACTAGATCAAGCAAAATTTCCTTAGGGCGCCTTTGGCGCCCATGGTCCAGCACTTCCCAGCCAAATTCCAGCCGGGAGGGGTGGGGGGGGCCGCACACAGGTCAACAAGCGCTCCACATACGGGGTTGGGGGGGGGGGGGTCGGCGTAAAGGATCCGGTCCTGGTGCCCCCCCCCCCCGTGTTCACACCAACCAAACGAAAGACTGGTTGGTTTCTCAATGCATCATTACATTCGATCCCGTTGAACATAGGCTGCTCACAGCTGAACCACCACCCTCCACCTCCTCCACACTGTGGCTCGCCAAGTGGTCCACTGTCCACCTCCGACCGTTGGACTTTGGCATCAGCCCCAATGCCTATCGCTTCCACACTCAGGCACGCAGATTGTTCCTCATGATTATGGTGGCTGACCTCGTTGTTCCGCCCACGCACCCCAGTGTGGACGAGCCCATCTCAGGTGCACTACATCTGCCCTTCCACACTCCCACACAATACATGTCTGTGCCCCACTTTTCCTACGTTCGTGCCGGCGCCAGCGCCCCCTTAAGGCCATACGAACACCCGTGGGCGCCACCCTTCGGCTTCACGGCGGAAGCCATTGCAGGCACTGAGTCTTGCACTGTCAGCAATAGCGCCATGAGGCAACCCCGAAGATTGTGATCTGCCGCCGCTACCAGCGATGCGTTGAACACATTCAGGGAGGGGGAGGCGGGCATCAAGGCAAGTAAGTGTGCGGGTTGGCTGGTTGGAGGGGGGGCGGGGTTGGGATAGGTGGCGGAGCCTCTTGTTGCCTGTCCCATGGCAGACAACAGAGGGGACCGCGCGTGCACAAGACAGGCAGGGATGTGCCATGGAACCTTGCAGGAGCAGACAGGGGCACATACGTTCGGGGGTCTTCCTCTGCCCAAAAATGCTTCCAAACCACGACATCTTGATGAATCGTTACTGTCTTACAGCACAACAATGAAGTCTAGAGGAGAAGCCGAAAGGCAATAATCATGTAGAGTTAGAAGCTGCCACATTAGCAGTCAAGTCAGGTCTGGTTCAATCAACCCAGAACCCAGCGTCAGAGTCAAACCAGTGGCTGGTGTACATTGCACTTGGTGCAGGGCTCGCAGGGTGCAGATGGTTTATGTTTGTCTGATGGAGTGACTCTCAAAGAAAATCCAAAGAAAACAGGAGAGAATCCATACTCAACAGTCAACTTGAAGATGTTGGTGGATTCAGACTGATCATCAATGAAGATCCTTCCCCTCAATTAAAGCAATTTGCATGGCATCAGTGAACTGGGTCACCAGAAACGGAAAACAAGGACAGGGATTAAACTCATCAAACCTGCAACTCCATCGAACTTCACTTTGCACAGTGTGCGCACTGTGCATCTCGCTCCTTCTTTGTTGGAATTGGGATACATGCATCCTCAATCATACTTCGCAGTGGCACTTGCCTCATTGGTATGGGCATGCATGATGGTAGGACAGCTTTTTGAGGGCCCCAATCATATGGAAATGCGCAAGACCTGGAGCAACCCAATTGTGCCCGAAACCGAGGGCAGGCATATTGAGCCAATATTCTGGCTCTTTCTAGACAGGGTGACCTTTTACAGGATTGCCAGTGGAAAATTCTCTGGGACAATGGTTGGTACTTCAACAACAAGTTTGTGCATACTTTATGTCATTTCAGCGGTATTAACTACCATACACCGGAAGTTAATCTACAGTCATGGCACTAATGGCAGGGCTGAATGCCTGGTGACAAGTGTGGTTGACCCAGTGCAAGCATACCTCGTTGCAACAAACACACCAACAAACCAATGGTATTGGAAGCTCCCTTTGGCCGTTTGGGCTCTCAATGATCTTCCTGGTGCCATTGCCCCCTGCTCCCCCCACCGACTCTTCTTCAAACGGGATTCGATTGTTTGGTGACACAGGCCTCTTCATAGAAAGCAACCCTTGAAAAACATGCTGGTTTTTTTCTGCCATGCAGGAGAGAGATGACGCAGAAAAAACTAAGCACCATCCATGACAAAGACATGGCAAAATTTTACAAAAACAGGCTCTGATTACCAACTTGAGGTGGGCGACCGTATTTGGGTCTGTAAACTTACCGAAGTTGGAGGACAAAAATTTGACAAACTTTCCTGTAACGGTGGGCTGTAGCCAGAAATCTTGCAGGATAGGAATCTAGAATCTATATCTCTCACGGCATGACCTTGGCCTTCGCGTGCACTACCAGCAAGGAAGCGCCGTAAAGGTCAAAATGGAGGGCGCCATAAAATCAGGAGAGACGCATGTGATTGCATGCACGACGCCAGCTGAGGCAGCATGTCTTGGGCAAACACAATTTTTCACCGCACTTGCACTAAAAAAAATTGGGCAAAGAAGGAAAAAAGATCTTGTGATTGTCACTGCGTACAATGACCAACAAGCATTTGCAGGGCAACTTTAGACCCCCTTTACCTGTTTTTGCCCCAAGTGCCCACAAGGTGGGGGATGGTCCGTGGGCAAGGGGCGGTGCGCAAATTGATCAAGCAGTTTTGAGCCCCTCCAGCTGAACCGTCGAAAATTCCAACACGGCATTTTTTTGACACTGTCACCATTCACAATGATTGAAAAATTCTTATAAACTATGTGCCAGACTCTCTCTACATGGTTTTCAACGCATGTGGTCACGAGGTGGTCCATGGGCAAGGGGTGGTGCACAACCTGCACCAGCAGGTTGCAGTTTCCAAGGCTGAAAAAGTTTCCATGTTTTTCATATTGTGACCAGACAATGCTCAAAAAAAACCTCCAAAGCCTGGTATAGACCCTTGTCATGTGCATGTCACCCCATTTGGCTACTACGTGGTGGGATGATCCACGGGCAAAGGGTGGTGCACCATTTGCTCAAGTGGCTTTCAGCCCCAAGGGCTTGAAATCGAAAATTCCAACCTACAAAATTTGCGCATTTCTGGGTCATTGTGGGTGCTCACAAAGAGGGGAGATGTGTTGATGGTGCATATCAATGTGCAGCAGAAACGCCCCCTACCCAGTGGTGAAGCATGCAACTCCACAAAAGAGGTGTGCTTGTCCAGCTGAAATCCAATTGCTCTGCCACTTTGCTTCATACCCCCCCCCCTGAAAATCTCCCCCCTTTTGTTGGGTCGGTTCACAAAGTTCAGGGACCGCACCACAAAAACATACCACTCCACAGCTGCGACTATACATCAAATTTTTCACTGGTATGCCCCTGTGGGTTTTCTGCACGGTGCAGGATTTGGGGCTGTGGGTGACATGGGTTGCATCAGACGAAAAAATGAAAATTCCTGGTGTTCCAGCAGGGGCTGCAGGGTGCAGAATTTGGGGTTGCAAAGAGGAGTCAAAGCTAGCAGGGGGCACCAGCAAAGGAAGAACTAGGGAGCGCATCAGAAAAAACTATTGTCAAGGTGACGGTTCCCCCCCTGGGGGGGGGGGATTTCAAGAGGGGGGGGGGGGTACATCAAGGGGCGTTGCAAAAGAAAGGAAAATCAAGCAGACGAGTTCAGTACAGCAGGCGTGACAACGTAGATCCCATTATGAAAAGTTTGCGGGACCTGAAGCACCAAAATGACACTTTCACCGCCTCGGCCACTTTTTTGTCCTGTTTCATGGCAATCCATCAATATTAGCCTGAAGCTGTGCCAAAGCTTCAGGCAGTCACACAAGACTGCCGAGCTCTGAACCCTCGAAGAAGAGCTGTGCACACATGGGCAAACAGTTTCGTGGCCCCACTTTACGCAGTTTGGGGGCAGAGCTGGAAGCTGCTGAGTCGGTGCCCTGCAGCAGCAACCAATGCAAACACCTGCCCCTTCATTTCCCTGTCCACACTGGCAACACAAAAAATTTGCATTTCATGGTTGTCATGAACTCACTGCCATGATACACTGCAACAGTCATCGCTCCAAATTTTGACTGTCATGGCTTGTCACCCTATGGCACTTCCACAAGAGGGGAGCTAGTGGAAGGAGGGGCCAGGCAGGGAGGTATATGGGTTTTGTATCCTGTAAAGGGGCTGGCCCATGCTTTCAGAGCGCAGATGAACAGGACTTCCAAAAGAGGTGACCAGGAAACGCGCATGCAAACATCGCAAGCAAGACACCGTTCAGCAGGCCTGACAGCAGGTTAGCCGCACGCCAACAAAAACCACGGCAATGAGTCGTACAGAGATTATTGATTATCATTGATCATCACCGCTTCCACTTGCGCAATCATGGCCGGGGGGGAAAAAATGAGGGAAACCAACAGTCAGACAGGGGTGTGGTACTTTGCCAATGCCGTCCTGACGCGCAGCCCACATGCAAGGGGTTCAAGGGGGGAACCTTTGCGCTGTGTGTGCACTGCGTGCTACTTTTGGACCTCTCCCTCTAAAGAGCCCCGGACACACCCCTTCCAAACGCACTCAAAATTAGGCCACCCCAACTGCCCTAGCTCGACACAGTTGCAAGCTACCCTCCCCCCGCCCCATGTCCATCCCCCAGGGACGACGGTTCCCCCCACCCGGGGGTGGGGGGGTGGGGACTGTCGCCAAGTGATGCCCCCCCCCCCCCTCTTGGGGGGGGGGATGGACACCACTCAGGGCCAACCACTTACCGGTGCATACTATGTAGAATTCATGGCTGGTCAGCTGCTTGCTGTAGGTTGCCCAAGGATCTGGGATACACGTTGACATGCATACATGCTGATGGTGTCATGCAGTCATCAGTTTTCTCACTGCCCCTTCTTCTAGTGTAAAACTTCCTCTTGCTGTCTCACATAGTCTTGAACAACTGCACATGTTCCCCATCAGCGACAGGGATGGACGAAGTAGCTGCAAAGGGCTTCACTGTAGGCTGCTTTCTATGTTTGGGTGCAAGTTTGGGTGCAGGTTTGGCAACTGTTGGTGCCTCCAACTTTTTGGGGATCCACTTTTCCTCCAGGATGTCCCGGGTGAAATCCAAATTGTCCCCAAAAGTGCGGCCTAACCCCCAGGTTCCAGGAGCAAACTTTGCCCAAACCACTTCACTGTCACTATCCATTTCACTGTCCTCATCAGTGGTAGGACAATCTCCCTCCTCAACCACCTCGCCATCACTGTTGATCACCTTACCTCCTGAAACATTGTGTACACTCTCACTGCCACTAGAATGCACAAACTTAGGCCCATTTGAGGCGGACCCATCAAAGGTGGACCTATCGGAGGTGGATCCATTGTGTTCATCACCACCATCTTCATCATTTTTTTGCTGGACCCTGCAGTCACAGTCTCATGAGGAGCTTGGCTCGTGAAATGACCATTTTTTGAGTGACCACTATGCGCTTGTCTCGGTGATCAATGATCCACTGACACAGGCATACCACCATTGCATTGTACCGTGTTTTTCCCCCCCGGGCGTTGTGTTAGCTTCGCTTGTGCCTCAAGCACATGTTTGATTTGTCTCCAATCGCGGAGAGATTTGGGCACAATCTCCAAGTCCCTGGCGGCTTGTTTGTCACCGTGTCCGTCAGCATATCTCTCGGGGACGCCATTGTTGCCTCATTTGTGCCCACGGAGTGTTCCAGAGGTAGGGTATGTGGTGTATATTTGGAAAGCCCTTGAAAAGGGCTATTCGGAACATCCCAGGTGTGCATGCTATACTGATGACATGTTTGAGATTTTCGTCCTTTTTGGACACTGCCTGTGTTGCTTTCTACCTGTTTTGGTCAACAGGCATCCATGTCCACATACAAATTCACGCCACGTGTTGTTGCATCCCCAGATGCACCCCAGAAACCTCTGGTTCGGAAAAGAGCACGCTCTGGCGGTCCAAACTGGGTGGAGGTTACTCGTCATATGTCCCCTAGTGGGAACAGGTGCACGGTGCACGGTGCGCCCACGGTGCGCAACGTTTGGGGCAATTACCTAGCTTTCACCCCCCAATTGGACCCTCACAGAAAGGTACCACACAGCAACATTGGCACCCGGCAAACGGCCAAGAAATGGTTATCACATGAGTTTCTTGCAATCCGAATCGAATCTGGATTGTACACAGCAAAATGATTGATGTACAACATATAGATATCCAAAGGGGGGGGGGGGGGCGTCCTCACCATCCACGGAAGCATGCGGTTCATCAAGTTCCTGGGGTGTGCCCCGACCATGAGGTTCAGGTTTGGAAGACGTTCAGGGTGATGGGGATGGGCTCCGAATGTGGAACTCGAGGCGGTGCAGTGCAGCAGCATCATGGATCACTCCCTTCCCATTCACCTCATACTGTATGTGTAGGTAATCACCGGCGCGTTGCGAGGGACCCAGAATAGGAGCGGGAACCTGCTCATTTGCGGTATTGCAGTTGTAGAAGACAGGGGTACCTGCTCGAACCCAAGACAAAGACATTGTGTTGCTGAGCTATCGATCAAGGGATAGCATGCACAATGCAATCCTCAAGGCATGCAAGGTGAAATGGGGCACCAGTTCCGCAACACAGCACCTCACAGGGCAACGGCAAAGCAAAACAATGGCGTCAAGTAAATTATCTAAATAAAAAAGATGCACGGTGCGCGCCGCTCCCCTCTAGCACAGCAAAAAGGCCTCGTACATCCGGTTCGCAACCTGCATGGAGCAAGGTTCGGCTGACGAAACAACAAAATGTGGACCTCACAATTGATGGCGTGTGGGCCATGCCGCTCAACACAGGGTGGGTGCCTGTGAAGGCACGCAAGCTGCAAGATTGGCAAAAATTGAAGAAATACATTCCAATTCACAAATAGGGCGAAGTCTGACCCAAAAGAGTCCCAGCACTTGTGGAAGGGAACAACAATGCGGACGACTCGGATTCGGAATAATCAGCGGTCCCCTATGCATTGCTCCTTCCCATGTATCGTCAAGTTTCCGGCCGTTTGCTCAAAAATATGGTCACCCCCCCCCCAACCCATACAAGTCTGAAACGGCCTTTTCTCACACATTTCAAGAAGTATACACATACCCCCCACCCCCCAAAGAAACAATATTTTGGCACATCGGATGAAAAATTCAAAAACTCCGGGGAAAATGCCAAAACCCACCAAGTTGGCGCACAATGAATGTCCCCGAGAGATATGCTCGGTATTCCAGTTTCCGGCGTGCTGAGCAGTGCTTGCGCAAGAGATGTGCTAATCGAATGACTTTGGGTCACCGCTTGGAAGGCCTTTTCTACAAGTCCACAACCACGGCATATGTTGCCACTGTGGCGGAAGGGGGTCGATCTTGTGGGGGCAAGTTGCCTGCCAATGGAATAGCATTGGTGTCCTCAGTGTCCTCACAGAGCATGTGGCTGAAAGAAGGCATGCAAAGTGGACTAGAGTGGATTGCATCTGCTACACACCCTTGGGGGTGCCAATTGTACAGGTGCCTCCATGGGACGTGGGGGTGGTGAGGCGGCTTGCATGGTTGTCAAGTGTTTCACGTAAGCGCAGGTATAAAGTTGCACCACGTTTGTACAAGATGGTTCTGTATTGTTCACCATGGGAAAAAGGGCCTTGCACAACAGCCATAGGTTCCTTTGTGGAATAGATATAACGCACAACGGCGCCTTGAGGTAAGATTTTCAGAGGTCTAAGGAGTGCGATGGGTCAGAACAAAGGAGGTGCACATGAGCTTTGACAACAAGATCTCACAATTGCACAGTCCTGTGCAATATTGACACGTTTTTCTTTCTAGGATTTAGCCAGTGATCCCCCCCCCCGCGGACAAAAGGGGGGGGTGCCTTCCGTTCCCATAAGACGTCGTGCAAAATGAAACAGGCCACGAACGGCTACGCTCCCAAATAGTTGCACTGCGCGCACTGCACTAAGGGCGCCCCCATGGTGGCGTGGGGCCCCAGTGAGCAAAACTAGTGAGCAAAACTAGTGAGCAAAACTACTGAAAATGGCATTAGACAAATTTAAGTGGGTTGCAGTCCTGAGCACAATGTGGATATGAACTTGGGACAACCCTTCACAGACATGAGCCCCTGCCACTGCTGCGGGCTCACACAAACATTCTCAAGCACAAAAAACGCCATCAGATAGAGTTGTAGTGCTTAGATGAGGCCATGCTAGCACAAGCCGCGGGGGCGGAGGGAGGCCACAAAGGCAAACTAAGCAAAACCAATACAAGATAAGCATGTTTTGTATGTACAGGCATGTAATGAGAACAGAAAGGACAGATGACAGGTGAATACATGGTCGGCATGAAGCAGCCTGCTGAACACTGTCCTTGTCCCACAGGGCCATCCACGAGGCGGTGCTGGAAGTATGTCAGCAAGGGGGGGAGGGGACCAAAGGAGAGACTGAGAGACAGCACACACTCAGAGGCTGCCGAAGTGCACCATGGGCTTCAAACAATGTGTGGCTTCTGCCCCTGTCCTTGGTGCATAGCAATGCAGCAGACAAGGTCTCAGACACAAAACTGCCAATGTGCATCAAAGACGCCACTGCAGCTGGTCCTGCAGGAGCCACGCCCAAAATCACTGCAGCGAGTAAAGTGTGGCCATCATGGGGATAGGTGTATTCATATCCGAACCTCAGAAAATATCCGGTGATCAAGATAAGGAGGTAGCACCCTGGGCAAAATTTGAAAATCTCATACCCACCCCCCTCTTGTCCATCCCCCCCCCCCGGGACGATGGTTCCCCCCCACCCAGGGGAGGACCGCCGCCAAGTGACGGTTCCCCTCCCCGGGGGGGGGGGGGGGGGCACCACTCACGACCAACCACTTACCAGCACATAATATGTAGAATTCATGGCCGGTCAGTTGCTTGTTGTAGGTCGCTCAAGGATCTGGGATTGACGGTGACATGCATGCACGTTTGGGTGCGGGTTGGGGTGCAGTTTAGGAACTTTTGGGGCCACCAGTTTTGGGGGGATCCACTTTTGCTCCGGGATGTCCCAGGTGAAATACAAAACAGCCTTGAGAGAACATTTACAGAGGTCTGAGGAGTGCAATGGGTCAGAACACAGGAGGTGCACATTAGTTCTGACAACGAGGTTTCACAGTTGCGCAGTTCTGTGCAATATGACACTGACGTGTTTTTTCTAGGAACCAACCAGTGACGGTTCCCGTCCCTGGGGGGGGGGGGGGGGGTGGACAAGAGGGGGGGGATCGGCACGAAAATTTGCCCAGCTTTTCACTGTCTGCTTGTACTCCAAGATGGCACCTTGGGCCCAAAGCCCATCAAACGGTGGCAGGACTACAGCCGTCTCTTGTTGCAGTCTTGTCATGGATAAGGAAGAGCTGCCACTGATCAGTGCAGTCCATTCAAAGAACTCAGAGGAAAATGTACTGGGGGCCAACGCATGGCATGCACACCGTGTGCATATTGTTGGCGGGCACTACAGACAACGGGTTGGGTAAAAAACAGCAGGTGCAGAGGTTGCGAGGGGTCCGTTGGGGACAGCTTCGGTGGGGAGAACTTCGGCACACCAAATGTGTGTGCGACCCATGTTTCTCGCCTGCCTTCATGCGGGGCTCAGACTCCTAATGAGGATTTACGGCATTTTGTATGAGGGACCTTCGTGCACAGCACACGCCAACGGCCCAGCCACCAGCGTGCCAACCTCAAAGTCTGCCAAGGGGAGTCAAGCCAGGAGACCACAAAACCATCATCATGGAATCCCGGCATGCAAACCAGTTAGCTGCATGGCCGTAAAATGCCTTATTGTGTGGTCATGCTGCTAAAAAGGAGGCACATGAAAATGATGGCAGTCTTGAGGTACAAAAAAACCCCAAAGCCAAAAATGCGGGGCTGGGGGGGGGAGGGGAGGATGCAAACCGCCAACCCCCACCCCACCCATCCTAACGGCTTTTGTGCATTACATCTCAGGAATGGAACAATGAACAATGAACACATAGACTCCCCACCAGGCTCGTTCCTTGGGCCTGGTGCTCTTGTCTCGGGCAAAGACCGCCCGGGTAATAGCGTCTAGATTCTAGCTGGTTATACCTCTCCTGTCATGTTGGGTCCTCTCCTGTCATGTTGGGTCCTCAAAAGCCGGTATGGACAGAATTACACCTACGCCAACATATTGCACACATTCACAAGCTTCTTGTCAGCAACAAAGGTAGAGACTCACAACACCACGGGTAGAGCCACCTTAGGTAGGGCTTGCTATCGGGTTTCCTGACTTTCAACAGTTGGGGAATGTTCGAGATTTGCAAAGCATGGCAAAAGTGCCACCTGAGACTTTGGTTGGCTCACATATATGTGTCATTTTGGTATGCCCATCTTGAAACCCTGATGACATGCAACTACCCAACTCCAGCAACTACCCACCACTTCCCTTGTGACCCCCCCCCAAGCGGGTAAACAAATACAGAAATTTGGGCACCAAAAAAAACAAACTTGTCTGGAGCTGAAGTCCCCCCCTCTGTACATGAATTTCATCTGGTGAACAGACAACTGCCAATATTGCACCATCCATCATCCCTCAAGGGCAAGGCCTTCCTGAAGCACTGGCTGCCATAGGCATTGGAACCCTACAATATGCACTGAGCATGCGCAGAGCCCATGCAGTGCTTGTGACTCCTACCCTCCCGCCCCCTTGCGAGAACAACACAAGTCCCAAAATTTGACGGAAACCACAGCCAGTGTTGTTCTGACAAAGCAGGATATTTAGAAAGGGCAAAGTAGGACATGGTTCCAAAAGTTCCGGAAACAACACCTACTGTTGTTCTGACACTGGTGTTGTTCTCACAAAGAGGGGTAGTTGTAGAACTACAACGTTGGCTCTTTCATTGGTTGGATAATGGCGTGGCCAGGGGTGGCATTTGCATCGCGCAAGGAACTGGAAACCTCTGTCAACTGAAGACAGTCCTGCAACGGTGTGATCTCTATTGCAGTCCTGCCATTGCTGCTGGGGTTGGCAGTTGATGAGGGCGATGACGTTGGTTGGACGGATGGATGACCTGAAGATGGCTGACAGCAGTCGGTGACTGACAGCGGTTGCAGGGTAACAGCCAGGGTGGGCACAGGACATTGGTAGGAGGATATTTGACGGTTTTCGGCAAATAATTTACATCAGTGAAGGGCAATTCACCAAGGTTGGAGGCACAACCCCCCTCCTTTGTGCAACGACCAGCTATTTTTTTGCTGTGTGCCGGGACGGGGGGGGGGGGGGCATCGAGGGTTTTTAAGGGTAAAAAGAGTGCTGTTTGCCCAGCAGATGGTTGCCGGTTTTTCATCCAGCGTGTTGCACTGGAGAACTGCCACAGAATACCCTGCCCAATAACAATTGCATTGACAAGCAACAATTACATTGCTCCAGAGAAGCCTGAAATGTGCATGCACATGTACCAAAACGGCTTTGCTCTGAGCTGCACTCTGCCCAGGAGTGAACTGGACAGACACAGGAAATTGCAGTAAGACTGACAGTTCACTTTGGCACACATGCCAAAGTCATCCCATGTACCCACAAAGTAGTCTCAGATGCGCCCAATTTCGTCCTGCATGCCTCAAATTCCATGCTACATTGTACAGATGTTAAACTGCGTTCCATGTCCAACAAATTCCTCCCACACCCGTCGACCCGGGAAAAAAAAGCAATTACAGAAAAAGCACCGTTTGCCCAAAAAAGGTGTGGCCATTGTGCAAGCTGATCGTTGCGCAAAGGGGGGGGGATACAAATATGCAGTCCTGTAACCCTCCGGATAGGGCTCCATAGAGAGGACGCAGTCCAGATAACCAAAGACAATTTCTTGGTAGCACTCTCTGCATCCAATTGGACTGTGCAGGTCTTGCCACTGTGGTGCAATAGACTTGTAAAGAGGAATACTGCACCTGCCAGCATTGGACATGCAGAATGATGTTGAGAGAGAAAACAGCTGCCCTCCCTGTCTGAGCTCTGCAAACGTCTCCACACAATACAGTCCCAATGCATACATGTTGCTTGGACAAAGGGCACCAGTCCACACAGCACGCACAAGCGCAGTTCATGGGTCAACTGGTGGAAAAATTGACCCTTTGGAGGTGGGGATTTTTATAGAACTTCCACTCTCTCTTGGTAACTAGCACTGAAGGCCTGCCAGCGACGGCAGTAAGGGGTCATGCATTCTGTCTGGAAAACACGGACTCTATATAATGTGGGTGTGATCTGCTTTGCCTAGTCAGAAACCCAATTAGCAAGAGCTGCTTTTTCCTCTATTATGGTGGTGTAGGCGACTCTTTGTACAACTACAGGACATTTTTGTTGTCTACTCCTGCCCCCTGCCCCTCAAAGGTCAAGGTTTGCAAGGAGCAACTTTGCGCCCAGCATGCAAGCACAACAGCTATCACACACACACACACACACACACAGACTTCAGGGATGTGCAATCAAAGGTCGTCTATCTGGGAACTGGGAACTGGAGGTACTCCGTTACTGAGACGTACTGCTCTCGCACGAAACCAGGGCCAGGGCCATGAAAAGAGGTGAGTTCCTCCAGGGCACAGGGCATAAGCAATCAAATACTCGGAAGGCGGTCAATCCAGGCCTGCCCGAGCATCCTGTGGCCAACAGGGATGAACAACACTTGGATGGCGCAAAACGTGCTTCACATGTGGTATTTGATCATTGTGATGGTCATGATGGCCAAAAACAGTTGTGCAATTTTCGATTTTTGAGGTATTGAGGCCGAAAACTGCTTTGAAATCATTTTGGCTCTATTTTCAAAAATTCCAAAAGATACGCGATTTGCCACCCCCAAACGGGAGGGGGGATCTCTCCCAGCCCCCCTAAAAAGTGATTTTTCAAAGGCGGGGGGGGGGGGGGGTCTAGGGGGTTCATGACCAACAACTCAGTGGGGGATACTGTTATTAAACAGAACAAAGGTTTTACAATGAGTTAACCCCGCAATTTGGCACCTTGGGATGTGGTACGCAAATGGGCCCAAAAAGAGGGGTATGTGACATTTCCCATACATGGAGACTCACCTGGTTTTGATCTAACAACCTCCGCGGCGTGGTTGCAAAAAAAATCGTGTCAAAAAATGGGGGGGGGGGTAAAACTCTTGACCGTCCAAAGCCCCTAAGCCCCCCCTCCCTACTTTTGAAAAAGGGCATCCGAGGGGGGTCTGGGGCTCAAAATCAAAAAATTCCTTGGGGGACACCTTTGGGTCCCGAAATGACGATTGTAGAAGGGATCACGAATGCCCCAAAAAGGTTGGGGTAGATAGCGCTTGCGCCTGCCGATAGTATGCACGAAGTCGCCCCCCCCCTACCTCCCCCCCCCTACCCCCCCCCCCCTACCTCCAAGGTAGGGGGGGGGGCGACTTCGTGCGATATATGGCCTGCCCTTGATCTCATAGAACTCTTCTAGGTGATTTTTTGTCACCCTGCGAACAACGTCTGCATTGACGAGCTTTATCCGTGTCACACTTGCGTACAAAACCACATGCCGTGGGCGGCAAGCAGCCTGTGAGGCACAGGCCCGTGCAGAACCTTCACCACAACACCCGGAGCGTGGTCCGCATTCATCAGATCCTGGGGTTGTTCAAAGGAATGGCCCTCCGAGATCTTGAGACCTTGCGGTCCAGTAGTTCGGTCAGATTTGTGTGTACAGGTTCGTGTTGAAGTGCACTTCACGGGCCGCACAGCTGGGACTGGGGCCTGTGCTTCCTTGGGTCATAGTAATGGGGACTGCCACACTGATGTGCCAGCATCCCCTCTTAAATTCCACGCCCTGAGGTTCTGCTTTGCTATGAGGTCTCTGCGTGTCCATGCATGTTGATGGAAGAATCCACACGTGGCACTGAAGGATTCAGAGAGTGGAGTGACAAAGTGTGCTTAGAGAGTGTGAGGGCGAAAAGGTGATATTTTTCCTTTACGTCCCAAGCACCGCCAATGTCGCATTGGCCGTGCATATCTCCAACAACTCCCAAGTTGGCATGGTAACAATGCTCCACTTTCTGTTCAAAGACGATACCCAGTGTGTTGCTCGGATATCAGAAGCAGAAAGACTTCTAACAGGAAGAACCCACAAACAGAGACCCATACCCCCTCCAAAACCATGCATCATTCTGATAGATCCGGGAATCCTGGTACCCTCAGGCAATGTCAACTTTGTGGCCAATGGGTGGTGACCACAATGCACAATGGCCAGCAAAGTTGTGTGCAGGTTGCAAGGATGGGGGTGCGACCTACCCCCCCCCCCCCCCTGTTCAGGCTGCGGAAAAATCCCAAATTAATATGGTCCCTACGCCCACTCGAGCTTGGACAAGGCCGTAGCTTGCCCGCAGCACATGGAGATGAGAACTGTTGCGCAAGGATCATGCCCAGGGGCCCTCAAATGAATAGTTAGGGGCCCTCAAATGAATATTTGTGGGCACCATTGGGCAAACAAGAACAATTCAAATATCCCTCAGCTCACAAACGTGACGTTTCAACCCCAACCCCTTGTGTTCTGTGGTTGCAGCAAAATCGGTACCGAATTGAATTACGTCCCAAATGAAAACAGTCCCTGCGCCCGCTGTAGCGTGGACACGACCGTAGCTTGGACAAAGGGGGAGGGGAGGCTGGGGGATTACTGAGGCGAGCTAAGCGAAGGTGCAGGTGGAACCTTTGACCGGGGGTCAGCAGGGTGCTTGTAAGGGCAAAAGAGTGCCATCGGCCGGGTTTGGTGTGGCATGGTTGGTGCGCTCTCATCGGCGGGCAACAGAAATTGCCCAGCCTTCAACCAAATTCGCTGTCATGTTCCTGCGCCGTTGGCACAAAAGCGCCCATCGTTGTGTCATACAAATGTACAATGACGAAGAGGAAAACCACCGCAGATCGGAAAGAGTCAGTAACTTTGTAGGAATAAACCCCCTCCCTCTGCTTTGTTACCGTTAACAAAAAATGAGCTGGTTGGTCGGGGCGTTGAACTGTTCACGAGAACGGGGCTGTTAACAAAGTGTATCGGTTTGACATGTGTCACGGATTTGCTTCTTCATTTCATCGTTCATCTGTGCGCATGGCCAGCTCAACTGATCAAGTGCAGCCACAGCAGCAAGAAATTCGTCAAATGATGGGCCAATTGGAGGCATTCTCTGGGCCCCGGAACACAAAGTGATGTCCCATGACGTGACACGTTGCTCCCAAATGTGTTGCTGCACTGTTAAACGAATTGTGGGTTGGTTCGTTGGGAGGCCAAAATGTTAACAAATTTGGGGTGTCAACTTGGGTGTTAACATAAAGGAGGAGGACGGGGTTTGGTCGAATAATATAACAGCCGTGCCCCTTAACCTGCTCCGATCTGCCATGCCCCCCCCCCCCCAGTTTCTCGAAAGGGGCTCCCATGACACTGGAAATTGTGGTGTTGAGATCATTTACATCAGATATTTGTCATTTTCGTGACAACCAGAATGCCACCCGCAGGCCTACAAAGCGCCCAAGGGAGAGCGCCCGGCGGCTGGGGAGAAACGCTAGGCGACATTGGGCTTCGCCCACGTCGCAGCCCTCTGCCAACCTCCTTGGGATCGGGGGGGGCGACCCCAACACACGGGGGGAGCAGGGGACGTCCCGGGCTGGGCAGGGGGGCACGCGTTCAGAGAGGTCAGGGTGAGCGCCCAAGGAGCGCGTCTAATAGGCAACACTTCGGGCTCAAGCGGGCGGCAATGGATGCGACGACGAGCGATAGTCCAACTTGTGCTCGAGGATCCACATCCCGCAGAAGAACTTCAGGACGGAGGGCTCTGCGCAGACGGGGGGGCGCAGGCAGGCGGGGGCGCGCATTGGGGGGTGGTTCGGGGGGGGGGGGGGGCACTTAACCGTTTCAGAGCAGGGGTCCCTTTTCTAAGCCCCTTGGCTGTGGGCCGGCTGCCGAAACAGCCCCTTTGCCGAACCCGGGACGGCTCTTTGCACCGATGCCCAAAGAGCAACTTTTTTTAACGTTTTTCAAACATTTTTTTGAAAAAAAATTTTATTGCTATGGACAACAATTTTTAGAAAATGTTTAATCCAAAAAAATTGTCCGTCCAAAATTACGCAAACATCTTTTTTCTTGGGTAAAGGGGATGGGGTGCCAGGGCAAAGCTTTGCAGAAGGCACTACAGGGGGTTTGGGGTGAGTGACTCATCTCCGGAGGGTTCTGGATGACTGCTGTTGACTTATGGGAGTCTCTGCCTGCCTGTTCCTGTTTCAATCCTCGACCCCCTGCGTAGCCCACCCTGCAGGCCAAAAAGGCCCCCTACAGGGGGCCACCCGAACCCCTTCAGAGGGCCCCACCCCCGGGATTTTGAGGGCCACTCCCACTAAGCGCCGGAAAAGCAGTTTTCTACCATCCTTAGGGCCTACGTGCCTCACGTCGCAGTTGGACAGGGGGAGGCCATCAACTGTGCAGGCTGCCTGAGCATTGGAATGTGCATACGAGGGTGGGCACGCAGGAGAGCAAATGAACCGGCGGGTGGGTGCACAACCGTAGAGGTGGTTCACGGCACCAGTCACTCCGGGTGCGACGGTACGTGCTGCCAAAACGCATGCGCAGTACTGTGGTCACGAAACTTGGACACAGACAGAACATAGGGGCCAAGGGGGGGGGAGGTGGTCCAGCGCTCTGGGGTCTGGATGAGAGCAGAGGACCAGATGCAGTGCCGATCTTGCGTTCCGTCCCAGATCTTTGAGCCCAAAGGTGAGGACAAGCCTGCCTCCCACATCCTTGTGCAACGAGCGTGGGGCATGCGGCGGGTATTGCTGTGGCACTGCGCTGCTCGTGGGGGCAGGGCAGCAGGGGTGCCACAGCTTGTGGAAAATGCCAACTGTGGAGGAGCGGGTGAATGTCTGGGCACCCGCCGAGGGGGGGGGGGGGGTCACACACCCCCAGGCTGGTGCCCTGCTGTGTCACTCACACCTAAACTCAAGGACTGGGCTGTAGGGAAAAAAAAAGGCGGGGTGGGGGATGGGGGGCAGCACGAGCATGTCCAAGAGGCCTGAGCCGGGGCGGAAAAGGATAGGGGGATGGGGGCAACGGCAGGCATACCCAATATCAGCTCATACGTGTCATTCAAATAGGCGGGGTTCGTGGCCCCGGACGGGTCCCTCTCTTCGTGCCACCCGCCAAACACGAGTATCCGGTTCAAGTAGCGGACGAATGAATGCCCATACCTACATCACAAAGACCATTCAAGCCAGATGCAGGCTGCGGAACAGCCAAACCAGAGGCTGTGGCAGCCCAATCACGGTAGGGTTGCCCGTGGGTCCTCCTGAAGATCCACACTCAGCAGTGTGACCTGCACAAAACTGCGAGCGGGAAAGCACCGCATCCCGCACATCCCCTCCGCATCCCCCCGCAGTTGTTGGGTCCGTGCGGTACTTTCCGGCAATTGGGGACATTTTTCCCAGGACATTATGGACATCTAAATGCACGGTTGTGTGATGATGAGCATCACATCCTTTAGACAACCAGGGATCTCTGTAGATAAAGCTTTTTTGACCCTGAAAGCAAAAGGACGGAAGGAGATGGTACCTTGGAGCATCTCAGTGCCATCACACTACCCCTAGAATTAGAACGGTTCTCGGAGCAGTTCGCGCAACCTTTGGATTCGTCGCGCGAACTGCTCCTGCCCAGGAACAGTTCGCGCAACCTTTAGATCTGTCCCTCCAACTGCTGCTCGCGCGACCTGGGCCTGCACAAGACCAGGTCGCGCGCGCAGTGCCAGGCAGCACGGGCGACCTGGGCCTGTACAGGACCAGGTCGCGCTGGGGAGGAGCAGTTCTGTTGATAAGCCGGAACACCATGAAACTTTTCAGGGGCCGACTCAGACCACAAATGGATTGCGATGGTCCGTCAAGAATGTTGCGGGTGCCATCCCGAAGCTGTCCTCCATCATCTGTACGGCTCGTGGAACAGCCAACACTTCCGATTTTCGACGCTGCGCGGGTCATGAGGAAATACCCTTTTCAAAGCATTTCCAGGGCCAAACAGGAAGTCAAATGGATTCCACAAGCCAAGAACACCCGTACCCCCACCGCACATGATCCCAAGCATCGCCCACCAGGTTTTGACCGTGTTTTGATCCTGAACTGGCCTTTCTCAATGCATCATGGGAGTCTTCTGGGGCCGAGTCGGATCAAAATTCATCATCATGCATCACCCACGCGGCCTTCGAAACGGTGTAGGAGACTGAGCCCCAGTTAAGCCCAGTGTCAGTCAGCATTCGGGGCCTTTTGGTCCCAGGGCCCAGGGCAACTGCATTTTCTACGTACGTTTGCTGCCTTCCTCTAAAACCCATACCTGCAAGTGCCACAAAAACAAAGCGATTGGGGCGTTGGCCTTGGACCCCCGCTCCCCGTCCACTTCACACGGGCTCCAGGCGTCAACGAGAAAACTGAAACTTTGTGTGTTTGCCAGCCGTGATACCCCGTAAAGCGTCTTTCACGAAATTTGGACCGGATCTGATGTGGTACGCCCAAATTGTTTCTGGCTGGGGAAACGACTGTGCTGGTTGCTTTTTGTGCGTGCGCGCATGCGTTCGGGAGTCAAAAACTCCTCAAATATCCTTAGCAATAGCAAAGGCTACTCTTCTGCGCACACCCAGACAGTCGACAAGGCACGTAAGCCACAATCATACCGCGTACATGGGACGTCTCCAAAGATCTCGATTGGGGTCCAGACCAAAGTATCTGCAGGTGACAGCATTGGAGCGGCCATAGGCTTCTCAGAACGATCAGCTGGCGGTAGCCATGACATATACACGCACACGCCCACAAGCAGCATCAGAAAAGGAGGGTAGATGGGACTCAGACCGATGAGGCTAAAGCCAACATCTGTGCAGCATAGGCCACAGCTCAAATTGCAGCCCTCACAGCCGTGCTGTAGCGCCTTCATGATGATTTGGGCCACGTCAGCTAATATTGGATAACCCGCTTGACGCGGTCACCAACAGCAGTTTCGTTTGGGTGCTATTAGGGCTGTGCACAGGTTGCGCAGTCACTTAGGCCTGCTTTCAGCTGCGAATGCCTAGTATGGGTTGATAAAGCCAGGAGCTGCAGGGTCAAAAGCAACCCTGCAGTACAAGACACCTCATATTTGACTGCTCATAATGTGCAAAACACTAAAATTATTTTGCATAACGTTAGTTTCACATACCCCTGGAGCACATTCTATGGCATGAGGCTATGACCACGTGGGCTCGCAGTCCATCAGTCACAGAAAATTTGCAAAAAAATTTTCGAAACAACTGCAATGATTTTCTGCTGTTCCACCAGGGTTTAAGCAGAAAAAATGGCTGCCACGGCCCTCGGCCCCACAATTTCAGTTATGCGAACCATGCAGCGATGAGTGACGCTTTTTGTTTTGTCAATGCTTCCTTGCTGTGGGCAGGACCACTCAATTGCCACTTGGGCAAAAAATCGTGAGGAGGTACAACACATGCTCGTTGAATGGGGCTGGTGTTTGCGCCTTCCACAACTGCCTCAAGCCTGCAGAAGGAGACAGATAAATTGGATTATTGATGCAACTTTGCGTCCTGAATTCTACAATCTTGTAAAGCTGGGAGGTAGCTATCGGCTTTCTCGCTGCTTTCCGAAAATTGAGCAGGCATGGACAGAGGACCGTCGGACAGATGTGCAACATCATGATGCAGCCCATGCTGCAATCATGTCAACACTTACCTCACTGTCCCTTTGAAAAAAACCGAATGGACTGACACGAAAAATTTAGCGAAAATTTGCAGACCGCCCCCCTGTGTGACATTCCGCCCCCCCCCCCCCCGGCTCCATCTCTTGTGATTCTCACATTCCCCATTGTATCCTCATTTCTCTTGGGAAGATTGTCCACCGTGTCGGGGCAGGGTTTGCCCGACCCGCCTGGTGACGAGGCGAGAACGCGGGCGTATGTGCAGTGCTGCGGCCCAAAAGCATTAAGTTACGAAGGCAAAGCGACAATGGCGGCAAACACCACATTGATACCCAGACTCAACTTCCAGCACACGTCTTCGATGAAATCTTTGCCATTCCAGCCTCCGAAAATGATCATCTGGTTTTCAAAGATCTGTGCTCCGTGGCTAGATCTTCCCGACGGGCGTCGCCGCTCACCAATCAACTCGCCACTACTACTGCAGGCACGCCCACCTACAGAGCAGTGTGTAGATTGTCGCTGACCCAACCCGCCCCGGTACAAAGCAAAAACAATCTTTTTGGAAATCTTCCGAACAGACAACTTAACACCCAATCTTCATTGCCATTGAAAAATGCATTCCAAGCAGTACACCAAAAAAAAGAGGCTAAGTCTCCTCAGCCCAAACGAGTGTGGTAGCTGTCGTACCTGCCGCACCCTTTGGTGCACTGCGCTCCGGCACAAACCAATTTTCAGATGAGCAACCCTGCAACGCTCACGCTCCGTGGCTGAGTAACGCCCCACAAGCACAAAATTGCCGTGTTAGAGGCCGCCATGCTGCCAAACCGAGGATGGTTGCAACAAGCGGGGGCACTGTGTGTATCCTGAGGGTCAAGAGAGGGAAGACAGGCCGGGATACGTCAGCAGTAAATTGGTCCACACAACTGATCGACACCGCGAACCAAACAAAAATACGTCGCAACTGAAGACTTACGACAGTCGCCAAAATAATTTCACACGGCCTGTGCCGGCAAATGACTTGATGCCCATGCGGTGCGTGCTGCACACAACGACCTCCCACGACGGTCTCTGAACGGCTCAGACCAACCACAAGCAACCAAACACGACACCAAGCGTCCAAAATCGCCGTTCATGGCTGCCTCGCATTCCCAACGGGCTGTTGACAGTGCACCTGGCGATTGGTGAGCCCCCAGGCCAGTAGATTCAGATGAACGAATCCCCCCCCCACGGCCCACAATTAACTGCCAATGACCTGGCAGTCCGCTTCGTCCTCACCCTTCGATTGGACAGGGGTTGGCGAAGGCTGTGCTTGGCATAAAGGTGCGGCAGGTTGGAACAGAGGCTGCAGAGGCTTGGACGGGAGGGGTGCAATTTGGGGTCAGCATCCCAAAGACACAGAGACAGGGCGTAACGGCGCCCCTGGCACGGAACGCAACCACCAACAGGTCTTCCTGAGCATTTCAAATCAGAAGTCCTGTCAACGCCATGCCACCCCTATACAACCGCCCAAAATCAGTACAACCTGCTCCAAACCATTCCGAACGTTGGCTGCATTGTAAACCTCCACTGCTTTGATTTGGTGCGCTGTCGGTTCTGCCGATGGTTGGCAATACTTCATGCGGCGGTTGAAGTTTCAGCCTTGGACACTTCATGTTGCAGCCGCCATGGTTAAGCCGCGTGCATGTTTGCTCTTTTTTTGAGGAATTCCTCATGCAGCCAGTGTGAAGTCACCTGAACTGTGATGTCTCCCGTAATCCAACCTCCATTCCGATTGCCTCACAAGCGCTAATCGACGCGGACCTCGCACCCGCAAAAGAAAGGCTCGCGGGGGGGCGGAGAGACTCCACCGCTAACGATCTACTGGCCTGAGGGCTCTCCCAGGGGGGGGGGGGGGACTCCGTCTGCGGTATATACCGCATTTTCCGGCATATGTGGCATTTCGCGACACATGCCGGAAAATGCGCTTTGCACCAAACCGGCTATCTGCCAACCCGCAAACCCAAAACGCCAGAAGCACACATACAAGAATAGTCATTTGCCATGATCATCCTTGAAGTATTGTCCTTCAAATTGTATTCCCAAAGATCGTTGAAATATGTGCCCGCAGTGAGTGAGCTCGCATTGTTCACAATTGCTGCACCTACGCAGGCAGAACACGCAATACATTGTTGCTGTCCACATGGTAATCGAGCGTATGCGCCCCACACGCGGGCCATGCCTGTTGGATAAGTCAAGAGGGTCCCAACAGGGTTTGTGCTGTGAAATAATTCACCCAACAACGGCACAGCCGGCAATATCCGGCCCAAATGGGCGCAAGATTCCTCCCCCGAAAAAGCGTGAGTGAACCAGGTTGGTGCACCCCAAATTTGGAACCAAAAACGTGTTTGCGACACCCAAGCGTGGAGGATACATCGGAATTCTGGTTCGATTCGTGCCGCACCACTGAGAGCCCTTCCTGGCAGAGCAGGACGCTTCCTGTGGGCGTCTGAAACGGATGTGGGAAAATCTACATGCCCTGAGGAGAGGGTGAACCCAGAAGTGTCCAGACCGGGTCCACTGCAGGGTGGGTGATTCTTGAGTGGCAGGATTTGCCTTCCACTTTGGAAGCCCAGAAGACCAACATTCCTTCCGCTTGTTCTTGTGCCCTTGTCATTCTTGCCATTCTGACCCACGCAGTACACGGGCTCGACAAATAATGATAAATTATGTAAATACCCTACCGAACACGTGAACGTGCGTCAAAATACTTCACCACCTGTCTGAGGAACCACCTGCAGTGCGATGCAGGGGGCACCTGAGACACATGCAGGTCATCTTATCTATGTGCAGCAGGCAGACCAGATCGCGTCAACACTCAAACATAGCCTCGCGGACCCCGAAAAGCGTTCAGGCCCGGTTGCAATCTCGAACCTTTAATCAGAGGGCACCTGACAGACCAACACGCCAGGGAAAACCCCTGCCGCCTTCGGCATGGCCCATTTCCAAAGCAGGAACTTCGGAAACTTGAAAGCCCAAACGTCTTCGGGGGAGGTGTGAGGAGGGCAACTTCGGCCGCGCTTCAACCAATCTTAGCATCTACTATCATCCAAACCGGCATCCCCACTGACATAAATTCACCCACCCAAATCCAGTCTTGTGCGCAAACCGAAAGAAATTTGGCGAAGCAAAGGAAAATAGCCCCCGCAGAACAACGTTGGCCCTGGCCCTTGGATGTAGGATCAAATCATCCTGTGTGCTGAAAGTGCCAATGCGGGAAATGCATGCCACATGCAAAGCACATACCCCCAAACACGTAAAATTTATCATTTGAGACGGTCATCGATGAATAGTACCTGCCGAAAGCGATGGGAGAGCATTTGTGCGGTTACCCCGGACTGCCCAAATTCAGCGATCAAGAGCTTGCTAACAACAAAGGGTGTCAATTAGTGCAAGGTATCCCTCGAACTCTCGCGCAAAAATGTTGCGAACCAGAGTAGGAGGTGGTAGAGGATCACTTTCTGCATGCGACAAACACAAGAATCGTGATCACCAATTGAACCAATCGCTAAACCAGCATCGGTTCACCCCAAACTCGTTGTCTGTTACCAAACCGGATGGATACACGTGCGTGACGTGGGGACATATCCCCGTTCCCAGTCGCAACGTGGCATTCGGAATTGTTTACCATAAGCTACTCAGCCATTAGGCTGCATACGTTGCTTTGCTTTGCACCCAGAAGCAACAGTCTTCTAAGAATGCCATCTCGACCACCACTTTGCATAACATCTCTCAACAGCATGACGATGAGTGCCGCAAACAAATGCTAACTGCGTGAGCGTGATGGGCTCAGAGCAAAGGGCCATAATCGGAGAACTGATCTATGAGCACAGAAAAAGCTTCGGACATGTTGGCGTGAACGAGAATTCGGGGCACGCGAGAGCACACCGAGGCTCGGCCAGTGAGCCTACCAAATCCCAGTGATGGGTAACGGCTTCGTTATCTTCGTCCATTGCGTCGCACTCAACATGGGGACTTGCGCCTGAAATTGCATGGTCACTATGTACCTCTGCGTCGCATATGCGCATTCCATACGAGATGTGGGCATTTAAAGCAAAGCAGCGAAGAAATCCCCACGAAACAACCTGAACGAATCGTGAAGTGGGCTGTCTCCCTTCTCCAAATCTGCTGGCGTGCGGTCACACCAGGCGGAACGAAGAAATGCTCCACACTAGCCTCTTCATGTGTACAAACCGTAGATCCCGCTTGCCGTGGCTCATCTTAGCTGTTCCAACGCCCAACAGCGGGACACATGTTACCTTTGTAAACTTTCTGGAATTGACTGATACACCCGAATAGTACACCTTTTTATGTCCGGTGGCAAACACGCTGTGCGATGTGTTGTGTGAAGGATATCTGTGCTGACGAAACACACTGCAGAACACTGAGCCACAACACACCACAACATGGCACGGTGCGGCACAATGATCCCACCATACTTGGCGCTAACACCTCCACGGCAATTGTCGGCAAGTGTCACAAAAATTTCCGGCACGTGTAGGCAAGTGTCGAGCAATTTGACAGATGCGGGCGCATGCAGACACACACACACGCACACACACACACACACACACACACACACACACAGTGCAGCAATGTAAGCAGAAAAAGCCGATTCTTAACAGAGCATGAATCTTAGACAGTAAGAGGAAAATGTGCTCTCATGAATGCTCAAAAGGTAGTGGTGTCTTTTGCACATCAGTGAATGAAAGTGTGTATCACTAATACAGGTGCACGGTGCAATTAACATGGGAAGCAACTTCAGGGTCGGAAGTGGTTGGGGGTGTGGTGTACACGGATATCCGATAATTTACAATGGACGAATACTGCTCCGGACTCACTACAACGTCATCCAAGTTTTCCCTCTCCATTAGGGAGCACCTTGGTGTGACGTCTCACTGACATCGCCAACTTCTGTGAGGGGCAAATCGTTGCACCAAGGGTCCATTCGGGGGTATACCATCACGGGGCACCAATCACAAAAACGGCATAAAGTGGTCCCACATACGTCCCCGGATGGTAACATCATCAACAAAACCAGAAACAAATGAGTGTACAACCGAACAAGGAGGAAGGGCCATGCTGAATCTGTGAGGGAACGAAGACATGGTAGGGCATGTAGTGAGTTAGGAACAAAGACCAACAAAGAGCAACATTGCAACAAAATTGCTATGGCAATTAGCAAACAATGCGGATGTGCCTTATGCCGCACCCCTGCACACGAGTCGATACCACTCACATGTAAGGAGGAAGTACATGCACTTATCCACCCACGAAACACACTCATGAAAAATGCACACATAATGTAAGATGAATGGTGCCGCAACGGACTTGCTGCAATCTAAATTCACCCAGCTCTTCCCTCTCCATCGACATCGCTAAATTCTGTGTGGGGCAAGTTAAGGGCATCGACAAATGCGCGAAGCTGCATCATCATTCCCTCTTTGCAATGCAAAGGCACATGGGCATACTGCAATCGAGCTTGTACACTTTGTTGTGGTAATTGTATCCGCTCGTTTTCCCCCCGTACATGTATATGCAATCTTTGTAAACGATCATCTTATGTCCGACTGAGGCATCCGGTTCTGATTGAAACGGGAAACGAATTGCAACAACGACGAATTGTCAACCCAATGTGTTACTTAGTCTCGACACCACATTCGGACCTGCAGACCACTAGGGCAAGTGGCTACGATGGACGCCAGATGAAACAAGGATCGAGAACAACAAGCGGAGCCAGAGGAGAACATTTATTGAGGTAGCGTGCTGAAATACGCGCTGATGGCAAATTGAGCACATACCATTGGACGAGGCGACAGCACTCCACACGCATGTATCTGCGGCATAAACAATGGACGGCGGTGGCTACCACATCACACTTCCCACGGTGAACATATCAAGAATGCATGGGTTCAACTTCGAAGCACTAAGTGGAAAGACGTCTAGTATTCTGTTCTTTTCGGTTGCACGCCCTTGCATCGAACATTACTCATGCTTGGCACCTCACACGAGTGCAACATACCCAAGTCCAACTGCTGTAGCTCTTGCACATATTTACCTCCTTGTTTGCCACCCCATATGTACATCTTGTTGCCTACCCGGGCGCAAGAGTGACCAGCTCGACCTCGAGGTAGACCCTTGCATTCAAGTTGCTTCCATTGTCTCGTCACTAGAAAAGGTTGGTAGCATGGTGCGTTCAACAACCCGATCCAATCATACTCCTTCAATGTGGACCTTTGCAACACGAAATTCCTACCTTGTACTACGACATTCCTCTTTACCTCCAAGCCCTCCAAGTCACACATACCAAAGTCGTAAACCCATGTTTCTTCGGGGCATTGTTGTTTGTCCCAACCTGCACACACAATTGTCATCGGGCCAAGGGGAGCAAGCGTGCAAACACCAACACTGGTCACATGTACATGAGCTGCAGAGTATAAGTGTACATCACTACATCTTCGCCTACTTCCCTCTGCACCCGTCGCTTTCGTTTGGTATTACCCTTGGCGCAGGTAACTTATGTGGGACGTATTTTTTCAACGTGTAACGCAAAGACGCATAAGTTCAAAGCACCCTACACCCCTCGTTCCCAAATCACTCTATTTAACTTGTCCATAGTTTTGGAACAGGGGTAACCCGTCTTTTTGTCGAAAAATACGTTTTTTGCGGATGTAACATAAGATCCCATGAGGTTGACATAAGAATGATACTTAGGCCATATCATTTTGAGATAAAACTCTAACTTGTGGACGGGAAATTGTGGCCAGAACCAGAGGTCATATAGAGGTGCGTTTGTTTTCATTAAGCCTGGTTGGCATTCCAACTGTAATGGCTGCTTAGCCATGGTGCTTGAGATATAGGGCGAGGAAAAGACTCGGGCCGGCTCGTGCTTTGCACTTCGTTGCGGCCCTCACCTTTTCCTCTTTGGCTTTGTTGTATGCGCACACATCCAGTGTTCTGCCTCAAGAAGTACTCCGTACTACGAAGAAAAATCAAGCTACTAACCCGTTTGTAACATAAAGGGAGAGGAGGATTGCATGTCCATATCCCCTTTATTAGCAAAGCTATCCCTAGAAATCAGTCTACGAACCAACAAAAGCACGGGGAGCAACAAGGCCTATCAAGGGCAAATGGGAAAACTGAAGGCACATGCTTTTCGCCTCACGTTGCTCAGTATTCGTAGGCATATGCTCACAATGCATGGTCAAGGACACGGAGAAAAGGTGTGTTAACACGGGCAGCCAACACGGAAGTAAAAAATACCCCACCCCCTACTGTGTTGTGTTAACACAGCCCCGACGCGGACGTGAAAAATACCCCCCCCCTTGCCTACACCTGCCAACACCACAAGACGGGAATGTTGTGTTGTGTTGTGTTGTGTTGTGTTGTGTTGTGATGTGTTGTGTTGTCTTGTGTTGTATTGTGCTGTGTCGTGTTGTGTCGTGTTGTGTTGTGTTGTGTTGTGTTGTGGTGTGGTGTGTTATGGTGTGTTATGGTGTATTGTGTTGTTTTGTGTTGTGTTGTGGATCAAAGCAATGGAGGCATGCAATGGTAGTGCAACAAATCGTGCACCATTTCCACACTTGTGCCACAATGTATCCAATGACGGTGGGTTCACTGTTTGTGTAGCATTAGAGTCTGTCTACACATTGTCCACCGAGTACTCCATCACCAGCAACACAAACAACACAACACAACACAACACAACACAACACAAAAGGAAAACAACACCACACCACACAACATAATGCAAAAGGAAAGCAACACAAACAACCAAACACAACACAACACAAAACAACATACAACACAACACAACACAACACAACGCAACACAACAACGCAACACAAATTCTATAGGCATTGTTAACACAAGCCCAACACGGGAGGTGAAAAATACCCCCCCACCCCGTACCGTGTTGTGTTAACAAATACCCCCCCCTTCCTGTTCTCCCACGTATTCAAGGACACGTATTCGTTGACAGGAATGAAGGGGTTTGTGCGAGAAGACTACTGAACATCACCTTAGCCTAGATTCCTGATGAGGATAAGGCAAGGCAGACTATCAAGGATGAACACACCACCCCACATGATCAGTCGATCTTCGTGAACCAGAGATGCATGGTTGCGTCGACGATGCAACTCCAGTGGTGCCTATGCACAAATGGGCGTGAAAGGCGAGTAACAGATCGGAAGCTGCTGCATGAGTCGAACAGTCAGTAACATACCTCGTGCACTGTTTTCTTGCACCTCAAGCGTTCCATACCTTCTACCCTACGGTATGGACAAGTCGTTGAAAACCAAACTACCGGTAGGCCTACCTCTTTGCCGGGGCGCTGAAAGACGGAAACTCCCGGGAAAGGCGATCGTCCGGAAAATCCGCCGGAGGGTGGTTTTGCTCAAAGAGCCTCAATGCAGCGAACCTTGGCTCTTTTTGGAAGGTTGTCGTGCAGGCAATTTGACTAACTCATTCATAAATCTGAATGGAACCGTGTGCTTTGTAAAAAATGTTCTGCAGATCTAATTGGAAGCTCGTTCCTAACTACCTCTATGGAACGGGGAAGTTCAACAACAAAGGTTACTTTTTGCCAGGTGCATCAACCTTCCCGCTCTTGTTGAGGGCTTGTGGTTTCGCTTCATGATACGCGCCTTCAACGCCTGTGGTTGTGCGGTGAACACGCATTTTTGCATGTTTGCATGATCCCCGATCGTAATTGTCGGATCATCTTGTCCGAAGTTCGTTGACATTTGTGTTTGGTTGGGATCGCGTGGCAAGACAGTGGACAATTTGGTCATTTGGGAATAGTTAGCGCTTCTTATCTCCGGAGAGGGAGGAAATAGATGATTTCAACCATCACAGTTGCTCGCGGGTTCGGTGATGTGATACTGAATGAATTATCGGCAAGGTACTTGTAAACATGGGATTTCCATGTCACATAGCCTACAGCCGTTACCCGTCAAGTTGGCAGTGGGTGCACCGTCGAGTGAATGAGCAAGCGGCTTGTGGCCAACGCTCATGTTTAGTCACATTCGGGTTGTCCAGACACCACCCTTATGTTGCACGACCCCTCCATGCAACACAACTCGGTGACTTCTCCGACGGCATCATGTTGAGCCGTGTGTCTCCTTTCTTCCGCTTAAGACATGTACAAAAAGAAGATTTCGGCACACCGTGGTAATGAATTTGTGGACATTGAAGTAACGCCGTACCATATAGGTTTGCCCCATGTGACCTAAAGATGTTAGTAGCCGAGGGCATGTGCGGCCATGGGGAGATTGGTCACGAGCCTTCAAGCCCTTTCGTGTGAAGTAGTCCCCCGAAATGTCCCCCGAACATTCTCGGATTGGCCGGGAGTCGGTGACAACCTCCGCTATTTGGCTCTCCCCCGACATCGGTGCCATTTTTACCGTCTCACGAAAGGTGTAGATTGGAAACGGGAATCACGTCACATTATGAGCAATAACACAAACTACAACATGCTACCAACATGCTCGGCGGTGCAAACTATGGCCATCCTTGCAGTTTTTTGACGTGTGTGCGCTGCCTTTGTAACACACCATGATTGCATCTCTTAGCACCAAAGAGCCTGACATCCTTAGAAGAAAGCGAGGTGAGGGAAACATGGTACGTACCTACTTCAACGAATCCGTCGTCGCTTTTCGTTGTTGTCAATATCCACCTGCAAGGTTTTTGAACAAGGTACTATTGGAATGGTAAGGATGAAAGACGATTGAAGTCATATCCGTCCCGTGGACTGTGATGCGAAAGCCTGGCCTCTTTACCTACAAACATGCTATTTCCGTGAAAACGTGCCACACGCACTTGTTTTCACCGAAACTCATGCCGCACCCTAGACCCACCTCGAATGACCCACGACCACTCAAGCCTCGCACGTTGCCAACATTGTCACATCCTACGTGATTCTTTCATATTTTTTGATCGTAACATTGCGTGCATTGCAACCGGTCAGCCGATGCTTTTTCGTCACAATTTTGTCGCCTATGATATTGTCTGGGTGAATGTCCTATCCGCCGTTGTCAAGCTAAAGTCCCCAGAAAATGAAGCGTTAACCGGATTGTTTTGGTGCAAAGCGATCCGGTTTTGCATGGTGAAGATCCATTAGTTGTGCAACCAAAACACATAACGAGGCTTGTTGACTTGACTTGTTAAACAGGCTTTAAAAAGGCTTGTTAAACACCACGACATACAATTAAATGCATGTTGTTGAGGTGCATGGATGTATATACCTTGGTGTGCACCAAGAAGAGTAAGCTTTTGCAAATTTAGTTGAAGGAGAAGGAACAATTGGTTGCATCCATCAATTGGGACGCGATAGATGTGACCCGTCCCCTCGTGGCGAGAGGTTCCTTCCCGTTCTTGGGCGTTCCTCCGATGGCCGAAAAAAGTAGCTTGCAACGTTTGTGTGCTCGCAATTGCAGCCATGTGTCTGTGCTTGTGCATTGGTACTCTTTGGGTCAGAATGCAAACCCTACTTTTGCACGAACGGGAGTATGCAACGAGCAAAGGATATCTTTTTTGTACATTGTTGTATTGCCTCACCAAATTTCGAATCCTTTTGAACCCCGCGTGTTTGTATTAATATGCGAGATATTAACGAGGTGCCGTGGGTTATGGGGCCCACTCCAACCTCAAACTGCATCTCCCTTCACGGGGTGGCCCCATTCCACATCAAAGGGCAAACTCCCAAGGAGTGATCTAAGCGCGGGAAAAGAAAAAGGGTGTGCAACGAGCGCGAGCAAGGACCTTAATGTAACGTCGGGCAATTCCACGGGTCATTGCGGTTTGAAGGGAGGGAGCCATGGCCAAATTGAGCTCCAAAACGATCAAGGCACCGTGTGATGCATTTGTGCTCCTGTGTGCTAAGAGTTCCCGGCGGGTCGTGCAGACCTTTGCCTTTGTGCCCTTGCCGCGTGTTCCACTAAGACATTTTACATCACAAGTAGCCAAATCGCGGTCGGTCGGATGCTTTTTGGAGGAGGTTTTCATGGTGTATTTAAGCCATAAGCTCTTCTGTTAAAGTCAAGTCAGGTATCAAAGAGTCTCGTGTGCCCTCTAGATTGTTGCCTTCACCACCGAAGTCCACCTATTTGCATTCGTTGTAGGACGACCAATCATCGACTTCGTTCAAACCACGAAGGTGGTCTCCTTTCTCCCTTCGATGGTTTTCGATTGCTTGTTTCTCGTTCTTTTTTTTGTTGGCATCTCCTTCTGCCGGCAATATTCAAGACGAGGGGTGGGCCACGGCCTCGATACGTGTGGTGATCCCTAATACGGTGAGTTTTGATAATGGGGGCCACAAAGTGGTTAGGTGTGCGGCCAAAAACTAGGATTGTAAAATTACGTTCATTTATGGATTATAAATTACGGGCCGTAACTTACGCCCTGACTTACGCCGTATCTAACGAAAATTACGTAATTTATGGCCGCGGCCAAGCTTTCGGGCGAACATTATGTAATTTTGTGGACAATCGTATTTTTTTCGTTGTGGTGGAGGCGGAAAGGGGGGGTTGTCGGCAATTTGTGTGGAGCCCCCATGGGCAAGCCACAACCTTCCACCTTCCCAATGTTGCGAGAGAAGAGACAAATCGCAATCACAATTTGTATGCCTAGTCCCCATGGAGAAGATGGCGGAAAATGTCGGTCGAGGCGTAACTTGCGGTCCGTAATTTATGATCGCCGTAACCTACGTAAGTTACGGCCGTAACTTACGTCGTAACTTACGTTCGCAACTGACGTTACAATCCTACCAACAACGGCTCTCGTTTGCGCTTGCCAACCACGACCTCATTGCCATCCGTTCAATTATGTGCGAGGCCGTTCAAGAGCACTCGCAACAACATTGCAAGCGCACTTGCACAAGGGCATCTTTGTGTGAAACGACGACCCCTTCACTTCATTACAACCAAGCGCATTAGAGGCCGCATGAGCACCGTAAAGGGTGGCACATGAAAGGCGTAGAGGGTTCTCAATTGGGAAGGCAATGTGTCAGTTCTATTTTGCGGAGTGCACGTCTACACTCGTTTTGTTGGTTTGCATCGCCGGGTCCGCACCAACTGCGTAATTTTTGTGTTGATGGGACGTTTGCTTCGATTCATGGTTTCCTTCCCTCCACGAGTAGCCATTCCCCTCTCTCGTTCTTAGATTGCTTTGTGTCCTCCAAAGTTGTGGAAGAAACCATCGAAGAAAGGCAAAGGAACAAGGAAAAACCGACTCAAGCCGCCAAGACCACCCACAGGATCCCAGTAAAGGCCGCTTGCCAACGAATGGGCTTTCGTGTTTTTGAAACTTTTTCATCGTGCACCCATGCCTTGGGGCTGGACACTATGGCGGGTGAAAGTTAGGATTTTTTCACGGTGTCAATTGTGTGTTGTCCCGTTGCCATCCTTCCACGGGGTGTGGTCGATTCTTCGTGGGAGGGGACGATTTCATTGCTAAGGTGTGCGCTCGCATGTGTATTTTTATGTGCGCGTGTGTGCATGTGTGCGGGCGCATGCATCTCTACTTAGGGACATTGTGAATCGGGGTCTTCTTGTCGCTATTGGAACCCGCTTGGGACGGGTAGAGCCCTAAACCTAAACCGTAATCAAGACTGAGTGGCCGGTGGGGGAGGGAAGGTTGCACACTGTACACCACGCACGTTGTACATTGCGAAAGGTACACTTTTGCACGGTGCCGCTTTGCTAACTTTGCACAATTTGCACCCTGCACACCGCACACAATGTACCCAGCACCATTGCACGGTGCACTTTGAGCACCGTACACTCTGCACACTGCACACCAGGCACACATTGCAGCCCAGCGGCCACCAGGGGGTTTCTAGGTTGGCGTCCCCATCAGTATTTCCCACCTGCAGAGACGGGGCATAGGAATGGGGTTTGTGTAGAACCTATTCTGTGGCGTAGTAGCAAAAGGCTGCAGGGGCTCAGGAGGCGAGGGCCAGGGTTTGCACTTGGCTTATTGGTCACATGCCCTGGGGGCTGAGGGGTGGGAGAGGACCCCTCAGCACGGCTTGTGGCCTCCCAAGCACGGGATTTCAGGGGGCTGCAGGGGGGGGGGGGGCCTGGATCTTTGACTGAGGGTATATCTGTGTCTGTGTTTGTGACTGGGTCTGTGTGTGTGGTTGTATGGTTCATTTCAAAACCGGCAGCAGTCCTCATGTTTCGTGTTCTGCTTTCTCCATTCTTTGGACACCGAGTGCCATTTCAGACAGGCAGGGGCTGCGCACCCAAACGTGGTGTGGTGGCACTCATCATACTGTTTATGTCATGGGGCCCTGCATGTGTCTCCTTCACCGTTGCCTCTTTCGTGACATGTCCGCGAAATGTTAAGGGTCTGGTTTCAGGAAAAGGTGAAATGCCGTCACAGGGATGCGTGGACGTCGTGTGCTTGTGCTGGGGGGGGGTATTTTGGCAGCTGCGCTCTGTGGGGCTGAGCACCAGTCCACCATTCGTTCCTGTGTTTCTGCAAACGTTGGTAGTTTTTTTTTCGAGAACATGGTGCATGTTGCGTGGTATGGATGGCTTGTTTCCTGGTGTTGACCAAATTGCAATTGACACATGTAGTGTCGATTGTGTCATATGTTGTGTCTTGGTGCTAGCCTTAACCTTTACCTGAGGAACTCACAAACAAATGATTGACCTAGGGAGCATCACAGTGCTGCAAACCACCTTTTTGAGCCACAGTTCGTTGATTTTCGCAATTCCGGCATGCTGGCCCACTAGATGCACATGTATCAAGGAACAATGTCACAGTGATGTGTGTGTTTGAAGATGACTAACCTGAGGTACCGATCGCAATCAGGATCCAACATGCAATAGTGACTTTGCATTGAGGCAGCGACCAGCCACTCGCCTGGTCAACTTTCCAACGCCCCACTTGTCAGCAGAATAAAATGTTTGCATTGTCAAGCAGTCAGCGATCCACCAGATGGGTTCCACAGGATATATGGAAAATGGTGCCCATGAAAACTCTGAGATTGCACCATATCTCAGTGACAGTCGGTTCATGCCCATGCAGTGCAAAAAGGCATTTCCACTTCCTTATTGCATGCAAAATATCATTCCTTAGTGGGGTTGGGGGTGCATGATTTTGAAATCTGCATGAAACGGGCTTTTGAATGCAGGCATTTAATGCAGCAAGGGGCTCCATGGTCCATGCCTCAAAATCAAAAATCCATTTGGGGGTCGTTTTGTCAAGCAAAATGATGATTTTACAAGGGGTTAGACATCCAATATCATGCCTTGGGGTATGCTACGCGAATGACCCCCAAAAGGGGGGGTGTACGGTGTCCGCACCTGCGCTTGATCTAACAACCTCTCTTCCGGGTGATTTAGGATGGGACATGCCATACAATGCTTCGAGACATGCTCTGGTGTGGAGCATTCCGTGCTTTGCATGCATGCGATATGTCATGTTGATGCTACATAGCTCCGCATGGGTTTATGCGCACTTTTGGGTGGGTGCCCCCCCCCCCCCCCCGTGCCTTGGCCAGCAGCAAGGACCGTTGCCCTCCTCTACATGGACCCGACACAAAGCAGTGAAACAGCAAAAGTCCGGGGGCTCCGTTGGCACAACAAGGGAAAGGCAAGGGAAGTAGGAGGGAAAGATAGGCAAGGATGAAGAGGAAGGACGCAGGTTGGTGAGAGGCCAATGGGCACCACCGCCTATGGAGGGAAAAGGTTCAAGGGAAGGGCAACGAATGGCGATCAGCCAATAGGCGCCGCCAGCTGTAGACGAGAACAACACACCATGGCAATGTGCCAACCCCCCCCCCCCTCCCCCACCTTTTGGGGCTAGGACAATTCCGAGTCCCTGGGTTTTCCTACCAAACCATCCAAAACGAAGAGGCATTTGCAATTCTGAATTCCGTAAGAGTCTGTTGAGCTCTGTTGAGCAAGGCTTGTTGACGCGATGTGAGGTAACAACAAGGATGTGCTTAGCGTTCGGCCTCTGGGACCGGGATTGGTCGGTGGATGGCTGGGTGGGTGTTTTGGTAATTCTGGGTGGGTGGGTGACCAACCCCACCCCTCCCCCCCTCCCATCCCCTTTCTAGCTGGCAAGCGGTGGGAAGCTCTTTTCGGCCATGCCAGAAATGCATGGTTTCATTATCCGGCACTGATTGCTGATGTGTGGTAGAGACCGATTGTGATAGTCTGACTAACTGTCAAACATGATGTTCTGTTTTGTGTTCCAGACACAGTGTGTGTCTGTGGTTTCAAAGCCTGATTCGAAAATATTTAACGAGAAAAAAGCTTTTGAATTCACCTCTAATGGAAGGGTTGTCTGACTTGTTCACCACACTCCTTACAAAATTCTCATTAACTTGTGTGGTTGAGTTTAAGCCGGCGGGGATATCCTTCAAATCAAGCTGCAATCGGATGACCAAGAGCATCATTGTTGCTCCAAGGGGCCCTGGGGGGTATCGGAGGTCGCCAAAAATGGCTGTCATTCTCCCACCCCCCCCCCCCACCTTACCCCCCCCCCCAAATTCCCTGCTTTTCGGGGGGGGGGGGGTGGACGGCAAAAACTCATTCGGGGATAGTTTTATTGGACAAAATCATGATGCTACAAGCCGTCAAACAAATTATTCAAACCTGGGGGTAGGGTACGCGAATGGGCCCAAAAAGAGGCATATGTGGCGTTTTTCTGTAGATTCTGACCTGCATAGTTTTCATCTGACAACCACTCTGAGGTGTTTTAAATATCGGCCAACCATGTTTTGCCCACCATGGTGCAAAAAAGCCCAAAACGGCTCTTTCAGGCCTAGTGGGCACCACTAGGAGGGCACAAGTGGTAGTACATTGCTTGCCATGGCTACAAATGTACATATGCATTGTCGGCAAATGATCGCCCTCCCTGTAGCATGCTACAGGGACGGCAGACACAAGGATTCCATATTGGCGCCCGGTGCCCTGCTCATAACCATCAGTCGCTGGCGGTTGACTGCCACTCGCCAGGTCCTGAAATTTCTGGTTCTAGAAAAATAACAGGGCAACCTTTCTGCCTTATTGGAACCCCTGTGTACAGGAAGCTATACCTTAGACAACTCTGTGTCTCAGACAAGGGGGCATTGTAGAGAAGGCAGTGTTGTAGACAAAGCTGTGCTGTAGACAAGGACAGGCCACAGACAAAGAGCGGGCACAACAAAAAACTATGAAAGGCTTCTAGTGTGAACACCTGTAAATAACAACGTGCTGCATTCTTCCCTTGTTCATGGGTAATTAGGTGCGGGAATTTTTCCTTTTCTGCTAAGGTATTGAGACTGGACGGTGGCATGGGACAGTGCACGAAACGGTATGGGACCATTTGGCGCCTGACTCCTCCTGAGACTACTGGGAACTATTTCAGGGGATATTTTCTGCAAACCATTGCACCAACAGAATCAGAGAAGTATGGGAACGTAAGTACTGGTAACTTCTGGACAAGGCCCAGAGGTGATACTGCAAAGGGTTGAGGCAAAGAAGCCTGGAAAGCAAGGGGCCTGTGGATATTATGGCACTGATATGCCTGGGGGTGTAAAGGCACTGCTATGTCATGTTCGGACACAACCACAGAAAAGTCTGTTGCTCATGATGGTGGCACAGGGGGATCAATTCGCTTGTTGATACAGGTGGACTGGCACGCCCATGGGTATAAAGGTCCTGGAATGTCCGTGAATAGAGATGCTGCTGAGCCTGACTGACTCAACGGACCACGGGACCAAAATATAACAGTAGAAACCTGGAGATTCCATGGTGGAACAAAGAATTTGCGGATTAGAAGGAAAACAGCAGGACAATGAATGGAGCAATCTAAGAGAATGTGCAGGTTCTCTAGAGAACATAACATTTCAAGTTGCCTTTCGGCGAACAACTGTTGAACAATTGAAGCGAACAGAAACGTAAGAAACAGCTAGGACTTGAATAATTCACGTTCAAGGAATTCAAGTATACAGAAATGCACATGTTCCTTGCCCCTCAGCAAACCTGATCCAAGCATACCCGAGACCAGGATAAACATATCACACCAGTATAATCAGAAGCCCGACAGGGAACCTGTTTTGTCATCACTAATATTCTGAAGCAGTACTGCTTAGGGAGTGGTGGAGGACAGGAAGATTTTATTGCCTTAATAATGCCCCAAAAATGCAGTGACGGATGGAGACACCGTGCACTATGGGCCCACATGATAGCAGTGTTACATCTCGCATGCAATCCCAGGGTCTGCCTTTAACGGAACGTTTCAAGGCCAGCCTGGCAGGCAGGAAATACAACATGTTCGGCTTTCAATGAGCGCCTTGGGATCCAACCGAGGTATTGCAGAACGCAGCAAAATGGAAACAATCAACACACACTGTAGTCTGAGGGCTAGCATGTTTGATGTTTCAAGCCAGGCGAATGCTTCCCAAGATGCATCAAGAGCGGCAACCTTCAATGCGGAGAGCATCTGCAGGTCGGCCCGTGATATCCAAACGAAATCAAGCCTCGTTGAAAACGAGCATATGTAAAGCAAGACAGGCACAGCGGGGGAGACAGGATTGTTACTGCTGCAAGCAAGATGAAAGGACGTGCAGAGGAAAGTGGTAATCAGAATGAGCAATTCAAACTCGACTGCTCACTGCTGTATCACCTCCTGAATCTCTCCCTATGAGGCAGCAAAGAGCTGTAAGACTGATGGCAATGGGCCACTAGCACCCAAATCAAGCCACAAAGTGCCACTAAGGTGCCAAGTGGTGTAAGAAGGGCCACCAGCAGCTACATAAAGCCAAAGAATCCCCACACTGAGCTGTATATAGCCCAGGCCTCCTAAGTCACCAAGATTTTGGTGTATTCCGGTGACCAGTGGTTTGGCAGTTTTTCACACTTGGTGACCTTGGTGACCTACATTTAACAATAGCAGAAAGGAAACAACTAGGGGCATGCAGAAGTTGTTGCGGTGCAAGGGGTGACAATGGGCTCACAGTGAAGGTTGATGAAACTAGTGATCCCCCCCTCCTTGCCCACCCCACGATTCGTAGGTATGGTAAATATTAGTTCGGTTTCTCTGCAGTTGATTACCCTACACTCCCGCTCTCCCCACCCCCTGCGCCAATCTGTGCTACACCCCCCACAACCATAATTGGCTGTAGGACCACGGGTGCACAAGAGAAAGCAAGGAAAAAATTAGATTAGCCTGTAGATTGCCACCATTTTTCTGTACACACCGCTCCAAACAAGAGCGGCTGCCCCACCGGATCCAAGAGCCTCCTTGGTCAGGACTGGTGGGATATTGCACGATCAACTAGAGCATACCATAGCCCGTTAACTAGGCATTGGCCAACACCGTGCTACTCCTTGTGGGCAAAGTGGCTACATTACCCCTGCTGTCTCTAGGTCCCCAACCCTGAGTGCAGGGGCAAAAATCAGAAATGGCGACTTGGCCCACATGTGGGCAAGGTGGCTACATCACCCCTGCCGTCTTGGGGGTCCCCAACGCTCAGCACGGGGATAACAATCACAAATGGCTACCTGGGCCACATGTGGGCAAAGTGGCTACATCACCCTTGCCGTTTCGGGGGTCCCCGATGTTGAGCACAGGGATAAAAAATCAGAAATGGCTACCTGGCCCACATGTGGGCAAAGTGGCTTCATCACCCTGAGACCCATACATTGTCCTAGAGGTGCATTGCTAGGAGAATCCAGTATGCCTGAGTATAGAGCAGACCCTCAATTCCATAGTCTAACACGTCCACATGGATGGTGAACTTGCGAGAGCCAGAGGGGATGTGGAGGGAGCTGGTATGTTTGGAGGGGTGAGGTGGATGTGGAGGTGGAGGGAGCAAAGACTCTTTAATTCTTGAAACACTACCTCATTTCTGGCGTCCTCGAGATAAAGTTTCTCTGACGGGGTACTTTGCACTTCATCTTGCCCTCCACTCGCTCATCTTTGCCGTGGAGGGCATTGATAAGCGGTGTGGTAAGGGAGGCATAGTGGTGTATGTAAATGGACTACCAAGTATGTACGGGACCTTCCAAAGGATTGTATTCCCGTTGGGACTGAAAGTTGGGGCCAGAGAATGGTACATTCCTGTCCTATGTGGCTAGCTTTCCCGCGGCAGTTAGACTCTACATTGATGATATCCTAGTGGGAAGGCGCCCTACAAGCCGGTGGACAAGAATGCTCTTGGGCTCCCACGCCCTACGGGAGCATTTGAGCTCGTCCGGCAGCTGTTTGAGGCATGGGAGAACGCCCATGTGCAAGTGAAGCCCTCCAAGTGCCATTTATTCTGCACTTGGCTCAAATATTGCAAGCACATCCTCCACAAAGGCTGTGGGAGCCATGCCCCTAACAAAGTGGCAACAGTCCGCGGTTGGGCTGAGGAGATGATCTCCACACTGAAGGCCATGATAAAGTTCCTCGGGGTACAATAGGTGCAGAGGTTGCGAGGGGTCTGTTGGAGACAGCTTTGGTGGGGAAAAATTCAGCACACCAAATGTTTGTACGACCCATGTTTCTCACCTTCCTTCATGTGGGGCACAGACTCCTAATGAGGATTTACGGCATTTTGTATGAGCGGACGTTCGTGCACAACACACACCAACGGCCATGGGGTGCAGAAGGCTATCAGGGGCCTACACGCCATTGTTAGGGGCTTTGAATGGAATCCATCCTCAAGGTCGAGAATGGTCCCCAAATGGGTGCTCTACTGCTGCTGAAGCAGGTCCTCGATCACCAGCAATGGAAATGTGTCGTCCTCTGCCAGCGCAATGTTTTGTTGTTTTGAGCACACACATCACACACACACAATAGTCTAGGACTCAGCGACTGTATGGCCGAATGAGTGCCAGTGTTTACCAACAGGAACTGAGCCGGACAGTAGTGGAGGATGAGGATAGTGAGTATATTATTATAGGGTTGTCGCTTTTCCCCATGGCGCCCGCAACTGAATTTCCCTGACTTGTTTATGGCCTCAGGTCCATATAACTATGATATCACTTCCCTGTTCAGAGACATATGCCGCCTATACATAGCATCTCAAAGACATTCAAACTGTTGCAGTGGAATCGTGATTGAGCCAAGCCAGCAAAGGAAACCCATGCAAGGAAAGACAGCCCACGCCTGCAAGTGTGCGGTGAGTGCAACAGCAGAACGTTCCAGGGGCACGTGTGATTTGTCACTTACGTGTTAGCTCGGTGGTCATTGACTTGGTGACAATCATTTCAATAATTGCTTGTCCATAGTACACTATGGACGCTCAAAGATGAGCAGCTAATGGATGTGATTTCACGCAGTCCTTGCAAGCTGCTTTTCTTCTTGGGATGGCATTGCACTAGGATACTGTGCGTGTTTGTATTTGGTGCTCATGAATTGTAACATGCTTGCATCCCCGTTTTTTTTGGCTGCATCTTCCTGTTCAAGGGTGTGCAGATGGGGCTGTTACGGGAGCCACTCACAGCAATCATTTCCAATTTGTGGTGAAGATTCTCACAACGGGTGGGCAATGGACCCATAAAGGATGCGACACAGTATAGAGCAGAAGGGTGGGCCGTGCTGTTATATGGCTGCCGATCTTTCATGCTTCTGCAAACAGCAGAGTGAAAAGCTGTTGCACTGAAGCCTTCTTCAACAGAGTTCAAGCAGTGAAATGATTCACGCGCCTTGAGCTGAAGAAAGCGCACACAGAAAGCTCCTCGTGCACGGTCATGTGCAGTGAACAACTCAACAGCCGTCACCCATCCCTCACAAAACACACATGCCCCACTGCGTCCGAGCAATTGGTGAGGTGGATTGTCTGTGCCATGTCCCCAGGGTAGTGTCTCAACGACGGAACGGTGAGGTGTTGCACAGGCTCATCCGCGGCCGTTGTGCTGAAACAAACGTGAGTCCAATCACTGCTCATGCTCAGGGTCCCTTTCTTGTTTTCGCGCTGCTGTCTCACGATGGAGGCGGCACGAACGTCGAACGGAGGGGGTGGAACACCGATGGTGGAGATGGGTCAATGCGCCCTGGAAAAGGGCGACAGTCCCATCGGCGAATGGGAGGGCTGGCCCTCGTACCTTCGCCACGAACTATGCACGCAGCTCCGGGCGGTTGGTCCGGTGTCTGCGTTCCTCTTCCTGGTGTCCTTTTACCTGCTGGGCCACCTGCCGCGGGGCACGGTCGGGATCCTGCTGGCCCTCGGGGCGGTCGCCCTCGGTCTGCAGTCTTTCATGTTTGGGCTTTTTCACGGGCTGCTGCCGCTAGGAGACCGCGTCGGCACCGAGATGCCCCACCACCTCTCCCTCATCCCCATCCTCCTCATCGCCTTTGGGATGGGGGTCCTTGTGACGTACGCAGAGCCAGCGCTTGGGGTGGTGCAGACGCTCGGGTATCACTGTGCTTTTGCCTCCCATGAGTGGCAGTGCAGTGCAGTGCTGGCTGTGAAGTTCGCTGGTGGTTCCAAGGTTGGTTGGCATCGAGGAAGTGGGATGACCCCCCGGGAACAGAAACGGACTGACTGCTTTGTCAGCCTTCAGGAAACCCCTACACCTCATTTACGACCAACACGGAGGAATGCCGCATCACGAGTTTGGACAAGCCCAGACTTTGCGCCAAGCGGCAGTAAAAACCACAATTTGGCGTTGTCCAAACGATCGTCAGATCGGTGCTGCGTAACATAGAGCTACAGCGGAGGGCTTGGGCCCGTCCCTGGTCGGCATAGATCAGTGCGTGGCGACATCCGCATCCCGGAGCACTGTAGATTTATTGGCATACGCATGGGCCGGCCACGGGCGGCCATGCCCACAAACAAACCCCGGACACAATGCCCACAAACAAACCGGCTGCGTCAGTCGTCGGCATGGCGGTCGTCCCACTGCAGGTGGCGTGCTGAGCTCCGGCGTTAGTCAGCTACGGAAATGCCTCCCCCCCCCCCAAGCGCGCACTCAACACAGTCCCTCCCACTACCCCCCCGCTACGGAACTGTGCTCGCTGCTGACACCGACGTATTCACAGCGGGCCGACGTTTCAGCGAGTGTCGTGGGCCCAAGTGTGAGGTCGTTCGAGCGTATGGGCCACCCACTGACCTGATGCCTCGGAGGCTGGGGGCAAAGCGGGGCACCGTGCACGGAAAACTGTGATTTTTCGTTGTAGGACTGCGATCGTGGGAGGGTGTCAGGACTGTGACCTCACGCTCTTGAACTGTTTCCCGTGTCCCATGCGTAGAAAGGGTTGAATGGGGTGCAGGGGATGCAGGGAACACGCGGACGGACCATATGGCAGGGGCTGAGAAACGGTGCCAGGAGGGCAGCTGCCAACGCTGTGGAGGCCAGCCCTTCAATCGGACCCTTGCTTCATCCCAGGGCCTTCATCATGAAGGAGGAGGCGCCGTACCTTGTGTACTTGCTGTCCGGCTCCGGCCAGTCCTGGCTCACGCTGGCCGTTGCCATCGGGGTCGGCCTGGCGGTGGTGGTGGGGTTGCTGCGCATCCACCACGACAACCGCCTCGCGCCCATCATCTTTGGGCTGGTGTTCGTGACCATCAGTCTGACGCTGTACGTTGATATGTGCACCGACAAGCGCGAGGTCGTCGCGCTGGCATGGGACCTCGGGGCCATCACTACAGGGCCCGTGACCGTCCCGATGGTGTGTTGAAGTTTCTGTCGCCTTTCTTGTGAAAGCCAACGCACCCGAAACCGTGCCATCCAGTGACTTTGAGCCATAAGCTGCGCCCCCCTTTTCAGCAGCTCCTCCGGGAAATTCAAGGCAGCACAACAAATCTATTCGCTGGCAGCGTATTGGGAGGGACCCCGTAAGAAGAGCACATGGAAAGGGACGGATTCGAAGAGTCCAGGAGGAAAACACATGACTGTTGAGAGCATTGTAAATGAGAGGAAGGAATTTTGGTCAGGGGTGAAGGCTGAGCCATAAAAATCAAGAAAATCGCCCCTCCCAGACCTCCTCTCTCAGCCCCCCCCCCCTCCCCCAGGCCAACACTTAGTTGGGGGGTAATTTTGCGTCATCGCAGGGGAGTCGGCCCCCCTGTGACATGCTCACACAACTCCAGGTTTCGCAGAGATAGATGTATTGTTTCGTGGATAATGACATAATTGTGAACTAGTGTCATGGTACCACACAGCACACAGGCAAGTACCACACAGCACACAGGCAAGTACCACACAGCACACAGGCAAGTGCCACACAGCACACAGGCAAGTACCACACAGCACACAGGCAAGTACCACACAGCACACAGGCAAGTACCACACAGCACACAGGCAAGTACCACACAGCACACAGGCAAGTACCACACAGCACACAGGCAAGTACCACACAGCACACAGGCAAGTACCACACAGCACACAGGCAAGTGCCACACAGCACACAGGCAAGTACCACACAGCACACAGGCAAGTACCACACAGCACACAGGCAAGTACCACACAGCACACAGGCAAGTACCACACAGCACACAGGCAAGTACCACACAGCACACAGGCAAGTACCACACAGCACACAGGCAAGTACCACACAGCACACAGGCAAGTACCACACAGCACACAGGCAAGTACCACACAGCACACAGGCAAGTACCACACAGCACACAGGCAAGTGCCACACAGCACACAGGCAAGTACCACACAGCACACAGGCAAGTACCACACAGCACACAGGCAAGTACCACACAGCACACAGGCAAGTACCACACAGCACACAGGCAAGTGCCACACAGCACACAGGCAAGTACCACACAGCACACAGGCAAGTACCACACAGCACACAGGCAAGTGCCACACAGCACACAGGCAAGTACCACACAGCACACAGGCAAGTACCACACAGCACACAGGCAAGTACCACACAGCACACAGGCAAGTACCACACAGCACACAGGCAAGTACCACACAGCACACAGGCAAGTACCACACAGCACACAGGCAAGTACCACACAGCACACAGGCAAGTACCACACAGCACACAGGCAAGTACCACACAGCACACAGGCAAGTACCACACAGCACACAGGCAAGACGAAGAAGGTCAAGACGTGGCTGCATAGCTGGGTGGATGGCAGGGGCCTTTAAACGTCTCAAAAAGCGAAGGAACATGGACACCGGGTTATTTTGAGAATCCCCCCCCATTTCCGGTCAGAACCTCAGGCGCAGCGAAGGTTGGTTTTGCATCGATTTCCACAGGTGCTGGCGATTGGGATGGGGCTGACGAAGGGGATGGGGCGCGAGCCCACGCCAGACCAGTCCTTCGGCGTTGTGACGCTGGCCTCGCTGATGCCTGTCAACACTGTCCTGCTTTTTGCCTTGGGCCTCAACAAGGCGTCCATCGCGAGCGCTCAGGGCCCGGTGCCCATCGAGAAAAATACTTTCGGCATCCGCGACGTCGTCGAAGATGCGTTCGGAGCGACGCAGGCCGTCGTGCCTTTGATCTGTTTTGTCTTTCTGATCCTGCGCACCCTCCTCAGGCAGCCCATCAGTGGCCACGCCATCGAGGTACACCCTCATCGCCTTTGTTTGGGATCCCCGGACACTGCGGTTTGCATCCTTTTTCCCAAAAAGCTCTTTGGTGACCGCACGCCACCAGCCCCAGGGACCGATCGACTGACATGGTCCGTTTACAGTCAGCATTCACGGGTCCTTTGCTGTCTTTGCCCCTTCGACAGCCGAATGCCAAGCACCCAAATGGCCAGCAGTCGCCCACAAACTAACTTCCAGCCCCTGGCACACCGATCACCAAACGGACGGGGCGCACCACAGAACGGTGGCAGACCTGACCGGCATGCGCGGTGCAGGGGCTTGGGGGCTGTGCGGCGCGGAATTGTGAGACATGGTCCCCGCGGGAGAGGGGCCTCCTTCGACCACTCACGAAAACGGGGACATATCGTTGCAGTTGTCTGAGAAAGATTCCGTGCCTATTGTCACCGTGCTCCTTGGGTCTGGGGCATGATTTGGTCCCAAGAACTGTGGGTACATTTGGGCCATGGTCAGGCTTGCGAACAGGACTCGGGCAGGGCAGGAGGGTGCATCCGGGCAGACCTGGGCAGAATTTGAATGGTAGATTGTGAGTATCGAGTGGCCCCTCCTTTGTGTCCTTGCTTGTTCCCCCACGTATTGTTGCAGTGCCCCCCATATCTTTGAGAATGGATTCAGGAGCCAGCCTCCGAAGCCTGCAGCACCATGCACTCCTGATGCACAGGAGTCATGAACAGCATCATCCCCTGTGCCCCAGCCAGACGTGGATGCCAGCCAGGCTGCCATCAGTGCCAACAGTGAGTCCTTCTTGTATCGGGGCAAAGGAGCATGACCAGTTGCATCGGGGCAGACCCGGGCAGTACAGGAGGGTGCATCGGGGCAGACCCGGGCAGTACAGGAGGGTGCATCGGGGCAGACCCGGGCAGTACAGGAGGGTGCATCGGGGCAGACCCGGGCAGTACAGGAGGGTGCATCGGGGCAGACCCGGGCGCCCGGGCCTTATTTGCAAGCCTTGCCATGGTCACCCAGCGCATCTAGTCCCTCATGTCCTTCGAGCCCTCAGCCATACCCCCCTGAGCGCTCGGTGCAGATACTCCATCACAACCTGAGGATGTTTATGCGTTTCCCCATTCGGTTGTGCGACTGGAATGTGCATGAGAGGCGTCATAGAGAGCAGGACGTGGTCACAACCCCTTGGGAGCAGGGCCTCGATGCCCCCACCCTTGCCCCATCCTGCCCTAGTGTCACCGTTCCAATGCACCAAACCCCCTGCACAGTGCCTGCCTCGGTTCTGATTCGGGTTCTACCACAGGTGCGGCGCACCGACCACAGTGCTGAGCACATGCAGCACGAGGCAGAGCTGCACCCGGACACAGTCCGAAGCCCCAACCGGGGGCCCAAGCCCTTTGTGTCCGGTAATATGTCACTGTGCTGGGTCTGGCTGGGACTGGTCCTCTTCGCAATCGGGATGCGGTACGGGCTGAACGAGCTTGGGGACCGCGTGGGGGCCGTCATTCCTGCGACCTTCAGGAAACTGCCCAGCCTTCCCGGATCCCCCTTCTACAGCCACGGTGTCGGGGTGGTCTTGTCATTCGCCACAGCCTTCATCATGGGCTTTGGCGCGACACTTGCCGAGCCAGCGCTGCAGGCGATGGCGGTCACAGTTGAGGAGCTCACGCACGATGGCCTGTCTGTAAATCAGGTATGCCCTGCACCACACCGTTCAGCTCGCACCTTGATGGACTCTGGACCACAACCTGCCCATTAATTGGTACAGTCTTTTCTACCAGTGCAAGTTTGCTCCTGGTTGATAGCCCGCTGCCCTCTTGTGTGGATTGCAATCCGTATCTTTCCACATTGCTGCACATGACTACACAGTACCTGCCCAGTGCTGAACATGCCAAGACATTTGTGGCTGCGCATTGTGCAAATTGTTTGTTGCACCATGGTTTGTTCTGCCCAGAAGTACGAGGTACGACCTGGTACAACGTGGTACCCCCAGTGCGACACTGGTACAATCTGCGGATGACCATGATACAACCCTGGTACGACTTTCAATTTTTTCTTGTGGTTTTCTGGTATGACTGGGGTGATTATTCTCTGCCAATTGGTCAAAAAAAAAATGGCGCTTTCAGCGCCATATTTTCGACGGTTGCTCTAGTGAGGACCTCAATTTTGTCGCACCATTTTCGAGGTTTGTTCCATCCTTTGGTATGACACCTCCTGTGATTATACCACACTGCACATCATTGTCCCCTCACTATGAATTGCCACACACCACCACCCCGGGGGGGGGGGGGCCTTCCCCGCCAGAACTCCAACTCCCCAAGGGGGGCCATTCCGATGGTGTGCCCTTTGGGGCCCCCAGTCTACTTGGGTCCAGCGTGCGACCATGCCTTTGCCCCCCCCCCTCCTAATAGCGAGGCCTTGTGCCCCCCCCCCCCCCCTTCATCATGCACATGCCATTGCGCCGCTGTCCCAAGACCACAGCGACATGTCATAATTGGGCACTGCTTTGGTTGCAGGATGCATCTGCTGTGTACTCCGATTTGCTTTTGTTCGGACACTGCAATTCACCACCGCACTGCTGTTGTCATGGGACCTGGTGATACCAAATTCCATACCAAATCAATGCAGAACTGAACTAAGCCATCCCCCATATGACACACATGACACCCATTACAGACGCAACTACGTACCGGTGGGACCGCGGATCACTACATATCAGTGCACATTGCTGCATACTGAGTTCTATGATTCCACATCAGTCTGCGCACAAAAATGAACATCTAAGCAACACAAAACCTTACAGTCCCATTTGCTGTTGTGTTTCCTGCGTTGCGCTGTCGTCAGCTCAGCCTTCGGTGGCCCCTGAACAAACGACGGAGGACAAAATGCTTTGCATGCCCCTGCAACAGTGAAACCAGGTGGACCGCACCCCAACGCCCACGGCATGAGCAGGGGGTCTGAACAAGGGGTGGGGGGAGTTAAAAAGTCTGTTTTCGGGTTTGGGGCCTTTTTTGAATTCCCCACTTGATGCTGAGCATTTTTCAATACACACTTGTGTGTGTGGGGGGGGGACGGGGGGGCTGCCATCTTGCACGCCCAGAGTCGGCGTGGATTGTGGTGACACATGCATTCAAAATACTACCCGTGGTTGGGGGTGGTCTAGGGGGTTGTGTTGTGTTGGGCCAGGAGCGGGGCTCCCGGGTGGCGGCATCCTTCCCTGCCTGACACTGGGACTGAACACTTGCCCGGTTCCAAGGCTGAGAGGACTATGGACAGCCGCGACTGCAGCACCCGGTGGACGGGGTATGCCATCGTGCCGGTGGGGGCCTGTGTGTGTCCTTAGAAGGGAGGGACATCCTTTTGCAGGTTCCTGACGGATCCTGCTCCCCATTCCCGCAGCTGTCGTGTGTGTTCGGGGCAATGGCACAGTCATTGGGGTGCGGAGTGAACGTACCACTGATCACAGGCTGGGGGGGATACCTGGATACCTGGGGATACCTGGGGACCGGGTGAAAGGTGGGCGAGGCCCGCCCCGTGGGTCGAGGCTGGGGTGCATGCCTGCTCAACATTACAATCCTCAGGTCGTGCTGTCCGTTGCCGTGGGCGTGGGCACGGGCCTGGGCCTTGGAGTCCTCAAACTGATCTACCACATCCCCCTCGCACCGCTGCTCTACCTTTTGTACGGCCTGGGCCTGGCCCTGACCGCCATGAGCGACGACACCATCGTCAGCATCGCGTGGGACAGTGGCGGCGTGACCACGGACGCCATCACGGTGCCGATGGTGCTGTCGCTGGGGCTGGGGTTCGGGGGAGCGCTCCGGTACCCGAACAGCTTCGGGCTGCTGGCACTGGCCTCCATCTGCCCCATCATCTCCGTGCTGATCTGTGCCCTGCTGTTCCAGACCAAGAAGCATCCTCTCGCGGACTGAGGCTGGGGCCGGGGAGGGCAACCCTCCGTGCTCCGTGGCCCCTAAAAGTGCCTGTGGTGTCACCTGCATGTTTCTCCTACCCCGATAGCCCTGACGGGGAGGAAGGGCTGAAGATGTTTGTCCACGTCTCGTTGCGTCCTTGACGCAGAACCGGGAAGCGGGCAAAAAGTCGCCCGCTTCCCCCCCCACACACCCACACACAGACATAGCAGTCTGAGATCCGCCTGCAGACTGAGCGGCGGGGTATCACGTTCTATCGCACAGTAGAGCATTAAATCAGTTTGAGTGTGTTTTTCACCTTGAAAACCCCCTGCTCTCCCCGGTACCCTTTCACCCACTCATCATCGGCACTCACAGACAGCTCACACTTTTATCTGGATCCTCCATGGGCGGTGTGAATGTGGTGCCCACTGATGTGCATTGATGCAGTATTGACGTTGAGATGCATCGTGACCCGCTCCAGTGGAGCGGACCACGAGACGTGCATCCTCCCCTTCCCCGTGTTTGCCACAATATCATTGTGCAGTGCGCACACAATGCACCTCAATGTCACCCTGATGTCCTTCGGTGTTCTCCCCCCCTGCGCCCTGGCGGGGGGATGACACTTGGTGGTTGTCCCCCCTCGAGGGCTGAGGTGGGCACTGTTGCACACCACAGGGAGCGGACACGTGGGGAAGAGCACGGCTCTGACCATCCAACCTCTGCACTCTTGACCCGTTTGCCCCAAATGGGCGTCAATACTGCTGGGATTGTTGTCGCCACGTCAGCGGAGCGGCTGGACTGGCTGATCCTCCATCTGGCCTTTTTTTGGGGGGGGGGGGAGCTGGGGCATGAGGCATGAGACGACACTGCGCGCGAGCCTGTACACCAGTCACATCCTCGCACAATAGAATTTGAGCGTCAGCGCAGGAAACCTGATGCACCAAGTCACGTTGCAGCTGTTGTTGCCACCAATCTGACACGCGAATCCTGTCCCCGCAGCTTGCAAAATGCATTCCCCGGGTGTGTGTGCTGGTCCACACAAAGGTACCGTTGTTGCATGAGCAACCGGCAATGCCTGGGGTCAAGGTTGGTGCCTCCCTTTGGAGCGTTGAAGACTCATCCTATACTATCTTGCATGCACGTGAAATGCAGTGGTTTACCTTCGACATCGTCAGATCTGGTGCTGCATGGCACCATGGCACCGTTTGCAAAGCCCAGCATTTTGTAGTGGCCCAATGTCTAATGTCTCTGCGGGTTTTTCACATCAATCTTTCCAGGCCTTCCACATAAGTCGTTCATTCTGCCGATCCAGCCCTGCCTCTGGGCGAGGAATCATAAATCACCTCGAATTTCTCTGACATCCCAGACTGCCCGCATCGCTCTTGGAGGAGGTTATGCACATGTGAGGACACATGGTGTATGCGTTCACTGAGGGCCAGTTGGGCAAGGTGCAAGGTCTGCGTGTCATCAAAAGCATACTGGTCCTGGTCCACAGCCAGGCGAAATTGCCTGGTGTCCTGCGTTCTGCCCTGTCTCATGGCATGTGCATTGCAGCCTCCAGCAGCTGAGGCCCATGGTGAAGCAGTCGCAATGTACTCGCAATGTACTCGCAATGTACTTTGAAGGGACACCAGACCGACCGTGTAGGTGGTGGCTATTCTGGGTGGTGGCAATCATGGAGCTACGAAACATTCCTTGGGTTATGGTCTCGGAAGCTGGCGCTTACGCCGCCGCCGGTGGAGACTAATCCACAGCAGGTTTCAATGAATTGCCAGCTGTCGGTTGGCACCAACAGCTGGCGACTTCGGGGGCCCTTCTTGATCTTAATAGAAGAGGTGTACGGAGTCAGAAACACTTCTTCTTGGGTACCACATAGCAGAAGGTGAGTGGGTGCCCAAGAATCTTGTGGCCCATTTGCTGCGAAGAAAAAAAGTATCTCCTCAGGGTTCCATTGAGACCACTTCCGTGAAAAGTGGTCAGCACGTTCAGTAATTTAGCGTTCAGGGGGGGCGGAAAATGTATACTATGTTTGTCTTGTTGTTGTTGTGTGCATTTTGGGGCCACTGATGTATGTAACGAAAAGGGTGCTGCTCTGATTGATTGGCAGTCTGAGATGTCATGCACAAGGTCCTTCCAAGCCACCACCCTTCCAAGCTTCTCCATCAAGTGTGATACTGCTCCCATGAAGTACACCCCGGGTGACCATGTAGAGTACACAATATTCCCATCGCCTGAGGCGATGGTGACATCCACAGGAGAAAACATTGGATGTATGCGAATCTGCCTGCACTCTGAGTTGCCATCAGGGATAGGCCGCGAATGGGGTGCACGTGTACCCCCACCTGCTGGCACAGCATTGCGGGGGGTTGTCAACGTGTGTGGACCCTGGCTCTGGTTGGGGATGGACTGGCCTCTGGTATCACACAGGTGCACAGGTGGGCATGCTCCACCCATGGAATTCAGTCAATCCCGTAGCCTGCCCCTGTTCGTCTGCATCTACACGGGACCTTGGATGCGGCACTGGTAACCCCCCGCCCCCCTGCCTAAATGATTGCTGCTCTAACCAGCTGACCAATGCACGCAACAGAATGGTTTCCCGGCAGTGTGATGATTGAACTGAATCAGTCTGGCATGAGGTCAGGATCATGCTGGTTAATTGAAAACCTGACATCATGGCCAATCGATTCCTGGGAATTATCGAATGGATGTTGGTGGGCCGGCCAAATGGGGGAAGTATTTAGGGATGGGATTATTAGGGGGAGAGAATTATTGAGCTCTTCTTATGTGCACCTGTGCTTGTGATCTACAGCCGTACAATGAACATTGGTCTTTGTGGTGTGTTGCACAATGATGATGAGGGTCTTGCTTGGGTGTTCGCTTCTGACGGCAATTTCTTAGAGCATGACCTTCTTGATGTTGGAGAAGGATTTTGGCATTGCTTACAAGAGTGCAGATGACCAGTCTGACGCCCACACAGTTGCTTGTCTTGTCACTGCTAGGTTCAATTGCCAGCTGAGGGAATTATTCGGCCATTTGGAATCACTGCCAATGTAGGGGACATCGATTTTGCCCAGGTCTGTGCAATGCGCACAGTGCGTAGTGTGCAGTGTGCGATGTGCAGAGTTTGCATGTACACTGTGCAAAGTGTCTGGTGTGCAGAAAGTTGAGTGTTGGTGGACAATGCAGTGTGCAGACTGCGCATTATGCAGATGGTGCATGACGTGAGGACGTGAGGATTTGTTTGTCTTTGGCAGGGCATAAGTCAGCATGGCACACACTCTGTCCCATGTGTGTTGCTTATTTGCTGTTCTTGGTGCTCACTTTGCACCTATGCTGGTTCAGGTTGGTGGTACAGAGGTTCCATGGCACACAACACACAGAGCACACACCACCGAGAGCATGCCCATATTGAGCGGACGGTGTGCAGAGTAGTAATAATGTGGAACACACACCCGCATGCATGCATGCACGCACACACGCACGCACGCACTGGGGGCTGGACCCATGCGGGCCTCCCTCTTTAATATGGTTTTCCCCCCAAGCACGCACGCACACACACACACACACACAGTGTAGTGCAGAGAGGGAGGAAAGGCCGCACGGAGCGGAGTCCAAACATTGCTGCAGTGCGAACAATGCTGTAGAGAGGTGATGTATGTTAGCGAACGCTATGGAGTTTGTTGAAATAATTGGGCTTCACACACACACGCGCGCGCACACACACACACATCAGTTGTATATAGTCTTGATGTCGTGCTGAGAGGGAGGAAAGGCTGCAAGAGGCGGAGTCTGAGCACATTGCCGCAGTGTGAATAGACCTGTAGAAGTGATGTATGATAGCGAACATTATGATTGGATTTAATGATTGGGCGGCACCCACGGCCCCTTTGGCACGGCCGTGCAGGTATTCTGGAAGCTGGGCTGGCGGATCGCGCGAGGTTGGTGGTAGTGGGTCCCGCCGGGAAAGAAAGAGGCGGTGCATCTCGTGCACGCGGATAAGGGGTATGTGGAACATTTCTTCCGAGAGTCCATCAGGGAACACCAGCTGGGTACGCCGGATGAACGCAGGCCGCGCACCTTCGGCGGCATGGGGGTGGGCTGGACAGGGACCTGACCCTACTCGCCTTGAATGTGTGCGCCATGGAGCTCGACAAGTCCATGCTTAGGGGGGTCCTGGCGGCGGCGCTCTGGACCTCGCACAGGGCACATCGCAGGGGCCTCAAGCCGGATGACCGGTGCCCATACTGCACACAGGGGGTGCTAGAAGACGAGGACCACCTGCTGTGGTGGTACGCGGCGTGGAAGGCAGCTAGGGAACCATTTGTGGCAGAGGTGATGCTGCTGGCCAAGGCTATCAAGCTGGGGGCGCTGTCCGATTGGCCCCCCTGCATACGACTGTGCAGGCTCATACCGGACAGTGTGGTCAAGTGCGGTGGGATGGCCCGCGGGGCAGGGTGGAAGAAGCAGTGCAGGGAGCTGAACAGAGTACCCCGTTAGTGGGAGCCCAGTCCATAAGAGGCACGCGACAACACCAAAATGGCCCTCATGGGGCATCAGTGGGCGGAGGATGATGAAAACCCGCTGGAGCAGTTTGTCCACAAGCTGCGGGGGATGTTTCTAGCGGTGCTGCAGGCCAAGAAGGAGAAGGAGCACGAGGCGGGCCTTCTGTTCCTAGTGGAGCGCCGCAAGGCATAGCAGGACCGCTACCCGTGGTACCAGTTGCAAGTCCTAGCAGGACCGCTACCCGTGGTACCAGTTGCAAGTCCAGGGACCCAAGGCGTACCCGACGCACATTCCCCCCATTGGGCTCCTGCCCCGAGAATGGAAGTGGGGAGCAAATTTCCTGCCGGCCCTGCTGCGCTCACCGAGCTCATGTGGCTGCCGGGTCAAGGGATGCCCGTTGTTCATGCGCCCTATGACAGTATGGCATCACTTGCGACAAATGCAGCAATACGACACAGAGCGCTGGGCCCTACAGCAGCAGGCCCGGGTGTCACGGCGGAAGCGGAAAAAGCCACAAGGGTAGCAGGGGTCATCGACTTTGGGAACTTCGGACACGTTGAAGGTTTGCGCAAACCCCCCCGTTTTTTCCAAGTCCCCGAACACGGCCAGGGCACCCCCGCCGCAGCTGGGCCGCGCGACAGGGCCTAAGCGGCGAGAGTACGCACCCCCCGGGGGGGGGGGGGGCGCCGTCGACCAAGCGGCGAAGAGCATAGCGGCAGCCGCCGCCTGAGATGGTCCGGGGGCGGGCCTTCAAGAGGCGGAGGGCGGGGCACCCCCCCCCCCCCCCGGCCAAACAGGCATGCGTGTAGCCACACAGCGAGGCGCGGCATGGGCGTGCAGGGACGGAGGTGACTTAAACCTCCATACTCTAGAGGTTTTGGCTCACGCGAGGCCACCAGCTGAGACCCGAGCAGGCACCAAACTGGACAGCTATATGACATTTTGTATACTTTTGGAGGCGCCTCAGGCGACCACAGGGGCGTGGACCCATACGGGCCTCCCTCTATAATATTGTGCTTCCCTCCCCGATAGGGGAGGGACTTTAATCGGCTTTTGCCCTCCCCGATTGGGCGGCACACACACACACACACACACACACACACACACACACACACACACACACACACACACACACACACACACACACACACACACACACACACACACACACACACACACACACATACACAAGGATCCCCGGCTCACTCAACCGGGCTAAGCGTAGGTCTCGCAACCGTAAGGTCGTGGGTTGGATCCCCGGAGCGGGCATGTCTGGAGGCGGGCGGCGGCAGCCGTGCGTCAAGGGCATCCTTTCTGGGGAAATCGCCAAATGAGTAGGCCGTGGAGGCCGCCTCGCTGCCGCGAGCACCACCAGCTGTGGAAGCCCCAATACACATACAACACACGGGGCAACATGGCGATGACGGGCTCGTCGAACTCATGCCGTGGAGCTGGCCCGGCGGAAGCCACGGAGCCACCACCCCACTTCCAGGGTGGTCCTGGGGCAGCGAGCCAGGTTCTGGCCCAAGTGCATATCGCACTGGTCGAGGGGTAACACAGGGACGCACTCACACCCCTGGCCTGCACCGTGGGCCTGCTATGATGGGGTAAGCGACCCGACCCGAGGACGCCGGTGTGGCCTATACGGGCTCAACCGGGAGACCTGGTAAAAATGGTACAACCCACACACACACACACACACACAGGTGTTTTGTTTGGTGCCTGCCAGCCGGTGACACTGCATACCCAACCGAAAGCCAAACAGGCACGCTCATCAGCGCAACAACCCCCGCCAGGGCTGCACTCGCCCCCCCCCCCGGGCCTGTGAAACCGCTGCTCGGCACGACCCCCTGGGTCACACAAAATGTCGGGCATAGCCCAAGATCTGCTTGACGCACTTAAGCAGCCAGAGGTGCTGCAAGCTATGGCTAACGCCATCGCACCACTTCTCAGTGGCAAGAAGCACGCTGCGTCCAGGGACACGGAGCAAAGCGGCTCTGCGCGGGAAGAGCATCTACTGGAGGTCATCAGGAGTCTCAAGGACACCATCAAGGAGCTGAGGACAGCTCTCCAGGCTGCGAACACCGATCAAACAGCAACAAGTGCTCGGGAGGTCGCGGCAGAGAAGGATATACGATCTTCGTACAAGGCAGCTCTTCTGAAGAAGACGCCTGGTAAGAGCCACCTGGTAGTCAAGGACATTCCAGATTTGGGAGACCCCCTGCAACCAACGGGACTGGCAGTCAAGGCCCTCAAAGGCAAGCATACCTTCACAGCAGTGCAGGGGAAGAGACTATACAAGGGAGACAACAAATCACAGCTTGACATGAAGCATATTGGCCCCAGTAAAGCGGTTTCTGATTGGAAGGTGTCAGCAGACACCGAGGGAGCTTTTGCGCATGTGCTTTTGGTTGGGCAGCAGGTGGCTGAAGCTCATTTCATTGCGACACAGGCGATGTCACAGCATGCGTGTGTCTGCAGTGTCAGTGCACATGTCCTAGCTACAGGCAGCAAACGGAACGATGCCTCTGTTCACGGAATTCTGACGGCATTGGGCAGATCGAGGGACAGCCTCACCATCTCTGGCATGACGCTCAGCGTAAAAGTCATCACGCAACGTATGGAGTGGGAGACCAAGAAGGATGCGGACGTAAAAATGACGCCGCCTGAGCACTCGCTGCTGCTTTGCTGGGAACGCTCTGGCGAGGGCACTGAAGATGCAGATCATGAGCCTGTGGACCTGCCGCAAGATAAGGCGGCGATCAGAGTTGTTTGCTGTTTGGACCCGACCATCCTACAAGTCACTGGTGAAGACAATGCCAAAATGAAGGCTGCCCGATGGGCAGAAGAGAAGTGCTGGGAGCTTACGTCCCCATACCTCACCCCCACGCTTACACACCCCCCCCCTATGCAAGTGGGAAAGAGGGGCTCAAAATACGAAGTAACCATGGTGCTGCCAGCTCCTATGGTGAAACAGGTGCTTTGCAATAGCGGAAAAGTGACAGGAGCTGAGTACCGCCTTTTCATGAATAAAGATACCGACGTGGACACACTCAAAGCAAACATGGTATGGGTCAAACTTCCCCAGAACACAAACAAAGCCATCTCCGATCATTGGAAAATATTACACAAACAACCGTGGTTTGCAGGCCTCATCGCAAGGGACCGTGCCGACCGCCTGGTGGCAGAGGGACAGCACAGATGTTGCGAGAAACTACTCTGGCCCCAAGCAAAACAACTGCATATGGGGGGCCACGCACTCGGCTGATATCCAAGATCACCGGTGCCCTGGGATCACTACGCACAGTCATCCAGTGGCAGCGAAAGGAGGCGGGTGTCCAGGGTAACCGACTCACGGCGTCTGCGAGGCGCAAAGCACAGAGAGCCGTTCGATTGGGCGCTGTGCCGCAGCAGGTACAACACGCGTGGCAAGCGGCGTGCCGGCGTATGCGTAAAATTGGCGCGGCGGTCAGAGATGACTTACTGCTACAGGACTTCATTGCACTGGCCCCGGACCCCAACCTTCCCCCCATCCGTCAGATGCCAACCCTGGTCCAGACCATGTCTGAGTATGACCAGCTCTGTACATTAGGCAGGAAGTACGCTAAACAGCAAGAACGTGATCGAATAGAGGCATGGAAGCACAAGATGAATCAAGCCTGGTTGGACAGGCCAAAGGATGTATACCGTTGGATTCAAAATGCATATCAACCCCCCCTTGTCATGCTGTTGGACCCGGAGACACAGCAACCCACCTCCAGCGTGAATAGAATGGACGACATTCTACATGCCTCATGGGACAAAGTAATGAGGAAATATGCGCATGCCCCAGAGCCGGATGCGGCCGCCTTTGTCCGCAAATACGGGGTTTTTCTACAGCGCGGTCGGCTCATGCAAGCCGCTCCCATCACAGGCGCCCGACTCACCAAAAGGTTCAGGAAAATGGGCATCCCTACGGCCACCGGCCTTGACGGCTGGTGCGTCGCCGACTTGCTATCGCTGCCCATGCAGCTGATGGATATGCTTGCAGAACTGCTGCACGTCATCGAGCACACAGGACAATGGCCTCAGGCCTTGGCCAAAGGGTATATTTCGCTCATTCCTAAGGGCGAGGGCATGCTGCCCATGCAACAACGCCCGCTCTCCGTGTTATCCCAAATTTACCGAGTCTGGGCAGGGATTAGACTAGAGGAATGCATGCTGTGGCAAGAGGGGTGGATTCACCCACATGCTTTTGGTTTCAGAAAACGACGAGGGGCCACAGATGCGGCGGCGCTCATCGCCCTGCTCGTGGAGCTCCACAAAATTATCAAATCTGTCCTGCACGGTTTCGGACTTGACTATGTCAAGTGTTTTGACTTGATGCCGCAGTCCATTGTGCTGCACATTGCCCTGGAACAGGGCATGGATCCAGGAACCCACCGAGCCCTTAAGGGCATGTATACATCCTTAGTAAGATGTTTCAAAATCATGGGCTGCTGCGCCAGTTTCTTTGCGGCTACAAATGGCATATTGCAGGGATGTCCACTTTCAGTCATACTGATCAATTTGATGACTAGTATCTGGAAACGGGTGCTGGATGCCCAAAAACAGCACCTGTCGGTGTCAGCGCGCGCGCTCCCCCCTGGGGATCAGCCAGTTCAGGTCCTGCACTTTATACTCACAGCGCTTGGTTATGCTGACGACACCTATGGGCTGGCAGCGGGAGGCACACCCCTGACCCCCCTTTTGCAATGCACGGAGGAATGGCTACAAGACACCGGCCAGGGTGTCAATGCCAAAAAGTCCGTGGGGTTCTCCTCATCCTCATCAGAGCCAGTGAAGGCAGAACTGCTGGGTGTGCCTTTCCCGGTGGAAACAGAGTTTAGGTCGCTGGGTGCAGGCATTCGCACAACCGATGCCACGTGCTCAGGCCCGCTTTAATCCTGAAGCGCATATCTCGTGCCTGCGGCCTCCTTGACCGTGTGCATGGAGCCCAGGGCAATTATGAACGCCGCTGCGAGATCATATCAACTATGATCACAGCCACAGGCCTACATGCATCGGAGATCGTCCCACTCCGTATGCGGGATCTCGCTACCTTCGAAACCCGCGTCATTAGAACTATCTGGGGCCCTACACGCCCAGGGAGGGCAAAAGAAATTTTCTTTTCCTTGCTATGCAAAGGCCACCGGATTTCCCCAACCATGGTGGTCAAGTACTCACGCCTGCTCTGGCTGTCGCATCTTTGCCGGAACAGGGGCCCAAACCAGATCACTGCCCAGGCCATCTGGGAAACAGGACTATACACCAGAAACAGCGGCCCCTTTGGGCGCGCGGTGCAAACAGCACAGGAATGCGGCTGGGCGCCTATGCAGGGTTGGTGGGGCTGGAAAGTCCCAGGGCAGCGTGAACCCCTTATGTTAAATGGGGACAAACAGACTGTAAAACACGAAGTCCGCGAACAGCTTAGGAAGCAATTGTTAGACTCGCTAGTCCAACGGCGACCTCGCCTGTTTGCGGGTCTCCACTATGCCACAAACAGGCAACTTCTACAGCCGAGCATTGCCAGCTTTGGGCCCGAACGGGAGCGGACCATATTGAGAGGGGTTCTTTCTGGAGCGACCTGGACCGCGCTGCGCGCGTATCAACGTGGCCTTCGCACCTCCTCCGCATGTCCTTTTTGTAATGCGTCCCCAGAAGATGAGGAACATATCCTCTGGCATTGTGTCGCGTGGGACCACGTCCGTGACCCGCTGTTGGCGCTTGTGCACACGGCCCTTTCCCAGGTGCCGGAGCTTCCACCACCCGGCCAGTGGCCGGCATGCTTACGGCAATGTGGTTTAGCCCCAGAAATTTCCACGGAGGCAATAAAATCTGGTGCAGCTTTCACCTTCGTGCGCGCGGTACACTCCATGTATGTGTGCATTATAGCAGCACGCAAAAAGCGAGATGCGCACAGCCCTTCCATCTTTGCAGGGTACAGACTGTCTCAACAAGTCAGGCAATACCCCTATCAACAACTGGTCGGGCCACTGCCCCAAACGGTGGCACACGGTGCCTTGACACTCCGCACCCCCAAGGGGCATGAATGGAAGTGGGAAAAGAGTTTTCTCGCGGACCTACTCGGTTGGCTACGAGCCCTAACGTGGCCGGAGGAACCGGGGACAGTCACCTTTTTGGAACTGGCAATTGATTTCGAAGAGTTCGCGCAAAGGACCCTCCCCCATGCGCCTCAGGCGAAGTATGCAGGACATACCCTGTCCCTCCAAGAACGAGGCAGGGTACTGCGTTTGGCAATGTCCAGCGCTCAGCGACTGGTCACCTGAGGCCAGCTGCACCCAGCCGGCATGGTGACCTGCTGTGGCTCGCTTGTGCCGCTGGGGGGACCGGCGATCTGCGGTTTAAATAAACGCCCGTATTTTGCACGCCGAGAGGCCATGATTTCACACATCCGCAAACTCGTTCAGTATTGCGAAGAGCAGTGGGTGGCCAAGGCGGGAACACACCGCACACATGCGCTGCGCCCATACACATACCGCCCGCGTAAGACAGCGGCAGAGATTGAAGCACATAGACTGCACAGAGCCCTGTGCGGGAACTTGCAGACAGGCCTGGCGCCAGCATCTGGTGCACAGCTCACAGCTAAGGGTGGAGCCACAGGCACCAATTTTGGAGCAGATTTTTTCCCCATCATCGGCGACGGTCGCTTGCCACAGCGCCCATACACAGGAACACGCAGGCACGTACCAACAACAGCACAGGCACACGTAAACAGGGCGCCAACAAATGCCACTGTATGTGACACACACTCTCTACCGGCGTGCATCACGTGCAAGAGGCTGCGCAAAACAGCCCAGGAGTGTTGCTCTTTGGGGCATCACGAAGCGGGGCACGTCCCTCGCCGCCCGCAACTACAGCTCTGTGAGGCCCACAGACTGCCGCCGTGCCCCATTTGCGCACGCACACAACGGGGGGTAAGGCACTGTTGTGCAAGGGGGCATCACAAAGTGTGCACCCCAGTCCAGCCATCCAGGAAGCGTTGCTCCTCTCAACAGCCGAAGCGTTCATATAAACGCCCACGAGTTGGGCCTTCACAGACAAGTCAAGCCTCTTTGAGGTCTCCACACCAACCCCCAACGCCTCCCGCCCCCAAGCGGCGGAGGCCCAAAACGCCATCCCCGCCCTCCCCACCAACCCCTATTCCACAGGGGCTGGTAGAGACGCCGGATACGGAAGCAATCTGCCGCCAGCTCTTTCTGGGGGCACACGGAAGGGCCAGCTCCGAGGTTACCTAATCGTACACACACAGAGGTTCTGATTCCGCAGAAGGGATGGATCACAGGCGCAAAGAGGCAACAGCAGACTGAGCCGAATACACCTGCCATCTCATGGCTGCATAAGGATCTACCTCGTAAAAAGTACAGATCACACACACACACACACACACACACACACACACACACACACACACACACGCACAATCTGTGAGAGAGTGTCGGGAGCTTCTGACACTCAATCTGCGCATGATGCCTCGGGTTTGCGGTATCCAGTGAGGGATGCCACGCCAGAGGAGAGGGGGCCGATGCTGTTGATGCTGTTACCGCCCGTAGGGGAGAAGAGTGGCACGAGCCTCCCATCCCCATCTTCATGCCTCTTGGGACCAGGTTATGCGAAAATATGCAGACACCCCAGAGCCAGACGTGCACGCTTTTGCACAGAAGTATGATAAGTTTCTGATAAAGGGAGTGCAGATGCAGTCCACCCCTATCACAGGGTCCCGGCTCGCGAAACGCCTTAGAAAGATGGGTGTTCACACAGCCACCGGCCTGGATGGCTGGTGTGTTTCGGACCTTTTACTGCTGCCCACCTGTCTGCTGGACATGCTGTCAGAAATTCTGTTTCTAATTGAGGCAACAGGAACCTGGCCCAGGGTCCTGGCGAGGGGATACGTCTCGCTGATCCCGAAAGGGGAAGGGATGATGCCGATGCAGCAGCGCCCACTGTCCGTACTGTCCCAGATCTATAGGGTCTGGGCAGGGATCAGGTTAGAGGAGTGCATGGTGTGGCAGGAACTGTGGATCCACCCGCACGCTTACGGTTTTCGCAAGAAGCGCGGCGCCACTGATGCGGCCGCCTTTATCTCCATGCTCATTGAGCTACACAAACTGATGAAAACAGTTTTGCATGGTTTTGGATTAGACTACATAAAATGCTTTGATTTAATCCCACAATCCATTGTACTGCATATTGCACTGACGCAGGGGATGTATTTGGGCACACACAAGGCCCTTTCTGGCATGTATCGCACCCTCACAAGGTGCTTTAAAATGATGGGATGTTTGGCCAGCTTTTTCGATGCCACCAATGGCATCCTCCAGGGCTGCCCATTGAGTGTGATACTCATCAACCTCCTGACCTCGGTCTGGAAACGGGTGCTGGATGCACAGCAACAGGGCATCAAAGTCGCAGTACAGGCCCTCCCCCCCAGCGATCAGCCAGCGCAGGCCCTGCAATTCATCCTAACTGCCCTTGGGTATGCGGATGATACTTATGGGTTTGCAGCCGGAAGCAATACCCTCACCCCCCTGCTAGACTGCACCACTGACTGGCTTGAGGACACGGGTCAAGGGGTGAACGCGAAGAAATCTGTCGGCTTTTCGTCTGACGCCCGTCACCCAGTGAAGGCAGCACTACAGGGGGTGTCCTTCCCTATCTCTTCTGAGTTTAAGTCCCTGGGCGCGGGGGTCCGCACCACGGACGCGACTTGTTCGGGACCGCTCATCAAGAAAAGGATTTCCAGAGCCTGCAGCCTCCTGGATAGGGTGCATGGCGCCCAGGGCAATTTTGAAAGGAGATGCGACATCATCTCCACAATGATCACGGCCACTGGCCTGCACGCAGCAGAAATAGTGCCACTTCAGCCCAAAGACCTCCTGCCCTTCGAGACTAAGGTCATGCAGACCATTTGGGGACGGTCACGGCCCGGCAGGGCCAAAGAAATCTTTTTCACCTTGCTGTGCAAAGGGCACCGGATTGCACCTACCTTGGTACTTAAGTATCATCGCATCCTGTGGTTATCCCAGCTGTGTCGCACCAGGGGTGCTGGACAGATCACAGCCCAAGCCATTTGGGAGATGACAACATTTCACAAAGGCTCCGGCCCATACGGCCGAGCCATGTCCACAGCACAGGAGTGTGGCTGGGTCGCTACGCAGGGATGGTGGGGATGGAAAGTGCCTGGGCGCCAGGAACCCCTCCTCCTATACGGGGATAAAAACACTATCAAGCACGAGGTGCGTGAACAGCTGCGCTCGCAAATGCTGGACAGCCCGGTTCAGAGGCGTCCCCGCCTTTTCGCGGGGGCTCATGACACCACATGCCGGCGCCTGGTCCAGCCCAGCATAGCGTCATTTGCCACAGAGTTACAGCGCTCTATCCTGCGGGGCATCCTATCAGGAGCAACCTGGACAGCCCTCCGGGCCTATCAACGTGGCATGAGAGCCACATCCACGTGCCCGTACTGTGGCAATGCTCCGGAAACCGAGGAGCACATTTTCTGGCAGTGTTCAGCCTGGAGTGCGGTGCGGGACACCCACCTGCCGGGCATCAGGACGGCGGCAGCACAGATCACAGGCCTTCCCCTCATGGACCAGTGGCCCCCATGTTTACGACTTTGTGGATTAGCCCTAGAGTTAGACACAGACAGCGTCAAGTCAGGGACAGCGCTCGCATTTATGACAGCTCTGCACAATATGTTAGTAGCCGTTTTGCAGGCCCGCAAGTTACGAGACACACAATCCCCCATGCTTTTCATGGGGTCGAGCCTCTCACAGCAGCTTCGGCAATACCCGTACCACCAACTGGTGGGACCCCTCCCCAGACCGGAAGACAAAGGGTTACTTCTTTTGCGTACCCCTAAGAAGGTGGAATGGCAGTGGGAAATGCCCTTTTTGGCGGACCTGCTACGCTGGCTGAGGGAACTGCACTGGGCCCCTGAACCAGGCACAGTGACGTTCTTGGAACTCGCACTGGACTTTGAGGAATTTGCGCAACGCACCCTCCCACACGCTCCACAGGCAAAATTTAAGGGCACCACCCTTTCACTGCAAGAGAGAGGCCGGGTCTTACGACTGGCAATGGCAAATGCGCAGCGCCTGGTCACCAAAGGCCATTTGCATCCAGCGCGTGTGGTCACACGCTGCAGCTCTTTAGTTCCTTTGGGGGGGCCGGCACTCTGCGGCCTGAACTGCCGCCCCTATTTCACCTGCCGCAGTGCCATGAACATGCACGTTCAGCAGTTAGCGGCATACTGTGAGCGCACGTGGGCCACCAAGGTTGGTCTCAACAGAATACACAAACTGCGCCCGTACACACATAGGCCACACAGAACAGCGCAGGAAGTGGAGGAGCATCGACTACAGCGTGCACTCCAGGGGAATCTGCAGTTGGGGCTGGCTCCGTCCTCGGAGCAGACCACTTTTGCCAAAGGGGGGGGGGGGCTGCTCCTCCTTTGCAGCTGATTTCTTCCCTGTGATAGGGGATGGGAAGCTCCCACAGCGCCCCTACACCGGGACACGCAGGCGCGCAAACACACACAGGGCGCCACCACCGGCGCCGCCGGCTGATCCGTCAAAGTGTGCCAAGCACTCTGCTGACGCATGCACGACCTGCAAGAGACTTCGGCGCACAGCTGAAGCATGCTGTGCGCTGGGACATCACACTGATGACCACATAGCACGCAGACCGCAACTGCAACTGTGCCCACTGCATGGCCTGCCACCGTGCCCGAGGTGCACACTCAAGCAAAGGGGAGTGCGCCACTGCTGTCAGCGGGGACACCATAAAGTGTGCACCCCAGTGCCTGCGCGCCGAAAGCGCCCACTTGCTGCACATGCACAACTGCCCAACAAACGACCACGCCTGCAAGGGCCTGCACGTATCTCTACGGGTCTGCTGAGGTCCCCACACCAACCCCCCACCCCTCCAGCCCCCAAACGCAGGAGGCCGAAAACACCCCCCCCTCCGTCCCCACCAGCCCCAGTTCCACCGGGGCTGGAGGAGACCGTGGCCGAGGATGTCGCCCGCCCGCTTTTCGTGACGAGGCACGGGAGAGCAAAGACTCTGGATACCTAGCCAGCAAAATACAGAGGTTCTGATTCTGCAGAAGGGAGGGAAACAACGTCACAAAGAGGCCTCAGCAGACCTGAGCCAAATGAGGCGTCCAGCCCAACGCTGCACAAGGATCCACCTCTAAAAGTACAGATCACACACACACACATACACACACACACACACACACACGCACAATCTGTGAGAGAGTGTCGGGAGCTTCTGACACTCAATCTGCGCATGATGCCTCGGGTTTGCGGTATCCAGTGAGGGATGCCACGCCAGAGGAGAGGGGGCCGATGCTGTTGATGCTGTTACCGCCCGTAGGGGAGAAGAGTGGCACGAGCCTCCCATCCCATCAGGGAGCTTGATAGCCGCTGTGGAATAATCTAGTTGCTCAGGCGTTAAGTCAAGGTCACGGAGGATAGAGCCACAATAGGGGGCGCACCGTGTGCGTTGTGCCCGTGCTATGCAAAAAAAAAAGATTATTTTGGACCCGTTTTCCGTGGTGGCCAAGCTGACCACAGTAACTACTGTATTCCTATACACAGGACTACTCAGATTCTTACTCAGTCAAAAAACTCAAAATACGCGGTAACAAACTTTTTTCCAACTACAAATGCCAGATTGTTGTCTAAATCTGTTGTTTTTGCCTTGTGGACGTAGCTCACCTGGTGGTGGGTAGTTGGCAGGGTGGTCACGGGAAAGCTCAATTACTATTCTGAATGCTCCCACGTTACCCCCGCTCACCCTTGCTACCCCTAGACTGTAGAATACAACACATGTGCATTGTGTTGCTAACGCGTGTCATTACCCACACTGCGACACCACTAGCATGCACGCCTGCTCCCTACATGTGCACTCTCCACTAGGCTGCAGGCACTGTAGGGCCCTACCACACGCACCATGGTATCACATCGCCACCTCACGTTGACCCCACATGTGCATCCTAAGGGGGTTTGTGCTTACACACAGCGTGCACTGAGAATGACATGCTATACTATTGTGTTCATTCCACCAGTTGCAATCCTTGAAACGGTTGCCTTAGGGTGTGGCAGTACATCTGCTCTACAGCGTGAAGGAGTCACACATGTTATGCCGGCATGATGCATGGGCCTTTGGTCTGCTCGGTTTCTGAGTGCACCTTGCTATACATAAATGGACCTTCAGCTTTCCGGGATTCTCCCGAGTACACTCAATGACACCTTGAGCGTCAGGAACACAAAAAAAAATATTGTAAGAGGAAGAGATTAGCCACACAGCCAGCGTAATGTGGTTTCTACAGCCCCTAGAGCGTGTCAGTGGTCAGCATCACGTTCATCATACACCTCCGTGTGCAGTCGTGAGCTCACCCCAAGCTGGGCCCTCACACAGGGCTCGAGACACAACATGGCATGTGCAGGATTGGGGTGAGGTAGGATGCATCGACTGTACATAGTCTTGCTATCGTGCCGAGAGGGAGGACAGGGAGCTGGGTGTTATCAATGGAACATTGCTGCAGTGCGAACGAGCTGAAAATGACCGCATGGCTTTGTGTCATGCAGAGGGAGGAAAGGTGGCAATGGAAGCTGAAGCCAAACATTGCTGTGGTGCGAACCCAGGTTTCCCCAGAAACCCCAGTTTGGCTCCACTGCCCCTCTTTTCAACAGTGCAGTATATGCCCGGTAGATGGTTGTTCGACTTGTATCGGGAGGACAGCGGGATCGAGGGAACCAGCCAAACAGAGCTGTACAGTGGTAATGTATATTAGCGAACGCCATGCAGAAGTTTGAACGTACGGGTATCACACACACACACACACACACACACACACATGCACACAGATGATGGGAGAGGGAGAGCCGGAACACGTCAGCCGACTTCTGTTTGGCGCAGAGCACGGGAGAGCTTCCACGGAAATAACATAAGCGTGTCGGCTCAGAGGTTCTGACTTTTTGACCGCAGAGAACAGGCAGACCAATAAGGTACACACTCGGGTGTACACTTCGGGAATCCTATCTCAGCAAGCAGTCAAACATGGGTCTCCCTCGTTAATAGTACAGAGCACACACATGCACAGACACCCCATGAGAATGGCGTCCCAGTATGGGGATCAGCATGAACCCAATGTCAAAATGCTGCCGCATAGTCCGCATGAAAGCAGTGCATGGAGCATCAAGTGCTGCAACACACATGACAAGGCACGAGCCACAGCCAAAAGGTTTGAGCAATGTGTCCATGAAATAGTCGCCATCAGTCAGGATGCTGTACCCACCAATGCAGAAGTAAGTGACTTGCAGTTTGGATTTGACTTGGGTGACAACCATTGTCATTATGGCCAACACAGTATTGCCGCTCAAACAGTGTGTCCCACCATCAACAGGATGGTTGTCCTCTATTGATGGTGCGGAGACTCAGACCTCTCAGGGTGCCAGATTGGCACCGGCTCTCTCATTGGGGTGTCGGCACATGGACCAAGGAGCGGGTCAAGTTTGATTGTGGAGATCTGGGCTTTGTTGCTGGGAAAGACCACAACAGGCGGCATGCAAGGTCAAGCCTGGCTAACTGGCCAGAAGGTGTTTTGCTGCAAATGTATCTGGGTAGGCCTGAGCACATGGTTGAAAGGTTTCTAACCCCCCCCCCCCCTGTATAAGCTACGCCCTTGTCCAAGCTACAGTAGGCGTAGGGACCGTATTAATTTGGGACCTAATTTTAATTCGGTACCAAACGTAGTGCAGCCACATAAGACATGGGTTTGGTGACGGATTTGCCAGTCACATAGAGTCATGGACACATTTGTTGTGAGTGTTTGCCACTTGAACGCACATAGCTCTGATTTTGGGGATGTTTATGCATTATATGCCCCTTTCTTTCACCAGCTCACCATGCAATCCTCTCTTTTTGAACCTGGGCGCCCGGTGTTGGTAGTTGTATGTGTCGCGTGCAAGCTACGCCCGTGTCCAAGCTACAGTGGGCGTAGGGACCGTGTTAATTTGGGACTTTGGTGTAGCTTATACAAGGGGGGGGGGGGTAAAAGATTTCGAGGGAGGATGATTAGGGAGGTCACTGGTCAACAAAGAGTTTACTGTCATCCTTATCTGACCTTCAAATTGTTCACTTGTCTGGCAAAGTGGGTTGTTCTTCTGTCAACACGCTTGGCGCGGGTGGGTGGCCACCAACTCTGGTCTGCCAAAGCCAGAAGCTGTTTGATGAAGCATTCAAATTGATGAACAGCTTTGGTGACGGTTGAGCGATGCTAGGTTCCCCGAGTGCCATGGTGCCGTTGTCAGCCCCAGCTCTACTCGCAAAGCTGTTCAAAACAGGAGTGGGACAGGTGACACGGCATATTGATTGATCAGGATACCCCTCAGAATGATGTCCGGATGCATGTTTGCGGACAGTCGTCTGCATTGCATGTCCGCTGCTCTAAATATGTAAATACCCCATGCTGAGTCGGCCTCTATGGCTCCCGCCACCAAACAGAAATGGTGGCCTTGCGCCCTGCAACCAAACAACGTTGCGGTCCTCCTTGTCTCTCTGCTTTGGGCTGGTGGGTGATGCATGCAGCCTGCATCCATTTTCCCCAGTGCTTTAGCGTTGCATGCTGTAGCATGTCTTACCAGGAAAACTACGAGAAACTCGACACCGCTCTGAATCAGACCTCGGAGCGCCTGAAAGATTTGCTTTCGGCGGTGGATAGTGTCGAGGAACCGGCCGGCCCGACTGAGCTCACCACCCTCGACAAGCTCAAAGAGGTCGTGAAGTCCGTGAAGGCCGACAAAGAGAATGGAAAGCTCACCGACAATCTTCGTGGGCTTTTGAAGGACCTGACTGGCGTGCTTGGTGTGCCTGCGGAGGCGAAGGCGGAGGAGAAGAAAGAAGAGATGAAGACCACTTCGAAGCAATCCCTGAAGCCCCAGGTCGAGCGGAAGGTTCTTTCCGCTCGAATGTGTGTTGTTTGCCACCGTGATGACCGCCCGGGACAGCAGCGCAAGAGTGGCTTTAAATGTAACGAATGCATTGGCAAGCCGAGCAACCTTGACAGGCAGAACGTCAGTTTTGATGTGAAGGAGATTAAGTCGACAAAGGACGTGGATGTCACCGGAAAGAAGTTCATTGATGACTACGACTTCGGGAACAACGTCGGGAAGGGCGCGTTCGGGAAGGTCAAAACTTGCACCCACAAGAAGAGCGGGCAGGTCTACGCCATGAAAATTGTAGACAGGCGGAAGCTGGAGAAGATGAAGAAGCCCGGGAGCGCCACGTCGGAGTTCGACAAGGTCATGGGAGAGATCGCCCTCATGAAGTCCCTCCAGCATCCCAACGTGGTCCGGCTCTATGAAGTGGTGGATGACATAGAGAGTGGCAAAGTCTACTTGATCATGGAGTTCTGTGGCGGTGGCCGAATCTTTGACTTGGGGGAGAGCGGCTTCAGCGATGACCCTGGGCTTGCGGAGACCAATCCGGAGAAGCTGAAGCAGTACATCGTGGCCATTGCCAACGGGCTGGATTACCTGCACACCCAGCACATCTACCACCGCGACCTCAAACCCGACAACATCCTCGTGGACGACAGTGGGTTTTGCAAGCTGACGGATTTTGGGGTGAGTGCCAAGACTGAAGATGACGACACCCTCAAGGACACGGAAGGGACGCCGGCTTTCAACGCACCGGAGGAGTTCGGCGAGGACCCCCAGGGGGTTGACGGTGGCAAGGCAGATATCTGGTCCTTTGGGGTGACCATCTTCGCGGCAGCTTTCGGCTATTTGCCGTTCATGGGGAACAGCATCGCTGAGATGGGTGAGGCCATCAAGACACAGGATGTGCATTATCCTGAAGATGCCGATGAACTCCTCGTGGAACTGCTCAAGAGATTCCTGGTCAAGGACCCCTCCCAGCGGATCCAGTTGCAGGAGGTTTTGGACCACAGGTGAGTGTTCATGGGTCATGCCTGTGGCGTTGTGTTTGTATTCGCCCTGTGCTCTGGTCTGAGAGTGTGCTCCACGTCAACGCGTGCCTTAGCACTCAATTTCCGTGGCGTCAGTGCTGGTTCAGTGGCTGGTTGATACTACACCAGGGCGCCAGGGGGGGGGGGCTGAGGCTGGGTGGGTGGGTTTGTCTGGTTTTCCCCAGGATTTGGGAAAACTGCAGGTGTCAGCTCTTTTGGGTGGGTGCGTGGGTGGGTGGTTGCTGAGCTTGGTAGGCCGCCAACATTGTCCATGGGCTGAGGCACATGGTGAGGCATGAGGTGCCGCCGTACTGTTTTGCCTTACAATTTTGTCATGGCCGCAAAAGAACGTGAATGTGGGATGATCACGAAGGATCACTCAAATCCGAGTGGTGTGGTGTCCCTCCTCCGTACTACGCCTCAAGGACCTTCATTCTTTGCAGGTGTCTTTTTGTTTATGGGCAAGGGTGGCGGTAGACCAAGCCGTGTCCTGACCCCCCCCCCCCTGGGTATGTGGGGGGGTAGGTGGGTGGGTCAGTCGAAATCCTGGGAACGCCAACTGCCCCCCCTGCCCCCCCAATGCGCCCAGTGCTCTGGGGTACAAGTGACTGAGTACTCAAGTCCGGAGGAGTTGGCCCTGGAGGCACTCTGCTCCCACCCCCAGCAACCAGGGGGGGGGGAGGGGACGACCCCTTCAAAGAGTGCGAGGAGGTCAGGGAGGATATCTGGGGGATTGCCTGATCAACAGCCGGAGGATGGGTCGGCATCAGAGGGGTCCACAGAACCAGGAGCATGGTCTGAGGAGTCCAACTCAGCTGGGGATGACAGGTTGATGGTGGAGGGGTTATGGGATCAGCTGGAGCTCCAGGAATTGCCTGAGCAACAGGCAGTAGGGGGCACGGACAGCTGGAAAAGTGGGGGATCTACCGACCATGAAGTGTACGACTCGATCTTGGACAGCAATCGGGTGGTGGAGGTGGCTACCACACGGAGAGTGGCTCGGGTCGCGAGAGAGTGGCCTCGGGGACGCAGCAGACAGTGTCTGAAGCACCGAACCCCCCCTGGGGAATGCAATTGAGAGTGCAGGGAACATTGCTGTGGAGAACCATCCTTGAGCTGACCTCAAACCCGGCTATGAAAGGATCATGCTGGTTATTTCAAAACCTGACGTCAGTGCTCTTTCAGCCGTTGTGCCCTCCCCCCAGTATCGCGAAGCAATCCCCTGCCCAGTGGGGAAGCATGCCTTGTGGCCCCTGCATAGCTGGGCCCGTGGTCCAGTGCAACTTCGGGAAGGGGGCCCAGAAGCCCCCCCTCCACCTCGAAGTAGGCTCTACAGGCCTGGCCCATCAAAAGCATCGCACGACGTCTAAAATTGCACAAAAAAACCATACATCAAAATTTGGGCAAATCTGGTTCATTGCCCTCCTTTTCAAAACCAGTGTTCTGAACCAATTCAATGGCGAAAATACGGTTTCAGGGGCCCGAGGCAGGGCCAGAACACCAAACACATGTTTTGACATCCAATCATAGGTATCGTTGTCACAAAATCCCCAGTCCAATCCTTTTTATGGGTGCCAAGGGAGAATTAGGGCCCTGTGCAAAGTACGCTTTTCTGTTTCTGTTTGGCGGCGGCATTGAGGACCAAAACCCCAAGCCAAATGATGTGAAAAGTACATAAAGGGGGCCCGCACGGGGGGGGCGACTCCGCGGGTCCTGGGACGCCAACTACCCCTGCCCCCCCCCCCCCCCCCCCCCCCCCTAGGGGCCTTCGGCCAACAGTTAGTTGCCAAAGGTGTCGCCCTCAGGCATCCACGGGCGCCTACGGTGCCCTAAGGAAATTTTTGTCCAATTTGCACCCCAACACTATCCTTAAACCCAACCTTGACTCTAACACCCACCCCCAACCCTCAGCCTACTCCTATCCCTACACCTAACCCTAACCCCAACCCTAGCCCTAACCCTAGCCCTAGCTCTCACCCTAGGCTAGGGTCAGAGTGAGTGTTGTGGTCCAAAATGGAGAGCAATCATGTGGCAAAAGCAGCCATGAACGAAATTGGGGGGATCTTGTTCAGCCCAATCAACACGGCTGGCATGGCCAAACCAACTGGCTGCAAAGGTTAGGGTTAGGTTTATGGTGATGGTATGGTTAGAGGGAGGGCAAGGGGAGGTAAGGGGAGCCTGTGCCCCCCTCCGCCCCCCCCCAACACCCCAAATCGCCCCACCTGGACCCCCCCCCCCCACCACCACCCCGAATTGCCCCACGTGGACCCCCCCCCAACCCGCCCCTCCCGGAGCCCCCCCCCCCAGCCCCTCCTATACCCCCCCCCCCCATTCGCCCTCCCTGAACCCCCCCTCAGATGCCCCCCCCCCCCCCCCCCCCCCCCCCCCCCCCCCCAAGGGGCCTCCGGCCAACAGTTAGTTGGAGGGGTAGTTGGCGTCCAGAACCGAGGGGTCGCCCCCCCCGTGGGGGCCCGCAGACCCTGTGGGATTCCTGTGGGATTGTTGTGGCATTCCTGCCTGCCTTCTCCCGCCGGAATACAGGCCGGCCATGTGCGCCTGGACTTTATCGGCAGTGTGAGCAGCAGCGGGTAGTGGTCACAGCACTCACACTGATGTTCCTGGGCTTCACCAGCACGAAAAAGAGTCGAGGGCCAACCAACCTGGACAGACAGACATATGGGTGCCAATCACGAAATATCCGTCACCAACCAGCAGCCTGCGATGTTCGGCAACTGCAACCTTTGTCGTGCAGCATTACAATCACATGGTGGTGCCCTTCCAATGAAAAACAAACTTGGACCAACCCTTGGGTCTGTCTGTGCATCAGCACTTCGACTATGGATCACCTGCATACAGCGCCTCGTCGAAGGTGCACTGCCCGAAGGGGTCGTGACTTGATTTGCCTGCCGCATTTGTCCTGATCCGATTGCGCTTATGCATACACGCATCAGATCATTGCAGCCCTGGCAGCGCGCCAAAGGGAGTTTCAGGGTGTGCACGTGTTGTTCGTCTTTCCGCCTAAATTTGGACCAGTTTCGGCCGAAGGATGAAGGTGTAAATGGCGTGCGAATTCACCACATGAGGGCACCTGCAAGCCCAAGCCAATGACATGATTTGTGAACATCTTCGGAGAGGAATTTTAGTTCTAAGCACCAATGCACCATTGGCAAACAGTGACACGCAAACCAGGACATACGTCGTGTGGACAACATTTTTCCAATCAGTGTTTTGCTTGGCGTTGTGCGACTGCAGGTACGTTGAGGATGTGCGAATCGTGAAAGGGCAGGCAGTTGAGACAGTCACCTGCAAGGTCAAGAGTGTGGAGGCCCGGGAAATTGCGGATGTGGACCCGGACCAGCTTGAGACGATCTACAACTGCGATGCGCTTTTTGTGAACCTGAAACAGGGCAACAGGGCCTTTCCCATCCTCAGCGAGTACACCAACACCAAGGGAGGCATCTATCAGGTCGTGCAGTCAACCCCTGACAGCTGCACCCTGTTCCGCCCCCGATCCCTCAAACGGCTTGCAAAGGAACGTGAGGAAGGTGATAGCGGTAATGCTGACCTGTCATGCCACCGCGACATGTCATTCTCCTTCCTGGCGGGCGACCCGTCCAGCAGCTTCAGCCGCCCGATGGATCGGAACAGGTCAACGGCCGACGACGACGCTGGAGGCACTGATCTGCTTGACTCTCTGGGGATCAGCCTGTCTTCGCCTGCCGAGTCTGACGTCAAACCCTCTGTAGGAGGCAGCGATCTGCTTGACTCTTTGGGCATAAGCCTGCAGTCCCCTGCAGCTGGCAACGAACCCTCTGGTGGCGATGATGGCTCCAAGCCCTCCGCAGGCAGCGATCTTCTTGACTCTTTGGGCATCAGCCTTCAGTGAGCGGGTCATTTTCTGCCGCCAAGCTTCGTATCGGTGCCCTGTGAGGAGTTGTGCACATGGGGTGCACACGGCCGGCACGTGGCAGCCCTCCTGATGCCTGTTTTACTCCAAGTCGCGGCCTGCGGGCCTCAGATTTGCGAATTCGAGTCCAACTTTTGTGGTGCGCGGTCTATTCACAGGGGCGGGGGGATCCGCAACGGGTCTATTTTGTTGTGCGAAACTTTGCCTTTGAGTTTAGTGCGAAATTTGCCACCGCAGTTTTGGGATGTACTGCGAAGCAAACCCAGTGTGAAATTTACCGACGCAGAAAATATCTCCTGCCCACCCCCCCCCCCCGCCCCCTCCCCGAAGCGGCCACTTTGATATTGCGAGCACAGGGCATTTCAGTTCCAGACCCCCCCCCCCCGCCCAACACACCCTCCTCAAGGCCTCCAAAAGCTATGCTGAGGAGGAACAGGGGTTTTTTCGCCTACAGTGAATAGGTGGAAAAGTCTATTGCATCTGGCAAGCCACCTCACAGAGAATTGGTCGCAACAAGATACCACAAAGTTGGCCAATAGTTTCAGTAACCTACCTATCCAGACTTTCAACCAGGCCCTAACCATACATTGTTGCAAATTTACGAATCGCCTCACACAAGTTGTTGGATGAAAATGAAAACTAGGATGACCGCAATTTTTAATTGAAAGGTCATTTACTCCTTGTGTGGGGCTACACGTTTGAAAATTTCTGAATCACCTCACACAAGTTGTCGGATGAAAACTAGGCTGCCCACATTTTTTTTGAAATGCCCCATACTCTCTTTGTTTGGGCTCATTCACACATGTCGCTAGATAGCTAAAGAAGGCAGGGCACTTCTGCTAACCATGCTGGTAGCAAGATTGGCAGCTAAGCTGTGAAATCTGCTGGGTATATACAACCCAATATTGGAGGCAGGGCAACAATATTGCCAAGTATACTCTTGGGCTCCAAGGAAATGGCTCTTCAGAGGCCAAGCTTAGTGGCCCATTTGTACAGGCAAATCTTGGCCCAAACACTGGCCCATTTGTGCGAGCGACTGGGGGGGGGGGCTTGGGTCCCAGCCACTGGGCTAGATTACCGGCGATATGCCAAGCTCTTTGGCCAGCCGAATGCCAGCCTGTTTGTGCAAGCAAATCCTGTTTCAGTTGGGGGGGGGGGGTCAAGGGGGTCCCAACGAAAAACTCATTGGGTGATACTTTTATTGGACAAAACAAGGACTTTGCCCTGAATTCAACCCCTCAGGATATGGTACGCTAATTGGCCCACAATGGGCGAGGATATTGGGTTTTCTCATGTGTGCAGGCCCTCCTGGTTTTGATCTAGCAACCTCTGTGAGGTGATTTTGGCAAATTTGCGCCCACATAGGTGAAACCAAGATGCTCAGGATTAGATAGGGATTCCAATACTTTTGACCCCTGCCCCCTCTTTACACCGTGGGTTGTGGGGTCCAGAACTAAACTGAAATGCCACCCAGGGTTGTGTGCGCTGTGCGCGCGCTGAAGCCAATCTATATCAAGAGAATGCCAAACGAAGTGAGCGAGTCTTCAGCCCAACAAAGTCCAGGAACTTTCAGTTGAATGCCCCACGTCACTTGCTCACCCTGTTGAACTTGTCTGAAAGAAAGTTTCAGGCAGTGCTGTTTCAGGAAGGCCCCCATTTTCTGCATGCACTTCAGTTACGACAGTTGCCTGGTAGCAGATGGCTGGTTGTCAACAGAGTACAGCACAACACTTGCCCATTTGCTGTGCCGCTCCGGCCTGTCCTCTGAGGGCTGTGGGTGCTCAACCACTTCTCAGCACTGTTTGCCAGTTCTGTCGCCTTTTCTCGTAGTTTCGTCTCGCTGGTCTCCCATTGCTAGCATCCAGCAGCGTGCCTTCCTGTATTTATCTGACTTCTTGCTTCGAGGTTTGTGATGGTATGGCGCATCAGGGCTTCAATGTGGTTGACTTGTGTGTTGCGTTGAATCTTTCACCCAGCCCCAGTCCTAGCTCGCAGGTCGGATTACTGAGCTCATGCAAACAAGCTCCAAATCATCTGTCCGCTTGGAGGCATTTGCAGGGCTTCACTCGTATTCAACCTGACCCTCATGAGTGTGGTGTAACACACGTCTGGCCCACATGCACAGACACACACACACCCACCCACCCACCCAGAGAAACGTCTCACACCTTACCTTCACTCACGGCGCAACATAGCTGAGTGGTCCATCCAAACGGGGGAGGTATATTACATATAAAGTTGAGATGGAAACCTGCTCTGGCACAGCCTGCAGTGTGGGTTGGGGGTTTGCTAGACATCACCACCCTCCAGCTTGTCATGGTTGTTGTGGATTTGGGTTTAAGCAAAGTAAATAATAGAGACATCAATTTTAAGCCGAGCATGGCAGTCCCGAGTTATAAGGCGATGTGGATTCCTTGTAATTGGCCATGTATCAAAAGAGTCATGAGATTGTGATGGTGGGTGCTGCAGTTCCTGAAGACAAGCCCTGTCCAGAGTTGATTCTGGCATGGGGCAGTTGGCAGACGGTGAACTGGGCAGCCACATTGTGAGCACTGGTAGCTCAACGCGACCGGTGCCCCGGCGCTGAGCTGGGGACCACACCATGAAGAGGACATGTGTGTACGGGGCACAGATGACCTGTGGCGGTACAAGGGCTGTTATGTCGGGTAAGGCAGAGGCAGCGGTTGCTTGCTTCTTTTGATGGAGTCCCTTCTTTTGATGGAGTCCCCGTGTGCACAGAGGAGGGGCAAAGTGATGCATCTGTTGGACATGGGGGGGCTTGCAGCATTGGCCCAACGCAGAATGCCACTAGTGCATGTCACTACCTGGCAGCACTGTATGGCAGTGGGAGGGGCAGCCAAAAGCCAGCACCGTCGTTTGGGTCAGCCAACGGTACGACCTGATACTGGTCAGCCTCCTCGATTGTTCACCATTGCACATCTTCTTGCCACCAGTTGTTGTTGTTGATTGGTGCTTGAGAAGGTTTTTGGTTCTCAGCTTTGCTCATTTTTTCCTCGGTGCCTTTGCGTGTGTGTGTGTGTGTGTGTGTGTGTCGTGCGCGCGTGCGCAAGCGTGCACGTGATATCTTCATCAGATGGAGCGCAGGAGGTGGAGAGGTGCCCTCTACATTCTAGAAGGGTACTATTACACATTACAGGCATAGAGGTTGCTTCTGGTGCATAGAGACTCTGGATTTTGCCTGTGCATCGTTTCTGTGGTGCATGGATATGTGTGTCTGTTTCTGCGAAACATTGTGTCCGCGTGCATGCGTCGCAATTTCCATTTATTTTGGTGTCTATGTGTGTCTATGTGTACCTTTTAGTCAGTCGGGCCAATTGTCTGGAAGGGGGCACCAAGGAGTGGCCACATGTATTTGGCCATGTTTCATCTTTGACCCAGCTTGTAGTTTACTATTTGCTGGACTACCAGTTTATTGTGCTGACCCGCCGCTCTGTGTCATAGCATGGGTTTGTCCAAGCACCGTGTCTCTGTGGTATCATTTTGGGACCATGGTTTGCGGTTCGTCTCAGGAGTTGGACCCTAGGTAAAATGGGTAACCACACCACTGTCTTGGATGCAGCACAAGATGGGGAGAACATTGCTTTTTCTGTTCCAAAGGCAACTGAAGTTAATGGAAGCACTGTCTACAATGATGCTCCAATTGCATGTCCCTTGCTCTGTGGCCAGGTGATGGAAGACATGAGTTGTGTGTGCGGGACCAGGACTGTGAAATGTTCCCAGGACACTGGGCTATGCGGCTGCCCGGCGTCATGCATGCTAGATTACAGGGCCAACTTGCTGAGGGTCGGGAGAACTTTGTGCTCAACTTGCACAGATGGATGTCTCAGGAGGCTGGGCTCTCCCCTGAAATTTACCCCAAACTCCCCGAATCTATTGTCGGATGGACAGAAAAGTTCCCAGCCTGCTTCTGTAGAGATGCATTGCTCTTACCTCGAATTCTGTCAAAATCCTGGGCTGATGAGGCATGGAAGCGGGTGTGAGTCTAGGAGGCAAATGTCCAGCTGAATGAGGCTTTCCAGAGCATTGTGGTTCACTGTGGCCGGTGCTTGTCTGAAGCTTTCCAAGACTTCGTTTGTAGACGAAATGCTGCTCTACAGAGGTTGACACAACCCCAAGGCACACCAGACGGGGAAAAAATGGATTTTCATGTGGGTCTGTGGTTCCTGCCAGCTGCCCTATGAGCACTGGTCTGAACAGTGTAACCCCCCCCCCCCCTCTAAAGTACGACCTGGGGTCTTACTTTCGGGTCCGCCCGGCAGAGTGGTATCCCACTGCCAGCAGGGACCAGAGCCCAGGTAAAATCCTGGATAAAGTATCTGGCCATGTTGCAAGGGCAGTCGAGCATCGTGGATCAATATCAGGGGCCTTTGGCCAAGATGCTCATGAAGGCTTGTTGGGTTTTGTTGTCTCTTCCGCTCAAAGCAGATGAGAATACATGGGCTCAGACAGTCCTCAGACATGCTACCGTAGCGTTTTCCCCACGCAACAAATCATTAGCAAATCATTAGCGAAGTAAACATGGCGATGCCTATTGCACTGGGTATTTGTAGCTGGGCACTGCCCACACTGCATTGGAAGCTACGATTGGATAAAAGGGGTTACGCGTTGGGGTCAGCCGGGGACACCCCTTTGGTGCCAATCAGCGACATACGTCAAAGCCCCCAAAAACGTTGGAACTCGGGGGCGACTCACTGGACCCCTGCGAGTTTTCACAGTGGGTCAAATGTAAGGCGCCAAATTTGACTTTGGATCCCGTTTCGTACAGGAGTTTTGCTTGATTCACGCACCCACAGCCACACTGGCCATGGGCAGTAACGTCCTCCTCGGTGGCGTAGGCACCGTTCGCCAAGCTACCCGCAAGGAACTGTCTGGGAGGTCAGGGACTGATGCAGATTCCGTTGTGGAACTGATTTTCTTTTACCAACAGTCTCACGAGTGCAGGAAGACCAGGAAGACCAGGTGCACACATTCTATTGCCCAACGTTGGTAGGCAAGGGCATGCAGCATGTGGCCGATTGCGTCACGGAACCAGGGCAAATAAACACACATCTCATACAACGAATTCCACCTTCATAATGTTGTCTATGTTCGACTTGAGGTTTGGTACATTGCAGCAAGGGGAAAAGAATCCAAGCCGAAATTTGTTAAGCTCCCTCCCTTCTAGTGATTCCATTTTGCCTCAAGGAGTTTGTAGTGATGGCACCGTGGACCAAGCTGCCGGTAGCATAGAGGTTGCATAGGTTTTAGGTCTTGCAGGGGACGGACTGTCCCCTTTGTGGAGTGGTAGAGGACCACAGGCACGGTTAAGAAACATTTTTACCTATAGGATTGCCTCGCTTTCATCCCCGGGTTATGGGGGGGGGCATGTGACAGGCAACGAGTGGTACAAGCCATCTAGAATGTGCTTGGATCACAGTTTGAGCCATGTGCTTTCGGTCAAGGGCAGACAAGATGTGCCAATGCACGCTACACGTAAAGCAAAAATTACCAAAGGTCAAAATTAGCAAAAGGTGCCCATTTTTTGGTTCATTTTTTTTGGTAATATTTTGGTACCGTAGCAAAGGGGACGTCATCCTTCCCTGCCACGATGCAACACAAAGCAATGGGAAACCCATGTGAGTTGCGCCATACATGGTTGTTACTAAACGGCGGGGCAAATGGTTGTGGTGTGATCCAACCAACAACCATCACACACATATTCGGAGCAAGAGAGACACTTTCGTGCAGTCAAAGAACCACACTCACAAGGGTGTTGTGTCTCGTCACGATTGAGCTTCTTGAGAACGTCGAACATGGGTTCGATAGAGGGCACATCTCCCCATAGGGCTCGCGGAATCCTAGTGGCATCTCATGAGCGGACAATGGAGTCCACTGGTAGGTCCTTAATGGCCCCTGCCAATAGAGCATATTCACGCTTTCGTAGCGTAGGCATGTGAGACACGGACATTTCAGCAACAGCCGTGTCATTGGACTTGCGTGCAAATATATCCTCAACCCATGCATCCCAACCTCGGCCGACGCGTGCTTTAACCATGGTGAGAATAAACTGATCTGCGGGTTGGTAGGCATGAGTTGTCTTCTTAGGGATCTTACAGTCATGGATCCTCAGGAGTTTAAGAGGCTCATCATCTGAATGTTGTGGCGCCTCGTCCGCTATGAGCAAAGCCTCCTCGTCGGTCTCTAGTCGTTGACGAACAGTGGTCACATGCTTCCCCAATTACTCAATCTGAAAACAGTGCAGTGCAGTGTTGTACGCTGCCAGGGTCCGCTGTGGTAACGAATGACATGCACATGCATCAGGGTGCTCTTTCACTGTCAGTTCACTGTCACTGTCACTGTCATTGTCAGTACAACGGAGGCAGGCAGCATGTGTCTGTGACTGTGACTGTGACTGTGAGTGTGATTGTGGTGGGGGGGGAGTGCAACACACCAACACACCAGACGTCGATATGTATTGGCATTCTGAAAATGGCTCTTGCGCTGATGATCTTGAAGAATCTTGGGGTCCTTAGCATCAACTCCCGCATGGACAGCAGCAGTGGTGCCCTCCCAAATCAGTCGCAGAAAAATAAGATTGCCTGCAGCGTCCGTGACAACTGTGCAGGTAAACCCAAGTTTTGTTTTTCTGATTGGAACACGTCTTTTCTGTGACCTCGGATCCCATGTCCATCGTTGATTTGGCCCTAGCAGCACCAGAAATTCATCCAAGTTGAACACCAATTCTTTACAAGGCACACGACCAAAAGTCAAATCTAAAAAAAAAGCTCGCCCGGCATCCAGCGACACTGGCAGAGGTACAGTGCGGTCTAGTGCGGTCTGAGGTTGCTGAATAAGGCACCTAGTCCACAGAATGTAGGTGATACCAGCCCCACTCTGCCCCCATGACAAAGGCGCCCCCAGTTTTGGCCAAAATTGTAGGACGAGTGTGGCTGACGACACCACGAGCAACGGAGGCAACATTGTTTGCGGTCAGTGACTCGGCATTTGGCTCCGTTCTCAATTTGGTGATGGCATCTTGAACTTCTGCACACTCAGTCTGAGACAGAATCCTTTTGCGACCTCGTTTTTGGGTGTGAAAATAATCACCTTTTTTTTTTTGAAATACTTCAGCCAGCCATAAACTGTGTGGTACCCCTTGTGCTTGTGATCCCTCTCATCACTCTGTTGATGTCGCTGCAAAGCCCCAGCAACACCATGTTGCCTTGCCCAATCGGTAGTTGTTTTGATGTACTCATCTTTCCAATTGTGCCGGGGAGCTGACAAACCAGGTCTCACCCGGTACGCATCCACCACCACAGTCGGAACAACATGCTCATCCATGACAAAAGCAGACCGCACAAGAAACAGGGGCCTGCAGGGGAACAAATGATAAACATCTTGGGGCCCAGGAATGGGGGGGGGGTGACCACAATTACCAAAACAACCTTAATTTTTGGTTGATTTTTTTGGGTAATATTTTTTTGGGTAATATTTGCCTTTGGTAATTTTTGCTTGGATTGTAATGGGGCCACAGCTCCTTTCCAGGGTAGCCTGAGGCATATGAGACCCGCGGGAGCACTCTCCAATACATTAGCACCAAATATAGCCTTTGTAAAATTGCCATCTACAAATTTGTTGGGGCCCCTAAGCGATTCCTAGCGCATCGACCAACACGCGTATACTACTCCATACCGGCCAACCCTACACAGTTGTCATAGAGAGCATGCTAACATATACCCCATATACCTTGTATGGTCTCACTCACCCGGGACATAGTTGACCGCACTTATTCCTGTCTAAAGGTGTGCGAGTGAGAAAACGTATCACCAGGCTCACAAGATAAGGAAGGGGGGTTGGGCGGTGTATCTGTCGGGGAGGCATATGGTGCCACCTTTGGATTCTTTGTGGCAGATTCTGTCTCCAGTCTTGAAGCGGAACACTTGGCAGTGCTCAAAACCTGCTTGGAGGTGCTCGGAGAATGGACCCTGAGAGCCACTTGCAGCTCATTTCAAGGACATATGGATCTATCCATTAACATGGGGAGGTACCCACCCCCCCCCTTGTCCTGTGCGCGCGCTGTGCAAAAAGTTGGCTGTTTTCCACCACCGGTAGCCACGGATCCCAAGGTCGTGAATTCTGCACCCTACCACCCCCGTGCTGGTACACCAGGGATTTTTTTTTTCGTCTGATGCTTGCCACGGGTCCTAGGGTCCTGAATTCTGCACCCCATGCTGTTTTGAATTTATCATACATCCTTCTGCAGGTGGGTGGTTTTCAGGGGTGTTCCTGGGGTAAACAATGTAATAATTGGCGCTGTGCGCGCGCTGTGCGAAAACGCCCCCCTTGTCCTTCCCTAGGGGGGGTGTGGGGGACCGTCACTTGGTGAACCCCAAAAGGGCCAAGCCACCACCCAAGGGTGCTGTCCAAAGCATTCGTATGGAAAGTGGTGAGCATGTTCAGGAATTCAAGGTCAAATGGAGTAGGACGAAGAAATTCTACACCTAGCGAGTCAAGGAGTAAATTTCATTACATTGGCAGCCCATTGAGCGCGCGGATGATTTTCATATTGTTGCATAACTTGCTTTCATTTGTCACCATGACAAGCTCTGCGCACCAACGTTTTTTATGCTGTGTCATTTCGTCTTCTGCCGCAATTTCTGTTCCCCACAGTGTGTGTGTACGGCGGTACTACGGTCCCCTGGGGGGTGGTGGGGGACCGTCACTTGGTGACCGTCCCCCAGGGGGTGGCAGGGGACCGTCTTCCCTGGGGTGGGGAAGGACAAGGGGGGGGAGGGTAGGAAAACTGTGGTTGGGAGTGCCTTGATGTTAGTGCGTGGGGTGGGGACTCTTTCATAGATATGCCAATTGGTAAGTAACAAGGAAGCACCTATGTATTGGAAAGGGGCATCTGCCATTTTGCTTTGGCTGGAGGGGGTCCCATCCCAAAAATCTTATTTAGGGGTGGGGGGGGTCTCATGAGGGGGGGGGGGGGGGGGGCTGGCATGGGATGGGAGGAGGGGCTGTAGATGTTTTGAGACACGGCAAGGGCTGAATCGGGTTTTCATGGTTGTAGTGGTTGTACAGCCAGCAATCTGGCATGCAAATTGAATGTTGATGTGTGTCAAGAACACTGAGGGTCATAGGGATAGTGGCAATTTTGGGTGTTGCAAGATCGCTTTTTTCCTTGGTACATTTGTTGTGCAATTTCAGACAAGGACCCACTGCTGGAGGCGTGTTTTGCACACAGTTGAATTGTTGTTCCACATCTGGCTTATGATGGCAATGTGGGATGTTGTGTTGTCTTTGCTTCTGCCATGAATTCTGAAACGTCCCAAAAATGACAACATTGTCATATCCCAAGTTCAAAAAATGGCCTCACATCTAGCTGGATTGGTGCTACTGGCACCAGCCGTCCAGTTTTGCGATGCGAATGGTATCGTGATAACATTCCGTATTCCTCTTCTGATGTATCACAACTCACAAACTGCGAGGCCCAACATGCTAAGCTCCTAAACATCATTCATGCATCATGCTTTCCATGTTCCGTCACCCTGTTGGCTGGCACACGAGCACACATACAGCTTTGTGACCCTTACCCCTGGCAAAGCTTCCGAGGTGTCAACCAGTTAATGTGGAATTTGTTTAGAATTTGGGAGTGCCATGTGTGCCTTGTAGACTATGCTGTGTGTGCCTTATGGACCAATTTTGGACTCTTGCTTGGAGATGGGCACAATTTTTTGTGTACTTTTGCTTGATGCATGGAAAGTGCCGCACGCATGGTGCTCGCAATGCGATGACGGCACCCTCATGGCTTGTGTGTGTGTGTGTGTGTGTGTGTGTGTGTGTGTGTGTGTGTGTGTGTGTGTGTGTGTGTGTGTGTGTGTGTGTGTGTGTGTGTGTGTGTTTCACGGGTCGCACCTGTGTGTGCACAACGCATTCCAAGCATGGCATTTCCGTATTGTAGACAATTTTTCTTGCTCTTCTAGAAGTACCGCCATGGCCCACCTACCACCAACCATATCGGTATCATGTGTATCCATGGGACCACGCAAGCCCCAGGCTGGGAACATATGGTTGGTTGTGAAAGGTTACTTCCTAATCGCACACAACACCACCAATGGGTCTCGGCAGTTGCGGGGTAGGGAATTTGACAAAGGGTGGGGAAGTCGTAACTCCTCAGCTCCTGTCTGCCTGGAGTATGTTCCTGGTTGCTTGCAAAGGCTTTGCTAGACCATCCCCTAACCCTCCAATCAAGTTCCAATCATGAAGTGTCTCAAAGTTGCATGTCTAGTTGAAACATATGTCCTTGGCTTGGTTGCTCAGGGCTCTGTACCATGATGCAAATTTGTTTCCTTCCCACGTGGCATGTCGGTGGCGTGTGAGCAGAACCATTTGCAGGTGTGTGTTGTGCATTGTGATTTGGTGCGACCCATTGGACACATTTTGTAGTGGCACAGCAATCATGGACCGACTTCATGGATTGTAATAGAATAGGCACGGTGTATTGCCCTATGTGCAGTTTCAATGGTGTATTTAAGTGGAAATTATTAAGCACCATTAAGCACCAAAAGCCGTACCCAAGCTCATGCACTCATGATTTGTGCCCCAAGTGTGCTGTTGGGGTCGGGCATTACACAATAGCCAAAGCGTAATCATGTTTTGACTTGTACGGCATCAGATGCTTGGATACCAAGATACCCAAACGTTGTAGTGTTTTGAATTGCTTGTATGGGGGAGTACCTGACGCAGCGTGTGTGTAGCACGGCTTGGTGATATCTATGGGAAAGGTGTTGTGTTGTTGTTTGGATTTGTCATCTCTTGCCGGGCACCTCTACGGATGTACGTACTTGGGTTTACGGAAAAGCACAACAGGCCAAGGGCCATTTCAAAGGTGATGAATTGTGTGCCGATTGTATTGTGCTCTTCATTGGGCTATGTTTGTGCGAAGCAGGGGTGTTCATACAATTTTTGTGGCCAAAGTGTTTGCTCTCCTTAGGGGCCATTTTGGGAGGGGTGAAAAGTCAGGACATTCCGGGTGTATTTGCTGCAAAGTGGTGCGGCTTGTGCGTAGCACCAGTGCTCCCCTAATACGCTGTTTGTTGTTGTGTACAGTGGTACTTCCATTTGTGGTACTGCCTGGAGGGGTGCCGAGGAGTTTTCCTGCCTCATGCCAGAGCCTTCAGGCCTCTGCCCCTTCCATCTCCTTGACACAACCATTTCCGATGGTTTGTCTGCTTGGGCTACTTTGGTCTGATTTTGGGCAAAAATGGCGAAAGCTGGGCCAATTTTTGGAGAGTAGACACCCAATTTGCCCTAGCGTTCCAGGCTACCATCATTAAGATTTTGACTTCCCCTTTCAAAGGGGGGAGGGGTAGCGAGGGTACATGTGCAACTTAGGATTTAGCAAGGGTACCTGTGGGGTCCAAGCCTCTAGATTTGCAGCTAGTAACAAACTGTTGTGTCATGGTATTTATCAAAATGGATTGGTGAAGTGCTTGTTGCTTGTTGCTTGCATTTCACTGAGTTGCTGACATGGCTGCCTCTTTGCTGGCCGGTTCTGTGGGGTACACTGGGAAAGCGTATGTTGTAATTCGTGCAATTTTTTTTTGCGGTAAACTCGTGTAACAAAAAAATCGTCTAGTCGTGTCCTTGAAATGGACTGTTTGGATCCATGTGCATTGTGCCCCATGAAAAGATGCACGGGTGGTGAACCCAACAATTTGGAAGGTGTCGGGGTGTCCAGTGGGGGCAATTTACTGGTGGTCAATACTTGGGCCTCTTTGGTAACAATCTCTTCAAAAGCTGCTTCTGATGTGTGCTTAGTTCACTGCCCCCACCAAATTTTTTTCCTGATACCCTTCCCTTTGTACCCTCAGCAAGTTCCACTGATGCTGCACCCTAAAGCGAAGAGCGCACTCCTCATATTTTGCCTGTCCTCTTTTCAGAGCCGCTTGATCAGCAGAGCGGAGCACCATCATGAGCCACTGGTCTGCATTGACGGGCAACACCTTGAGGCTGACGCAGTGGTTCACACCGCTGAGCAGGAGCAGGCTGAACCCTTGGACAACATAGACGCATCCTCCGCCATGAAGGTGCCAGGATTCGCAAAAGTCTATTGGGTCGGAGCGCATGCGACATTGAAAGATGGCCGGGGCCGTGGCTGGAACTCTCCGCTGGGGAAGCTGCACCCGGGAGGATTGCGGTTGCTTGAGGCTGCCGGGTGGACAAGAGTTGCGAAGACCCACACGGAGGTTCCGGTATTTTCCTTAGCCACCCGCCGCACAGCGGACTTCGGGCTCCGCACTCCAGGCGCGCCGTTCATGCGGCAAATGCCGGAGGCGGTGTCAGATTTGCTGGACGACAAACTGCTGATGGCCCGGACGTTGCAAGTCCCTTGGAGCCAAGGACTGCTGTCCATGCCCGCCACAACGCCCGCAGACGAGTGGCTGTCTGACAGCAGTGACCTCCCTCCCGCCGGTGATTCAGAGGGCGTATGGTTTCTCAAGCACGCGCGGGGGGTGAAGGGCGCGGCGGTCCACCCCTGCCTCTCGCGGCCCGAGCTCACGGCCGCGCTGCAGCGGCTACGCAACCGGCACGAGTTCGTCGTGCAGGCGGAGGTGCCGCCCCGCCTCATCGACGGGCGGAAGTTCTGCGTGCGCATGCACGTCGTGGTCGTCGTGCAGCTGCCGTACCGCCCCGGCGCGTGCCGCGGCTTCGTGCACCGGGACGTGGTCGCGCTGTTCCACGCGCTGCCGTATGACCGGCGCGCGGCGGCCAAAGCCGTGCATGTCCAGCAAACCGGGAGCGGCCACCCCCGGCCACGCCTGCTCCAGGACGTGTTGGGCACGACGGACTTTGAGGTCGCGTTTGGTGAGATTCAGGCGCTGGCCTCGTGCAGCCTGCGGTGGTTCCTTGGGGCGGCCCGCCCGATGTGGGCCCATGCACCGTCCACCCCCGCCTGCCTCTACCAACTGTTTGGCTGCGACATGATGCAAGATGCCGCGGGGCGCTGGGTCCTGCTGGAGTGTAATGCTTTCCCCGCGATTGCGAACGGCACCATGAGCGCAGTGGACCCCTGCGTCTATGACCGCCTGATCGAGGACCTGTTGCACGGCGTTGTCCTGCCCGTTGTTGACGGGACAGAGCCGAAGCTCGGGGGTCTCTGCCCCGTGGCTGTGGAAGCGGCCCTTGCCGGCGCTTCATGAGGGTGGGTTTGCAGAGATCTTCCCCCCACCAAAGGACACCTGAGACCTGTGGGTCCTACGTGTCAGGAAGATGTGACTGAGCTTGAACACAGCGTGTGGCATGCCTTCACTCCCACCCCTTTTGAACACTTGCCCTTGGTAAGAACTACAGGGGAAGGCAGGAAGTAGCGGCTCCAGAATCAGCCCCTCCAACCCCTTCCTTCGCACTGCACATGGTGGCGGAGAGAACAGTAAAGTGTTGTCCGTAATGTCAGATGAATGAACCGCCGAACATTGCTGCAGATGCATACCAAGACGTGCCTTGGAGGTGCGCTTTATGTCCTGCGTGCCCCCCTCCCCCGCCTTCACGGCACCCCCCCCATCCCCACCCCACCCCACCCCCTGTCCCCCACCCGGGTGCACTTTTTATAAAGTCACTCGGGGATGGCTGCCAATTTGACAACTTGGATCACACAGGGGATGGTGGTGCTGCCTGTGGGTCTGCCATCTGCCGGTTGATCCTCCCTTCGTCCTGTTTTCATCGGTGTGTTTTTGTTTGTTTGTTTGCAGGATAATTGGAAATGTGCCTGTGGAACGGAGAATTTCAGGAAACGTCGAGCTTGCATGAAGTGCAATACACAAAAACCATGTGCTTGTCCCCTGCTCGTGTCCCGAAAATACTCCTACACGGCAAATTTCTGTTTGTGTATCAAGTCTATGTCAGTCGCCACCTTTGTTCTCTGCCACCTGTTGTTCTGGTGTGCTTACCTAATTTTTCAGGGGAAAAAGGGCGGTTGTGTCTCTGCACAACGTGCCAGCCGGACCAGGTTCCTTGTGACTAGTCCGGTCCCTAGCAGGTGAGCATACTCCCCAGGCTCGCCACAGGTGGACAGAGTAGCACCATGCTCTAGGCCGTTGCCTGTGCTGGGGACTAGGTCCCAAGTACATGCGGCCACAGATTCAGCTCTTGGGGCGCAATACTTGCCCAGCTTATGCAGGGCATTTCATATCCAGTTTTTATGGGGTAAAGCACAGGCCCTATGGAGTAGGCGATCAGGGCTCAAAGCCATAACGGTGAGCAAGAACAGCCGCAAACGGCAAACACGGCACACAGCAGGCAAGGTGCACTCGTAGGAAACGAAGGCACACCATGAAACAGCAAGACAAACACCAGAAGGAAAAAAGAGAAAGGTGAGAACCATTGTGCCTCATGCACACTGGGAAGCCTACTGGCGTGGCAGTCTCCCACTGTATAACCTGGTTTCAGACTCAGCTAATCCACACTGCGTGTGAGATCCGCTACCACAGCCACTGTGGGATCATCCTAGCACTGGACAGCTCTGAACCTTGCTTTCAGAGGTTATCTCGCGTACTGTGAAGTGAGCAGGCTATGCCAGCTCGTCTTGGTCTGAACCAAAAAAAAAGAGCGAAGGGAGAACCGACAAGGCAGGAAAGAGGCCAAACAGAAAGCCAAATAGGAGCAGAAAAACCTGGTGATTAGATCCCCCGGACAGCCATGCCCACAGATGCCCAAGTCTAGAAATGTGGTCACATGGAGGCACAGAGCGGAACGTCGGGCACAGCCGGGAACAGTCGGGTCAGAGCCGAAGAGTTCTGTGGCTACGTCTCCGAGTGATGGAGAGAAGATCACAGAGAGGAGGACGTCCATACTCAGAGATCTGCAAGATCTGCAAGCAATGTGCTCCAGGCAGGAGAGTGTCACAAGTCAAGTGTCCGATCCAAAGATCCAAGGGCCTGCATGGTGTGTACAATGGGTCTTTTGGGGAGGATGTCCTTACTTTGCTTCGCTTCAAACTGGGGGAGATATGCTTGATCTGGACCTGTGGCCAGAAGATTATCGCTGGGAAAGTCTTGAGGTGTGTTTGTGGAGGGACGCCCTTTGATACCCTCTTAAAGGACCACGTCTGGGGCACCTCTCAGACCTCTGTCTGGCGAGCGATGATGGACTGTCAGGCTCTCATGGTCATTGTTGTCCTTGCACTTGCAACAATCCGTGCTGTATGAGGTAGAGCGCAGAAGATTTGTCAATGGTCTGTCCCGTGACCAGCCTTTGCTAAATTGGGCGGCCCAATACCGCACACTGCTGCTCCTCCTCCTTCTCCCCTGTCCCTCCTCTTCATTGACACTATCCATGGCCTTTGAAAGGTTTGGTCCATGGGGAGAGCGTGCTTTTGAATTTCAGGTGTCTCATTGTCAAAGCTGACATCTGAGGCCATGCTCCACTCTGTGCCCAGCTGTGATGTTAGTTTCATGCACGTGATGCTGACTGTATGGTGCCTTAGACTGCCCATTTACTATGCTTTGAAGGCAGACGGGGGTTGACCAGTGTCGGGCCTGGCCTTTTGGTGGTCTTCTCCTGCACATCTTTGCAAACATTCCACAAGGGTACGAACTCAAGGAAAGCACACAAGAGATGGGCATGGTAAGGCACCAGATGCTGCCCTGTTGAGGGCCCCACAGCGTCTGGGGTGTCAGAAGTACAGCTTTGTCAGTAATGACCTCTGTGGCGCCTGGAGCCGATTCCAATTCGATTTGCTGAGAGGTTATGATAGCACTTCGAATCTTCAGTGCGACCGGCCATCAGGACATGAGGTGCACTGCCAGACATTTCATGTGTTTGTGTTGTGTAATTAAAGAAGCAAGTGCATTGATCGTTGACCATGGATCTGCCGCAGTGGTGACGTTATCATGCACATATCAACTGCTGTTGGTGCACGTACATTTGTACATCTGTATTTGCTTTGTGTGATTTTCATATTGGCAGTAACGAACGTGCCATGCATCTGCAGCGCCGGGTCCTTGCACTTTAGAGGCCTTTCATTACGTTCGTATCATATGCGCATACTTCACTTGCCAGGGGTGTGGCCGCTGTGTGTGGAATTGAACCTGGGTCCTAACAAATTTTTTCTTGCATATGGACCCCCTAACCCATAGCGGGGGGGGGTCCATAGTTAAACCTATTAAAAAAAAGTTTGTTTAATTTTTTTTTACTAGGTAACAGTTTACTAGGTTCACTAGTTTTTTACTAGGTATCGGGAACCTAGTAAAAAAAAAAGCTTTTTTTTTTTACTAGGTTTCAGAACCTAGTAAAAAAAAGTTTTTTTTCTTACTAGGTTTCAAAACCGCCAAAAACAAAAGAACTAGGCTGTAGAAATTTCGGGCCACTTGTTGGCCACTTCTGATCTTGTCCCCCGCTCTGAGGGGCTTTTTTCCACTGGCCTGGTGAGGCAGGGTGGTCCTTTAGGACCAATTTTTTTTGTTAAGGACCGCCCTTAAGGACCCCCACAATGGGATTTTTTCCAGGAGCCCGGCGCAGGCCACTTTTGTTTCCGTCCCCTTCTGTAGTGGACCCTGAGAACGCGGGGGTGACGTAGCACTTCCGCCCTCTTTTGGGCCCCCGAGAAGGTAGGGGTGAGGCAGCCACTTCTGATTTTGTTCCCTTTGTTGGGGAACACTTCTGCTTTTGCTCCCCTTTGTTGGGGATCCCCGAGAATGCCATTTTGCCTCCCACCTTCTTTCCTTTTTTTTTTTGACTCCCATGCTTTGTTGCGTGGCCCCTCGAGTTGGGGTTAGGGACTCACAATCCACAGCTGGGAATTTTGCTTCAACTAGTAGAGGGCGAAAAAATGGGTGTTCATGCCATGTGTCTATACTCGAAATACTCAGTTTTTTCAGGTGAACCATATAATGGATGAAAACCAAATTGGACCAAATATCAATACCACCCCTGTGAATTTGCACAACAGAGATGGCTCATACCCCAGTGGGTAAAGCAATGCCTTTGCAAGTGGAAGGTCACGGGTTCAAACCTCATTGGGGGTAATCTGATGACCTTGAGGCTGAGTCATAGACGCCATGGGAAAAATTTCGTTTTTGTTTTTTATTTGTGTTTTGATTTTGTCCCCTTTGTTGGGGATCATCGAGAATGCAGTGGTGACGTAGCATTCCCGCCCACTTGTGGGCCCTCCCGAAGGCCGGGGTTAGGCAGCCAATCCTGATTTTGTCCCCCTTTGCAACCCCCCCCCCCCCTCTCCTCCAAAGGGTTTCGAAACATACATGAACTCCCTCTTCACACCATGCATGGTTCGGCCTGTGTGGGGCGCCACTGGCAACGGTGGCCGGGAATTGACCTAGCAAGGAAAATTTTTTTTCAAAATTTGGCTTTTTTTACCTAGTAAAAAAAAACTTTTTCAAAAAATTTTTGTAAAAATTTTTTTACTAGGTTTCACTACATTTTTCTAGGTTTTGCTACATTTTACTAGGTTTTGCTACGTGCATACTAGGTTTCACCAAATGCCCTAGCGGGGGTACCGGATCCAAACTCCGGGTACCCCCGGTTGGCCCCCCTATGGGCCTTTGCCAGCGAGGACTTGGCCGTTTTCATGCTGGATAGGCTTGGATAGGCTGTTCAGTGGCACCCAAAAATTTTCAGCATTCGACTTTTTCTGAAACCCTTCTGTCGCCCTTGGAATGGGTTTGGGTTTTCATTTGGTGACAATACGAGTACTTGAGCACCCATAGGGACCCACGCAGTGGCTGCTAGGCCCATGTAGCCCGAACCATGGGCCCCTCAAAAGCCCCAAAATTGCTGTTGTTTAGGTTGTTTAGTGGCACCTAAATTGTTTTCACCCTTCCACTTTTTCTGAAACCCTTCTGCCGCCCCTAGGATGGGTTTGTGTGATCATTTGGTGACAATACGGGTACTCTAGCACCCATGGAGACCCATGTGGTGCCTACGAAGCCCGTGTAGCTTGAGCCATGGGCCCCTGAAACCCCCAATATTGCTGTTTGTAGGCAGTTCAGTGGCAATTGATGTGCACACAAACTGCATAAGCAATTTACCACTCTCTACAGCTCAAAAATGGAAATTTTTTGAAACCGATTTTTTTTTGATACAATGACCATTCACAATGATCAAATATACTATCTAAAGCATGTTTAAGACCCTCTTTATGTGTTTTTTAGAGGGGCGTGGCTCCCCTGGCTGAGCGACGCGGCGGGGGCCATCCCCGGCCTGGGCCCACCGGACCGGTGGCCCTTCTGCCTGCGGAAAGCGGGCTTTTTCCCCTTCCGGCTGGCGCAGCGGGTGGACCGGGACCTCCCCAACGAGTTCCTGTACCGCCTGTATGGCATGTACTTGGCGGTCCTCGCGGCCCGAATGGCGGCCGGAGCGGGGGATCAGCCGGGCCACGGCGACTCCCTCTTCCCGGAGCAGCCGCGTCCGCGGCCCCGCAACCCCTTCCCCTGGGATGCCTTTGTTGGCCCCATACCGGGGGATGCCACCCGCCACCAGCCGCGGCTGCAGCCGGGGGTGCCGGCGGACTGGAGGTGGCCCTAGGACTTCATCCACGACCTGGTCAGGTGGGCCCGGGCGCTAGCCTGGGCTCCGGGGCCAGCGGAGGTCTCCTAGGCTGAGCTGGCCCTCGACTATGAGGCCTTCGTGGGGCGGGCGCTCCCGGCCTCTCCGGACCACTGGTTGCGGGGCACGCGCCTGTGCCCTGGGGGGACAAAAAAATATTTCAAGGTCAGCCAGCTACGTCTCTTTCGTAAGGGTGAGTGGTGGTGGGTGAAAAATTGAGTTTTTTTGAGTTGCCCAATTTTACTATGCCACCCCCCCCCCCCCGTAATCTCCCCCCCTTGCAATTCCCCCCCCCCCCCATTGGGGGGGAACGGTCATTTTGGCCCAAAAAGCACAGAAAATATTTGGCGCCAAAGGCGCCAAAGAAAATTATTACAAGGCACCAAACGCGCCGAAGCTGATTTACACTGTGATACTATGATACTATGGTGCAGTTTGGTAGTGCAACCCCCCCCCCCCCCCGGGAGGGGTGGGAACCGTCACTTCGTGACCGTTTCCCCCCACTGTGGGGGGCAACCGTCACAACATTGGTGGGGAGATTACAAGGGGGGGGTAAGGTAGTTGAGTTAGGAACACCCAAGTGTGGGGTAATCTTGAGTTTCTTTGGGCCTAATTCTGCTGGGGGAGGGGGTGCAGATCTGTCAAGATAAAGCTATTTGCAATCTTTTGCCTATCTTCTACCTAGAATATGCCTACTGCCCATGAGATACAACATACAAATAGATCTACAGGACCGCAACATGTGGGCAGTGACACAACACTATCCTTAGATGCTGCCTAGGGAATTGTGTCTGGGGTCATTGGGCCTAGGGTAGTGTTTGCAGCGTGGTTGTACTCTGTGGGCACCTATGTCTCTAGTGGCCAAGTGGCTCTACCTAGATGCATGCCGTGTGGGTGGTATCGTCAAATGCCGGTGGCGTATGTCTACATGTCGGCGATACTTCTCACAACCGAAAAGCGTTTCGCTGATGATCATGCATGGGTATCACATTGTATGTACTATAGTATTGTAGTAGAGGTAGTACTATAGACAGAGATATATTGCACCAAAATCCACCGCGCTGTTTCTTGTAGTCTTGAATTGGAAAGAAATAGAGAATCGAGATCAAGAATTGTGGTATTGACGATGCACACCAGGTGCAGTATGATCGACTGGCTTACCCTTGGCTAGAAAAACATTTATCTGGCAAGGAAAATAAGCTGCGATCTAGCTGCAGGGCACATTTTGTGGGTTTTGTGGTGCAGAGTAGGGAAGTTGGGGTGCGAAAGTTTGGAATATGATGATGACATTGTTGACAGTATGATAAGGCTGAGGGTGACTGACGATTTGATCCCCCTCAAAGATTGCAAGATTGCAGACCATGCTGCAGTTGCACATCAATGAGAATCTTGATGTCCACTTCGCCATCACAGTGCTTGACGGGAAGGTGATTGCAGATGACGACACTGCTTTGTACAATGCAAAAGTCGAGATGAAGTGGCATTTTTTAAACAACTGCATCCTACCACTAATGCATGAGGTCTTTGTGCAGAGCCCCATGGGTTGATACCTATGGCCTGTGTATTCATGGCAAAGCAAAAAATGACTTGTATGGGGTTAGCCGAGACCCGTGGCAGTGCAATTTCGGTTTCTACTTCAGTTGGACACATATCAAGACACGACCGTGTCCAAAGTAGTGCAGATAAAGGCCAACCCTCAAAATCCTTGCTAAAACTGTGCCAAATGTCCATGGCAACCCATGCCATTCGTCAGATTGTCATGGGAGTATAGGATACGATAAAATGGGACCACTGCACCAGCATCTTGCAGTAGTTGCCTCGTTGCGAAATAGCCATGCATGCATGCGAAGGCAAGGGCTGTGTTTGGCACCCACTTAACCAAATAATTAACATCAATATTGCATTTCAGCGGTGCACTGACAATAATGTCATGTCCACCGAATGCAGCCTGCTCCTAGTAAATATGCGCACATAGCAGGGCTATGCTTTCGCCAAAACCTTGGCGAGCCTGGCGAGTGGACTTCCTTTGGCTCTGGCGAGTGAATTTCCCATAATTCCTCAAGGGGTACCGTGGGAGTGGTTGTCGGCCAATGGCGCGTAGGGACCGTGGGGTGGAATAATGCGGAATCATGGGGAATTATGGGTGAATTATGGTTGAATTATGGGCAATTATGGGGAATTATGGGACAACTATGTGTTTGTATGGGGAATTATGGGGAATTTTGGGGTTTTTATAGGGAATTATGCGGATTTGTGTCAAGGTTTCTTGCTGATGCTAGTGTCTTTCTTCTTCCTTTTGTGCTCGTTCCCGTAGACATGTCAGATTCGGATTTTCATGCTTTCAATAATGTCTTGTACGTTCGTTTGTCATATCTGTAGAAACCCCCCAGGGAGTACCTATCGCAGGGTCATCTGGATGGGGTCATGAAGAAGCAAGACATCAAGTGTTCCGCCACCCGTGGCCATTTGACACGAAGCCATGTGAATGAATGTCTTCCCGACTTGTGTTGCACACGCATCCAGATATTTGCCTATAATTCCCTGTAATTCCCCATAAAACCCCATAATTCCCCATAGTTCCCCATAATTCCCCATAAAACCCCATGAAATCCCATAAAACCCCATGAAATCCCATAATTCCCCATAAAACCCCATAGTTCTCCATAATTCCCCATAATTCCTCATAATTCCCCATAATTCCCCATGTAACCCCATAAAACCCCATAATTCCCATAAAACCCCATAATTCCCCATAAAACGCCATAATTCCCCATAATTCGCCATAATTTTCCATAATTCCCCATAATTTCCCATAATTCCTATCCTTTGGCGAGCAGATGTCTTCTGGCACTGGCCAACGCATAGGCCTGACATAGTAAGTTGTTGAGGTAGGGGTCTGCTTGGTCGCAAGGTCTTGGTTTGGAGGGCTTGTGTCATGTGGCACCAAGCTAGCTTCAATATATGTGCTGCTTCAATGTGCTTGTCATGGTTTGGATGCTTTGTTTGATTCGTGGAGCTTTAGACCGTATGGCTCGAGTGAGTTCTGGTGGTGGGTGTGACACCGTGCGATGCATACACTGGTGGAGCATTATATGGAGTGGGGATGGCTGTAGTCTTTCCCTCCGTTCACCCCGAGATTGTCCCACTTCCACTATCAGATGATGTCCCTACCAGATATCCCAGATGACGCACACCGCACTGTGTCCGAGTTCCTCTCGGTGCGGGATGTGCTGTGTTTGTCGGCGGCGGCGTCCACACTTCGGAGGGTCATACTGCTACACAACACCAGCAATGAGCCGGGTCTTTTGGCAGCTGCACATATGGCTCAGCACTTCCCTGCAACAGGCCGCATGTTGCGATCTTTGGCCTGGGCCAACATGCAAAAGATGACAAATGTTCTGTTGGCTTTAAGTGAATGGAAGGAATTAGACCCGAGAGCTGTTGCTTTTGTTCCAGTGTGCTCAATATGCAGATTCCACTCGTTGCAGAGCACTCCGGTTTCGCTTTGCGGATGAGATTCCCTTGAGTGGGATGGTTGGAATGGTTATTGATGGTGATGCCGTTGTCGCCAAAGCCACATGCCAACATTTGATTGCTAACAATGGTGTTTCACTTATTGCTAAGGCTCACTTAGACCTGCTTGCAACTGACAATGGGCTTACAGCAATCAAAGAAGGAGTCATCACCTTGGAAAACAGTAAATATGGTTGTGTGAGGCATCTTTCTCAAGACCTTCTGAAGGTGGTCATCAGCGACAATGGCCGTGCAGCTATCAGAGATGGGCTCATCAGCCTTGACAGAATTGACACGACAGTAAGGAGACAATATGCACGGCTCACTACTGAGGATGGATACATCATTGATTATCCCACACTGTACTTCATAATCAGTGATAGTGGACGTGCAGCGATCAAGGATGGGCTCCTCACTGTTGTCAGAGAAGGTCTTGAAGGGCTAAAAGAAGGTAAAGGCCAATTCAGGGCTCCAACGCCCCCCGGTTTTGTCAACCTCAGCAGAACGGAAGATCCCTCAGCTCGCCTCACAACAGCAGCCCACTCCATCTCCCAGCAGAACGTGAGTGTGGTGAACGCGAGGGGGGGACTGCAAGGAGTGGAAGGGAGGCAGGGAAGCGTGGTGGCAGGTGAGGGGTGGCGGCTTGGCCAGAGACCCCAGCATTGGCCAGCCCAGGTCACAGCAACTGACGCCCCGAAACAACCCTGGTACCACTCACAGGGAAACGGGAAGGGAGGGACAGGGAAGGGGACAATGCAAGGGATGAAAGGGTGGGGAAGGGGAATATGGGCAGGTGAGGGGTGGTGGACTGGCCCAAGACCCCAGATTGAGAGTTATCAATCCAGCCGCCAGGGGAAGTGGGGTGGGGGGAAGGGGAGGGTGGGCAAGGGAGGTGTGGGGAGGGGAGGGGGACAATGGAAGGGGGAAACGGGAATCGGGGCAGATTACGGGTGGTGGTCTGGCCCGGGACCCCAGATTGAGAGTTGTCAATCCAGTTGCCACAGGAAATGGGGTGGTGCAAAGGGGAGGGTGGGCAAGGGAGGTGTGGGGAGGGGAGGGGGACAATGGAAGGGGGGCAGGGGGATCAACAGGCAAGGTGTGGTGGCCTGCGCCTTTCTTTGGTGATCCCTTACAAGCCCCACGGACTATCAATGTGCCAGTGACCTCTGCCTCCTTGACTCCATTGTACTCAGTTGCAAACATGCGGGGTGTCAGGGCCATGTGTGAGTAACCTAGGCACTCAAAGGCAAGCGAACCGCAACCCAACTTGCAACGGAGACCCTGGTATACTATCAACACCACCATGAACAGGGGCTTGGTGTGTGCTGGGGGGTGCCTAATCATGCTTGCGCTTTGGGAGTCATGACCTCTAGGGCATGGAATGGCCATGGAAAGGGCAGGGGTGGAGCCCAACGCCGGCCATGTGGGACAGAGTAAGGTAGGGTCAATCATTCAGTCATGGGCAGTTGACTTCCGAAGCTCTTTTCCTGTAAACAATTAAAAGCCCCGCACACAAGGTTATGTCAGAAACAAGCAAGCCTTGGGTAAAAGCACCAAATTTTCCGTTACCAAAAACCAGTCTGGTTTTTGGCGATTTTTGCGCTGCAGTGCCCGTGGTGGCCGGGTAGCCATGGCCAACAACCCTTGCCCCCCTTATTATTGGCATGGTCGACGCAACGAAGTATTTTTCAACCCGCCGACATGCGCATAGCATCCATGAACGGGGTCTGTAGTTAAACCTAGTAAAAAAAAGTTTTCTAAAAAAAGTTTTTTTTTTTACTAGGTAACAGTTTACTAGGTCCACTAGTTTTTTACTAGGTATCAGGAACCTAGTAAAAAAAAAACCTTTTTTTTTACTAGGTTTCAGAACCTAGTAAAAAAATTTTTTTTACTAGGTTTCACCAACAAAGGGGAACAAAATCAGAAGTGGCTGCCTCACCCCTACCTTCTCGGGGGCCCAAAAGAGGGCGGAAGTGCTACGTCACCCCCGTGTTCTCGGGGTGCACTACAGAAGGGGACGGAAACAAAAGTGGCCCGCGCCGGGCTCCTGGAAAAAATCCCATTGTGGGAGTCCTTCAGGGCGGTCGTTAACAAAAAAAATTGGTCCTAAAGGACCACCCTGCCTCACCAGGCCAGTGGAAAAAAGCCCCTCAGAGCGGGGGACAAGATCAGAAGTGGCCAACAAGTGGCCCGAAATTTCTACAGCCTAGTTCTTTTGTTTTTGGCGGTTTTGAAACCTTGTTTTGCCCATCTTACCGTGTCAGGCGTTAGTCGCTTATTTTCTTTTTTGGCGTAAGTGGAGAGTGGGGAAAAGAAACTTGAAAATGTATGGCACGCACTTTACACTTTTGTTGTGACGCGACCTACGCCTAAAAACAAAGTTACGCGACTTGCGCTTTCAAAAAAACACGACCCCCCTTTTTTTGTTACGCGACCTACGCTTTTTTTGATAAGCAACCTATGGCAAAAGAAAAGCGAATTATGCTTTTTTTTCTTTTAAAAAAAAACCCGATTTACCCTTGTTTTGTTGCGCAACCTACACCTTTTTTATATGCAACCTACGGCAAAAAAAGTGAGTTAGGCTTTTTGAAAAAAAAGGCGACTTACACCAAAAAACAAGAAGAAACTCCCCACTGCTGATTTTGTCCCCTACGCTCAAGCGTTGGGGACCCCCTAGACGGCAGGGGCGATGTAGCCACTAGGCCCACATGTGGGCCACTTCTGATTTTGTCTCCCGCCCTTCGCACCATGCATCACAAAAAATTATGCGACTTACGCCCAATAAAAGCAACTTACACTTATTTCCGCAATCAAGCTACACTTTCCTCCAGCTGACTCAGTTGGAGATAGTGGGTTCCTTCCCATCGACAGGTCCATAGGTCAGGTGACCTCAAAGACGGTTCCTCTGTTGCCCAAGGCACCAAAGGGGCCACCCATCCTGGAGGAAGGGGGATAATTTTCTGCGGGATTATTTCGCTGGGGATTTTTTTTGGAAGGGGCAAAATTTGCCACCCTTGCAAATCCCAACTCTCACACCGCATCAAACACACACTCTGCACTGCCAACGCCCCTAAATTTTGCGCAAGACAATTTTACCGCCTTCCTTAAGGACGAAATCGGCCTGCAAAAGTATCCTTGCCCAAAATTATCTCCCCCGTTATTTGTGTTGTGTGTGTATGTTGCGTGTTTTCTTGGCTTGAGGGAGGTGCGGAACGACAATGCACGGTTCGCGTAGTTAGCAGTTGGTTGGGGGGGACGTTTGGAAGCGGGTCAATTTGGAGGCTCTCTTAGATCGTATGTCTTAAAAGTAGTGCGTAGCATGTGCACAATGCAAGGATTCCGTGAAAGAGCACCCATTCCGGCGGAGCCATTGTCTGCAAGTGTGGCAATATTGGCGCTTTAGTTGCACGCATCACCTTCTCCACAGAAGCACCATCGCAATGAGCTATCAACATGGTAATGGGCCCATTGTTTGCACAATGCAAAGGGTTCTGATTCCACATGCATTTGCAATTGTCAATTTAGACTCACCTCCTCATCCAAGGGGTCTCTTGAGAACCCAAAGGAGTTTGTAAACTTCAGTATTCAAGTGTTGATGTATGCTCACTGAAACATAGCTGGTTGTAATAGAATAGGGTGGGGCCTGTAACAATTATTGAACACATTGCCAACATGACAAATTTGGATCACAACAACACAACATGCAAGTACAAAGAGAATGTGTTAGTGCACCGGGCAAGTACCGGGTGCACCGCGCCCATTTCCCCCGCAATTTTCCCCCTATTGCCCCCCCTTTCCCCCATTTTTTGTGCCCATGTTGGGGACCCCCGAGAAGGCAAGGGTGATGACACACACGTGTGATTTTGTCATTTTCAAGTGTATTCTTGCTGATTTGCCTGGTTTCATTCATGTATGAACTTGTTTGTGCATATGTGATCCCGTGTTATGCTTAGTGTATTTTGGGCTGCTGAGGCTGCACTTTGGTGGTGAAATGCATACCTTCTTTTTGGAGTGGATGCTGAGTGCGACAATCACGCCCGTGATTATTTGGCTAATGCTGCTTTTGCATTTACAGGGCATAGAGGTATGACTTGTGGTAAAGCAAGCCGAAGCATTTTATTTAAAAACACGCCCCCCAGACGGCAGGGGTCAGGAGCTTGGGCGGAGGAGGGAGTGATGTTTAGGGGTCATTGGGATAGATGGCCGGAACATTGATTTAGATGCTTGGTGCGTTGGTTGCGCGTCGGGCAAACGTGTCCTCTTAGTCGTGCTGCTACTGCTGGATCTGCGTAGGGGTTGTGGTATGCACAAAGCACATAGTTGGGGTGCACCAAGCGCATAGTTGGGGTGTTGGCGCTATGTGCAGGGTTGGGGGGGGGGGGTGAGGGTATGGTGCACGCGTGGTGCAAAAGGGAGGGGAGGTTTGGCATGCATGAATGGCGTTGCAAATTGGTGTGTTCCCAGGGTTTGCAAATGGTACATTTCTCCACCAAGCTCTTTTTTTGGCTAGAGGGGAAGCATGTGACGCGGCGTGCATGCAGTGCAAAGAGCCGTCTGGTGTGACCAAAGCCCTGCACTTTGGACTGTGGCAACTTCTAATTGTGCTCGTTGAACCTCGTGGTGGTATTGAGGTGACCATCCACACATGTGGGGATGAATTGGTGGCACAAGCGGCAAAGTAATTGATTGTATTGCGCTCTTGCTTGTGCAATGTTTGTGGGAAGAAGGGTGTTTATGCAATTCCTGTGGCCAATGGGTTTCCTCTCCTTAGGGGCCATTTCGGGAGAGGTAGTGAGATATAGGGGGCGTACCGTGCGCTGTGCGAAAAGTTGGCTGTTCTCCACCACCGGGAGTTCGATAAATTCAGAAGATTGAAAGGACGTCATTGAATGGCTGCTGCAATGGACGGGGCTATAGGGGGCAGAATTTAGGTCCCTACGACCCATGGCAAGCATCAGATGTTTGAATTTTTGAGTTTTGAATTGATTGTGCATGATTCCGCAGGTGGGTGGTTTTCAGGGTTGTTACCCGGATAATCACCGTGATAATTGGCGCTGTGCGCGCGCTGTGCGAAAACGCCCCCATAGTATTGGCATGCAAAGACAAGAGATATATCATTTGCTTTGCTTCCTTTCTGTGTTTTTTGCCCTTTGCTCCAAGTTTTGGTCTACCTTGGGGTAAGAAAAAGCCAGACATGCAACAGGAGGTACCGGGAGGAAGACGCTTTGAGCCAAAAAAAAAATTAACAACAACATCTACCAAACAGCAATGTATTGTTGTTGCTACCATTGCCACACTATGCGTTGTCGTCATAGCTCTTTTGGCACCAACATTTTTGTTGTCCATGGTGGTGTGTTGCAACAGCCATAACTATCAGAATCCATACCCTCGCCGCCCTATGTCCAGCCCCCCCCCCCCCCCCCGTCCATCCCGGGGGGGGGGGGCGGTCACTGCCTAGTTCCAAAAAAAAAAACGTGTTGCTGCCATATTGCACAGGATTGTGCCACCGTGACACCTCGTTGTCTGAGATTATGGCGTGGGGAATGCGCGGAACCTGGGGGTTGGGGCACACCTTTGGGGACAAGTTGTATTTCACCCGGAACATCCTGGAGGCAAAATGGATCCCCAAAAAGCTGGAAGCTCCAACAGTTGCTAAACCTGCACCGAAACCTGCAGCCAAACGTGGAAAGCAGGCTGCAGCAAAGCCTGCTGCAGCCAGTGCATCCATCCCTGTCGCTGATGGGGAACATGTGCAGTTGTTCAAGACTTTGTGGGACCGTAAGAGGAAGTTTTACACTGTCCCTGTGCAGAACAAGGGGCATGCACAGAACTGATGAGTGGATGCTGTGCATTGAGAATTCTGCTTATTTGTATTGTGTGCATGGCATGACTGGCCATGAATTCTGCAGAGTATGCGCCGGTAAATGGTTTGTCGGGAGTGGTGTCCACCCCCCCGGGGGGGGGGGGGGGCGTCATTTGGTGACCGTCCCCCCCGGGGTGGGGGGGACCGTCGTCCCTGCGGGGGGGGTGGACATGGGGGGGCCAGGGTACAACACTAGCTCTCCCATTGTTTGCCATTCCCCACGATGCCTTTCATTCTAAGTATGCCCCTCAACTTGGCATCGGGGAGCTGCACACCCATCCAAGCCTACTGCTCTTTGAACACAAGCCAGCTGGCTACCCCTCAGACTGCATCAAACTCCACTCTCATCCAACCCTCTCATCCAACCGAATTGTGGACAAATAATTCCTATTCTTGTTGTAGAACTTACCACCGTTGGGCTGTTTTCCCCCTAAATCCCTGATCTACAATACCCACGGTTGGAACAATTGTCAAACTTAGGGGGTGGTTGGGGGAGTATTTGCACCGCGCAGGTGCGTCGCGTGCTGCTGGTGGGCTAGTACACTGGTGGAGTACACCGGGACTAGCCTAACCTTTACCTTGGTCGTCACATATGGTACGTGGCGCTCCCGGAGGTCTGGTGCCAAGCAAAACGACCTCCAACTTCTTCAAGGTCCAAGCTGCCATCCATAGCTGCGGCAGCGTGCCGGTGAACAGGCATTCATCTGTGGTTTGTAATCCCTTCGGAATGTCTTCAAGTCATGCTGCCACTGAGTCCATATCAGTTGTATATCTAACAATACATGTTTGATGGGAAGTGATCATGCCACACTACTGTGAAGTGTTTTGATGTGCTGTATTATTGTGAGACTTAGTGAGAGGCAACTCTGAGTTTGGAGAAGCCATTGCCAAGTGGGCGCGGACTGTCAGCCAAGCAAGCCCATATCCGTACCCATACCTGTACATATGTGATTACGTTGAGTCTCTTGTGTGTAGTGCTGACAGCTGAGCTGTGTGGAGCTGAAAAACACTAGTCTTCAGCCAAGCATGCCCTCACGAGCACTGTGGTTCTTACAGTCACGGGGCAAAAAACGGAAAGGCAAGTGAAGTGCAATTGGTCAACATGGGCACTGTTGCAGGCCTTTGAGAGGCTTGCATTTTGGTCATTGAAATGTTGTCTGCAAAGCAGATTTTTTGCAGTTGTTGGACCGCAATGGTACGTTGCAACATGCCAACGATTTGTTGCTTTGCTTTGTGTGTGAAATCCAACACAAAGCATCGCTACAAAAACACTGACAGGGAGCAGATCAGATGGGTGGCTCCCAAGCCCCTGCCCCTGTCTGACGTTGTCAATCAATGATACATTCTGTTTGGAGATGCAAAAAAGAAGAACCATCGTGAATATGAACAATCTTATAGTACGCACTTGATAAACTAAAAAGTGGCACAACATTGAATTCTAACGGGCCTTTTTGGCAGAAAGTCAGTTTGAATGTTGTAAGTGGTCTAAGTGGTTACACACCAATGCTCTTATGTTTATCCCATTTGCTTTTGTGTGGCGCCGGAACAGAAAAGGTCGAATTCTCAGGGGATCGGTTTAGTCTGTACCCTCATCATCTGATGAGGATATGATGATGTTGGTACAACATAGAGGACCAGATAGTCCGTTGGTTAGGCGCCCTTGTTCTTCGAATGCATATGTGTTGTGCCCACTTCCTATTTCTCTGCCAGACCCTGCAAACATACTTCCTTGTTGGTCGTTGCGTGGGAGCTAGTGCCACAGCCTTGCCAGGTGTCTCCTCTCTCTGATGGGTTGTCAGGGATGTTGGAACATCTGGCAGACAGCACGTGAGGTGATTTTGTGTCTGGAAGGCAACACCGTCGCTGCTATACCATCACTGTCGACCATCCGTGTTATGCCATCGCCACTTCTGTACCACCAATGCCATCACTTTTGTGCCATTACTCTCAACGGGATGTGTGCCTGGAAGGTGGGCCAGTAGTCCATGCTGTCCCTCACGTATTCACTGGGGCTGTGTAAGCGAATAGGGCAACAGATTTTCCGCACAGTGATGATGCTCACGTGTTTGTGCTCGCACTTTTTTCTTCCTTTGCTTTTATTCACATCCATCGCAGCCAAAGTGTTAGTTGATTTGTTTCTTGGTGTTGCCGTATCTATCCGTCGATATAATCCACAAATTGAAACTACAATTATTAGGGACCTCTGCTCGTTTGATGCATGGTTGAGGTTAATACCTTGGATTGGTTGCTCTATTCCATGGGGCTCGCGCTAAGCTGTATTTCTTGGCCCCAACACCCATGGCGTGAGCTGGGGTTACACAGGGGCTGAGGGGGTTTGGGTTTGGTAAAAAGGAGAGAGGTAGGCGGCAAGACATTCATTGCCAATCATTCTGTTGGATGAAGGGACCCGGACCTCATAGTTGGTGTGCTTAGTCGTGATCAACGGGGCCATTTAGAGCCAATTTGGTGTGGTAGTTGCTGCATGGAATGGATTGAGACACAACTTGGACATCGAGTCCTACGAAGCTGCTACGACATGGACTGGCGTGTAAGACATTTTGTGCAACCTTCCCACGTTTGAAGCCAGACGCGTTCCTTGTCCACTGTACAGGCACTTCCAAGACCACGAGTGCGCCCGCCTACAAATTACGTGTCCAAGCACAACCTCTGGACGAGCCCTATTGTGAGGCCCAATGAGCCCTACCTACCGTACGGCGCGCTCCCGTTCTGCCCCCATCAACGTGGCACAAAGCCGGGAAACTCTACCCCCCCGCCCACAGCCCACCACACCCACCACCGTCCCCAGCACCAGCGGCTTCTCCGGCGGCACACCTCCAAGCTACAAAACCCCATCCCCGAGGTATGGCACGCCGCCCCAGAACAAGGCACGCCCACCCTCTCCGGCCGGAACCCTGAGCAGGACAACACCACAACGCAGACCCACCACCGGCAACCCTGCCCCCCGGACCCCTCTGCGGAGCATCAGCCCGGATGGCACTGAGATGTTGCGCCGGAACGTGCGTCCCATCACTCAGGTGCAGCAGGAGATGCAGGTGTGGTTCCCGAGTGTGGACTGCACATGCCCCCCGCCGGTCGATGGGTTTCAACGGTTTTTTTTTTGGGGGATTCTTCACGTTGGGTCTCCAAAGGCAGGCGGAGGTTTCCTCCAACTCTGCTTTCCAGCGGGTTTTCGGCGCGGGGAATTGGGAAAGCATGTTCTGGTTTTTTCAGATTTGCGGCAGGACCCACAGAAGTCCAACGGCACACTCGGTGGAAGCCGCGTGTGTCATATGGACGCCGGAAGCCTGTGCCATGAGCAAATGCATAGACTTGTCTCCGCAAGGGGTGTGCCCTCATGGGGGTTGTGCTCATGGGCCCAGGTCCTGTCACAAATACCAGCAACGCATCCCAGGGACAAAGTGTCTGCGTTTGGTTGGTGCAGAGGTGGCCTTGGGCCCCTTCAAGCCCATCTAACTGCTGTGGGTATCGTTTTCTCACATAAAACAGGCTGACGATTGGCGGGGGCCTCGGGAGCAAGTGAAAAAGGCAGCCGCAGGGGGGGGCGATGGAGCCTTTTTGCTTTGGTCCTCCGGAAGGCTCCCGTGGCGGCCCTGTTTTCTGGCACATCAAGCCTGCGGGACAGGCAGGGCCAGGGGTTTCAAAAGTTGGCAAAATTGAATTTGCATTTTTGAAAGCGGCGGACCGAAGTTGTGCAATGGGATGTTTGTCATTTTCGGGTGACAGAGAAAATTGTTCCTTTCAAAGACCTGAAGAAGGCCTTTTGGCCTTCAGCCCCGATGTTTCCGAGGGGAATGTGCTTGACCTGGAAGCGAAGCCCCCTCTTTCGCGATCCATCTTTGTCGGCCAGTGCGTCCGTTGTGTTTGTATGTGTCCGCACCCGTACCTGCCACTCAGGCAGCTTTATCAGTGGAGCACGCGCGAAGTGGCAAAGTGGCTGTCTGAAACAGCCCCAAAGTGTTTGGTTCCCTCGACTCCTGGCCACTTTGAAGTCTGTCTTGGCCCTCATCACCAATCATACTGCCCATGTGCCAGTGCGGACCCAAAGCATGTTCACTGCATCCATGTCCTCGACAGGGGAAGCCTGTGTACGACAGCCTCTTCACGTCGGCGCGCAACAAGCAGTTGCAGGAGCAGCTTGATACAGTGCATCGGCGCTGCAGGATCTTGGAAAGCGTGAAGACGGATTCCGATAACAACTCGTCAGAAGGTGCATTGGAGGGCTAGTGGATGGAACGGTGCTGTATTTTCCAGGGGTAGGCCGAGGTGGCGGAACGAGGAGGTATGAGGGTCCCATTTTCGTCATTTGATTCAATTCCAAATGATCCGGCGACGTTCCCCAAACGGCGCACGCGCGCGCGCTCTCGCAGACGGCATCAGAGCCCCCACCCGTCCCCGAACAGCTGCCGGCTTCCACCTCGGTCCCACCAAAGCCGTCTCCCTATCCAGGTTCTGACTCCCAGACAACCGACACATCTTTGGGCTCCAATCAAGATTTAAGCTCCCAGGAGTCAACATTCGCTGTGTACGGTCTGTTCTGCAACCTCAGTGCCGCTCTGCGCCCTCTGCAATCGTGTACATCTGCCACGGTACCCGCCATGCAATCGTCGATCCGTCGCTCTGCAAGTGCGTACATGCACCCGCTTCACTGTATTGATCAGGCGCGAAGGGTCGTGCACCCGGGTCGAAATCATTGATGGTCCCATGCAAGACCCCGCCACTCGTGACGCCAGTGTACAGGACGCACAGGTGCCGGGGTGCTACGCTGGGGTGGGGTCCGGGGTGCATCTCCCGTGGACAGGCCAGTAAGGGATGCGAGTGGAGGCTGTGCCCCGCAGGTGGGGGACCCATGTGTGCGTCAAGGCGCTTGGTGTGAGCGGAACGGGCACAGCTCAAAGGGCACGGTGCAGTGTCCCTGATGCAAACGCTCCCATTGCCGGCGCTGTGCCGATGAAGAGACCCTGGCAGTCAAGTGCGCTTCCGTCAATGAGGCGAAGCCTCGTTGGACATGACGCACCCATCTCTGGTGTTCATCACCCCTGAATCTGGCCGCAACTTCTGCCTGTACGGCTGCTCCTTTGACGGCATTACACTCCCCCGGGCCATGTGCCATGCCATGACAACGTCCATGCAAGACCTTGGATATGATAAGCCTTGACTGATATGCTGTCCCTCTCATTCCTGCACGCCCACTGATGAACATCTCTGCACCTCCCCTCTGGTGCAGGCGGCAGGGAAGTGGTGGTTATGATGTCCCACTGTTGCGTTGTGCTGTACTGTGTCTCAGGTCTACTGCCGCCGCCACACGACCTCCTTCACCATCCGTCGCCACACGATCTCCTTCACCATCCGTCACCAAACGATGTCCTTCACCATCACTGAATAGAGGCCGAAGCTGGACTCAGCCCGATGCCCCACAGGCCCCCCGTGTTTGCTCATCTCCCATGCGGGTTTCATCACGACCTCCCTCATCCCCCTCAACACCACCCTCACCGAAAACATGGACTCGGTCCCAGAGCCCGGCAGCTGCACCGAGGGGTATGTAGAAGCGCAAGCCTGGGGTTGCACACATTGAGTTGATTGATGTTGCCTGCACTGCAGACGACGTTTCTCTGGGGGTGCATCGCATGCGGCACAGGGCAGGGGGCTGGATCTGGACGGCGGGGGGTGGGGGTTGCGTTGTGCAATGATTTAGAGCGCCGTGGTGTAAAATGGGTGCATTGTATCTGCTGCCCGTGGTCACAGACCTCCGAAGCAGAGAGCGCCCGAAGATGCTTCACAGCAGCAGTGAGCCGACGCTGTTGAAGTTCAGACGTGGCTCCACCGGCCAAGCGGGCGGTTCCGTTTGCAGCACCAAAAGGTATTGCCCCTCGTGACTCAAGGGCTGAGTGTTGGTTGGTGGCAATCGCCTTCTTGGGAAGTGGGTCGTGGTGGGCCTGGCGGTGGTGTGCCCTTGGAGACCATTTTCCAGACCGATGTGGCCCTTTCAGGAGTCCGCTGGCCCTGAAACAACCGGGAACTGGAGTTGGAAACAATGCGACTGGCAAGCCCCGTTCTCTTGCTGGCCTCACCCGTTTTCCGGAGCGCCAGCCTTTCGTGGAGTTCGGACGTCATTTCAGACGGCCCCTGCGTTTCCCCCATGTTTTCAGGTCCATGAAAATGGGCCATTGTTCGAAGATCGGAGGGGCCAGAGACCCCGACCGAGGGCCTGTCGGTCTGGAAAACGGAGTCCACCACCAAAGCAATTGCATCAAGGACACCCCATGTGTCCTTTGCGGATGCGCTTACGAGCATTCAAAAAGCTGCATGGCCGCAAAGGACAGACCGCAATGTAATATGCACCACGATCCCCGAAACCTAAATCATCAATATTTGTTGTGCTCCGGACAGGGACAGGAGCCCATGGGGTCTAAAGGCACATGAACAGCGGTGCTGAAGACACGCACATTGTGTTGCCCGGAGTACCGGGGGGGGGGGATTGTGTGGGGAATTTTTTTCAAGGGGGAAGAACATGCATGAAGATTTGTTGTGTACGCGCGAGTCTCTATTTACCTGCGTACCACCCATGTGCTGTCGTATTTTTTTTTTCCAAATTACCTTGAAGAAAGGTTGTTAGATCAAGTGCAGGCGTGGGCGCCATCCCCATAATAATGTAGCATACCACATTCTATGCCCGATGAATTTTTTGATTGTGACCCTCCAGCACCCCGTACCTGGCCGGCACTATGTGTCGGTCCAGACCCAGGCCCAGGGCAATTTTTTCCTTGTATTTGGACCCTCCTACCAATGAGGGCTACACCCCTGCGGCGCACCTGCAGCACGCGTTAGGAATAATCCTAACAGCAAACAAGACAGGCAATTCATTGTTCAGGGGGGTGGTGGAAAAAAAATTCGCGCGAATTTTTTTTTCGTACCCCCCTCCCCCTCCGGGGGTACCCCCCGAAAAAAAAGCTGGCACCCCATGTAGGAGTTTTTTTTCGCCGGGAGGAATTTGTTTACTATGTGCTACTTGAACTTGCATGGCACCTTCACTTTGCCACGTTGTATGACCTTGGCACATGAACTACTGCCGAGATAAAAGTAAGTGGGTTTTTTTTTGCATGGTGCCATTGATTTCTCTCCAGTAGCGGGGGACACTTGTTAAATGCAATCGTCAGCCCACGGACAAGGGGCCCCTAGCGCGGGGCGCTGCCACCCACATTGAGCATTGTGTTCGATCCATCTACTCTCTAAGCGGACCCGCTAGCCTTGCTACGCTAGCGGTGCCCCACTCAGCAGTGAGTGTGGGCGAAGTGTCTGCTGTGTGTCAAACTCTCGTACAGAAGTGCGATGCGCACAAGACCCTTATTCTCGCCAATTCGCCAGGAGAAGCGGCCATTGGCTTCTCGTAGGGACGCGTGTCTTATAGCGACCAGACAAAGTGCGGCTGCTGTTTTGGAGGACATGTCGAGAGCTATTCAAGTGAAATTGTATAGCAAGGACGACCGCGACTTGGCATGTCTCGCGGCCATTGGAGCCCGAGAAGACGCGCGTGAAGGGAAAGCGGCAAAAATTGAAAGGTGAGACCAGGTTGCAACGTGACATTCTCGCCAATGCAAACAATGTGGCAGGGCAAGCAGCAGCAGCGAAGGCCCTCAAGGCAGGAGACAAAGGAGCCGCATCAGTCATGGCGGTTCAGGAACAACATGATGCAGATTATGACCCTGACGAGGACGAGGACAACAGTAGTAGTAGTAGCAGCAACAGCAATAGCCGAAGCAGCGATCACAGCAGCAGCAACAACAACAGCAACAGCAGGAGTAGCAGCAGCAAACAGAGCAGTAGTAGTAGCAACACGCGGGCCGAGAAGCGGAAGAAGAAGCAGATTCCGAAGAAAAAGAAGCACACGAAAGCGAACATACTAACACAAACCGTACCCTCACTGAGAACCAATCTTTGTTGGCAAGCCATTGTGGTGTAGCGGTCATCAACCAGCATGCGAGAAGGCAATGGGGCCACGACATTGTGGGGTCCATTGTAGGCTTGGGCAACCTACAAAACGGCCAGAATGGACATCAATCACCCTTGTCCTTCAATGCTGCTGGTTCGGTTTCTCGCCCTAGATAGGGTGTATTGCCTTATCTGGAGACTCTTTCCTGCCGATAAGAGGCCAGGGTCGGGCAGTGCACTGCAGCCGGAACAGACCGGGGGTCTTTGTGCCCTTAAACACAAATACCACCCATATCGGCTGAAATATCCATGGTTACCTTGAAAAATACCCTCCCTGCACCTTCCAAACCCAAACACTTGGGGTTGACTTAAGGAAATTTCAGGTTTTTGGGTCCGAAAAAATTTTCGCGCGAATTTTTTTTTCGTACCCCCCTCCCCCTCCAGGGGTACCCCCCGAAAAAAAAGCTGTACGCCGGTACCAGGAATTTTTTTTCTACCCCCCCCCCCTGTTCATTGTTATTGGATTCACTACTTTTTCACACTCCACCCCTTTGCACTGTGCAATACGTCCCTTGGGGACTCTTTTTCCTTTTTTTGAGCCCCCCCCCCCCCGCTAACCCTAAGGGAGCGGTCACTCGGGTGGTGTGCCCTCTGCCCCCCCCCCCCCCCGCTTACGTGGACAGTAGCACCGCCACTCGGGTGAACAACCTGGGCAGGGCAGCACTTAGCGTGTCCCGGGCCCCTCCAACCGCGCAGCCAATCCACCGTGGGACGCCACCAAGCCCTGAGCAGCACCACCTGTGCCAATGCGATCACGGAGTGCAGGCGGCCCCCAGTTGAGTGCAAGGCTTAGCCACCCCTGTGCGCCAGGCATGTCAGTTGACCTGGAGGAGGCGTGTCCAGGCCGACTACTCCCCCGGAGGGCTTAGCGTCAGGCGCCCAGTGCCTCCCTGCCGGCGCCTGGAGCACCAAGCGGCAAACCACCCCACATGCACGTCGCCCCCCCCCCCCCCCCCAAGACCCAAAGGCACCCCAGCAGCGCGCACGCCACACACACAGGCACGGCGGTATCTCCCTCCCGCATGTGCCACCGCGGGGTTCGGGGGCTGTCAGCAGTCCGGGATGGCTTGGGACAGCGACAGCCGGGAGCAACGGCCGGGAGCGCCCAAACCAGTCGAGTCGCGCAGGTACAGTTGCGGTGACCGTGGGCCTGGTCGTCCGGGGGAGGCATTGACCCAAACCAAACCAACCCCCCCCCCCCCCCCGCTAGCCCGTGTGTGTTCGGGCTTGGGGTTGGGGTGATGGGGAATGCCGGGAATGCCGTTCCGCTCACGGTCTATGGGTACCAAGTTTGCTTCCTCTACATTTTGGTGCATTTGAAGGGGTTAGTAAAATAGTTTAGCCCACGTGGTCATGCTCAAGAAGGTAGGGGTTATGTTGCTACTTGAGAAGGTAGGGGTTCCCCTTTGCCTCCCTGTCAACAACCATCCATGCTTTGAGCGCCAGATTTGCAAGACGAGGTGCTATACAAATGTCGTTGCTATACAAATGTCGTTGGTTGCTGAGTGAAGATCCTGCATTCGGAGCTCTTCCCCGGCTCAAGTGCGGTCCTTGTGCTATTCACTCAGTGGGTTTTGTACAGGCAGGTATTCCAAATGGTCATGGAGTGGCGTTTTTTCCTTCTTGTTGCAAGTTTCACTGTTTCTACAGTTTAAGAGGATTATTCCTGCCCTGCAGCACCTGCGGCGCGCCCTCAATGGTAGGGGTCCCGGATTCTATCGGCAGGTTTTCAAGATCGGTCCCCCTATGGGGCCCCACCAATGAGGCTTTAGCCGTTTGAAGGACTGCATGGATTGGTTGAAAAATCATGATTTAGGGGTGACCTCTGACAAGTTGGATTATCCTTCTTGGGAACCATATGGATCTTGTGTAAGCCCCCCCCCCCCAAATTTGCATATTTCAGAAAATATTTTGGCCCACATGTGTTGTGAACCCCCTAGTAAGAGGCTACCCGCCTCTCAAGTTTGATTAGTCATCACCTGCTCTTGGATGCCTAGGGAGAGAGGCAGAACAGCAGTGCACGTAGGGCGTCACCCATCACCCGTATGGAGAGTGTGTACATTGCACATGCCAAGTGGTTACCTGCTGATGGATTGATTTGGTGCATGAAATGTTTTATTCGGGTATGGGGGTGCTTATCCTGCGGCGCCTGCGGCACCTGCGGTGCACCTTGCAGCGCGCCCTGCGGCACACAATTTGGGTAATTATCTTGGAACAGAGGCAATATAGTCACATCGTGGTACATACACACATGTGTTTTTTATGTAGTGTGTACCCCTATACGCCTTTTCCCCCTATTTTTGTTACTATTTTTACCTTTTTGGGCCTCTTCCCTTCACAAATGGTGGACTTGTTGCCCGTCCCCAATATGGAATGGGCCGTGTATGAACTTTGCGTCGTGCCTGCTTTGGGCACTCCTAAGACGGCAAGGGTTAGGTAGCACGGGTGTGGTTGCCAGCTAGGACCCGACCCCAAGGGGGGGTAGGGGGGACCCCCCCTCTACGGACCCCAAAATGGTTCTGCGGAACAATGGGTTTTGTGGGCTTTGGAGGTAATCTGCTGAACTAAGCTAAACGAAACCTATGGTGGCGTGTAAGAGTGCTTTGAGCGCCAGATCATGCAAGACAAGGCACTATACAAATGTCGTTTGTTGCTCATCGAAGATCCCGTCCTCGAGCTCAGCCCCGGCTCGATGTGGCAGTGCTGTAGTCTCTCCTCTCTAGAGAGCGATGGTGTCAGCAGATCAATGTGCACGGAACTTTTTTGTTCTGGTGTATATATTTCCTAGATAGTGTACACTCAAGCTAATTACCCTTACCCTGCGGCGCCTGTGGTGCGCCCGCGGCGCGCCTGCGGCGCGCAGTAAGCGCACCCTATGTTTTTTGGATCAAGGTGCACTCCACACCTGTTTCTCACAGCCACGGCAGCTCAGTACCGCGGAAGCAGGTCACTTGGTCGGATTCAGTGACAGAGTCGCCTCTCAAATCCAAAAATCATCACAAGGATCGCTGCCTTCAGGTCTGCATACTGCCATGTTTGTGTCTGGTGAGGCTGATCCTTTCTGCAATGATACCTGCCTCTGTTAGCAATGCAAGTTCGCGCTGTTTGCATGTTGTGAACACTCAGCCTATTTAAGGACGTACCAAATGAGCAAAGCATGAATCAGGCGTAGTGTTGGGTCTTTTGGCAGAATTTGTGTCTGAGCATCACTGATTTCAGTGCTTTTAGTGCCTTTACCCCCCAACCAATGGTCACAATGCAACATTTTGGGCCGATGATCCCATCTTGGGGAACCCGATACTGCGAGGTAAGGAGGGAAGGAGGGTGGATGCCATTGTACAATTTCTGTTAAACAGCCAGTGGAGGGGTTTTGGAAAATTGCTGCCATATCCTAGACTAACAGCCATGGACATCGCTCAGCATGAGCTCAGGTGTTTGTAGACCGCGTCTGTAGAGCAGAGAGGGAAAAATCCTCCCCATGTGCATGGTACTCTCGGAGCCCAATTTTGGTGCGGAGTGTGGGCAATTGAAAGTGGAACAAAGGAACCTATCCAATGTCCACAAAAGACCTCCACCGATTGCCGGACCCTATCTTTCTTAATTTTCCATAATTTTGCCCCAGCAACTGCGCACTGTGCAGGCGCTATGCAGACTCCGCCTCACTGCTACAGGTCCCTGCACGTTGTTTTCTCATGGGCACAGCTCCAACTTGCTTATGGGGGGCGGGGGCCATCTTATACCGGATTGCTTGCGGGGGGGGGGGGGGGCGGTTGGATGCAGTGTACGCTTACAAATGATGCAATGTTTGGGTTGAAAAAATGGATGTGGTTTCAATGCGGTGTACATTGAATTTCAATGATGAAATGAAGGCATCTGACCTGCCCAATTCATAATTTGCAACAGTGCAGCAGGAACATGACGCTTGAGGTTCGGGATATGGGTAACAAACGTATTTCATGGGTGGGAGGATACATATCTCGACAAAAATCACTCCAAAGTTGGGGGCCCTAAAAGTTTTGTTTGGGACAGCGGGATCCTTGCACTGGATCCTGATCCTGTGCACCCACAGCTGTGCTGGCAACCTTGTGAGGGAAAAGGGAAATGGCTGTGTAATTTGCCGTCTCGGGCAAAAGTGAAGTGACTGCAAACCTGTCTCGGGGATCTCTCAACGTTGGCACAGCCAACGAACAGGCCCATGTAATGGTGAAGGTAGACGTCGAATGCTCGGGCAATCTCCAGGCACCAACAGACCAGATAAGTCCTAAGCGGGGTCACCAAGGACACCCTGGCGCCTGCATCTTTGTCCATGCCCCATCCGGGATTTGCGCTGAGTACCTCCTGTTGAAGAAGCGCAATGTGCTATTGCAGCTGAGCCACATGGGCCACTGAAAGGGATGGTTGGATCGCTGCTGCTCAACTGAGGTGCTATTTGATTTACATAACCGCTACCGTCTGAAGGAGAAATGAAATGGCACGTAACCCCTGCTGTCTCGGGGAAAACTGAAAACGCTACATAACCCCTGCTGTCCTATGCAGCATTAAAATAGGTATGTAATGCAGGCCCATTGCTCATATTTGAATTGTCCATTCAAATCTGAGCATGTTGGGTATAAACACATGGGGTGGTCCGGCACGACACGTAAGACCCCCCGCCCCCCCTTTTTCTTGATGTGATGCGATGTTCTGGGAGGGAATGGGACGGGATGGGATGGATGGATACACTCTACAGCATGAAGCAAACACTAACAACAGCCAGAAAATTGGAGGCACTAAGCCCCACCTTGCTTATTCCGGGGCATTGCATCTCAGCGCATTTGATCCCCCCTCTTCATGATAGAGTAGTCTTGCCCCCTATAAGGTTGAGATGAGTGAAGATGACGTAGTGGAGTAACTGGTGGTGGGGTTGCCGGTTGAAATGGTGGGTTGCATTGGGTGCCATATTTCCAACATGGCCCCTGATTGTTTCTACAATTCCTACCCATTTTGGATTCATTCACCCCTCCTTCGTGTAGGCTGTCCATGTGTAGAATCAGGGTTGCAAGGTGGTGGAACCAGATCCCTCAGAGTTGTTTTTCTTTTGTACGTCTGTTTTGTCTTATTGTGGGTCTTGTAGTGGATTGTGTCATACAACATTGCCGGGCAGTGGTAAATTTCACAGTGATTGCCTTCTCGCCTAAGGAAAGTTGCATGTGGAAAAAGAGGGCTTCATGTGGAGGCCCTGCTCTAATGTGCCCACCGGATGCCCTTTGAAGTTATGCATCATGATGTTTGTGCATTTATGCGCTCCATGACCACATGCAGATGGCACATCCTTGCAATCCTTACAATCCTTGTAGTGTGTGACATTATGCTTCACTGGTGCCTCCATCTGTGTCCTAACGTCCTTAGCCCATGGGCACTTGGCTCCTTTGGCGTGGGTCTGGGGTGTGGTGGAGCTTCCCTGCGCTGAAGCGCCCACAGAGCTGATCCAAGTCGGATTGGTCAGGGAAGATTTTGCGCTCTTCGTGTGTGTTCAAAATGCTCAGAATGAAACAGGGAATTCAAAGCCACTCCCAAACAAATTTGCCTGGAAAAAAAAGTGCCACCCGGATCCCTTTCACACCTCGAGGGTTGGAGTCCGGAACTGAACTGACCCCCCCCCCCCCCCGCCTGTGATCATGTCCCATCCCATTTCGTCCTATCACCTGAGTCCAGCCCAATGCAACCCATCCCATCCCATTCCATCCCACCCCATCCCATCCCATCGCTTCTGTGCATCCATCCACATCTATTCATCATTCAGCTGGAAAGCTATGACAACTTACTATGATAAACAGCTTTTACATGGTTACTTTTACATTGTTGCTGTTGGCACAAAGTGTGCGTCGGTTGTAAACGTTTACCTGTGCACACAGATCATCGTTCGCAATTTGCACATTGTGCAGTGTTCATGTGCGTTGTGAAGGCCTATTGGAGTACCACACGGCGGCTATTGTAGAATTGCTGGAACTCGTTTTTTGTCAGAAATAAGTGCGAATGTCGTGTCCTATCTTCTTTTGGTTCCAGACTCAAAAAATGGGCGAACGAACGTCGGCTGGTTCCTCAGTGCAAGAGTTGCTTGATGAACTTGCAAAGTGCAAAGATGAATTGGAACACTTGAAGTTGTTGAGTAAGGTACGCATGGCATGTGTCTGTTAAGGCTCAAGATTATGCCCTCCATGGTGCAGGCGTCCAGTCGAATTGAAGGGGGCATGCCAGATGAAAAGACTCACTCGCGAGGGTGGTGTGTGTGTGGGGGGGGGGGAATGGTATTTCCCTATGTGTCACTGTGCTCTCTGATTAGAACAGTTGGTGCCCTGGCCCTTTGATGGCATTTGTGCGTGGCGGCCCATAGCAGCCAATGCTGCGGAGCGCACAGCCTGGCATGCCTGAAAAAGGACGAACAATAACTCAGTGTCCTCATGCCAAGACCAGATCCTGGTCAGTAGAAATCCATGGACATGATTGCACTAAAACCAAGGCCAAGAAGCACGCCACAAGCCACAGTAATATGGAACAGTGATGATCACTCGCATTTCCAGTCGTTTCTGCAATTGTATTGCCCTTTTCTGACGCAATAGCTTAGAAAATCACACATTAAGACCCCGAATCTCCATCCCCAGCTTTTGGGGCAGACTTTTAGTTCGTGAGCATCCCAAAAACGTTTTCCCTGTTAATTGTGCATCCCAAAGATTTCCCCAATTTATCCCACTGTATCCCAAGGTTTTTCCCTGTGCATCCCACTGTATCCCAAGGTTTTCCCCTGTGCAGACCACTGTATCCCAGCCCAAACACTGCCCTTGTTATGCCTTGATTCTTCTCGGCTCTCCATTTTTCAACAGAGATCCCCCTAGCATAAACAAACCTCCCTTCAAGCCATGCTTTCATCTCCTTCATCAAGTGCACCACTTGATTGCAGTCTTGGCAAGGGTGCTAGCAGCAGCAGCAGCAGGGCCCACAGCCCATAGCCCACAGTGTCCATCAAAGAAGAAGAAATGGTTCTCCAAAGGTCAGCCGGCACAGCCGGAGGTGCCAGCCATCATCTCCCCCCCCCCCCCCTTTTGATGTTGAGCCAAGGCTGTAGTCTGTTCTACAAGTTGCAAACCAACAACGCTGTCTACAGATCAACATCCAACACTAACAACCCAACCCTACACATAGAATGTCCTCCTTGTGCATCCTTGTGTATCTCTGTGTATCCCTGTGTATCCCAAAAATTTTTTCCCCATGTATCCCACTGTAGCACTAGCAGGAGATGCACTCACTGAAAGTCTCTTTTGGGATGCTCAAAGATCCAATGTTTCGAAATGGCCATTTGTGAACCACAAAAATGATTGAATGACAGTTGCAAACGGTGAACCTGGGACCTCTAGTCTCATCCTTGGGGGGTCAAAATCAAACCTTCCGAAATGAATTTTTTTTTTTAAATACTGTGACCAGTAATTCTTTAATGTGCACCACATAGCACATTAGAAAAAGTTTGGGTTTCACATACAGGCATGCGCATCCATGTGTGTCAGATTGCGTTGTGGGGGATGAGAGATGCGTTTGGAGCGCTGCGCATATCTTCAACGTGGCTATTTCTGTAGGACTCACCAGAACACTAAACCCATAGTTTGCAGGAAAGATAGGCATTCAACTGTGCACTTTGTGTGTAATTGGAGTTGATTGACTTGGCACAGGTACACACACACGTGCGTGTGGTAGGGCAGCTACAGCAGTTTACATAGGTTTACATAGGTTACATAGTTGGCGACGAGATCTGAAGCCGAACGTTGCTGCGGTGTGGACAGAGCTGTAGAGTGGTGATGTGTGTCGGCAAACACTAAGATTTGCTTCAAAAGAATGGGCATCACATACACCCGCGCGCGCGCGCAGACATACACAGGTAGTGCGGTAGGGGCGACATGTATCGTACATGATGCATGTCTTCTGTTGTGCTGAGATAGAGGAAAGGACCAAAATTGCGGGGTGTTTCTCTCCGAATGGGGTGGGAATTCCTCACCAAAATGGGGGGGTGTTTGTCTCCTAACGGTTAAATCCCATTACTGTTGCAGTGCGAAGAGCTGTAGAGTGGTGATGGATGTTGGCAAAGTTATGCACTGGTTTCAAATGATATTGGGCATGGCACACACACACGCGCGCGGGCGCGTGCGCACACACAGACCAAATATGGCAGAAACATTGACAGTGCATGCACAGACCGCCTCTGCACTTTATCCCCAAATTGTGAGATCTATCACCCCAGAATCTCGTTGTGATTTCCTCTGTTCTGTGACCTCCCACACCGGATTCCCCATCCTGCTTGCCTACTGTTCTAAGGCTGCTCACTCCAGAGTCATGACTTATTCCTCCAATTTTGCAATCTCAGCCCTGAAAGTTCAGTCATTGAGCATCCCCTGTACTCGCCTATACCTCCATCACCCATGCTAGAATCATCACCTGTAGTTGTGCACAGGGTTTGGTGCTGCCGGCATGGACACTGCAAAGGCCAAGGGCTTACCAAATGGCTGACCCCTCTGTAGGCCCAACCGGGTAGCCCCAGACCACAAAGGTACCCGATGTTCATCCTTCTCCTATCTTTTCCAGGGATCAGGGACCAGGCTGCCCTGTTGGCCCATCACCTCCTCCTCCATGTATCCAGCTTTCCTGCACAGTCATCTGGCCCTGCTGGTGGGCCCACAGACCACAAGGCACGAGACACTTTGGGATTGGATGCAGGCTGCGGTTGAAGCGCTCCGCATCATTTATTGGTGCAGGCTGGCGCAGGAGGGCTCAAGGTTTGGGTCAGTTAGACTACAGCCTGCCGCCGAGGCTCATGCCCAATAATGAACACGTGGTTCCAGCTGCACAATAGGAATCGTAGGGCTCGGCTTCCCAGTTTGAGCATTATTTTATACACACACTGATACCACAGCAGCAAATGATCACACCGACACAGAGATGGCTGCCCCAGCACTATTGAACTGTGCTTGTCTCCTCAATGTTGCACACGAGTCTCCCTCGCCAATGGTACAGGGTGCACACCACCTCCACACGGCCACAAGCGACGCAAAATGTAAGAGGTAGAGTGAATCAACTCGCTGCGGTGGGGTAATTGGCGCACACGCGCACGCGCGCACACGCGGGTCCGCACTCACACTGATTGCACTCCTATGATACCAGGACAAGAAGCTCAACGAGGTCAAGAAGGCCTCACAAGACTACTCGCAGTACAAGATCGAGTACCATCCCCCAGACAGCAGCCGCAGCAAGTCCATCTACCTCAGCAGTGCAAGTGTCATGCCTCTGGAAAATGCGGAGGGCGGAGCGTGCTGACGTTGCACTGTGCCCTGATGTCCCGGGGTTTTCAACTGAGCACAGGATCACACTGAGCGAGCCCAAACCACTTTTCCGAACCACCAGGGGTGAACACCGGGCTTCCCCTGGCTTGAAATATACCTGCAGGTCATGTGTAGACTTTCGATTGGAGCTGATTTCCTCGTGATTCCTCGCTCCCCATTGCACTTTAGAGACATGGTCTTCCGCATGTGGTGTGTGGTGATTGTGGGGGTGCTTTAATCTTGGGCAGGTGGATATAAGACTTCGCCCCCATATTTATGCTTTAGGGTGTGTGCTTCAGCCCAAGGCTGTGGTTCTCCCTGCTTGTAATCTTGCAACACAGTGTCCCTGGTAAATCCTTGAATCCGGCTGGCCATCAGATCCCACTACCCCGACGACCCCCCCCCCCCCCTCCTCTTCAAAATGTTTCTTAGAGTGTGTGTGTGTGTGTGTGTGTGGTGGTGGTGGTGGTGGGGCTGATGGCTTTCAATCCTCGGTGGATGGGCCTGGAAAGCCCAGATCCCCCACCAGCTCTTGGCTGTCCTGTCGTGCCCTGACAGGCACGAAATGTCTGAGCCACTCCAGATGCCCTAACCCCGAACCCTTCGTCCTCGACTCCGTTCTCCTGAAAAGCCATGCTGACGTGGAAATCATGAGGGCTTCCGGGGGTTTGGTAACAGGAGTCCATTGGGTGACCCGTTGGCTTGTGGTCAGCCCACGTGGGCGGAGCAGGTGCCCATGCACCTCAATGGACCGTCCGAAACTGCTGATACTGCGAATAGTGTTGCATGCCAGAGGGCCTTCCCCAGCCATGTTCCCAATCACTAGCACTACATCTGAGTGAGAGTGAGGGGTCGCGAGGCTACTGCAGTTGGGTCTGCTCCATTTGTTGCCCCCCCCCCCCCCCCGCCCCCTCTGGGGGACCTGGTGCGTTCTTCATGCCTCTTTGCATCTTCTCCGTTGCCATTGTCCGACGGCTGTGGCCACGCACATGCCCTCCCACCCCTGCGCCATGCCCGTCCAGAGGCAGTCTTGTCGGGGCACTCCATCTCCCACGTGAGAGGGTGCAGGGCACCGCATTGTCAGTATCATTTTCCGAAGGACTTTTGCATGGGCCCACTGCGTCGTGGACGTCGACCCCACCCGATTCGTGGACGTCCACGTGCGGATGAAGACCCCAACCACACCGCCAGAAGAGGGGGAACGGGCACGGGTCCATATCACTGCATTCGCTGTCGGTATCTTTAGGAGCCTCACTGAAAGACCCCCCTCCCCCCCGAAAGTTTGCGGAAGCACCAGCGCGGGTGTGTATGGGGCACAGGTGCTTGTTGCCTGCATCGAGTCCGCGTCAGCCGTGCGGTGATGCGCCTGTGCGCACCGGGTTAGAACTCAAGAGGTCAGCGAATCTCTCTTATCCATCTGCTTCACCCCCCCCAACCCCCCCCGACGACTCCATGTAGGCCGCCCCCCGCCCCCCCCCAATCTCACAAGCCTCCAGCGAGGCACTGTGCCGCACGATCCGGCTGCACATCGCCGGCAGCGGCAGCCGGCCGCGGTGTTTTGCATGGCACTTCTGACCGTTATGATCTGTATAAGCCTTGGCCTGTGCCTGCCAAGGGGCGTGACATATGACACTGTCTGTCTGGGCGCTGGCAGTGACCCTGCCCTGCGGTCCGCGCGTCACTGGGGCTCCCAGTCCAGATCCGTTGCAATGTGTCTCGGGTGTACTTCCGCAGCTTCTTGAGCAATGGGTTGCCGAAAGGATGAGACTTTGAAACGGACGGAACTGCAGCTGCAGCCCAGTGAAATGCTGTGCAACATGCCCGTCCGTCGGGATTTTCAGGCCGCGGGGGGGGGGGGGGCGGGGGCAGCTCTACCGGTCCTGGGACGCCATGTCCCCCCTCCCCACGTAGGGAGCCTCCCACCAACAGTCAGTCTCGGGGGGGCATCGTGTCATAACCGAGGAGCCCCCGCCCCGTTTCAGGATATTTTCATGGAGAAAACCCGCAATTCTGCACCCGTCCCCACTCGCACATCTTTCTTTTCTTATCTTGTCTTATCTTTTCTACCACAATCCGAGACCGCCGCCATGCCCGTGCCAAGCGGGCTGCCCACGCAATTTCCTCCACGAACAGACAACAACAGGTAAACTTGCACATGTTTTCACCGGCATTTTTTTTTCACTTTATGAATGGACCCCGGCTGCCCCTCCACCTTTGTCTGCTTTGTGCCCCAACAGGCGCACTCCGGGTGCCGCAGGTGCCGCAGGGTAAGGGGAATGAGCTGAAGTGCGAATTTCATGCATTTCTTGAGGGCACTATGTACACTATTTATACTGAGAAAAGGCCTGAAAGGGCTGAGACACCGCTTGAAAGGCAAAAGGGTATAATTTGTGGATTCTTCCATGTGTGCACAATTACGCTGTCCATGCCCAGGGTGCACCACAAGTACTACAAGCGCCGCAGGAAAATCATACTCTTGGCCTGGCACACCCCTGGATGCACATTGCGCTTGCCCAAGATTCACACACCAGGTGCGCATTATATTGTTATATTGTGTGATGATGAATCATGTCTGGTAATGCAGGCAAGAGTGGACAGTGTCGGCGTCTCCACTTTCGTGCTCCATGCCCAAGGCGGTGTGTTGTACCTCTGCATTTGTTTCTCATCTATGGCTGTGATGCTCATGGTGGCCTCGTTTAGCCTGTTTGCAGGGCGCCAAAACAGCCCAGGTGATCGATCTTCACGGTGACTGGAATGCGTCTCACCACCCGAGCCACAGAAAATCGTCGAACCCCTTCCCACATGTTCCCGACATGTGGGTGGTTCGCCCTGAACCACCACATCCCCCAACAGCCACCCCGAACATCGACCACGCCTTCACCCCCCTTTTCCTTCCCACACATCATATGATCCACATATGACCCACATCACAGAAAAGCCCGCATGCCCCCCTTGGCTCCAGCCCCCATATCGTACCACTTTGGGCCTGTCGGGGAAAAGAGGAATTGAACTCGAAAATAATCTTTCAGGCCGCTTGCAGTCTGTGGTGGAGGCTTTTCCCACCTCATGCAGGAGACTAGCAAAGGCACACAGCCACCATAATATGCTGACCCCTCTGCAGGAAATCCTTTCACAAAGGGCCAGTGGCCTCTGAATGGACCCTGGGCACCATCAAGCATGGCCTTGCTCTGTAGTTTAGCTGCGTGCGCATCGACTCAAGCATAGTCTTGATAAGGCCCTGCAGTGAAGGATCCCTCAATTTTCAGTCCATGGGGTTCGCCATTTCCCGGAGGGTCTCATCAGCCACTGTGCCCAGCAGACTGCCTGTACAATTTTGTACATGACACGAATGGTCAGTCCGGCTGCGGCTCTAGGGCAAAACGTCTGAGCATGAGAGCCAGCACGCCCAGAACCCAGTCTGAGAAAAAAAAAGGCACAGCCTCTTGCCCTTTGCCTTTCGGTGCAGTCGGCTGACTGGTGTTGGCTTCCTTTGTTGATTTTCGCACCCTATCCACATGCACTATGGCCACGATGACGTGATGACGAAAGATGCATGCAACGCGATTCGGGTGTGGGCCATGTGGTATGAAACCTCGCCTCTAACCGCAGCACCGGCCAATTTCCCGGGTGTGGCGGAGAGCGTTTTCCTTCAATACCCCAATCACATTTCTTGAGCCTCTCAACCGCTATTTGTCCATATGAAACTCGTGGCTGCACCGCTCGCCGGGGAACGTTTTGCCCAATCACTTCACAGAGGGTGGGGATGGGGGTTTGAGGTCAGGGGGGCGGCTGAGCTGTCAAGTGGAACGTAACCCTGCACTCCTGATGGAGTGATTCCCTGGACCTCAGGTGCGGGGCACGCAGGCGTTGGTGGCGCACGCAAGACAAGATTTGTGCCGGTCGGTGGTGGAAAACGGTTCTTTTTAACCGGGAATGCCCTGCTCACACGATTGCCTCCTGGAACACACCCTTCAGCAGAGGGGGAAAGCCACTGGGGTTCAAGGAAGCACATGCATCGGGACTAGTTGCGGAAACACACATTCCCACAAACGGCCTGACCAGCCGTGTGTCAGCATGCTGCCGCCAATTCGAGGAAGCAAGTGGTACAGGCATAGTGCATGTGGTTGCCTCGCGTATTTCTTTGGGAGCATTTTAGCTCACCATGCAATCTTCTCTTTCTTGAATCTGGGTGTCTACGGCCTTGTCCAAGCCACAGTAGGCGTAGGGACCATATTTATTTGGGACTTTTGCGTAGCTTATACAACGGGTGGGGGCTAGGACACCGGCAGAGTCCAAAAGACCTGCAGCTGGAGTAGAGGGGATGGGTTGGGGAGCGGTGCCAACTTCTGCTGCCCTGCGCTGTGACTCTCCTCCAGAAAGGCTGCTGTGCCACATGACTTGTGAGCTTCTTTTGAAAGGTCCACTAAGCAGAGTACCAGACTACTCAGACATCACGTGGTCCCTGCATCATACCACCGTCTTCCGCGGTTTTGCTGTGCACATGATATCAGGGGTCTCGCATTTGTGCGTGTGGGTATGTGCGGTTGTGTCTGGCCGTAAGAAGAGAGGAGACATACCAAATTTGGATGCTGCCGTGTTGTCGCGCAAAAGGGAGGGCCTGATGGGAATTTTGATGGAGCTGCCGCTGCCACTGTGCACCAACTTGGAAAACGCTCCAGTACAAGTCTGTCTGATTCAAAGCGAACATGCACACGGCCCACCTCAGCAGAGCCCCCCCCCCAACCCCCGCCCGCTGCCGCCACCCGCCAGCCCAATGATTTTGCAGTCAGGCATCCCCTACCCCCTCACATGACATGTGTGTTCACTACCTTCCTGTTCCTAGTATTTCATGCCCCTCAAGTATACTTACTTTATACTCCGCTGTCTTTTTCAGCCTTTAGTCTTTGTGCCTCATGCACACTGGGAAGCCTACGGGTGTGGCAGTCTCCCACTGCATAATCTGGGTTCAGGCTCAGCTAATTCACACTGTGTGTCAGATCCGCTACCACAGTCATTTGTGGGATCATCGTAGAACTGGACAGCTCTCAACTTGATTCCAAGAGGTTGTCTTCGTGCCATATGGTGAGCAAGCTACGCCAACCCATCTTGGTCTGGACAAAAAAAAAGGGGAGGTTCTGACAGGAATTTGAACGTCACATGGGGACTACTGGGGACTGTTGGTGTGTCACCGGGTGCTTTAGGGGTGTTGGTCTTCAAGGCCACACAAGCAGCAACAGGAATTTTCCGCCCTCTTCCTTTTGAAACAGTTGGTAATTGGGTTTTGGGGAGTAGTGGGTGTATGCACCAGAGGCAAGACGGTTAAAAGGCCGGACCATGACAGCTTGGCCTGTGCGTTGATGTGTCATGCCCCTTATTTCAATCACAGCCACTGAACAGTATTGAGCGAAGCCGGAATGCGGTGCCCTGCTGCACTGCCACCTGCTGAACTCGTCTTTATTGTACTCTCCGGGAGGGTATGATCAACTTGAGTGGGCTTATACATTGTCTGGTTGCATACCTAAACAGGTGCCGGGTTTGCCTCACGGATTTGTAGAGTTATTTCAAGTGACACCCGGGTGTCATTCCATATAAAACATGGCTGCACATTCAGCCATTGGACTGCTCATGCCTGCAGCACCAAAGGCATGACGGCGCCAGACGCTTTAGTGTCAGAGCACAGCAAATGCATAGTGGTGTTCACCTCGCCTGGCTGTGTACCTCGAGCTGATCTGCCACGATTCTGGTGGCCCACCGACACCTGCACCGGCGCATTGCTGAGGGGCTGCTGAAGGGATGGCCAGCGGCAGGTATTCCATGAGGTGCCTGCAGCAATGGAGGTGGAGGACGGTGGTAAGCACAATTACAGGGAAACTTTACAGGCCGAAAAATTACTGCGTTTTTGGATAATATGGAACGCTTGATCCACCAAGGAACCAGTGGCAACCAAAGCAGGGGTCATGGACGTTAGCCTGGGGCAGCTTGTGATTTGAAAGCAATGCTTGCCAACCTATTGGTTCCCCTAGTTTTGGTGCCCATTTAGAGTGTATCGATAAGGAATGGCATTAAGGACTGGGATTTGGCGTGCACAACAAACTAATACCTGTTACCTGACCTGTACATCCACGCACACACCTTGTCATCTTTGTGAAACATTCTCACTTTTTGAGGCCCGCCCGATGGCTTCTGGACTTTGTTGGGTGGTTCTACCCCGTCAACTGGGAGCAACCCTTGGGTTCCTGTCCCCTCACCCATGAGGGGTGTCCAGATGGCTGTCCCTTGTCCAGCCCAGTTGGGGGGCAGATGTGTGTGATGTTTCAAGGTGATCTGATCGATACGCATGAATTTGAAGGGGATGATGTGCATCACTGTATGCCAATGTCATGGCCTGGCGTGTGAGGGCCATTTGGCAGCATTCCAGTGCTGTCACCAAACTGTGTGGCAGATCTGGAACCCTGGAGACTGTGGGATTACAAATGGGAGAGCATGAACGTTTGCCCACGCAAGGTGGATAGCGATGAGGAGCCCCACCTGATCCCCCCCCCCCTCCCCCCATCTACGCAGGCACAGCCTCGTCGAAGCCCAACCACATCAAAACAAGGCCAAATCACACAGGCATGGTATCGCCCCTCGTTCCTACTACAATGGGCTGATCTCGCATTTCTGACCACATTACGCGTGACGGTCAGACTGAATGGCCGCGCCGAAAGAAATCATCCCCGGCGAAGGGGAAAGGAGCGGTGCTCCATGGTTGAGCTCTGAGCCAGGCTGCTGAACAGTGGAGGTGGGAAATGTCTCGTGCCCTTCATTCCCCTTGGCACCCCCCCCCCCCCCCCGAAGTACAAGTGTTGAAGAGTCATGGATATTTATGTTCTCTTTGAACCCGTACTATATCAGAGAGAATGCGTTCCTGGTGAGGTGCATGTTTCATAGAGGGCGTGGACGTCTCCCAGAGTAAATGCCCATTGATCACGTACTGTTGATCTGATGCAGTATGGCATTTGTCCAGGGAGATACACACAATACGGGGTCACCATCGTGTTTCGGCCACACGGATTTCCGAAGAGGGAGGACCGCTGCTGTGGATGGACACAACAGCACTTGGACAAACCCACGGAAATCTCGGTCCTGCAGAGACCTCGCTGGGAGTTAGGGTGCCACCTCAGGCCGGCATCGTTTGGGAGGCCGTCCCTGTGGCTGCTGCATGGTGCAAACTGGCACCATTCCTCGCCTTCGACGATTCCCCAGACGACCCTCAGGCGATGTCGGTGGCGTGTCATCGGCGATCATTGCCCAGAAACGTGCCCCACTCCTGCGTTCATGCTCAGTTATGTGAAATAGGATGCCTTTGGATGGCCAAAATGCCTGGATTTCCCATTTGCAATATCGCCGCACCTTTCTGAACGCAATTTGGGCTCGGCAGTACCTTGCTGCTGCAGGAATCCTGCGGGTAACACGCAGGCACCGCTCCTTTGCTGTTAGCTGGTGGCATTTAGAACCACGGAGCCGCCCAGAATATGCCCAGAATATGCCCTCTCTTCTGCGGCTGTAGCTTGAACCTACCCACTTTCAGGAACTCCAGGCCCTTTGCCCCACGGGGCTATATTATGGTTTAGGGTGTATTGCATGGACCATGTGATGAACACATTGACGGATACAGGGACCCCCCCCCCCCCCCCACACACACACCCGGTCGTTTTATTGCTTTCTCCACCAAGCCCTCTTTGGCCATGGGAACAACAATCAGTGTGTATGAGGAGCAGCATCTCCAAAGCACTGGGGAGGTGGGAAAAAGGTTGCACGGGGCGTTCAAGGGAAAGGGGCTCCTGTGAAGAATATGTTTTGTGGCCCGGCCCCCGCAAACCTTCCCCCCCACCCGCCACCCCTGCAGCTTGTTGAAAGGCAACAAGAGTATTATGATTGCATTCTCTAGCTGAGTAGGGACAAGTGTTCCTCAACATTTGGCCCATGTTTGGTGTGAATTCATTTGCCAGATGACATGACTGCCAAAGGGCTGCTCCTCACCAATTGCCATGTTGAGGGCAGGTCGTGGTGAACAGGGGTGTGTATTAATACTGCGATACACAGTCGTTCAGTACACCCCCCCCACCCCCACCCCACCCTTGTCATTCCCCCTCCAATGTGGTCCTGGAAAGGGGGCGGGGGGGCTGTCGCCCTGGTGATCAGCAAAATGGTCACAGGGCAACCATGCAAGGTGGACGTTTAAGGGGTTTAAGGGAGCCTGTTCTGGACATTTGCAGGGCGGGGGTAGTGTGAACCCCCGATGACCAGGAATGACATCCTGGGGGGCAGGGACGGTTGAGGTGACTGGAATGCTCCTCGATGGCGCTTCCCCAAGGGGTGAGCAGCCTCGTTTTTCCTTGGCTACTACGTCCTCCAGGATGTGGTATGAACCCCCCAAAATTGGATCACCTACTGACCGGTGAAAAGGCGGTTTGAGTGGTTGGCGAGTTTGGAGGTGGTTCTGGTACATTCACCCCAACAATAAGCTGTGGGCGCACTGTGCGGAAACACCTTCATAGTCTACTGTCCTGCCCGGGTGGGGGGGGTTCAATATCCACAGATGGGGGTATACAACGGGGCCTGCATGTGTGATGCACCCAGTGCACACAAAACTCAGTAGGAATGGGAACGACACACCTAGAACACAGAACACAGAACACAGGTCACCACGATCCTGCTTGTCAAGCCTGCTCACCACATTGTGTCCTGGGGCAGTTGCAGAAGTTGTCAGCTCAACACTATCGCCAGAGTTGTGAAAGCACCTGTGACTGTCAGTCCGTTGGCGTTGGGCTTGAACAAAAAAACAGGAACCCCCACCCCCACCCCTGGTCCGTTCAGATTTATTCCAAAAGCAGGATGGTGTGCACACGGTGCAGATATCCCCCTTTGAATCACTGAGGGCTTCCCACTTCTTGCCGAATTGCTGACATCTAAAGACAGCCGCCCTACCCAAGTGGGGTGGGGCTGCTTTGGGGCCTAAGCCTGACAACTGCACCACCTGTACATAGTCAAAAGGACCCGGGGATTCCGGGGATTGGTCTACGGAAGAGGAAAGCTTGACTTCCTATACTGACAAGCATCCTGGCAGTCGTCTCCACTGCTGAAGCAGGCTCATGGTTCACCACCCCCGAAGTATCAGGCACTTAATGAAGATACTTCCACAATCTTGTCATGGAAGGCAACCTGTCTTTGGGGCACCTTCAGTGCGTTTCTGGCGCTATGCATCCCAACTTCTCCAATAGTGCCAGTCATTCAGCTACCTCCATACTGGTTGCCGCCCCTTGTGGCACCTGCGGTGCCCCTTGGTGCATGCCTCCATGCGATGGTTGTACATAGTTATAAAGTATGGTCATTGCTGCAACATACCATGATGATCGCAACCAATGTTTCTGACTCTTCACTCCTTGGCTAACACTGGTTTGATATCGAATTGGGGTCCCAACGCACACGATATGCATGTTTCTGATATCCACCAGTTCTCTACAGATACAATAACATGATGAATGCATCTGCAAGTGACATAGCCTACATATACCCACAATTTTTGTTCGCTACGGCGTGCAGGCATGCACTACTATGCATCAGATACTAGAGTCTGCAGCCTATTGGCTACACCTTTTCTGTGGCAATGGATTGTCCATTGGCAGAGAGAGTCTCAGGTAATACTGCTGATGTCCAGCAACAGATACTTTCTCTGAGTGCTTTGCCACTACCATACATCCGGGTAGTACATGGGCCTGAGGGAAAAATAAAAGGTATTCCTGCAATCTTGTAATGTCTCGTAAATGTCCCATGGTCGGTGGACCCATGAACCCTCCATTCTCGCAACGCATGAGCGTATGGTTTGATAAACCAATTGTTGTGCTGGCCATACTGTAGTGGCTAGATGACAACCCATTGCCCTCTGAACCCTCCCTCTGAACCCTGCGTGCTCAAAGGTGTCAGATTCCAGAGCGCCTCATTGGATCTTTTGTCATTCGTATGCAACCTCAGGCTGTTCCAAGCCTCCAATTTTTCTTGTTGGTGCTCTCTATTCTGAATCGCAGGCTTGTGTTGATGGATTTGTTCCATGTGGAACACATTTGATTATGAGGATTCGGATCCTATAATACACTCAGAGCATGCAACTTCGAGAAGATTCTGACAGTTGAGGCACAGTTGCATTGGTGGCTGTGGGACAACGCGTGTAGCAATGTGTTCTAGGGAATTCATGGAAGAAATTAGAGGCTGTCTCTAGGTGCCTACAGGTGCAGCAGTCCCACTGTCTTTCCTAGTACCAAATACAGCTTATCCTCTCCGCATGCTGTGTCTGCAACCATGAGGTTCTGTGGGACAAAGAATTGGATAGCTGTGATCCACTGCTACAAAGTTACATAAGTTTTGCTCTGTTCCGTGCCAGTTTGTTTTTCACATGGAGGGCAGGACAGACTCGACGAATTTGACAGACAGATTGAATGACCGAGTTGCTGTGTTGGTGTGCTTTGCTTGTGTGTGGGCAGTGGGCACAACAAAACGTTGATTCAAAGAGCCATCTTGATTACCATCTGGTGAGCAGGCGTTGCTAGGTGTTTAAACAAAGGGGTGTGCTGCGGGCTGTGCGTGTGCTGTGCATCCGCTGTTCACAAAGTCTGTTCAGGAACATACCCAAGTAGAATAATACTGCACAGCAGCCTGAACTGTGACCCTTGCGCTGCATTAATACGAGTTGCATGTGTGGTTCACCCCCAGTTCTACCCTCCCCACTGTGAATATCAACCGCCCTTGAATAGTATCCGGACTGAGGTGGAGTGATTGGGCCTCGCGCACATGGCAATGTGGTGAGGCCGGTGGTGGACGACCAGGACAACATGCGGAGGGGTGGAACAATTGGGCCTCACGCAGACGGAAATGTGGCGAAAGACATTTGGTGGACGACCTGAACACGGAGGGGAGTGAGCAAAATGGCAACGTGGTGAGGCAGGTGGAGGACAACCAGGACAACACCCGGAAAGGTTGAACAATTGGGCCTTAGGCACATGGCAATGTGGTGAGGTAGGTGGCAAACGACCAAGACAACATGCGGAGGGGTGGAAAGCGGGGGGAAATGGGGGGGGGAATGGGACATAGCACATGGGATGGGGGTTGTGGAGGGTTGTGGCGGGATGTGGTTGAGGAAAATAGGAGCAAAATGGGACACCCCCCCCCCGTCTTTTCTCCATTTTTCTCCATTCCCCCCCATTTTCCTAGACTCCAAAATCCTATTTTGGTGAGTTGGTGAGTGCGGTGGCGGTGAGCCCGGATGCCTGCATGAAAGGGGAGAGGGAAACGTCACTTTCCGTTTGTGAAATTTCTCTTTCTCTTACCTGTGGTACCCCTCCCCCCTAGGGGGGGGGGGGGGCTCATCAGGGTTGGTCCATACGCCGACTCCCTCCCACTTTCCTGCCATTTTCAGGGGGCGGGGGGGGGGGGGGGCTCCCGGACCCTACCAGGATTGAATATTGGGACCGAGCTGGTGGGGGAAGGAACAGGAACATCGTCTAGGAGGCTTCAATGACAAATGAGGTACGCATTGGAAAGTGGATCAGAGCAGCTCAAAAGGGGCCCAAAATGAGCTGTATTCATCCGTTTGGGCACCACAACTAGACTAGGAACATTTTTAGCAACATTTTTAGGTTTTGACCCGTTTTTGAGCCATTTGTGGTCCCAAATTGGCCCATTTTCAAGGCCCCTTCGGCCTTGAGAGGGGCGAAAATTGCTCAACATGGGCTCAAAATGGGCTCATTCCACTTGGTTGTGCACCCCAAAATACTCCAAAAGTATCTTTGGAAAACCACATTTTTATCCATTTTTGACTGATTTTTGGTCCCAAAACAACCCATTTTCAAGGCATTTTGTGACTTTGGAGTGACCAAAATGGCTTGCAATGGGCTCAAAAAAGCTTATTTCACTTGTTTGTGCACCCCAAATGGTCTAGGATCATTTTTGGAAAAACACATTTTGAACCCATTTTTGACCCATTTTTTGTCCCAAAACAGCCCATTTTTAAGGCATTTTGGGATTTTAGGAGGGCCAAAACGGGCCACCACGAGCTCAAAACATGCCAAAAACACTTGTTTTGGCGTTCCATGTGATGCAGGATCATTTTTCAAAGAAAGTCCCCCCTTTTTTTTGCACCCGGTGGACCTTGTTGACCCATTTTGGCACCCACCTCTGTGGGCTACCTTTTGCAGCTTGCCGCAACCCACTGGGCCTAGGTACGGGGGTCTAGGCGTCGGTTTGGGCAATTTTGAGGGTCGAAAACCACCAAAAGTGGGTGGTTGCGGGTTGATTAGGTGCGCTCAAAATCACGTTTTGAGGCACGTAGCCCAAGATATGGCCTGTTTTTGATTTGGGGTTGTCGGCGGCCAATGTGCACAAATTCTGGGGCTTTTGGGGCCCCTTTGGGGGCGGCTCGCGGACATATTGTGGAGTTAGAGTTCGGCACGGGGAAGTCTAGCTGCATGTCTAGAGTAGCCACAATTTCCCTTCATTTGGCTGTTTTCATCAGGTTGTAGGGCGGCAAAAAAAGGCTGATTTTGGCCCTAAATGGCAGATTTTGAAATGGAGGTCCGGCACTTGCCACCACCCGGCCGCCACCGTTGAGTTTCAGGCTCATACTTTGTGTGGTTGTCCCTCACACCCATTGGTAGCATCCACCAAAATTTTGGCTGAATCCGAAGCACCACGACGGAGCTGTGGTTTCCCCCCATTTCCCCGCATGCTTGCTGCTTGCTTGCTGCTTGCTTGCCAAAACTGTTAAGTCCACCCTAGACACCGAAGAGCGTTATAAAACCAATACTGGTTCCACCAGCTCAGTGAACATATATGACTTAAAATGACCGCCTTGTCGTGCTGATCATTTTGAGGTATATATGTTGGGGGTAAAAAAATTTTCAAAAAAATTTTCTTTCACCCCTTACATGGAGGTCCCAGTCGCGCTGAGGTTGGGGAGGGGAAGGGTCAAAATTTTTTTTCAAGATTTTCATCCATGATTGAATTCTGCATAAATTCTCAGTATGTTGAGTATAGACACATGGGGTGAACAACCGTTTTTACCCCTTCCCGTAGCAAAAAATTTTCTTTCCCGCGCCCTTGGCGCCCACGGCCGGCCACTTTCTGCGCCACTTTGGGAGGGGGGGGGTCAACATCAAGGGCTCGGGCCTGGCGCCCCCCCCCCCCCCCCCTGCCCCCCCCTGAGAAGTACACACGTGTGCACAACGATATCCCACACATACCCCGGAGACGATACTCAAGGCGACGGTACCCCTGCGCCCCCAAGGGAACACAAAGGACACCTGACACAAAACAAGACATTGTTTTTTGTTTGGGTTAGGGTTTGTTTGTTTGTTTGAGATGAAACAAGACATGAAAACATCAGGGTGTATGATCCACAGAATGGCCACGAAATTGTTCGTTGGGATGTGTATTGGCTGTCAACTCTGCCCCCCCACCACCACCATCAGAAGCCCCCCCCCCCCCAGCCCCCGTGCCCCCGCCCCCGTACTGTGATTCGTGACCATGACCATATACCTGTGTCACGGGGGTGTATGCGAGTCCAGTATCCGTTGCTCATGGCCCCTGCCCCCGAGAGGCCCAGAACACACATGGGCGCCTCACCTGGGCTCCCTCGCTTGCTTTGCTCACTCGAAAGACATGCCCGTGTGCACGGGGAAACACCTCGTATGGGGGCTACTTCGACCCCAGGGAGGGGTCCTCTGATGGTGGGAGGGGGGGGCAGAGTTGACATATACCTGTGTATTCTCGTTTAGGAAGAGTTTTTGACTTTTGAAGCGCTGCACATGCTCAACAGGGGCCACTTGAATGGGCTCTGGCTTGGCTGCAGGCTTGGTTGCCACCCTGGGTGTAGGTTTGGCCGCACTCCTGCCTGAGGATTTGGTTTGGCACGAGGCTTGGCAGCTTGGGGAGCAAGCTTGTCCAACCAGTAGACACAGAGGAACCTCAATATCCAACCCTCGAACTAAAATTGGAAGTGATGGTATCCCGCGGGTGGGTATTTCTCATGTGTGGGGGGGCAGGGGGGGGGTGTACCATCCTCTGGGGGCGTTTTCACACAGCACGCACACAGCGCGGGCACAGTGCCAATTATTACGTTGTTTATCCCGGGAACAGCCCTGAAAACCACCCACCTGCAGAAGGATGCATGATCAATTCAAAACAGCATTGTGGGTGCAGAATTCAGAACCCTGGGATCCGTGGCAAGCATCAGACTAAAAAAAAATCCAAAAGAAAGCTTGGTGTGGTATACTGGCACGGGTGTAGGTTGCAGAATTCAGGACTTGGGACCTGTGGCTATCGGTAGTGGAAAACTGCCGACTTTTTGCACAGCGCGGGCATAGCACGCGCACAGCGCACAGTGCGCCCCCTCTTAATGCCCACCCTTTGCCAAGATCTTAGTACAGGGGGGGGGGGGGAGAAAAATTGAGGTCCGCAATTTTCCGCAATTTCCCGCAATTTTTCGCAATTTCCCGCAATTTTTCCGCAATTTTTTTGCTTTGCCCTTCTTACGTGCTTGCAGCAGGTGACCCTTGCTGTCAATGCTGCCACGCTTGAATTAAGATCCCTGAACGGTTCCTTCCTCTGCCACAGGGCCATGCTGCAACGTGTGTTTGACAACTGCCATTTGCTGGTGTGCCACACTCTGTTCGTCCGTTTTTTTTTTGCCACAAACCCTTACCGCATTGCGCTGCATAATTGACCAAAAAGCCCGAGGGATGGCAATGAGTCTGGTACTGACGGCACCAGCATACACAAAAGGCGTAGGACAGAGTAGGAGAGTATGTCATGAGAGGGAGGAGGAGAAAGCACACAGTGAACTAAATGGAGGTGGAAGGTATGGAGCACCTTGGAAGGTACGGTGCCTCTATGGGTCTCAGCAACAAAGGAGAATACGTGAGCTTCGCCACAACATAAGGCCAGTAGGCGTGGCAGTGCGTGGTGCATATGCAAGGGGATAGACCAAGCAGGTAGTGAACAGAGACAGCTCCCCAGGTAAAGCTGGAACACATGCTAAATGTGGAGCCCTCGTTTGTACTATATGCCCTACTTCTTGAACCAGGCGGTTGCCTGAGAGCTCGCATTACACTCTTTGAACTTGTTGAGCCTGGACAAAAAAAAAGCATAATTGACCAAAAAGCGTTCCTTAGATTTGCTTGTCCGCTTGTGTTTTAAATCAGATCACTGTGCTACTTTGCAGAGCACATTGAATCTGGCAGAGGAGTATGGCACGGCATGCTTTTTATATGATAAATTGATGGTGCTTGAGGACGAGTGGACCGCAACCATCGACAGTGAAAAGTTTTCCCTGAGAATTGAAGACGTGTTGAACAAGTGGTACTCTTCGAGGTCTACTTGTGCAGTTGTTGAAAAAAATATTGGTGGCATACAAGGACACGTTGAAAAAGGAGTCCAGGCAGATTGAATACTATCGGCAGTTGCGCATTTTGAACCCACGAAATCTGCCTGATATGCCACATGCCATTGATCAATGCCCCCTGTTGGGCTTATCCGATGTCCCGGATATCGCAGAGCAATGGAGCTTGTACATCCGTTGCAATGCCGTTGATACAAATGGTCATACTGCCTTGCAGGAATGGTGGCAATCATGCGCCCCTTCACCTTTCCAAGAGAGGGTGCTGTTTTGGATTACCCCCCCCCCCCTTGTATAAGCTACGCACAACGAAGACAACAAAACAAACTTGACAGAGCTATGCGAGACTCTGCCATACTTGAAGCCCTCATATGTGAACTCGAGGACCAGGGGTTTCACATTATCTACACTGATGGTTCTTCTGAAAAGGTGGCCAAAATTGGCTATGTTGGAGGATATGGCATTTATGCCCCGGGCCTGCATGCCATAGGTGCCCATCTCCCCCCAGGTCTGCGACAGACTAACAATACCGCCGAACTCTACGCAGCAATCCAGGCTATCAAGCTTTTCCCGTCAGGGAAAATCGCCATCTGCACTGACTCCTCTCTTGTTTTTCTGGGGGCAACTGGGAAAGCCAAGAAGTGGGAACTAAATAACTGGGTGGGCTCCAATGGCCCGCTCAGCAACGTAGAACTTTGGAAACAGCTCCTCGCAGAGCTTGACAAATCGGATCGAGAGATACAGTGGATCAAAGTTCCGTCACATGTCGGGATTGTAGGTAACGAGGAGGCGGACGCACTTGCTGAGACGGGCCGATTGTCCAGCCCACTACTCATGCAGTCCAGCGTACCCATGGCACGCCATATCAGGCGCTCTGTGCCACCACAGCGTATCGCTGTGAGATGCTCCACTGAGCCCAGCAGACAGGACCGCAATCACATTGTGGTCTCGGATTCCGAATCTGAGTCTGAATCGGACACAGAGGACACAGAGCCATCCCCACCACCTGTAATTTTTGACACCTTTGCTCCTGATCACATACCGGTTACACCTGCCACGCCTGTACTGCCTACAAGGGACCCCCGACCATCTCCTGCACACTCTCCCGGAGTGATCCCCTTGGGCACCAGCCCAGCCACACAGCTACTCACTGCACTGGACCTGCAGCTGTTGCATACCCCTTGTGACAGGTCCCTTCCTGAGGGTTTTTCCACGCCTACGGGCTCAGATACGAGTGTTGCCCCACTGAGATTTGACTCCGATGACGAAACTATCTCTATGGGCAGTGATTCTGACTCCTCTGCGAGTACAGACGTGTCAGTCCCCAAGCGGAAACGCCGTAAACACCTGTTTCCATCAGACTAACGCATAGGCCCCCTGCACCTCAGTACTATGCTGCCCCTACTTGGCACGATGAATGGCACGATCTCCGCCCCTGAGAGAGTTTTCGTATACGGTATATGCGAAATTCGCGTCATTTAGGGTAAGAGACATGGATGGTCTAGTGGTATGCGCCATGGCTGGCGCTCGTCGTGGTCGGGGGTTCGAACCCCGGTTCGTCTGTCCGTCCAGGGGCCCGTTGGTGAGGCCTCCGCCACCGCCCCCTTCAGCATCCCGCTCCACCACCGGTACCGCCGGTGCGACGGGTGGCGTGTCTCGTCCTCATAGTTTTTCACACTGAGTTATGTCACAGATCAGTGTCAGTTATACCTGAGAGTGCAACAAAAAGGCATCCGCCACCACACACCTGCAGCAGCGCGCTCCACCACCGGTGCCACCTTGCGGCTCCGGAACCGCATCTCCTCCTCGTATTCCCCCTCAGCTCGCCTGCTGAGGGGGTTTCGAACCCCCGTCTTCAGTGCGGCAGCCGGCTGCGCTGCCGCTGGGGTACTTGCCACAAAACCCTGCTTTTGCACCACAATACACAGGAACGAAGCGTCCAAGCAGAAATTTAAAACCAGAGGCTGGGCCTCCGGCCCCCTCGCACCAACTACGCACTACACCCATATGCACTGACCACAGCACCATGAGACAGCAACAGCAATGGAACACACAGACACACGGCAGAACACACCATAGGACTACCACAGCAACTGAGAGCCGAAGGAGTGCTTGATCACGGTAGCAGTGGGAGGTAAGACACACAGTATGTAGCATGAAGGCAGCACATGCCGATATATAAGTCATCAGGTGAACAAGCACGATAGTTGCAGTTTGATTGTAGATATGGATGCAGTTTTATGACGGATGAATACGTTGTGCTTCATCTAGATTGTCCATAGCATATCCTCTCGAACACAAGAACTGTTGCAGTTTGAATGATGATTGCGCCTATAAGCTACGCCCTTGGACGAGTTTATTGCAGGGTGGGCAGGGGTCTTGCGGCGCTGGCGCGCCGAATCCAACATGTCAGTGCCCCGCAGAGATCTGTTTTTGTTCATCAAAATTCTGGATAGGTGGTTTGACAACCCGGCAATGCCGGGGATTTTCCAGGGGCCTCCCCAACAGCCAACCACAGTTGGCGGGAAACCACAGGTGGATAAGCTGCAGGCGAAAGAGGAAAAGTGGGGGGCGTACAAAGCCAAGGTGGTGGCAGAGCTGGAGACGATGGCTGGGGAGGGGTGGACAATAGTCTACACAGACGGTTCAGCGAAAGTGGTACGGGGCTGGGCACAGGCAGGGTTCGGGGCCTGGTACGGGCCAAGGGCCATGCGTAATGCTTCAGATTTCGTCCCCCTGGGGGAGAAACAAAGTGTGAGCAGGGCAGAACTCAGGCGAGTTCTGTGTGCGGTACGCGGTCGACAGTGGGGGGAGCGCATGGTGGTGGTGCTGGACTCCGAGTATGTGTACAAGGGGATCACTCAGTGGTCCAACAAGTGGCAGCGCCACCAGTGGAGGGTATCAGGAAAGGACGTGGAGCACAAGGACCTGTGGATTGCGGTCGTGGCAGAGCGGGAGCTCGCAGGGGACCGGCTCCAGGTGCGGTGGGTGCCGTCCCACCTGGGGTGGAGGGGAATGAACAGGCAGACCAGCTAGCAGAACAGGGGAGGCTGCTGCATCCCTACAATGAAGAGTCCCCCCCGAAGCGACGCTGCCTGGAGCAGCAGTGGGAGGAGTTGGGGCTCGAGGAGATGTCTTCAGGGGAGGGGGAAGCCAGTGACAGTGGCCACTCGTTTACCACAGGGAGCCTGTTTGGGGATGGGGAGTCATCAGGGGCGTCTACGAGCTCGGAGTCACGGGGGTGGGCGGAAAGTGAGGACTACAGTACGGATGTCAGTGACAACCCCAGGAAGAGGGGTAGGAGGGCACAACGGACGTGAGAGAGGGAAGGACGAGAGAGACCACAGGGGAGGAGCATACCAGAAACACGCGTGGCTCCCTTGTCGCCGTTGGTGGCGAAGGCGGCGGACACGCGACCGGGGATCGGCCGTCGTGGCCGATTTGAGCCTTGAAGGTCTGCACTAAGTGCAAACCGCAGCAGCAACTGCTGGGGCTAGTGGGGGGGGGAGAGGCCTGGTGGTTGGTACGGCCGGTACACAGCACATCGGACAATAGCATATCGGAAACACGCTTGTCTCCCGCGTCATCGGTCGTGGGTTCGAATCCCGGCGGGCGGGCCGCTGGGGGTTCATCGTAGTGGACGACACGGGGGGTGGTTTTTACTTTTGGAGGTACAAGCCAGCTCAACCCGGTTCCTGTTGAGGGTAGGGAGGGAGACCTGACCTATCCTGACGAACTGTGGCGGCGCCTCCGGCGCCGTATCTGAGGAGGAGCTGTGACGCTTCGCTGGACAGATGGGACAATTTGTGTCGCGGCTCCGCCGCGTGATACTTGATGAGGGCATACGTCTGTCGGTGGGGACGTATTGCTGGACTTTCCACCGCTCTGCAGATAAGCTACGCCCTTGTCCAAACTACAGTAGGCGTAGGGACCGTATTAATTTGGGACCTAATTTTAATTCATTACCAAACGTAGTGCAGCCACATAAGACATGGGTTTGGTGACAAATTTGCGAGTCACATAGAGTCATGGTCACATTTGTTGTGAGTGTTTGCCCACTTGAACCCACATAGCTCTGATTTTTGGTATCCTTGTGCATTATATTCCCCTTGCTTGCGCCAGCTCACCATGCAATCCTCCCTTTTTGAACGTGGGTGCCCGGTGTTGGTAGTTGTAGGTGTCGCGCGCAAGCTACACATGTGTCCAAGCTACAGTAGGCGTAGGGACCGTATTAATTTGGGACTTTGGCGTAGCTTATACAGGGGGGGGGGGGTACATAGCCCACTTCTGGTGGTGATGTGGAACGCTTTTTCTCACAGTGTGGGACAATTTCAAAGCGGCCACACAAATTGGATGACAATGTCCGCCGCCTTCGGTTCATACTTCAATTCCATGGTGATATTGAGGGGCGCCTCCTGTAATTGTGCTGCCCGTGGACCTTTTGTATGACCGAAAGGAAAAATCTAAGCCACCTGTCCAGAACTGTTGCACCTTGAGGGTTACGGAGGGTTGCCTACAGTGTCGCAATTTTCCCGCAATTTTCCACAATTTCCCCGCATTTTTCCACAATTTCCCGCAATTTTTCGCAATTGGTTTCGACCGCCCCCCCCCCCCCCCCCGACCGCAATCCCCCCCCCATGGCCAATAAGAACAACAAAAAGAGGTGCACCAACCCCCCCCCCCCCTACTGGGGAAATCAGACATGTTTCAGACACAGTGTGTGTCTTCAGGTTCAACCAGGTTTGGCATAGAGAATAAAGATGCACTTATGCCTGACTGTGGAGTGCATTACCTCTGGTTTGCATTTGTCTGTTTTTTAATTAGGTCACACCCCCCCTACTGGGGAAAGGGGGTGGCCTAGTCTGGCCCGAGCTTCCCTCTCCCGCGCTTCACTTGGGCGCGATCCATAAGTACCAAGAGTGATGTGATGCAAGCTCCACCCCCCACAAAGGGATCTGAGTCGGACTTCTCCACAGAAGTCAGTGGCCAAGAATACGGAAACTGACAGGAGCCGCCCCTTACTCCCCCCACGCCCTCCTCCCCAGACATAGAGAGGTAGCACAGTAGCAAAGTAGCACAACACCCAACGTCAATCCCCTAGTCAGGGGTTCGAACCCCAAGGATGGTCGGGAAGCCCCGAACGTCCCGAACACTCAAACAGGACATTTCGAAGGTGGAAGGACAAATGCACGGAAAATGGACACATCGTCGTGGCACTATAGTGGACAGCCACCGAGCCCTGGGTTCCCTGGGGCTAGGTTCGAACCCTGGGGGGCTCTCAGTGGGTGGGTTTGGCGACGCGGTCCATAGATATCTCCCTCCTGAGGGCCACTTTGTTTTACACTTAAAATTTTGACCTCCCCTCGTAGACAAGGGAACACACCCCATGAGGAAGGAGCATACCTGAAATGCACTGAGCACACTCGTCACAGTGCTCTTCGGGTTGGAGGCCAGGTCCGAGGGAGCCTCCCGTGGAGGCGATGGGGCCGGCCCTGCCTCTGGGCTTCGGTTCGTGATATGAACCAACGGACAGTTCGAACCCCAGAGAGGTAAACTGGGAAACGGGAGCGGGCGGTTGGGTAAACGGTTATAATGGTGACGGCCAAGCAGCAAACCGGAAATGCACTGCACACACACGCCACAGAACGCGGGTTCGAGCCTAGGTCCCGGTTGGCCTGCCGTGGAGCCGTTGCTTTTGTTATTCTGGGATGCAAGTCTAACCGGCCCAATGGGGGGTGTAGGTTTGTAGGCCTTATCCAAACGGGCCAAGAAGCATTCAATAACCGTTGACTGCGGTGAGCCCCAGACAACATTCGGCCCTCCTTTGAGGTGTGCTGCAGAGCCGCAAGTAAAACAATGAACTGAAGTTTGTGGCGATGACCATATGCCTGTGACAAAGGGGCAGATGTGAGCTATGTATCCGTTGCTTTATGGCCCCCCTGCTTAGTATCATCAGTGTCAAGATACAAGCAAGGAACTTCCTTGTCACCCCAAATTCAAATTGATGAAGGGATATGCTCCCCGGGTCCGTAGGCATTGTGACCTTGAATGTGTGGGCGTCCTTTGTTGCGCTAGTGGGGATCAAGTGCCAGCAGTCAAAGCGGGCGACGGCGACACCCAACTTCCCCCGCGTTGGTGTAATGCCAACGTCAATGGCGTAATCGGCTGCTGCGATGGTGGGGGAGAGCGCCACTTAGTCTCGGGCGACGCAATGAGGCCGCGGCCATGTGAACTGGAAGACGGCGGTGGGGAAGGCGACCGTACCCTATACTCTCTTTCCATTATGTGGACATGAAGTTGTAACAGATGGCACATGGTGGAGACCCTCGAACAAAATACTTTGAACGTGTGACTCTAGTAACAAAATGGGATGCCCTTTTCCATTGGCATGCACAACAACACAGACAAATGCGATACCCCCCCCTCCCTGACAGTCCCGGCCTGCGTGCAATGGTATCCTCATAACCCTAGGGCGCCATACCCAAAGTAACGGTTCCCTCGCCCCCCTGTGTAGGCATCCAAGCCCACCGCCACCGAACTCACCAACCAATTTTACCCCACTTGTGTATGTTCAAAATGATCAGCGCGTCATGGAGATCATTTTGAGGTATTTATCCCCCCCCCCCCCCCGCCCCCCGCCCCGGGACCCGGCAGCTAACGGGCCAACCCACCCAACTGCCTCCAACCCCTCCGGACCCCCAAAGATTCTTGAACACCGTTGGTTGTCGATATTTGAATAGGCCACCCCGGCTGAATGATGAGGGTAGACTAGCTCTGGGAAAGTGCTCTGTGGCCCAGGATGCAAACGGATCAGGAGAAGAGCCAGAACGCCCCAATGCAGTATCAAATTGTGCAAAGCATTGGAGGAGCAGCTCAATGGGCCGACAAGGAGGGACAGTTGCCAAATCCCCTTGCAGTAGTTGTCCGGAAAGCCCCTGCTCAACTATGATACAACGGGAGCAGATGAATTGAAAGCACAACACAAACAGCAAAAGAAGAAAGCAAGGCAGCCAAAGGAGAATGAAAAGTCCGCAAAATGGGGGTTCCGAAGCGAGAACAGCAACTCTAGCAGCTCATTCAGTGGCTCAGACACATCGTCATCCGACCCTTCTCTTGCCACTCGCACATGCGCCGCCCATCAACATCCAGAAAAGGCGGCGGCAGCAGCGCAGCAGGGCACCGGGAAGGGGAGATGTGGAAGGGGACGGGCAGCAGATCAAATACCAAATTCACCATCATTGGTGGGTGCGACATTCTAAGTGGAAGAGCACCGGAGCATGGGAGGAGTGCGCAGACCCTCCCAAATTGGGAGGATGGAAAACGGCTTCGTTGGTGGAGATGTATGCAAAAGCGCCACCCGGATGGACATTTGACAGGGGGTTGTGATACTGCAACCAAAGTGGGACGGCGGAACACCAGAGTGTAGCATGCGGCCATGGACCACGCTGCGTTTTGGCCAGTTGGCTGTGGTCGTGGCCCCTGACCCGCTCGGCGAGACATGCCTCTAGAAGCATCTGTGGTGCAGCCACACAGGAGGCCGCACACTGCAGAAGCACAAGTGCGCATTCATACATGAGCCTCCCATCAGACACCCCCCCCCCCCCAAACCGAGTAAGATCCTGAAACACACACAAAAACAAGGGGCAGGGAGTGCAGGCCTGCAGGGATCCTGGATATTGCCCGTGCAAAGAAGGGCTTTGGGTCAAACCCAATATATTCCATGCAGTCTTGCATCATGTATAGGGAACGAGATTTGTGGTGGTAAAGTGGGCAGGGGTTCCTGTTTGTGGTTCCTTGCAACAATATGCAGGGGATCTCTCAGACGATGGCAGGGAAGCTGAAGGTGACTTTTCATGTATAGTCCGTGTCAAGTGGCGTATTGAACCAGGCCAATGGCCAGCCCATCGCTTCTCAACAATTCTTTTCAGGTGCTGGTGTCTTGCTCTGGCTTGCTCTGTGTTTGCATGCCATGTGGAGGTTTGTGCAATGTGGCCAGAGGATCAGGGATGGGAGATGGACAGGTTGTGGCGGTGTTGGGAATCTCTTCCAAAAGTCCTTGATTGCCGGGAATTGAAACCTGTTGACCCCACAACCATCGCACAGAACACATGCTGCACGTCCTCAGGTACTGTCCTACAATGGAGGGCACACCAGCGCAAGTGGATATCAAGATACAGATTGGTGGGTGTACAACTGCACGAATACATCCGACAAAGTCCACTGCTCCAAGCGTAGCAACGCCGACTTGGTGTGGAACTGCTTGCTTGACTAATTTATATGCTGTGTTTGTTTTTAGATGTGCGGGCATCTTAGGGGGCGCAGCAGCCAGGAATGACTAGAGCTCAACGGTGCAACTGCAATCAAGGTCTGCAAGCCATCCACTCAGGCCTCAAAATTCCAAGTGTACATGCTGCGTGCCTTGACCGTTCTTGAGGGGCTTCTTGAGGGAAGCATTGTGGATTCAGTGGTGTGATTATGCAAGAACCTCCACCCCATGCAACTATACCCCCTGCAAAATGCTGTCCTAGAATGTGTGACCGGTTTCCACAAGTGACTGCCATTGTGCCTCCATGCTGGCCAAAAGGTGCACAATCTCTTGAGCTGTCCAGAAGAATAGGATTTCATTCTTCGTACAATGTCCCATTCCTAAAGTTAAGCAATTAACTTTAGTTTTGCCACAGCACTCGAGGCGGGACCAACCAGTGTGTATGGTACTTGTGTATGGTACATGTGATGGATTCAAGTCCCCCCCCCCCCCCCGCCCCCAGATCTGCTTACTGTGACGAACCTATTCCACGTTTGTTGTGCATATCTCCAGTCAGTTTGATGTCACTTCGGTCACGCTGAACGGATTTGCTCGCCCCTCCTCGAACTGGAGCAGCCCAACTGCCAATGTCTGCCACCAATCAAAAGTCAGGGTTTTGCCTCAGGGGCGTGTCAGTGTCAGTGGGGAGACAGAGCTACAGTACGGGGGGGGGTTCAGTATGGGGGGGGGGGGGGTCAGGCGACCAAGCAAAACACTGGCCATCTGGTAGAGAGCTGTGAAACTCTGTTCTGATGGTGGTACTTCCTCTGTAATACAATGCCCCATCTCTGTCCCTGCCACTGTGGTGATGACATAGGTAGAGTTTTCTGAGCACTGCTTACATTTGTGGAATGCACAAACTGCATTGGAAAGCACTGCAACAGTGATCCTGTGTTCCAGGTGCCTGCACCGTTGCACCGGTTATGCATTCTCTCATGGTTGACAGTGCTTCCTGACTTCTCACAATCAACGAACGATCCCAAATGCATAGCCGGCTTCCATAACCTACGTTTACATCCACAAGCTAAGGTTTGAGAACGGTTTGGCCTTGCCATGATCCCGCTTTGTGATTTGAATGTTTTGTCACAGCCTAGCAACAAATGGCTCAGTAGGACAAAAACACACCAAGAGAGTCTGAAATAAGCTTGACATGGGATTTATGATGATTGTGGGTGGTTCAATCAAAAAGTTTGGTCTTGAAATTTGCAATTCTGTGCACCGTGCCTTGCACTGGGGTGCACTGTGCGCTCTGCACATGCTGTGCAGAAATTCTTGATGTTTTCCTGATGTCTTGGTGAAGCAATAGCATCCACGACATTTGGCTGTATTGGCAGATTTTTTTTCCAGCCCTTAGGTGCAACAAAACAATGGGTGGGGGGCGACTACCCCCCCCCCCCCCTACTCCTCCCTACCTCCTCCTTCAACCCCCCCTTCCCCCCACTGCTGAAAAGACGCCCTACTCAGCACGTAACACTGAAAGAAAAGGGTTCGTCAGTGGCCTAAAAGACCATTGGTACCTTCCGGTCACAAAGAGTGAGAAGGAAGGATGACCTGTGGGTGGGAAACCAACAAGGAAACCAACAAGTGGGCAGTTCTCATTCAATAGTCGGGGCGCCTTATGCTGCCACAATGCAATGACCCCCGGATCTTTGTACCGAGTTCATGGGGACCCCAAAATCACATCAAGAGGGTGTGAACATATGCTTTACAGGTGATATTTGGTCATTGTGAGTGGTCACAATGTCAACAACATCAGTCTGGGGTTTTTTGAGTTTTGACCTGTCGGGGCTGAAAACTGCTTGAGCAATTTGGACCCTATTTTGGGTGAGAACAATGACTTTCAATCTTTCAGACCAGCCATTGCTGGCCCTCAGGGCTGAGAGCAGCAAACCATGTTTTTTTGCGTTCCTACAAATTGCGTCCGCACTTTTCAACCTCAAAGGCTCAAAAATCAACGATTCTAAAACTTGTCTTTTTTTTCTTCATGTTATAACCACTCACAAGGATCAATTATCCCATGTAAAGCACACTTTACACCCACCTTGTGTGCTTATTCACCCCCTTTGGCTATTGGAAAGATAGGAAAGTACTGGTTCCATTGGAAAATGAGCAATTTGTGTGTTTGAATCTTATCCCTACTCATAGCACCGAACGGCCAGTGAAAAACACATACAGAGGGTGGAAAAGTTGCTTTACATGTGGTATAATTGTGAGTGAAAAAATCACTTTCGGGTTTTGATTAAGACTGTGAGGTGCTCAAGCCATTTGGACTTTTTTTTTTTGATAGAATCTGTGATTTTGTAGTTTTCAAACTGACCATGGCGCTCCAAGCAGGGCTAGAGGCAACAAAACATGTCTTTTTTTTCACCCGAGCACAATTATACCTGTCCAACATTCCCAATGCCACCCCTCTAGAGGTGTCACACAATGTCCATGAGGCTGCCAAAAATGCCGAGGTGAAAAAGGATTTTATGGGTCAACACATGTGCTGAAATTGTTTTTGGCTGCCTTAGTGACTTCATGGTATCCCAGGATGGAAAAAGAACATGTTTGCCTCTAGCTCACCTAGGGCTGGCCATGGCTTGGTTGAATGCAGACAAATAATCTTTCAAACGGGCCGTGGTTGGCCCTAGGTAGGGCTAGAGGCTGCAAGCCACGTCCCTTTGCATGCCATGATTATATATTGTCACAACATTCGCAATCCCACCCCAAGCCGAACTAAGCAGCTCACCGGACCTTCCAAGGCTTGGGGACCGCTGGTTCCGGTTGCTAGTCATGGCACCTACCCTGATTCTGCCCGTCTTCACGCCCCCCTTGTAGAGATCTCCTAGGCCTTCCTTGTTGGCCCCGTGGACTTACGCTCGTGGTTGTCAGTGGCCCCTGTCACGGAGCTACATCATTGGGTGTCTTGTCGGGTTGCAAACCAAGAAGGACATATTCGATTTCCTAGCAGGCTCATCCCCCATAGACCCTGTACTTTTGGTGCCCCCTGAAGAGGACACCTGGGATGGGGTGGGGTGGAGGTTTTCTCACCGGCTTTTGGAAATGTGTCTTTGTAAGTTGTTCTACAAAGGCAGGACCACTAACTTCCCGCTTCCGGAAGTTAGCAGGAAGTGAAATGACCAAACCGGAAAATTAAGGAAAAACGGGAGAAAATGTCGATTTGTTGGAGAAAAATTTATGTGATTTTTTTTTTGGCGAAAAAAGTGGGCAACTCTGCATGAGGAGCACAAAGAACCTACTTTTTGTACACCATGCGGGAACGGGGGGGTGTACTGAGCGAAGTGTTTGAGGAAAAACGGGGGAAAATAGGGGGAAATGGGGGAGAATTGGGGGTGAATGGGAGAAAATGGGTGTAGCTAGTGAGTGTTGTGCACTGTATATTCATAATTTGGTTCACTGTGTATTCATCCCATGTCTTCTGCATGGTTTTACAGCCAGCCTTCTTGGGCTGCCTGCCCATTGTTTGTCCACGATTGATCAAGCGTGCACCTTTAAGGGTGTGCATTATGTTCCCCTCAAGGGGTTGATCCCGAACGATAATAGCTGTTTGCGAGCTGGTTATCGAAGCAGATGAAATATAAATTGCAAGAAATTCAAGCACCTGTGCTCTATGTGGCACAATCACAGTGATGCTGCAACATGTTCTGCCATTCTCTGAACATATTTTTTGCCACTTTTTTTGGGTCAATGGACTGTTTTGCCCACCTGCCTATTGCACATTCCCGCATTTTCCCCATTTCCCCCCACATAACCCCATTTCCCCCCATTTCCCCCCATTTCCCCCCATTTCCCCCCATTTCTCCCCATTTTCCCCCATTACCCCCATCTTTCCTTTTCCCCCATTTTGTAGCAGGAAGTTGAGCGTGAAGTTGACATGTCAGGTGGAGCGGGTAGTTCTGGTCTCCCTACGTAGATGCCGGCGTTCTGCCTGGCTGCCTCTCATGCATTGAGTGCTCATCTGCATCTTGTCTTGATAGGTACTGTACAGCCCAATGCCAGAAGACGAGTGTTTCACACTGACACACTTTATTGCAAGAGCACCCTACCGCACGGAGGTCCCATTGAAGGCCGGCTACGTTTGGGTGACGAATGACGAACCCAATGTTGGGGCTTACGCTGATGAATTTACCGAATTGCCTGGTTGCTGTGCAAGGCGGTGGCAGTGGTTTGGGCATGTGATACCTTAGCAGAGGTTTGGGCATATGAAACAAACTTCCTTGTGCACTTTATGCACGAATGATTGTTCTAGTTGTCTTTCTGCCCAGCTAAAGCAACAAAACCCACAGACCCTGAATTATTTTATGCTGCATCATTGAGGTACCCGCTTCAATTCACCCCTGGAAATGCACGTTGTTCACGCATCCTTTGGCCACAACATTTCTAGCTTGATCTTTCTAGCTCCCCACCCCCCCCTAGGGCTTTGCTTGAGGAGGAGGGTGTCCAAAGGAGGGGGGACTGGTGTCTAGAGGGGTGCAGATCCCCCCCCCCCTGCTGGAACGTACCCAATACCCAAGAAATATACAAATTGTTGGACAAAGACCCATTCAGGACATGGAAATGTAATGTTTGTGTTGACAAGAAACAAAGCAAGATCACCACCACAGGCCAACTCAGGGTTCCCCCACACAACCAACACACAACAAACACAAGAAAGCGGGGCATTGCACATTACCAGTGAAGTCATGGTTATCTCCACTGGTCCACTTGTATTCCCCTGAACTGGAGTCCAAATCATCACTGCTATCTGAGCTGGAAATGGAGCTGGAGGAACCTGATGAGGAATCTGAGTCAGGTCCTGAATTGGAGGCATTAGACAAATTCAAATCACCTCCCAGAGAGGTTGTGAGATCAAGCACGCCATATACCCTTTGGCGTCATTCGCGCAGCATACCTCAATGGGCAATATCGGATGTGTAACCACTTGTAAAATCATCTTTTTTGGGGCAAAAGTATCCCCCAATGTATTTTTGGATTGTAACCCCTCTACCCCCCCCCCCCCCCGTTGCTGGGTACCACTTTTTCGGGGGGAGGTCAAAACTTGGTTGGACTGTAGCCGCCACTGTGCGTCGATGCAGACCCAGGTTGCACTTCACTTTTTTCTGCTATATGGACCTCCTACGTACTGTACACAGTTGAACCCCCCTTGCTGATGCGCTAAGGACTGCGTATTGTGCACTCAGTAGAACCCCCCTTGCCAATGCCATAAGCTTTACGTAACAGTACAAGGGAATTATACAGTACGTAGACCTTTGTGCATCTGCAAGGGTTGTTGTACTGGGTACAATTCGTTGACCTTATGGCATCGGCAAGGGGGTTTGTGGGAAAGCTTCCTCTGCGCTGCAGGGTAAGGGTAAATGGCTGCGGGGTTATTCGACTGCATTGCTTTTGCCTCAATTTGGGGTGAAGGAAGTAGGAATGGCGAGGCACAATCCTCAAAACAGACAAAAATGTTGCAATAACCACTCCCCACTCAAAACTATGGTTCACAAAGGGAACCATTTCCCCTGTACCATGGGAATGTCCGAAATGACGTGCCACAGGCGCCGCAGGAGTAGTGTTCCCTGTTTACAAAATGTCGACTTTAGCGCATTGGCAATGGGGGATCATCATTGCCATGCGGTATCCCTTGCCGATGCGCTACCGTTGACATAGTGTGCTCACCCCTCGTAGTGGTTGGAACTTTTTGCAGACCTTAGTGCATCGGCAAAGGTGGTTTTACTGAGTGCGTAGACTTTTAGCACATTGGACTGTTTTTGGTGGGGGGATCAAAAAGCCCCCCCCTCCCCTGTATAGAGTTGAAAATCACCGTACAGTTGTTGCATCAAAGCCACATCCCCCCACATACTTGGAAAATGCCACATGCCCCTTTTGGGGCCCAGTTGCGTACCATACCCCAAGAGGTTGCATTGTAGGCTTAACCCCTTCTAAAATCCTTGTATTATCCAATAAAAGTATCCCCGAATGGGTTTTTTGTCTTAAACCCCTAGATCACCTCGAGTGAACACTCATTTGTTGTGGGGGTGGGGTGCGGTGGGGTGGGAACGTTTGCCATAAAGGCTGAGTAAGTGTGCCTGTTGGTACTTCCGGGTGCACACACTGGATTGTTACAAGCAAATTGTTCACAGGGCTTGTTCCAAGCCACTGCAGGAAAACATCTGGGTAGGTGAGAGAGAGAGGTGTCGCTTTGCTCACAAGTGCTGCTGCCCCTTGGAGTCCCTCCCATGCCGTGGCCAGCAGGCGCATGTGTGATGTGGTTTTTGGATTCTGTGGTGTTGGTCACCAAGAACCAGCAGAGTATGCCAAGGGTGGTGTATTGCTTTACCCAATGGTCGAACCTGAAGATAGTGCTTGACGTGTGGCTTTGTTCCAGTCAAGCGTCTCCTAAAGTTGTACGGGTTCTTGCACATCACAGTCCATGATCAACCGTAAGAGCAACCACCAACGCGTGTGACACATGGGGCACAGGTGACGCAAATGACCCACATGACAAATGACATGTGACACTTGTGAGACCAATGACACATCTAACGCATAAGACACCAGTAACACATTATTGTGCTGGATATGTGTGACACATGAGCCTTGGCCACAGGATCTTGTGGGCATTTGGTCCTGTGGCTATCCTGGCCAGGAGCAGGATGGCCGTAAAAGACACAGGGATGTGGTCGGGCGACATAGATGGATGCAGGCATACTTTCATTCTGTCCACTTCAGGGAAGGCTCAGTTCCCACAATCTGTGCCGGTATTCTGTGCCCGTCCCCCCAAGTTGTCACCCAAAAGTCAGAGGAAGGAGGGTGGGGGAAATGGGGTTGGCTTGGGGGGCTGACCTGATTGTGGAACTTACCGGCCCCACAGGGTGCCTGGACCATGTCCTAGCATTTGAGCCCCAATTTCTAAACCTTGTGGCCATTCTGAGGCGTTCACAATGAGGTTGGCATCGGAGTTGGCATTTTTGCATGCTAGCAGCAGGTGTCGCAAAATTCCTTGCTGGGACAAGATGGCACACCTTTTGGTGACATTTTGGCTCAAATTGGCCCTTGTGAGTTTGCATATTGGTTCACACAACAGCCAATTTTGCATTTTGTGGATACTATTGATCGTTGTGGGTTCCTCTGATGCCCTCATGGCAATGAACGATGATGAATTGAAATGCTCTGGGGCATGTATGCCAAGTACACCGTGCAACAGCAGGTTTTAAGGGTGGTTTCATGCGTTCAACCACAACACTTGGTGTTGCTGTTTCCATCGGTAATGCACAAACAGCGTCCAATGTTTAGACACCAACTTGTAACTTTGTGTGAAATGTACGGCCACCGTTGGCCAATTGATAAGGAGCCGGACTGTCCCCAGATTGTGGCACATGTGATGATCGCTTGGATTTTCTAGGGGATTCTACCGTGGAGTTCACCGATCGGGCGAGCCATGAGAAGCCAGTGCTGGGATTCTACTTACACAAGACAGATGAGAGGGAGGATGGGTTTGAAGTGGTTCACGAGTTCTCGCAATGGCCACGTGGAAGGTGCTTGTCACGATCCCTGACATATTTCCAAAATCTCCAACATTTGCATACCGACCCCGGGGGGGGGGGGGGTGGCCGGACCCGGTCCTTGTATGCGACCCCCCCCCAGCCCCCCCCCCCCCCGGTTTTGAAAGATAGTGGTGCTGGGTCGGCCACCAACAAGTGTCTCTAGAGAAAACTGTCCGACGCCGAAGGCGCCAAAATTTTTTTTCACACTATGTGTTTATACTCAAAATACTCAAAATTTTGCAGAGAATTCATATTTGTGTTAAAACAACAAGAAAAAAATTTGACCTGCAGGAGGGCTACAGGAGGGCTGCAGGCCCTAACAGCAACCACAACCCTAGCCCTAACCCTAATCAATACTCAATATTGGGACCGAGCTGGTGGGGGAGGGAACATCAGCTATGACTGGTGAGGGACATCAAGAATGATTCACACATTGATGGCTCTTGACAAAGTGAAATCAGCTTGCAAGTCAACCCCATCACCACAAGGCCCACTTTCAAGGCTTTTTGGACTACTGAGGGGCCAAAATGCCCCAAAATGGGCTCAAAATGGGCTCATTTCACCCGTTTGTGCACCCCAAATGGTCTAGGATGAGGTTTGGAAAAATGCGTTTTTGACCCATTTTTGACCCATTTTTGGTCTCAAAACAACCCATTTTCAAGGCATTTTGGGATTTTCGGAGGACCAAAATGGGCCACCACAAGCTCAAAACAGTCCAAAAAACAATTGTTTTAGCATCGCACATGGTCTAGGATCATTTTTGAGAAAAATCATCTTTTTGCCCCATACTGGACCTTGTTGACCCATTTGGGCACCCACCTGTTTGGGCTTGAGCTTGCAGCTTGCCGCAGCCTAGTGGGCCTAGGTATTGGGGTCTAGGCGTCCGTTTGGGCAATTTTGAGGGGTGGAAACCACAAAAAGTGGGGGGTTGCGGGTGGAGTAGGTGCCCTCGGAATCGCATTTTGAGCCATATAGCCAGATATATGGCCTATTCTTGGTTTGTGGCTGTCGGTAGCCAATCTACACAAAATTTGGAGCTTCTGGGGGCCTTTTTGGGCCGTTTCCGGGACATGTCATGGAGTTAGAGGGCCGCAAAGAGCTCGTTGACACGGGGGAGTCAAGCCGCACGTGAAGTGTACCTACCGTTTCCCTTCGTTTGGCCGTTTTGAATGTGCTCCAGCAGGGGGGCGGGGTTTCTGAGAAATCCGATAGCGTGGGGGGTTTTGAACCCCCCCCCCTTTTTTAAAAATGGTCCGAGGGGGGGTTTTAAGGGTGTTCTTCGACGCACACACATCATTTGTGCGATTTTTTTTCTGGTGTTGTTCTTTTGGACTGCACATCCAGAGTTTTGTCCTTGCCCCCAATTCAGCCACTTTTGATGTTGTCCCCTTAGCTAGGGACCCCCCACAATGCAAGGGTGACGTTGCATTTCCGCCCTTTTTTTGGACATTTCTGATTTTGCCCCCCGCTTTGAAGCGGTGGGGATCCCCGAGGCGGCAGGGGTGACGTAGCCACCTTGCCCATTTATGGGCCACTTCTGATTTTGCCCCCCGCTTTGAAGCGGTGGGGATCCCCGATACGGCAGGGGTGAGGTAGCCATGTCGCCCACTTGTGGGCCACTTCTGATTTTGCCCCCCGCTCTGCAGCGGCGGGGATCCCCGATACGGCAGGGGTGAGGCAGCCAATTTGCCCACTTGTGGGCCACTTCTGATTTTGCCCCCCGCTCTGCAGCGGTGGGGATCCCCGATACGGCAGGGGTGAGGCAGCCAATTTGCCCACTTGTGGGCCACTTCTGATTTTGCCCCCCGCTCTGAAGCGGTGGGGATCCCCGATACGGCAGGGGTGAGGTAGCCAATTTGCCCACTTGTGGGCCACTTCTGATTTTGCCCCCCGCTCTGAAGCGGCGGGGATCCCCGATACGGCAGGGGTGAGGTAGCCACATTGCCCACTTGTGGGCCACTTCTGATTTTGCCCCCCGCTCTGCAGCGGTGGGGATCCCCGATACGGCAAACCCCCACAAATGTAAACAATGTTGCATTGCCTTGCATTGACAATTGCAATTTTGATGAGGACGCGGTCACGGTGGGTGCTATCTTTCTTGCACTTGTGACCTTCATATGGGTCTCGCAACGGACGTGTTCCGTGGGCACATTTAGTTTTTCATGGTGCACCGTTGATGGTGCACGGGTTTATGGTACCACGAAGGAGGCGCTTGCGACAGGACATGCCATCCCCGTAACGGGTCAATTTTTGCCTTTTGTCGGCATGACCAGTGATCCAACATTGTTGCGGTGGATGGGGCGGTTTGGTCCGGAATGTGAGTTTCGGAATGGGCATGTGGTTTTTTTGGATGCCCAAATGGATGCCGATGGTCGTTGGCTGATTCCAGTGGGCATCATGTTTGCCTTTGTGAAAACTGCAAAGGTACCCGCTTGTCCTTAATTGCGTGCAGAGCCATACACTGGTGTGGCACATACTAGCGTGCGGCCCGCAGAAGCAACAGAATTTTGTTTATTTTGTGGAGCGGCCATTGCTTTGGCAAGGATGCGTCATCATGTGGCAGTGCACTTGCAGAAAGGAGAGGTGGTAACGGACCCAAGGATGCATGGTGAGGCCGAACCTTGTGGTTTTTGTGGACGCACAACAGGCACGTGTACCACAAGTATTGTGGGCAAGAAAATCAGTAGCACATGCCCATGTGTGGTCCCATTGAAGCTTGCAATGGCCACGCGCAAAAAAGAAAACATGCCCCGTGAATGTCCTATTCCCGGGTGCAGTGCCACCCCGTGGGTTTTGAACATCAAAACTCACTTGGCTCGGTGCCATCCAACCGTGCCACCCAAAACCGTTGATTTGACGGAATGGGTTGTAGTCGGGCAGGACGATGAGAAGAAAAAGGGGCGAACCAAAAAAATCCCCATGGTGATGAAGCCCAAGATCACTTTGAAAGTGGCAAAGGCGGTGGACAACGAGAGTGCGTCCTTCTTCGAAGCCTCTCTTGGACGCTCCGATTGGGACTGGAAACCGGAGGAGGATGCAAGCTCTGTGGAGTCTAGGTCGTCCGCAGATAACGATTTGTCTAGCGGTAACGAGAGTGCCGCAACTTCCGAGGATGGCAATAGCTCCTCTTCTTCCTCATCTTCTTCCTCTTCCACCTCTTCTTCCGGGGTGGAAGTTGTCCCGCAAAAGAAAGCCGTTCCTGGCAAGGGCACAAAGCGGCCCATCACCGCTACCAAGCAAAATGCGAAGAAGCGTTGCACGGTGAAGACGTCAGGGCGGAAGAAGTAGGCGGAGCTACATGCACACACACACACACACACACACGTCACAAACGGATACCTCCCCCACCCCCTACACCTCCTCGCTCTCCCTCTCCTTCCCTTGTAGTTGCATGCACACTAGGACAGGAAGGCCCACACAATGGCGCGGGGAGGGAGGCCTGGCCAGCCATAGCCTTAAGGGCCTCCCGAGTTGCGTCGGCCGACCAGTATAGTCACACACACACACCCCTTCTTTTAGGCCCTCCCCTTGACGCATTTCCCACCCCATGGTGTATTTCTAACCCCATGATGCATTCCGAACCCCATGACGGACCTTGATGCGGGTCAACCCCCATGCTGCAATTCTAACCCCATGGTGTACTTCGAACCCCATGACCGCCTCGGAGACCGACAGTCCCGAGGTTTCTGGTACCCACGGCCGGAAATACCCAAGCCGATGAAACCCTACCATAGACGTTGGTAGGGGCGGTGCGAATTGTCGGATCACACCTGGGCCGCATACCCAACTGTTCGGAGGTGCCCGACACTATGTTCTATATGGGGGGGGGGGGGGTTGGGGGGCCGGGGGGCCGTTTCCGCGGACAATAACCCCGCGCAGCGAAAAACCCCCTTAAACCCCCCCCCCCCAAACCCCCCCCTTTTTTAAATTTGGCTCTGGGGGGGGGGGTTTTTAAGCATGATATCCGATTTCCGAGAATCCCGGCCCCCCTGTGCTCCAGGGCTTTTTTGGCCCAAAAATGGCTGTTTTTGGCCCTAAACTGCAGTTTTTGAAACTGAGAACCGCCACTTGCGAACCCCGTTCCCGGCTGCCACCGTTGAGTTTGTCGCTCAAACTTTGTGTGATTGTACTTCACACCCATAGGTTATCATCCACCAAAATTTCACCCGAATCTGAAGCACCATGACGGAGATCTGATTTTTGCCCATTTCGCGCGTGTTGCCGCTTGCTTGCTGCTGCTGCTAAACCTGGTAGGTCCACCCTAGACACTAAAAAGGGTTATAGAACCAAGACTGGTTCCACCAGCTCGGTGACCCTAACCCTAATCAAGACTGAATATTGGGACCGAGCTGGTGGGGGAGGGAACATCAGCTATGACTGGTGAGGGACATCAAGAATGATTCACACATTGATGGCTCTTGACAAAGTGAAATCAGCTTGCAAGTGAACCCCATCACCACGAGGCCCACTTTCAAGGCCTTTTGGACTTCTGAAGGGCCAAAATACCCCAAAATGGACTTCTGAGGGGCCAAAATACCCCAAAATGGGCTCAAAATGGGCTCAAAGTGGGCTCATTTCACCCGTTTGTGCACCCCAAATGGTCTAGGATGAGGTTTGGAAAAATGCGTTTTTGACCCATTTTTGACCCATTTTTGGTCCCAAAACAGCCCATTTTCAGGGCATTTTGGGATTTTGGGAGGACCAAAATGGGCCACCACCACCTGAAAACGGTCCAAAAACACTTGTTTTTAGCGTCGCACATGGTCTAGGATCATTTTTGAGAAAAGTCATCTTTTTGCCCGTACTGGACCCTATTGACCCATTTGGGCACCCACCTGTTTGGGCTTGAGCTTGCAGCTTGCCGCAGCCTAGTGCGCCTAGGTATTGGGGTCTAGGCGTCCGTTTGGGCAATTTTGAGGGTTGGAAACCACAAAAAGTGGGGGGTTGCGGGTGGAGTAGGTGCCCTCGGAATCGCATTTTGAGCCATGTAGCCAAAGATATGGCCTATTCTTGGTTTGAGGCTGTCTGCATTTGGAGCTTCTGGGGGCCTTTTTGGGCCGTTTCCGGGACATATCATGGAGTTAGAGGGCCGCAAAGAGCTCGTTGACACGGGGAAGTCAAGCTGCACGTGTAGTGTACCCACCGTTTCCCTTCGTTTGGCCGTTTTGAATGTGTTCCAGGGCTTTTTTGGCCCAAAAATGGCTATTTTTGGCCCTAAACTGCAGTTTTTGAAACTGAGGTCTGCCACTTGCGAATCCCGTTCCTGGCCGCCACCGTTGAGTTTCTTGCTCAAACTTTGTGTGATTGTACTTCACACCCATAGGTATCATCCACCAAAATTTCACCTGAATCTGAAGCACCACGAGTGAGTTCTGATTTTTGCCCATTTCGAGCGTGCTGCTGCTTGCTTGCTTGCTTGCTTGTTGCTAAACCTAGTAGGTCCACCCTAGACACTAAAAAGGGTTATAAAACCAAGACTGGTTCCACCAGCTCGGTGATTCTAACCCTATCAAGACTGAATATTGGGACCGAGCTGGTGGGGGAGGGAACATCAGCTATGACTGGTGAGGGACATCAGGAATGATTCACACATTGATGGCTCTTGACAAAGTGAAATCAGCTTGCAAGTCAACCCCATCACCACAAGGCCCACTTTCAAGGCTTTTTGGACTACTGAGGGGCCAAAATGGGCTCAAAATGGGCTCAAAGTGGGCTCATTTCACCCGTTTGTGCACCCCAAATGGTCTAGGATGAGGTTTGGAAAAATGCGTTTTTGACCCATTTTTGACCCATTTTTGGTCTCAAAACAGCCCATTTTCAAGGCATTTTGGGATTTTCGGAGGACCAAAATGGGCCACCACAAGCTCAAAACGGTCCAAAAAACAATTGTTTTAGCATCGCACATGGTCTAGGATCATTTTTGAGAAAAATCATCTTTTTACCCCATACTGGACCTTGTTGACCCATTTGGGCACCCACCTGTTTGGGCTTGAGCTTGCAGCTTGCTGCAGCCTAGTGCGCCTAGGTATTGGGGTCTAGGCGTCCGTTTGGGCAATTTTGAGGGGTGGAAACCACAAAAAGTGGGGGGTTGCGGGTGGAGTAGGTGCCCTCGGAATCGCATTTTGAGCCATATAGCCAAAGATATGGCCTATTACTGGTTATTGGCTGTCTGCATTTGGAGCTTCTGGGGGCCTTTTTGGGCCGTTTCCGGGACATGTCATGGAGTTAGAAGGCCGCAAAGAGCTCGTTGACACGGGGAAGTCAAGCAGCACGTGGAGTGTACCCACCGTTTCCCTTCGATTGGCCGTTTTGAATGTGTTCCGGGGCTTTTTTGGCCCAACAATGGCTGTTTTTGGCCCTAAACTGCAGTTCCCGAAACTGAGAACCGCCACTTGCGAATCCCGTTCCCGGCTGCCACCGTTGAGTTTGTCGCTCAAACTTTGTGTGATTGTACTTCACACCCATAGGTATCATCCACCAAAATTTCGCCCAAATCTGAAGCACCACGAGTGAGTTCTGATTTTTGCCCATTTCGAGCGTGCTGCTGCTTGCTTGCTTGCTTGCTTGCTTGCTTGCTTGTTGCTGCTAAACCTGGTAGGTCCACCCTAGACACTAAAAAGGGTTATAGAACCAAGACTGGTTCCACCAGCTCGGTGAACCTTAACCCTAACCCTAACCCTAACCCTGTCAAAACGGAATATTGGGACCGAGCTGGTGGGGGAGGGAACATCAGCTATGACTGGTGAGGGACATCAAGAATGATTCACACATTGATGGCTCTTGACAAAGTGAAATCAGCTTGCAAGTCAACCCCATCACCACAAGGCCCACTTCCAAGGCTTTTTGGACTACTGAGGGGCCAAAATGCCCCAAAATGGGCTCAAAATGGGCTCATTTCACCCGTTTGTGCACCCCAAATGGTCTAGGATGAGGTTTGGAAAAATGCGTTTTTGACCCATTTTTGACCCATTTTTGGTCTCAAAACAACCCATTTTCAAGGCATTTTGGGATTTTCGGAGGACCAAAATGGGCCACCACAAGCTCAAAACAGTCCAAAAAACAATTGTTTTAGCGTCGCACATGGTCTAGGATCATTTTTGAGAAAAATCATCTTTTTGCCCCATACTGGACCTTGTTGACCCATTTGGGCACCCACCTGTTTGGGCTTGAGCTTGCAGCTTGCCGCAGCCTAGTGCGCCTAGGTATTGGGGTCTAGGCGTCCGTTTGGGCAATTTTGAGGGGTGGAAACCACAAAAAGTGGGGGGTTGCGGGTGGAGTAGGTGCCCTCGGAATCGCATTTTGAGCCATATAGCCAAAGATATGGCCTATTCTTGGTTTGAGGCTGTCTGCATTTGGAGCTTCTGGGGGCCTTTTTGGGCCGTTTCCGGGACATATCATGGAGTTAGAAGGCCGCAAAGAGCTCGTTGACACGGGGAAGTCAAGCCGCACGTGTAGTGTACCCACCGTTTCCCTTCGTTTGGCCGTTCTGAATGGGTTCCACGGCTTTTTTGGCCCAACAATGGATGTTTTGGGCCCTAAACTGCAGTTTTTGAGACTGAGAACCGCCACTTGCGAATCCCGTTCCTGGCCGCCACCGTTGAGTTTGTCGCTCAAACTTTGTGTGATTGTACTTCACACCCATAGGTATCATCCACCAAAATTTCACCTGAATCTGAAGCACCACGAGTGAGTTCTGATTTTTGCCCATTTCGCGCGTGCTGCTTGCTTGCTGCTTGTTGCTTGCTTGCTTGCTTGCTTGTTGCTGCTAAACCTGGTAGGTCCACCCTAGACACTAAAAAGGGTTATAGAACCAAGACTGGTTCCACCAGCTCGGTGAACCTTAACCCTAACCCCAACCCCCCCCCCCCCCTCACCCCTGGCTGGACGCCCCCATGACCCCCGGCCCCCCCCCCCCCCGACCCCCGGCAGGAACCCTCCCCCCCCGACCCCCGGCTGGACCCCCCCCCCCAAGTTTTGAAAGATACTTGGGGGGGGGGGGTCGCATCAGGACCGGTTGTAGTCGCCCCCCCCCCCCCCGGATACCGACATGAACTTGCATGAACGGTCTGTAACATCCCCAAGTGGAACGTCCTTCAGAAGACGTCAAGGACGCATTGCCAATGGTGAACGAGCTGGTGCATTGTTGAAGGCCCCTCTATGTCCGGTGTTGCACCTATTTGTTCGCCCAGTCCTCATCCCCTCTCTCCAATATTCTAAGCTCACGCTGATACCAATTTTGCTCCGTGCCTTGTCGTGTCTGCATTCCCTCTTGCAATTCGTTGGTCCGGGATTGGGCGCCAACAACAGGAGGTAAGTTGCACTCTGTGTTTTTTGCAATATGCCAGCTCGCGCCATTTTGCAATTATTTGCTCCCCCCCCCCCCCCCCCCAATGGTGTGCAATTGTTTAGCCTGCAGAAGTTGAGGATGCCCCTAAGGAGAATGTGTCCAACAAGCGAAGGTGTACCAGTTATGGGGCAAAATGTACACCTTCATTTTGGGCAATACAGCACCCCCACGGGGCTTTCGATATTTGTGGTGAAACAATGTGGTGTGTAGCGGGCTGTAACATGGGCTCGACATGGGCTACAACGCATGTTTGAGCATCCCAAGTGGCCTAAAATCACTTTTGGAAAACCCCGTTTTTGGACCTCTTTTTGACCATCGTTTGGTCCCAAAATGGCCATTTTCAAGGCTTTTTTTTGGGACTTTTGTTTTGGAGGGCCGAAGCTCAAAACAGGCTAAAAACACTTGGTTGGGGGGGAACGTTAGCGCGCCGGGCGCGCGCCGGGCATCTTTTGTGACCCGTGCCCTACCGGTGGACTGTTGCCGTTGATATGTTGGGCAACATTTTATGGATTTGCCCCTTGGCCCCCGGGACATCAGCAGATGTTTTGATTTGGGATGGGTATGGACCTTCTCGTACCCGAGGTGATTTCTTTGATTTCGAAGTTGGGGGCCATGATGGTGCTTATAAAGGCAGGATTCATGTCATTGTGCCTCTCATTGGAAGAAAGAATGGCACTTTGACAGCCCGCCAACAATGTTACAATGATGTGCATGGGTGGTATAGGGCATGCATTGAGCAGCTGTTTGCTCGGTTGTGGCAAGCAAGATGAGGCAGAGGATGAGGCAGAAGTGTGTGTGTTGTGTTGCCAGAAGCGCTCCACCGTCGCAGTTTGTGATGAGTGTAAGGAGCACTATTGTACGGAATGTATTGACACCCACACTTGTGGGACCAGTGTTGTTTGTTAAGTACAATACAGATGACAGTTGGAGTTGCTGAATTCACACATATTGCTTCATTATGCAACGTGCTTTGTAGGGAAGGTGTGCAGTGCAATGTGGTCTACTTGGGGGGCTTCTCCATGAGAGGGTAAATCTGGGGCTGAAGTCGGGATAGTTAATAGAAAAGTAGCGCGCCGGGCGCGCGCCGGGCAAACATTCCCCCTGGGAACAACTTTGCGAAAGTTCATTCTCGAACCCTTCCCCTGTTGGACCCATTTTGGCCCAGGTTTGTGGGCTCTGTGCGCAGCCCTGGCAGGTCCTACTGTGCACCAGTATGGAGGTCTCAGTGTCCGTTTGGGCATTTCTGAGTGGTGGAACTAAGTGGTTACGTATGGTGGATTTTGGGGGCTACCGAGCAGAGCCATCTGTTTTCCGTGGTGTGGCCATTTTCAGCGGGTTCCAGGGGCTGATTGGGGCCACAAAATGGCTGTATATTAGGGATGGCACCCGCTGGCTTGGCACCCACACCCTGGGCCACCACCAGCGTGTCTACAGCTCAAAGAGAGAGCACCTCCTGATTTGCCACTCACGCTCTGGGCCACCACGGGGGACTGCAGGGCTCCAATTCTGGATTTGGTAAGGGCACAGATCATTGCAAAAGATGTGTAGAGTAGTGCAGCCTGAGCAATCGGATAGAGATATTGGCAAAATGAAACGGAGAAGTGCTTGTTGTTGTTGCTAGCTGCATACAAGGGAAGAGGGGTGCATAGATGTATGATAAAGGTCATTTCCTCATCTGAACACAAAACGGGGTCTTTTGTGGTGGGAAGACACCGCCTGGGCTGATTTGTCAGCATGTAGGTTGAAATGCCCGTCCATGTGCCTGTCTGTGCATGCTGCCCAACTTCACTCTTGTGTGTGCATGTCATGCGTCTTTGTACGCAGGCGCCCGTCAGCGCTTGAAGGGTTTTGTGGCAGCATATCAGAGATGGTCCAATTCTGAACACGTGCCACAACCCGTCCCTGTAATCACATGCCCATCCCTGCAACACTTTTGTTGCTTTCCACAGGTACATCCACGTACGTTTTTTGGAGGCGCACCGCCCGGAGGGGCCCCGAGGCCCAATCGCTGTGCAATTCATTGGTTTAGTGGGTTTTATGGGCTGGGTGCCCAAGCAGCAGCAACTTGCTCCATTGCCTGTTCACTGGAACGTTACACAGCGGCGGAAGCAGGTACGACTCACCTCATTGATTTGGTGAGGTTGTTAAGCAGCACCACATTTCTGGAGTCCAGCACTCACTACTGCTGTGCATTGCCCTGTGATTTTCCTTCAGGACTTGTTTTGTGCTGCCAAATAGCTCAAGGGAGTGAAGGTGGTTTGCATCTTCTGGGGAAGCTGACTTCAAATTGGGGAGTCAGACTCGCAATTGCGGGGGGTATGCAATAGAGCCCCCCCAAACAGGGGATGGGGCTGGGATGGGGGTCCAGCCTGGGAGCCTGATTGTACGCGCTTTGTGGGCACCAAGACCAAGGCACCAAAGCATTCTTTTCGGGCAAGGTGCTGAATTGATAGGGCTCATTGCACTACAATTCACACTCCTCATAGATATGGCCGCAATATGTGCACGTCCATCACATGTTGCTGAGGTGATAGGATGCACAGTGTTCCCTAAAGTATGTGCATGCACGCCTGCCACCAACCCCCAACCAGAACTGAGTACTGGCACCAGGCCGGAAGGAATCGTGCACACTGTAAACCGTGCACTCCCTAAACTGTCCACTGTGCAACGTGCACGTTGTACAGTGCAAAGTGTGCACTTTGAAGTGTACACTGCACCACTACGCACAGGGCACACTGCACATTTTCCGCACACAGCACACTGTGCATCCTACAGATAGGGCATTGAGCATTTGGCACACTGTGCGCTACGTACCCTGCACACCGTACACTCTGCACTTTGTGCATTCAGCTCTAAGCACTCTGTACACTGCACACACTGCACAAAGCACACAGCGCACTCTACACTGCACAAAGTATTCTTGTCCAATGTGTTCACTTGCCATATGATGATTGCTGACTCAGCAGATTCCAATCTTTCCTTTTTCCTCGTTAGTGCACTTAACAACTGCATCAGCATCCACCCACGACAACTTCTTGACCTTTCTGTTTGCTGTTTGCATCATTTTTCCCTCTCTCAGGCATTGCAGCAATGAAAGGGGATTAAAAAAAGTTGCCCCGATTTTCATGGTGTTGAGATCAGCTAAAAAGCTTCGTCTTCTTTTCATTGATCTTCTCATATTGGCAAACTGCACTTCTGGGATGCACCCTCGGATGCTGTCGCCAATCTTTTCACAGGGACCATGGCATGTGGTGTAATTTCATGCAGTGCTCAAAACAGTGCTATTTGCCTGTCTTCCAGATCGCCTCCAGTGTAGTCATCAATGTTCATTGACTTCCCAGTGGCGTCCGGATGGGAGGGGAAAGGGATTGGACGGTGTGATTTGAGGGTGCAAGGATTGATCCGATTCATGATGTAGTTCATGCAGGCTCGAATGGAGTCAGGGCTATCAGCTGCTTTGTACAACTCAGCGTTACCTGAGGTCACTATAATGGGCATTTGAGGTGCGGAGATGTGCTCTGCATACAGTTCCAAACAGTGTCCAGTGTTTGTGTGCATGCCTGTCCCTCATGTCTGTGCAGCTGTGCAACCCTTTGCACACGGATTTTACTGACTTGCTCAACGACAGGCCCTGTGTTGTGGTGGTAAGTGAGTCCGACTTGCCGGAACGGAACAACCGGCTGAAAGCTATGATGGAAGCAGTAAGTAGCCACAAGGCCCTGGAAGGTCTGTGCATGCGTTTGACAGTGGAAGACACAGCAGAACAGGGGAATGGAGGTGAATAGTAGGTTCTTGAGCTGGTGTTTTTTGTATCCATTCAGGACAAGGGCAGCAGGAAATGCAACTCTTTTTGTTACCTCCGGGGCACGGGGGCTTTGACAAAGCCCAAGTTGTCAAGCATTTCCAACAGGCAATAAGAATTGAACCCTTTCGGAGTGTAGATGTGGCAACCCAGAGTTTGTTGTTTTGTTGGAAAAGGGGCACCAAAGGGGGCTGCTGTATTTGAGGAAGGCAAGTTAAGGCACTAAAAGCGCCTGACCACCACCGTTTTGCAAACGAAAATGGCTCGTCTCCGCAACCGTCAGTTGAACCCCCCCCCCCCCCCTCCCCGCTGACGAGAGACGAGAGAGTGGCAGGGCACTGAGGTTGGCGGCGACTGAACCACAGGTGATCCGGCAACTGAGGGTTATGGGTCACCGATGGCGGACGCAGCCCCGTCAGGACTCGGAGATTGAGTCTGATTTGGTTGCCAGTGCCAAACTACACACCACAACAACCACTCAGGGGCCAGGAGAGGTGGGGGAAGTCAGAAAGTGGGAGGGCACTGATGTTGGCGGCGGCCGAACCACAGGTGATCCAGCAACTGAGGGAGAGGTTCACCAATGGAGGACGCAGCCCGTCAGGACTCGAAGATTGAGACTGATTTGGTTGCCAGTGCTACAGGAAACCACATCACCAGCAGCAACGCTGACACCACTCAGAATGGACCCCCCCCCCCCGCACCACAACCCAGCGACTACCCCTGCAGATCCGCCAACGCTGCACCAACACTGACACCAACAATGGCGGAACACGCTCACCCATGCAACAACAATAGAGGGCAGCCCAGGACAGCAAAGGACAGCACAGAAAAGACGCCCGGGGCACCGCGGACCCTGGGTGATGAGCCAACAGACCCGCTACAGGGGGGGTGCGTGGACTCCTCCCTCTCCCCAACTGCGGGGACGCGTACGAAGAAGAACTAGCCCCGGTCCCGAACCCTTAGACTGACGGCGGGCACTACGTGCATGGTCTACCACCGCCGCGCCAGCTAAGGCCATCATGCCAGCAAACAGCATGCAACTATGCAACTATGCCCAGGACAGACTGGGATATGTGGGCCAGCAGAAGCAAGTGGCCAAAACCACCCACACCAAGCACGCTGACACCAACAAGGAGCCCCCTTGAGCCAGGATCTCCCTCCTTAAGGGGAAGGAGGGGGCAGGGAGAGACGAACCCACTCCTACTCCCCCTCCCCCGCCCCCTCCCCTACCCCCTCCCTACAGCAACACGCACCCCCGCCACCCAATGGCCCCCACCCAATGCCCCCCAGGGCAGAAAGAATGGAGAGGGCGGGGAAGAAACTGGACAGGGGGAAAGGGACGAACCAAGGAGGGTAACAGGACAGGGCAGACCGCGCTCGCCGAAAACGGTGCAGAGCGCAGACGGAGAAGAAGGAAAGGAACAACAGGAAAGAATCATTGTTGTTGTTAGAAGCCCCTATCAGGAAAATTATCCTGCAGATGCACACCCCAGCGCGCACAAGTCAGTGCTGGAGTAGGCAAACCCAGCATGGACTCGGAGTGTGCATCTGGATGCACCTGGTCAACGGCACGGGCAACAGCCCATCTCCGGGACAGCCGACCCTGGAGTAGTCAAACAGCACAAGTCATCCAGGGGCTCCATTGGCACAACCAAAACACGTTCGTGCCCACAGAGGGTCAGAATGAGCAGTGGCGAGAGGCCATTAGGCGCCGCCAAAGGCAAACAATCAGATACCGAAGCCTTGTGCCAACCCCCCCCCCCCCCGCTGCTGCCCACACTGAACCAACCCCCCCTCCCCCCTTATCCTCAGCACGGCATGAAGAAGCATGCCCTTGGCCATGGTTGTGGGACCCGCAACCATAGTGCAGCTCTGGGCGGGTTCGAGACGGTCTGTCGGTTTGGCCCCTTGGCAAGGGACCAGACAGCCTTGTGCAAGGACCACAGTGCCAATCCACCACCGCTTTCCCTCAAAAAGGCCAAACGCTTGGATATGCTGCGCACCACTGAGGTGTAACACTTGGTGATCCATAGCCGCCTGACCTGTGTTACAGTTCCCACATCATTTGGAGTGGAGAGCACCCTACAAATTTTGACTGTCATGGGAATGATTGAATATGAAAGCTGCCAGTGCTGGCGGTGGAGTGGACACCATGGGCCAGAAGCAGCGATTGCGAGCCCCACTCCCACCTCACAAAACATTTCCCCCTACTGTATGGAACAAACAATGACAATTTCCAACACCGGAACAAGTGTGCACACCCGGAAGTACTTAGCCTCTGCAAACGCCCCAACAGAATGGGATCAGCTGGTGTTCATAAAGATTTTTGGCATTTTAGTCGTCATTTTGATCACCTCTGGGGGATAATATGCAGAGATCAGGCAAAAGATGAAATATTGTGCTGTGACACATGTTGAGTTGTGGTCGAGTTCTGACTATGAGACCCGACATCCTTCACCTGGCGCTGTTCTGTCATTGAGAAGTGACCTGTGCTGGTTCAATCCCCCCCCCCCTCCCCCCACGATCTACCCACCCTCATCCCCTGCATCACTGATGAGTAGCACTTGGTGATCAACCGCATGGCCCTGTATTACAACTTCCCAATTGAGCCGTGCAGTGGAGTCTCCAGTATTCATTACCCGGGAATGACTGAATGTGAAGCCTCTGCCAGCACTGGCAGGGGAGTGGACGCCAGGGGGGCAGCAGCCTGCAAGTGTGAGCAGTGGTACTTCTAAAGGGGGATGCACTCGCTAGTTTGGGTGGGCGTTTGGAAGGTGGTCAATTTGCAGGCTTCGGGCACCCTTGTTGACAAGGTGTGAACCGCTCCCCCATGTATCCAACCCTACGCAAACCCATCACGTCCTGCGGGCACCGGGTATTGGCGGGACAAGCCTGCGGGGTCCCGCCAACCAATGACGACCAATATAATGTCTACCATAGCAGCTGGACACACTAGTGGGGGATTATCCATGGGTCTTCAACAGTTGAGAGAGGTCCAGGGGAAGACAGCTCTGACTCTACAGGACCATGTGCAGCCGTCCTGTATTGGTCACAAGGCCATCAGTGGTCATCGTGTGGGACATGACACAGTGCAGCTTCCTGATAGGGGTCAGATACCCCTCAGTGCTGCGTGGTAGAGGTCTTTGGGTGCTCCCTTCGAGGGCTGTGGTGCTAGAACAGCACACAATCCGCGAGACAGGCTGCCCCAAGGGAAATTGCTGTGAACCGGAAGTGGTGCTGGCTCTAGGGCTTTACGCCCTAAACATGGAGGAGACTATGAGGAGAAGCCATGATGCCGGTAACTACTGTGGGGGCACAAGATCCACCAAACGCCTAACGTCAAGCACCATAGGGTTGTACCGCGGCTTGGATTCTAGTCGCATCCCCTCCTCCTCCTTGTCCTTCCCCCCCCTCCTCCTCCTCCTCCTCATGAGATGGGGGCTATGTGTCTTTTGTGCACAAGAGGATGCCAAATATTGTTGATTTTTGTTTAATACTCTACCCTTCTGTGCACAAACAACACATTGCACCCTCCCATATAGAAGCAAGATATAGCGGCATTGATGCAGGGCCAAATCATGCCAAAAACAGCAAGTCCTGCATCAAGTCCTGTCAATCTACGTTGCGGTATTTGCCATTGCAGTCAAATAGGTGTTGTTTTGCACCTCATCGAGCAAGGACACTCTGGGGCTTCCCGAATAGTCCAGCCACTGGGCCCCCACAAAGATGGGAACAACGGCATGACAGGGCTTCTGGGATAACTTGGAAAGACCATCAACCCCCCCCCCCTTTCCCCTCTACAGGCTAAAATAAGTGTCCTGCAGCGAAAAAAACCCCAGAATGCCCCAGAACTACCCCGTTTTTTTGAAGCCCCCCCCTAAAGGTGGGTTAAGCATGCCCCTCGTGGCCCTGAAATCATATCTCACAACCTGTCCATCCACACACAATATATAGCACTCTTCCCTGCACAAAGAAACCATTGCCCCATGCACAAACAATATACAGCACCCCCCCTGTGCACAATAAATACATAGCACCATCCAGTGCACATGTATTGTTTGTGCAAGAGCGTGCTACAAATTATTTGTGCTACTGTTTGTGCACGGGAGCGTGCTGTATATTGTGTGGGCATCGGGGCATGCTGTATATCGTCAGTGCGCAATTTGCTCGTCCTATTGGCCCTGCGCCTACATCGTTCTGTGCAGGCCGGAAGTTGACCTTTTTCATATGGAGCGCGAACCACCAGGCCCACAGGTGTGCCGCACCACAGCCACTGTGGGTTTTATGGGCAGGTACGGATGGGGATGGTACGCAGCTGCAGGGTGATAAGGGGTGGCACCTTGTGCTTTGGTGCTTTTGGTGCTGTGTTGATTTGTCTTAGATCTTTCACAAATGCTCTTCAGCCTCTGACAGGGTGCCCCGATCTCAGCACTCACTATCAGTCATGCCGTGCGCCAGTTTTGTAAATTGACTTGTGGACCTTCCCAAGCATGTGGCTGCATTGGTGCGTAAAGAAGCAACACAGCAACAGGAAGGTCCGCTACACCACAACCGTAATTGCGATGGCAGTTTTCCTTCTGCGGGCTGGCGCACAGTGGCATTGGCTATTGGTTTATTGATGCCGCAGCCCTTTGTGGACAGTGATCATGTGTGGAGATGACTTGATCCGCCTGCTTCTCGGCATGCAATGCTCTTCCTGCCTGCGGTGGGCCTCATTTTGAGCCTCACACCAGGCGTACTGCAATGCCCGACAGATTGGGCATGTACAAATGTGATGCTTAGTGCACTGCACATCCCTTTAATCCCCGAATGTCGAGTGTTCGTTCTTTTCGGATTCCACAACACCCAACAACAACACCTGTTGCTGCTTGATCTGTGTCACACAACTCTGTCGTTGCTTATGCAGCCGTGTTGAGGATGCTCAGCTGTTTGCCGATATTGAACGTGACATGCAGACCGCGCTTGTTCCCCCTACGGCTGTCCTATGTGACCGCCCGAAAGGTATGAACCAGCACTCCCAGACGCATGGGCACACCTAATCCATCCCTGAAATGAAGTTGGACAACAGGCTCATGGGCTGATGAGTGAGTTCGCACTGTACACTCCTCCAATGCGTTGGCCACGGCATTTATTTACCCTGCAGCACCCGCAACGTGCAGTGCACAGCACACCGCTTCGATCTGGCAGCTATTTGTGCGTGAGTGGACGCTTGTCTGGCCTCTGTGAAGAGGATCGCCACTTACATTGTTCCTCAAGACCAGCAACTTATTCAATGAGTTTTGCCCCCCTGATTTTCGTTGGGTCAGCTTCGAGTGCAAGGGAGCCGCTGTCCTTGATGGCCCAGGAGCACTGCCCCGCCCTTTCTCTGCCGCATGCTGGCGTGCGGGGAGCACCTTTACTGCAGACACCACCCCCCCTCGCGGCCCCATGGAGAGGTCCAGGATTGCACCCCCATAAATCTGAGGAAACGGGGATCCCCCACCTGTGCGTCAACCAGTGGGAGTGGGGACGTGGATGCACACCCCAGCTGCCTTGCATCTGACAAGGCAGGCCATCCCCCCCCCCCCCCTTATGCCAGCCGGACAAGCAACGAACCGAGAAGGCGAGGAAGGCCGCGCGCAGGCAGGCGCGGCGGGAGCTAAGTGGCGGGTCCACACCTGACCTTTTGCGGCCCTTTATGCCTTTGTAGCCCGTCCGCCTGCCACGCAGTGGGGATGAGAGAACCCCCACCCCACTGTTTGGGAAGTGTGGCCAGCCGTTGCCATGGGGCCCACTTAGGTGGCAGGGGAGGTTCAAGAAATATCATCTACCCCTTGGCACCCATCCCAGAGGACCCGTTGCTCTCCAGTTTCATACGAGCAGACGGTTGGGTGTGCTGGTATGGCATCGACACCGGCTTTCCAGCCCGCATCTCACGAGCCAAATCTAGCGGTTATGGTTTTCAGTGATGGCAGTTTTGGCACCCACTCCTGCTCACTGCGTCTGTCATGCCCCTGCCAGACAACGTAGGATGCTGTCCTTCTTTGCGGGAAATGAAGCAACTGTTCAATGAGGGCCTTCGATGATTGGTGAGTAGGTTAGGGCTGGCATTGGTTTGAGAGGTGTTTGGCGCCAGGAGATTCTCAACTTTCGGGGTTGCTGGGCCGGCCATCCGTGTGTGGCCGATTTGAAGCGGTTGTCTCTGTCAGTGTCCGTTCAGCAGACCACACAATCCCTGGATCATCATCAGTACAAGAACTACAGTGACGCCCCAGGGCTTGCATGGGGCAAGGCAGGGCTCAAATTCAAAACCCACAACCTTTTCCTTCAGTGAACCCTTTCGTGTAGCCTTTGTTTTATGCCCCTCCATCCTCGCTAGCAGACCAATTGCCTGCAATGCAATGATCGAATTCCCCTCTTTGCTCACCCTCCACCTGCTTTTGGCCAGGCAGAAGTCACACTCTCACCGCTTCGCTCTCCTTCTGTTTCACTGCAGGTCTTTTCTACCACATTGGCCAGGACGTGCCTGATATTACTGAGCAAAATTTGACACAGTTTTGTGTGGAATGGGCCGCAGGCAAGCTTCCGGTGTGATGTGCTGTGCACTCAGTGTTTGGACTGCCGAGAATTGTGCAGAGGTTAAACACGGTGGTGTAGTCGCAGTGTTGGTGCGATTCTGACAGCAATGAAGGCTGAGGCTCGGTTTGGGGCCTGTCGTTTGCCCTGAACACCGAATTTGGAGTGTGTTTCGTTCTCAACAGTTGTGGAAGGGATCTGCAGACATTCCTCCCGGCGACAAAGACCCCGATTTCCCACACACTACCGTCGTCGTGGCGAACAGCTGGGACCAGATCGTGATGGACACGTGGCGTGATGTCCTTTTGTTTGTCTACAAGTCTGCGCACCTTCTCCATCTCCCAAAAAGGCTGGCGCATGTAATCCCGCACTTGTGGCGCTTCTTGTGCGTGGCGTGATAGTGAGGGTTGTTGAGGGTTGTGGCTGGTTCAGGAAGTATTCATGGGGCTTATCGGCGGGTGCGTGGGGCGCAAGATTGCTGTGGACAGAAGTTCATCGTGCGCCGCCAGCAACAGGCCCACAAGAAAAGCAAGCGCGTTGCAACGCCAATGCTAATTTGAGAACGTGTGCTTCATCATGAAATCCGGGCGGTTTTCGAGAAGCTCTCTGCGAGCGTAAAGGAGCACCTTAAGGGCCAAGGGCCAAGCAGCATAGATGCTGCATCCAGATTGGTCCTGTTGCCGTGCTCGTCCGGACAAAACCTGATCACGTTCCGCAACTGTCGCCACAACTCTGCAATTCGCTGTTTCGGAAGCAACCCTTAACACCCCTCAGCCATCCTCAACAACCCTCAGCAACAACGGACAAGCTGATCAGCTCTGATCAACCCCAACCAACCCCGGCATTTCTTGACAACCCGCAGTCTTAAGCCTACTCATCAACCCTTAAAGCTCGCAACCAATCTGACAACCCAACGCAATCCGTTGCAAAGGTCAACGACCCTCGCTGACAGTCCACCACCTTTTTTTTTGCAATCATATGCGGCCGCTTTACCACCATCAATGGCACTCTGCAGCTCTTTGCCCACTGACACATGCCCGCTCACAGGCACAAATTGCACGTTTTCATTGCAGTGATCCAGAGCCCTACACATACGCACAATTCGAGAAGCACGACGCTGGAGCCCTCGACGGCCTCGGTCCTGTTGGCCCTCCCGCAGGCGTTCGCAGCGTGCTGTATTGCCTTCACAAAGTGGCAGCCCTTGTGCACGAGCAAGAGCGCCTGGTGGTTGCGTATTGCAACGTGCATAGAAATTGGGTGCCAAAGGTACGTCTGTCCCCACAAGCCCTGCTGCTCCCCTGCCACCCTATTCGCTGTGCCATCGGTGTGGAGATTGTATGCCAGATTGCTGAAGTCTGGCTGGCACATCAAGATATTGTGGGCCTGTATTGTGACAAGCAGCACTGTGTATTGGGTGTGTCCCGCAGTCAGCTGAAGGCGTTTGATTGTTATGACATTTGTCTTTTCTTTTCTTGTTGTGCTCCATCTCTTTTGCATATCGGTGCAAAAGCATGCAGCCATCCCTTTGAACACCCCAATGGTGAAGATCACACATCATAGTTGGAACCCCCGCGACACAGGCAAAACCGCACCTCCGGAAAGAGGAGGAATTTCTCTGGGTCAGATATGGAGGGTCATTGGGTACAGGAAGAGAGTGGGGGCACGCAAGGGACAAATTTGAAGTTGGTGGGCCAAATGCAAGGTGACCACAAACTTTGGAACCCTGAGGTAAGCGCAGTGCCCATTGTTTGCTTTTGTTGCAAGGCCACTTCATCCTTTCGCTCGAAAATGAAGCGATTTTTTCCTATGCGCTCATTTGGGGCGAAGTTGGAGTGATCCAATTTTGGAACTGCCAAAGTGCTCCAGTGGGCAAACTCGGAGGTTCGTTTACCACACACAGTCCATGTTTGTAGTCTCTCTACACCCTGGAAAAGGTACAGATGGGGGCATTTCACTCCATGAAAAGCATTGCCGCAAGACATCTTCAGCCGTCTGGGTGAAGCTACAGCGTTACCCATGTGGTGTCCATGGCCAAGGCATTGGAGTCCCACCATTTGGCTGGGTCAAACTTAAAATATTTGTGCATGCTACAAGATTGTGGAGCGCTTCCTCCACTTAGGCCAATGTTTGACTTCATTCATGTATGGGAATAGGAGAAGTGCATCTAGAGCTTTTCTTGGACCCTCAATGAAGGAACCTGAATGCACGGTTGAGGTCTCTTGTGATGTGCATGCAGACCATTTTTCTCTGTTTTGCTGTGTTTCTCCTGCGACAGGAAATGGGGGGTGGTGGCTTGAAGGGTTGGTTTGGTAACGACTCTCAAGAGTATTGTTGAGCAGCCAACTATTGAAACCACCTCTAGGTGGGTAAGTGGGTAGGTGGGGAGCATTTTTAGCTGATCATCCCACCTGAGAGGAGGCTCAGGGACAGAGACATACAATATTGTGAACGTGCATCGGCATTCCCAAAAACAGGTGCCAACGCCTGCACCCCAGTGTGGGCACAAGCGGTATTGGAGGTAGCTATGAAGCAGCTAAAGGGTGAGACCCTCTGCTTTAGGCTGGGAATACACGCAGTCCATCGCATCATGCAACGCACATGGGAACAGTGTCATGTTCTTCTTCTTTGGCACCTTTTAACCATTGACAGACTACTAGTAGTGCTCTGAGCTAGAGGATCCTGCCACTTGATGCCTTGTGTTCCCAGTGTGATGCAGGTGCATTTTTACTCTTGTGCAGTGTAAAAGGCAGTTGTGCAACCGCAACGGTGGCTGCGCTGTGCCATGATGCAGAGTGCCCCCTCCCCTTTGCCTGGTTCCCTCCACCATGCACCCGGAACCAAGTGACAATCTGCCGTGGTATTTTGACTAGCTACCCTTATTTGTACCCCTCTGTGCCCCTCTGTGCCCGGTGCTTTGTTTCTCGGCTGCTGCATAACACGATGGTTGCCTTGATGGCTTACTTTTGCTTCCCTTTGCCAGGAGTTTCTGAGTAAGACTGGCGTTGTGGCTTTCTTCCCAAAGGACAAAGCGAAGATGTCAAGCAAGCAGGCCCCACAGAAAGTCCCCATGCAGGTGCTTGAGGCTGTGCAGATTGTGCAGGCATGGGGGGGGGGAGAGCAGTGACTGCCTGATCTCAAATCACCCCACCCCCTGTGCCTTCTCCAAAGCCTTTTGATGTGCGGATCATGTTCATGTGGATGACACAGTGTGTGCTCCCATGTGCATATGGTTCAGATGATCTGCACAGACATGTGTGCAGGCATTGAGTAGATTCATATTTTATTTTCACAAAGCCAAAGAGTTATGTTATCCCTCCCGGGGCGCTCTTTTGCTGTAGCTGCAGAATCTGGCGGGCGGGTTCATGGAGATGTAAGGGAGCAGGAGCTTAGGGGTTGTGATCTGTGCATCAGAGATAAATCGATACACCACAACTGTGGGCGCCCAGGGGGTTCCGGCTCAACCAAATCATGCCATACCACCTCTTGTTCTCCAACCTACCGACGAGGGATAGCTAGGAGGGCGACCAGAAATTTGCTCTGGGGGGGGGTGTTCAGAAAATGGGCTCCCATATCCAAGAGTCAATTTCGTTTGTTTTTACCCTATCCTGATGGGTGGAAAAAAATGTTTTTTGAAAAAAAAATTTATCCCACTTGTGTATGTTCAAAATTATCAGCGCGTCATGGGGATCATTTTGAGGCATGTAAGCTGCCCCCCCCCCCCCCCAGGACCCTCTCAGACCCCTGCAGGCATAGTAAGTAGGCAGACTCGGGAGCCCATGGTGGACGGGGGGGGGGTGGACAATGGGCTCGAAAGTCCCCCCCCCCCCCCCCACCCAGCATGGACTCGGAGTGTGCATCTGGATGCACCTGGTCAACGGCACGGGCAACAGCCCGTCTCCGGGACAGCCGACCCTGGAGTAGTCAAACAGGACAAGTCATCCAGGGGCTCTGTTGACACAACCAAAACGCGTTCGGCCCCACAGAGGGTCAGAATGAGCAGTGGCGAGAGGCCAATAGGCGCCGCCAAAGGCAAACAATCAGATACCGAGGCCTTGTGCCAACCCCCCCCCCCCCCCCTTTCAACCGAATTTTCTCCCCGCCAGGATGGCGAAGTGGGAGGGCTGAGGGAAGGGGGCGACCCTAGGACTCCCAAAAAGAACCCTCCCTGGCCTGGCAGCCACACTTGCCCAACGTAGCTACCGGCTAGGCTTGGCCCTGACAGGACCATCTGCTTGGCACATCGCGAACCTTTTGTTTTTCCTTTGTTGTGCTGAAAATTTTTTGAATGGTGGCCACAGGGCTTCCATGGCCAACCATCCAAAAAGATGAGAGAGGCATTCTTTGAACCATTTGCAAATGTTTGAGTTGTTATGTATATTTTGGAAGAGGTGATGCACGAAATGCTTCTTATGTTGTTAATGTTGCATGTTCTTTTGGCCTCAGGGAAGGTAGGGAATAGCACTCACAATTGGGTTCCGAAGAGGCTTGTTTGGTGGGATTGTTTGGAAGCGGATCAATTTTGAGGCTTTCTTGGATAGCATGTCTTAAAAGTAACATGCAGTGTGCACATAGTGCAAGGATTCCCCTGTTTACCTCACAAGAAGGCACATGCACTGGGTACATTGATAGAACCAATCGCTGGTCCACAGGCAAGACAACTCCCCTGACTGGCTATAACTTGGCTGATTGGTACCCAATCAGCCAAGTTATAGCCAGTCAGGGGAGTTGTCTGTAGGGACTCATGGTGGTTGGTTTTTGTGGTTACTTTGTGTTTCTGTTGAGTTTTTGGTTTGGTTACCAATCATGGTAAACTAGGGGCTCAAAATATTGTCCTTGCTCGCTGTGCTTTGAAATGTATGCCACTCCAAGAATGCTGAAACTGTTGCTTTTTTGCTAAGCAGATTGGACACCTTTTGGGAACGGTGAATGGGGATGTCAATAACCGCATCCCACAATGGGCCTTTGTGTAGCACTGCACTTTGTGCCTCCAGGGACATTGCCAAGCGGATAAGTGGTTAGATGCAAAGAATTGTGGTGCCCAGTTCTTGTTTCGTTTCTAATGGTGTCCAATGCATGTCATCTTTGATTTCGAAGGTCAGGGCTGAGGTGGGCTGAGGGTTTGCTTACCAAAAAAGGTCCACCCCATACAGTGGTCTGTACAGTGGAAAAATTTACCCCTGTACAGGGTGGGGGGGGGGGTTGATGGTATGGTAACAGTGGCCTATACTGTTGGTCCATACCATTTTGGTTGGTCTACACTGTTCTTCTACACCATTGGTCTATATCATTGGCCCATACCATTGGTTCTGGTCTTTACTAGGCAGCGGGATGACTGAAGCTTTGCGAACACAACCTGAACCCTCGCAGAACACAAGGTGTTGTTTTACTCCAACAAAAAATACCGCAAAACATTCGCAGCTGCATGCCCTTGGCAAAAATGAAATCCTCAAAAAAATTGTTAAAATAAGATTTTGCCCCCGCAGCTCCCTTCTGACTTGAACACATTTGTGCTGCATGGTGCAACCCTTTTCCTGGTTGCCCTCCTTGCTTCACTTTTCGACAATGTGCAATCATTGGTGCGAATGGTATGATATCTTTGTCCTGTGCGTTTGCAATGAACATTTGTGGGCTAGCCAAAGCCCTTGACCTTGGTTGGTGGTGCAATGAACCCTGGGCTCGCCAAAGCCCCGGGGAGCTGCCAGACTCCATACTACAAGAAAGCAAATGGCTAGTAGCCCAGAATGCCAAAAACGAGTCCCAAGTTAACACGGGTGTCCAAGTCTTGGCATTGAAATCCCAGCAGTCAAATGAGTGCCGCCATTGGTCTATACAGTCACTCTACATTGTTGCTCTGCGCAGCAGAACTGTACGCACACACAGGACTGATGCCCGGCAGAGTCAGGCCCCTATCTACTTCCCCCAAGGTACATGGGGGAAGCCTCCTGGGCCCCCACCCTGTCCACTTTGAAGAGAGTATGCAGACAACAAGATGCTTCGTCGGTAACACTACTGAGACCCCACCAATCTCACCCCAGCCGCCTGCATCCGGCACTGGCATCATTTCTTGCACCATTGGGCCACATCTGTCACCATTGGGGTTTGCTGTTGGTCCTTACTGTTGGCTGGCACCGTTGGTCTCTTGCGTCCACACAGAGTTGGTCATGGTCCATACCATGGGCGGATACCATTGCTTACAACAATATGGCTAGCCTGCATTCTCTCATTCCCCGATGCCCCATGGTGGGCCCCGTGACCCAGGTCCGGCTGGATTGTCTGCTCTGCCCCTGTCTGTGCACAGCCAACCCTCATTCTCATGTCGCTGTGGTAGGTGTCCCAGATGCTGCAGATTATTATTGATGGCAGCTCTGAATACGCCAGTCTGCAGCCGCTATTGGAGGCAGTGCACAAGGAGGAAGAGAGGCGCTTTTTACACCGCGGACATCCCGAAGACAAGGTGTGCTGCAACGGAGAGTAGGATTGCTAAGGCCAACAGCGCTTGTGAAGTAGTGGCCCTCAATCTGGACCTCTGCGGTGGACTGTTGGGTGCCGCATTGAGTGCTGCTGCTCCGAAGTTGTCCATTGCACAGCACCCTCCATTGACTTAGGTGCCAAAAGGGCCATCAGATGCCAATAAGGTGGTCCTCTTTTCCAACTACGACGCACCTTTGCAGACGCCCACAGAAGAGCTCTTGGATGTTACCACACTTGATGAAGGAAGTGCGGTCTGTGCTCCTCCGATCATCCTGCATTTCGTGTCGGATGATCAGCCATGGGGAGGGTGGGAGAGAGTTGATTGGGGTTCTTCAGAGGTTGGTAGGGAGTCATTGTCAGCATGGCAGGCAAGGGCCCTGTGCCGTATGATAATTGCTTGGCCTCAGAGCCAATTTTCAACTGTGCATCCTGAAGCATGGCAATGCAGAGTCAACCACTGTGGACAGAGTGTGTGCGACGACACATTTTGTGGCTGTCGGTGAAACAGCTCCTGTTGGAGGTGCATTCGGCTCCTCCTCCACCCTTTCGCTCCCTGTAGTTGCAAGGAGGGTATTGCAAGCGCTTCGGCAGGAAACGTTAACTGGCAAAGGTTTCAGAATCAGAGGTCTTCCCATCTTTGGAAGCTTAGGAAAAGACTCAAGCCAAAGCCAAGGGGGCACCGAATGGTGTGAAAATACACCACCGAAAACGGCAATAGGCTCCTTCACCGAGTGGGGAATGGCAAGCAGTCAAAGGTGGACGAGAACCAGGGGGACGTGAAAATACAAAGGCGAGCCACAAGTCCTTCTCCTTGGCAGAAGACCCACTTGAGCCTCTTTCAAACACCTCTGTGGCTTCTATACCACAACAATTGTTTCTGGGGTGCATTTTGTATAATGGTCTCCATACTGTCAACGAAATGGCAAACCCCCACGGGTTTTCCTTGATTTCAGGTGTCAAGCACCATCACCTTTCAACCTCCAATAATTAGGGGAGTCCAAATGCATGCTTGCTGGGAGGAAGCATGCAGATCGACTTTCAATTGCCCTTTTTGCCTGTAAAGGATGATGCCATCACCAAATCTTCCATGGCGCTACATACTGAGCAACACTATTTGGTTCCAGGTCTTCTGTAGGGTTTGGTATTGGGCGAACCTTGGGGATATGACCATTTGTCCAGAGGTCCAGGGTGAGAAACGTATTTTAGCAGTAAGTAGCAGCAGCAAGCAGCAAGAAGCAGCAGCAAGCAATAGGCTCATAGTGCTCATGGGGACCCTTGACCTAGGTTTGATTACCATGGAAGATACGGATAAAGAGCTACAAACAATCAAAGAGTTGGACCATAGTAGCCCAGTTCTGGGGCTTCCTTGACGGAGGATACCATAAATGCATTGCTACACACGCAAACTATGTAAACCCGAAAATGGAGCAACTATTGTGCAGTTTGAGGATTTCTTTTTGCAATCAAAGAGATTTTCCTTTGGTTCATGTTGATCCCAAGAGCCTTTGTAGATTCACATAATGAGCCTGATGTTTGCCCCTCGCTACGGCTAGTCCCTCGTTTAGGTCAAATTTTCAGCGGCATTTATATTATTCACAGTGCTCACACCCGAGGAACGGTGTTTGAACTTCACTTCCGAACTTTGCATATTTTTTTGCATGTGTGCGACTCCGACTTCTTGATAAATCTCGTGGGTGTCATGCAATATTGCCCATGCTCCACCCTCAATACATACCCTTGGGTATGGGGGGTATTAGTCTCACAAACAGTGAGTCCAAACAGTGAGTTCAGACCCTTGGGGATCCATTTGCAAAAAGACACTTCCCTTCCCATACCCACTCATGTATGAGGCATGTTGCTATTGTAGTTCTCAAGATAGACACCGAAAAGGGTTTTGCACTTAGAAATGTCATGACAAAGAGGCATGCAATGACATACAAAAAGTGCTTGCAAACCCAGGGTCCAAGGGAGACCCAGGCAAATGGAAAAGGGAAGGCATCTGCACTCACCACTAGTAATAACACTGGTAAGGGTATGATTGCGTTAAAATTGCCTCCCTAAATCAAGACTTACAACTAGGATCGAACTGGGTCCTAGTCTTCCTCATTGCATATGAAATTGTTGTGGAAGAAGAACGGCCCTCACTGCAGCACCTACATGACACATTGGCCATTATTTTAAACGTGCATGATGATTGTCATGAAAACGTGCTGAAAAACGGCTCATTTTCACCTCAAAATGGACCACTGCATAGCACCACGGTGTGGGAGACGCCTCATGCAACACCCATTTGCAATCATTTGACAGCCCATTCGCTACGGAAGAAGAAGGGCCCAGGAATCTTGAATCATGACCCTGATTGGGGATGTGTTATGCCGTTGGTTTGGGGTGTAACTGTGTTTTGGCCTGTTTTGGCCTGGGGATTTAAACTCCTGACCCTGATTGGGGTTCGGCTGCTCAATGATGGTGATGGATGATCCCAAAGTTGTAGATGCTGAATCCCAAAAACCATTTGCACCGTTGTTTGTTTAAAAATGTAAAAGTAGATTTGTTCTGACGTTGGTTTGGTCTGAAAGTGGGCTTGGGCCTGAGAATTTGAGTTCGTGACCCTGATTGGGGATCAGAAGATGGATGATGGATGATCCAAAAATCGAAGACTCTAAAACTGAACCAACTTACAAAAACCACTTGCCCACTTGTGTCTACAACAATTGACAGTTGATTTATTTTGACGCCTGTTTGCCTGTTTGCCTCAAAACACTAAAATCGATGCTGAATCCCAGCAACCACTTATGTATGCAAGAGGACTGTGGGTGTTTGAATATGATCCCCCCCCCCTTCCCCCACCCCCACCCCTGTGTTGCCTCTGTCATCCGGTTCATGGCCACAACGACAGCTCCAGTGATGATTACATACAGACGATGCACATGGTCTGTGTGTATTGCCCTCGTGTCACAGATTTGTGTGCTTCCTTCTTGCACTGAGCTTTTTCTTTTATCTGTGGCACACTTTTTCGCAGGCTCCAGTGGCACCGTCCTTTACTTATTTGGTACACGCAGAAATGAAAATTGCAGCCAAAGATGGACAGGTGTGCTGCGGCTCAAACCTGGGCACGGCTACAGGCCGGTCCACAGATGTAGGCCTCTGAATCAAGCAATTAGATTTGATACTTGACGATATGGGCGTTGTAGGTTCTTCTCGTGGTGCAGACTGCTGTTTACATGGTTGAGTGCACGGCCAGTGATGGACAAGAGGAATGACATGCACCAGCACGAAATTTCAGGGGGCAGGTTGTGTGCCACCTCTGGCCCTCCCTCTTGTCCGTGTTACGCTGCGCATTGCTGCCACAAACGATCACATCCGCAGCCTTTCGATTGTGTGGCTTGGAATACGGATACAGACTACTTGGCGTTAGGAGGGGCTTCTGGCCGACTCTGCATCCTGCGCACCCAAGGGGATCCTCGCACGGAGGCCTGCAGCAACCAACCCATGCAGTATTTCTTTACCCCGGTGTGTGCGTGTATCGTGAGGGTCCATGCAGGAAGGGTTTTGGGCAGCAAAGGGGCACATGCATTGTACCATCATTCGGGGGGTGGGAGAGTTGGGATCCGGCTCCAACCCATCGCCCCTGCTTCCCTCCTTAAGTCCCTTCCACGCTCTTCTATATCTCTTCCAGCAACGCAGCAGTCACCTCAGGGCCAAACCTCGACCTGCATGGCCAAAGGCTGAAAGGAGGTGGCAGGGCATCAAAAGGGTATTTCGGAAAAGTCCGCTGCCCCCCCCCCCCCCCCTCTGGGGGACCTGGTCACACCTCTTGAATTTCTCTGTTGCCCTCGTCAGACAAATGTGGCCACGCACAGAACAGGGGCATGCGCTCCTCACTACGCTCACTGCACTGCGGCAAATTCCTTCAGTGGGACTCTGTTCCCTACATCACAAGTCCCGGTGCCCTGCAGTGTAAGTATCGATTTTCGAGTGACCGTGGATGACTGACTGATTGACAGACTGACTGATGCCCAGTGCCCAGCCCCCCAGTTCAGGCGATCACCAGTGCGCCATGGGTTTTGTGTGGGCATTGTTATTCATTTGGAGTACGTATGAGGGCGGTCGCAACCCCACGCTTCCCGTTCCAGCCGGTGCGTGGGGTTGGCAGGTGCCTTTTTGGCACCAACAAGAACCACCGTGTGTGCACCATGCAAATATTCCCACCCCAGTGGTGACTGCTGATGGCACGGCACGGCAATTGTGGTTCCATCTACTGACACTGCGGGAGTCTTTGGGTTTTTAGGCGGGGTCTGGGGGACTCTACTGACTCCCCGCCACATCCGACATCCAAAACCCGAGGGCCCATGGGGACATCAGAGTAGGACATGGCGAGTGAGGGCCCCCGTGCCTTATGTATCCTTGCAGCCTGCGGATCATATCCAATTTAGCCTGGTTGCATTTGGGCCTCTGGTACAGCGGATGGTCACTGCCTCCTCTGACGGCACAGTCATCGTTTGGAAGATGCGGGATGACCGACAATGGGAGCACGCCCGCGTTTTTGATCGGAAGGTCTGTACAGGATTGGCCATCTACAGTGCACTCATTAGCAGTCTGCAGTGTCTGTCTGCCTGTCTCTACCTCTCTCTCTCTCTCTCTCTCTCTCTCTCTCTCTCTCTCTTTGATTGACATTCCCCTCCCCGACCCTGTGTTGCTCCTGAGGTGTGCATCCCCGTCAGTGGACAGCAATGGACAAGCAATCCTGCTTGCTTCAGATATGGAACATAGCACCTTTTGTCAACATCAAACACCGCCCTAATCAGTGTAGAATTTGCCTGAGAGGCTACACTCTTGTCTATCAGTGTGCATTGTGGTATGTATGCAGTGGTGTGTTCGTGAATGTGTGGCATGTGCTTCGCAACAGTTCCTGCTTTTCCCACCGCGTTGACTATTCAGAGGTTTGTCATGGTGCACACAAAAAGGGGTAGAATTGTCAAGGCGTTGGGAATGTGTTTCCGAAAATTACTATTCTGGACACCAGGGGCACTGCCCTTGGCTGAGTTGGTGTGTTGCAACACCATCGCTTGGCCACCATCTGGCAACCACTCTTCCTTCAGAGGTTCTGGGGCACCACGGTCGGTGGTGAGTGCACAGGGGTTTTGACAGGAGTTGTTTGCAGCCTGACCATGGGTGATGCAGCCACTGCTAGACCACCGTTGGGACACTATGGGTGGATCCAAAAGGTGGGGGCATGGGGGCCGATCCTGGTCAGGACCCGACCCCAAAGGGGGGGGGGTTCCCCCCCCCCCTCTACAGACCCCACAATGGTTGTACAGAACAATGGGTTTTGTGGGCACCAGAGGGGCCGGAGATTTTGTTTTAGGCATACGGCAGGGGGAATTTTTTTTGTTCGACCCTATGTGTCTGTACTCAAAATACTCAGAATTTTGTGGAGAATTAAAAAACGGCTGAAAAGCACAAAAAAGGATTTTGACCCCGACCCGGCCCCCGGGTCGGACCTTGGCTGATGGGAGCCTGGGTTGATGGGCAAATTTTTTTTTGAAAATTTTTTACCTCACTTGTGCATATTCAAAATGATCAGGGTGTCATGGGGATCATTTTGAGGTATGTATGTTGGGGTACCCACCGCCCCCCCTCCCCCCCCCGGGGAGCCTGGCGGCTGACCGCCCGACCCGCCGACCCCCAAGGTTTGGGTCAACCAAAGGGGGGGCCTACAGCCCCCAAAACTGTCGCACGCCCCTCGGGGTCACACATTGGCTGGCGGCGGCCCCCGTGGGTGGGGGTTTTTTCTGGGCAAGGCAGCTTTTAGTGGACCAGAGTACGTTGTTTTCCCAACAATTTCGACACATGCTGCAAACCGCTGTCAGGGAGGTCAGGGATTTTTGGCAGCCATCTCAGTAAACATGGTGGTTTTGACTCTTTTTATTGCAAACAGGGATTTCTGGTCTTTCAAACAGGCCATGGCCCATGCTCAGGTCGGGCTAGAGGCTGCAAACTATGTCCTTTTGCATTCCGCTATGGGCATAGTCACACACCATCCCAAATCCCACCCCTCTAAAGGGGTACCCAAAAGGTCCCTAGCCCGGGAAGTCCCACCCGGATACCTGGGAGCCATAGAGCAAAAAGTGGGCCCACCAGAAACGCTGTCTTTATAAACATGCAGCTTTGATGCGCTGGGTGAGGCTGGTTGCTGCAATGAAAAATACACGTTTGTGTAGCGATTGAAAGCACAGTGAGAGCGCCTTTTCAGCTCTTTCATTTACAGTGCCATTTTTGGTACTGGACATCTTTCTTTTTTGAGCCACTGGATGGGACATCCAGAGGTTTTTTTTTTCTCAGGAATCTTGTGATGCAACATGGACAACATCAGAAGCGTTTTGTGCATCATTTCTCGTAAAGTGTGCACAGCACTCTCACGTGTTTGGAACCGGTTTGAAGAATGGCTTACGGGTTATCCAACCACTGTGACCGTGTCACACATGTGTGGGCATCAGTACAATTCGATCAATTTGATACCTCGCGGTTGTTGCACAAGGACAGTTTCTTCAGGCCAGCCTTGTTGCAACGAAGCACAAAAGCCGCACCATGGTCACCCACGATGTCAATATCATCGCTATCACCAGCTGGCACCCTGCTGTAAAAATCTGTGATGGAAACCCTGCCAGATCAGATGTAACACCCATGAACTGCACTTTGTACCTCTGCATGCCTCCAGGCATACGGTGGCTTGAATGCCGGCATGTTGCACGGATGCCTGCCTACCATCAAAGGGGCGTTGGCCTTGCGTCTGCCTGAAGCTGTCAACCACGCTGCTTGCAGGGCTGCCTTTGCACTGCGATGCGGTTCTCACCGGATGAAAGTTTGATAGCGCTGTGCTACGACGATGGCGTCATTAGGTCTGCAATGATGCGTGCCTCTTGTCTTTTGCAGCAGCGCCTGCATGTCTGTCTCTAGAATTTGCACAGGTGCACCCATCGCTCGTGTGTGTGTGTAACCTGCCAACGAGTCTTCCCCGATCTTTGGGAGCCAATGGGCCATATGTTGGGGCGTCCAGTTTTCATTCTGTTCTTGCGTTTCGCACAGTGTTCAACAGACGGCTCCTGAGGGGAACGATACCAAATTCAAGGGCCGTGACGCCATACCGGAGTGGGAGGAGGCCAAACTCCGGGGTATCCGCAACGTGCGATGGGCACCCGACACCAGGTATCACCGGATTGCTGACCCTGGGCAGAGGTTTTGTTGGGTGCTAGGTCTGGGTGAACCGGGCGGGGGTGTGCGGGAATGTGGGCGTTGAGATCCCATTCTGGGGGGATGCGTGTCCATGTGTACGTTTGTGCCCCCCCCCCCCCCCACACACAACACACATTTAATCAGGCTTTATCGCACCCCCCCTTCCCCATGCCCCCTCTCCCATGCGGAAAGGCCAGCCTGGGTCTGGTTGGGTTCAGGGCAGACCAACAGGATGTCCCCTTTGTGATGGGTATTGGACCACCCTTCGTTCCCCTAAAAGAGGCCAAAATGGTATCAAGGGTCCTGAAGCGTCGAAAAAATCGCAGGCAGGCGCTCCGTGCGCACGGCACACTGGAGGGCGATGCCGGGGATGGGGACGCTGGCGCGTGGAGCAAGGACGCCACAGTGGGCGTCGTGCGGCTGCCGCCCTGCACATGCACCAGGGGAGTGACGTCCAGCGCGTCCGAGTGCGAGTAAAGGCTGCAGCCGCAGCCACTGTGTGTGTGTGTGTGTGTGTGTGTGTGTGTCCCCGGGAGACCCGGTACGGACGCATGCCAACGCGAAAGCACGCAAGGCAGAGGAGCCGGACACCCGTGCCTTGGCTCTCTGATTTGAGATCAGGGGTGCGTTCAGGGGAGGGGGGGGGGGTAGGTCCTGAACCCCCGACGGGAAGGCAGCAGGGCACTAGGCCCTCAGGGCCGGCGCTGCGCTGCGGATGTTAATGTCTGTTGCCACCCTCGGGACTGGCAGCGGTCGCACGTGTGCGAGAGAATGCGCAGTCGATTCTGCAGTTCTGATGTGAGGCACGTTCCACAGAGGAACCCCCTCGAGGGTCCTCCCACACCGCGGCCGTGATCCATCTGCGTTGCTGTGCGCTGCGGACCCCATACCACATTCGTTGGCCCCCCTGAGGCCGGCCGGCTCCCGCCGAAGAGGGGACACGATGGTCGAATGCTGCGAGCGTGGGCTGTTGTATCGCCGTTCCACTCTTACCCAGAACACTCGCATCTTCTGCACCACGGGCCCGGGACCCCTGGCCCGCGCTCTGCGAAGCCTGGGGCTGGCTCCCGTTGATCCGGGGCTTGCTCGGGTAGTTCCGTGGCGGGCCCCGCTTGATCTGGGGCTGGCCCCAGTTGATCTTGGGCGGGTCCCGGTTGATCCGGAGCTGGCTCAGGTAGTTCCGGGGAGGGCCCCGGTTGGTCCGGCGCTGGCCCCAGTAATTCCGTGGCAGGCCCCGGTAGTTCCAGGGCGCGCTCCGGTTGATGGGGCAGCCCCAAACGCTCTATCGTTTTCGTCCACAAAAACACAATGCCACTGATCCATCCGGATGTTTTCGCCAGGCATTTGTATCGCCTTTATGCCCCCCCCCCCCCCCCTGGCCTTGACCCCCCCCCCCGGTGCTGTGGGCTGAAGTGTTTGGAACGTATTTCTTTGAAAGTGGCGCACAGCGTAGCGCTCAGTGCAGCACACAACCTCTCGACGTTGGTCTCAGCTTCTTGGCTCTTTACAGAGGGGGCACGAGCTTGACGCCCCATCCGCGCAGCCGTGCAGATTGGTACAAAGTGCCGAGACCCCCCCTGGGGGTCTGGGCCCCTGGGCATAGTGTGGAAGTGAATGGCGTGAAACCCCTACCCCGTCCGACTGAGTGGGAGTGGTCCACAGTCACGATGCCAACCCGGGGGACACTGTGGTATGGTATACCTCCTTTGAAAAGGCACCAGACATGAGCTCTCACGCTAAGGCCGGGTGTTCCACTGCCTATGCTCTGTTGCGGGGTCCACGCCCCAGAGCGGTCTACCCCCCCCCCCCGCCCCCCCCCCCCCACCTCTCCTGCTGGTCCCCGCATGCTCCTCTCACAGCATATTGCTTCTCGGCACTGAATGTCAAGTCCAGGTCCTGGACACGCGGAGTCTCGACTTCAAGGCCTCCATCATGCTGCACACTGGGGGCCGCCCCACGTCCAGTACCGCCTTAGGGCTGTCGCTGTGCGGGCTGGCATGGCATCAGGCGCGGCGTGCTGTCCAGCTGGAGGATTTGCCGGTGTTGGCTTTGGTTTTCTCCAACGGGCTGTGTCAATTGATGGTATGGCGCCTGCATGCGGTGGTGCATTTGTTGAGTTGGGGTGGCAGTGCTTCCGTGACGGAGCCAATGTGAGAACAGTGTCGCAGGCTTCTCCTGGCTTGAAAATCGGCGGGTATTTTTTGTCCCCCGATGATGCATGCCTAAAAACGGTTAGTGTCCCGTGGGGTATGTATGTTGAGGGATCCATCTCCCCTCCCCCAATCCCCTACCCCCTGTTTTGGGCCTTGGTCATGGGAGGGTTGCTGGACCCCCCCCCCCCTCCCAGCCCTGTAAATGGAAATTTGCCCTCTCCAGCCACTCATCATTTGAAGTGCAAGGCCCAATCGCAGCATCGCCAACACCTCCTGAATCCGGCTCCCCTCCCCAACCCTCTGCCCCTCCGTGAGTTGGAGGAAGCACAGAGAGTTTTCTGGTGAACCAATGTCTTGTGCTTTCCGTGCTTCCTGTGAGCTCCGGATCCAGTATGCCCAGACACTGTTGTGGGCCTAATCTGATGCGTCGCATGCTGAAACTTTACACCATTCTTGCGTTTTTGTTCCGCTACCCTTACATTTTGCTACACGACCATTGTATCTTCTTGTGCTTCCGTTGCATTTTGTTACTTCGCTGTGCTTTACTGCACAAATTCAGGGCTTTGGGCTGTGCTGTGGCTGAAAATCTTCTTTCATCGACACGCCAGTCCCTCATTCTCCTTTGGGATGAGTGTCGGGGTTTCTCTCTTTCCGTGGAGGTCAAAGTGCAGCCCATGCTCACCTCTACATTGCACCTCAGTGAAATCGCTGCTGGACATCACATCGCAGCTATACCTTAGAACCATCTACGGTATTGCCTATCACGTGAGTTTTTGTCCCCTTCAATTAGGGGGTTGCCCCCAGATTTTCTTGCAAAATTGCATGATTGTGCCTCATTTGGACTGCTGTGAAGTACCCTGACATAAGCATGCAACGGTGTGGGGGTCGGGACCTGAGGTGGTTGATATCCAACGCCGAAGCTGCTCGAACTCCGTGACTGTGTGGGCTCGGCTTGTGATGCCTCCGAGTTCAAGGCTGCAGACCCTCCCTCATCATGACACACATCCCTTCCCAACAGGAATCGGGAGTGCTGGGGCGATCCTCTTTTCTGTGGTGATGCGCTTGGTGCATTCACGTGACGGGCAACAGAGACCGCAGCAAATCCTGCGGTCGAAAACTTTTGAGCACACGTTGGGCCCATCCGCAGGGTGAACTCGTCATTAGAACCACTGCTAAAAGTGATGGGCCATAGACACTAGAGACAGGAAAAGGGGATACCCCGCAGGGGGGAGCGCCGGAGCATGCCGGACCCAAGTACCACCCAGCGCCCACACCGCACCATGCGGGCCCTGCAATCCCTACAGTGGGTCAGGGTTCCCTTGGAAGTGTGGCTCACTCAAGCACACTGCCTTCCTCATGACCTCCTGCACTTTTGTCGCACCCGGTTTAGCTCAGGGGACTGAGGTGTCTGGGCAACTGACGAGCACGGCTTGAATGCTGATCCGCATCAGTCCCCAGTCACCACCTCCTGGTCAAAGGGCACATTTTTTGACACTGCCATTGTATCTACGGGCTTGTCCGGTTGGCCAAATGGGGTGAAACCCACATAAATAGTGCCTTACCATGGTTTTTTTTCATCATTGTGGGCCATCACAATATCCAACAAACAGGTTGAAGCATTGCTCACGCTGCTTGGGCATCACCCCTGGCCCATGGAGGAAGGCAGTCTTGCCCCTGAAAACACCATACAATAAACCACCACCACCTCGCGTTTCCCAACCCCCCTTCCCCCTATTTTCCTCCAACATTGAGGCATCGGACATGTCTCAGTGCGGTTACAGTGGTATCAGGCTTTCGATGCATCATGTCAGCATTGATTCTCAGTTAGCCCGCTGCTGGAGAAACTGCAGTGCCCAAGGGTGCTACTGTCTTCCGTTTTGCTGTGCAGACCGAGCCCTATGATGATCACCCACTCACTTTCAAATCGGAGATGCAACCCACTTCTGCGGAATGGAATCCTACAGGCATCCTCCCTTTCTATCGTACTGCGAAGTGACGGTCAGTGCCAATCTTTTCTTGCCATTGCATTTGCATCTACAATCTCATCCCCCGGCCACACACGGATGGTCAGGGCAGGGGTGGCTCCATGTTTGACAGGCGCCAAATGCTGGTTGATGATCTTTTGAATGAACAGGAGGACGGGGGTGTGGCGAAGGAAAGTTATGTCTGAAGGTGGAGTGGGAGGGGACAGGGACTGCGATATCGTGCTTGTTCTTGCAGGCACGTATTTGGCGATCGGCGGCCTTGCAGCGGCAGACAGTGCACCGGTTGTCAAGCTCTTTTCCCTGACAGGTGTCCTTCTGTATGCATACATCTTCCGGTGACTGATGGGCTCCTTCCGTCATATGGACAAGGGGCGTTGTGTTAACAAAGGGACAAGGCTGCAAAGTGGATCACAGTCACACGATCTCAGAATGACTAACTGTTTGTCATCTGTTCCCTTTTGTCCATGTGCACTGATCCTGCACTGCCCACTCCAGTCCCTCAGTGTGTGTATGTGTGTGCGTGTGTGTGAGAGTGGGTATGCAATCTTTGTCGACGCGTCTCTTCTAGCGATCAGCCCTCATGGAGTGTGGTGGTGTGCATGCCTGTTGCCCTTTGATGCTGCTGTGCATGGCAGGAGAGGGGACAGTGAAATCGTTCTTGGAACGGGCCGATTTGTGCCTGGTGTCCTGGTTTTGGAAGGATAGATATCCCGACGTACAAAAGACCCACGCGGAGCATTTGCACTGTGGGGGGCGTTTGTGCACACAGTGGGGCTTGCAAAACCAATTCAATATGCTGCCAAACCACCATCCTGTGCAGGTACTCTCAGGGGACAGTACACCGCCTCAGGTGATGGAGCAGTATCGCAGATTGTCTGGCAAGGTTTGCACATGACGGGGGTTGTGGTGCTTCTGCTCGCTCTCTCGCTCTCTTAGCACTGTCCGGCCACACTCCCTCCCATACCAGTGAAAAATGCCTCGTCTTATTGTCAGTGATTGTATGAAGTTTCTTGGTGCAGAGATTTGCATGCAGCTCCTTGATCGTAGCTTTGCTCTCGGGAGCTTCATTGGGGGCTTGGACTGCAGCAGGACCGAGCAGCTGCATTTTGGCAACCCTCTGCTCTGGTACAGCCCCATTCTAGTTTTCAGTCTGCTGAACAGATACATATGCTGATACAGACAGGGGCTGTTTCCCGTCTCCAGCCGACCACCAAAGGGGTCTCCTCCGGGCGACCACTCCTACTGGGGTGTCAAAGGGCCGGGCTGTATACACCTCCATATCAGTGATGGAGGGAATTTTGCCACTTGGGGGGTCCCGGTCCGGGGGGGGGGGGGGGGGGGTTGTGACTTGTCACGAAAAAAAAACCAAAGGGCCACTGTGGGAAAGTGCAAAGCCCAAAAATATCGTGACCAAAAAAAGTATCTCCAGTAGAATGCCTCTTGTGCCTGCTGGTACTGCAAATGTGCTGTGACTGTGTCTACTTGCACTGATACTGCATCGGGACGTTCTGGCTCTTCTCCTGATCTGTTTGCATCCTGGTCCACAGAGCACTTTCCCAGAGCAAGTCTACCCTCCTCATTCAGCCCCCATTTCTCTCTTTCTCTTACCTGTGGTACCCCCCCCCCCCCCACGGGGGCGCATCGGGGTTGGTCCATACACCGACTCCCAGTGATGACAGTGAATGACATTGAATGACATTGAATGGCATTGGCAATGTTGCTTCCACAGGGCTCTGTGCCTGTCATGTGTGCTGTTAGGATCCCATGTACCGACCAAATCCTAAAGATTTGAAAAAATATTTAATTCCCGGCACAGGGTGTTGTTGTCCGCCAAAAAAAAACGCACAAAAATTAATTATTGGCTTCATGCCTTACCCAAAAATGGGTTCCACAAAAAAAAATCGCGAAAATAGAATAATTTTTGCCCCTTCCCCCCTTTTTGCAAGAATGCCACAATCGCGAGAGTTTTTGCCCCACTGCTTGTGGTCCCCCTCTTCCGTGTCTCATGCCCCATTCTGCACCTTGCTTTGCTTTCAGAGAATGATGAATCGGGGATCCAGGCATCCGGGATTGTCACAGTTGTTCAAATAGTGGGTGCCTGTGCTTGTGCCCCAAAGCAGATAAAGGGGCTACTTCGGGATTTTGGATTGCCAGTCTATTTGTGATTCAAATTTTGTTGTTGGTTGTCCGTACAAAGGAGTAAACCCGCGGGCCGAGGGTTACTCCTGGGGGAAAACATGCCCACTTGCCCAAACCAACGTAAACAAAACGCGAGCACAGGGTGGCTCGCCAGGCTGTGTGCACGACGGAGGAGTTAGAACCGCTTGGGCTCTGTGTGTTCATGGTATTTCTCTTTCACAGCCATGTGCAGTGCTGTGGTTTTTGTTGTTGTCTGATCCTGCAGACTTTTCTGTGGCATATTTTCAGCATTTCATGCACAATTATCGAGACAAAAGGACAAGGCAGCATTTTACGTGCCATGCGCACTATTATGGACGAGGTTGGATCTGGTTTGTTGAAAAACTGGTAGACCTGAGTCATGCTTGTTGGTGCTTATCTGTGCTCTGGACTGCAATCCCAGAGTCCAACTGATCAACATTTGTATGCCCGTTTAGGAATGGACTGCAATCCCAGAGTCCAAGGTACGCATGGTTTCTTCCAGTAGCAACAAAATGAATCAACCCCAATCCCCAAAACGCAAAAAAAACAACCCCCCCCAAAAAGAAATTTTGGTCCAACACCCTGCGCAAAAATGGGTTCCGCAAAAAAAATTCGCAAAAATAAAATAATTTTTGCCCATTTTGGCCCATTTTGGATGCTGTCGCAAAATTTTTGCTTATTATTAATTCAAAACACCCAACACAAAAACTAGGATTCCGCGAATCTTTAGAATTTGTACGGAACATGTGCAGGCTGAGGGCTGCCCAAAATGGCCGGTTTTAGGTCCCCTTTTTTTTTGACCAAATATCGTGACCTTTTTTGTGACCAAGGGGGGTGGGGGGGGGGTCCGGGCCGACACCCCCCCCCCCCCCCTGTTACATCCATTACTGCTCCATATTGTCCTTCAATCATCTGTTCGTAACGGCACGTCATATTGAAGCGACGATTTCTTCTAAGGTGCAAAAGGGGCAGGGTGTATGAACCTCCGTACCGCTTTTCATTCCCATTTACTTTCACCTCCACATCCTCTTCAATCAGCCAACTCTTTTGGGCCCCAGGTTACGTTTCAGTCTTTTCACAACCCCGCAACGCCTCATGGTCAGTGTGTCACTGTGCTCCATGCCCCATTTACTCTTGCTTGTGTTGATCTCTGCTGCATCGTTTTCTGCTGCCCACAGGGTTTGGCAATCGTCTCGGACTGCTGGTGGGTGGCATTCTGTACATCCTGCGGATCAAGGGGAAGATGCGTAAGGTATGAGTTTGACAGGGGCGTGGGCCAGGGTCAGGGGCATGTGGGGCAAGCCTTGAGCTTCTTCTCGCACCACCATTGGGCCAGACCCTGCCTCACTGTGGGCCAAAAGGGTGTATGCCCTTATGCCTGAGCCGTTGACCGACGCCCCACCACAACCCAGCCTCTCACATATGTCTAAGGGAGATTTACATGTGCTGTAGTAATACCGTTGTGCTTTTGTGACACTGCTAATCCAGCGCAGGTTCGAATGAATGCATTAGTTTGGCATACCCCCACTGAGCCCGTGCCTGTTTATTATAACATGGACCCATGCTGCTCTCCTCCATAACAGTCCCCCATGCCCCTGATTTCACCCCCCTTGCTGGCTTTGCTTTTATGGCTTGAACTCCACTTGGCGTGCGCACGCACGCAAGCACGCACACACACACATGGGGCTGAGTATCCCAACATTCCTGCAGTGCGGACAGAGCTGTAGAGAGGTGATGTATGATAGCGAACGCTGTGCATTTGTTCAACATCCCAGGCGTCACACATACACACACACACACACACACACGCCCCTGCACATGCCCCAGCGGACGGGGGGGAGCGAAGCCAGGGGTACAAGCAAGGATGGGCGCGGGAACACGCAGGCAGTTGCAGCTCTGAACAGAGGTGCCATGTCGGTCACTCCACCGCCGCGCACCAGAGCAAGCTCGTCTGCGGGGACCCTTGCAGAGGGAACGAGCATGCATATGGGGCTGCAGGGTGCGGTAGGGATGCATGAGCTGCGCATAGTCTGGCTGTCGTGCTGAGAGGGAGGAAAGGCCTCTCGGCGCGGGGATGAGAACATTGCTGCAGTGCGAACAGAGCTGTAGAAGCTGTAGAAGGTGGGACGTTCTGAGTACAGTTTTCCGTTGTCGCCATACCACGATACGTTGGCATCCATGCAAATAAGATGCACTCCGATGCACGCCACTCCATCACGATCACATCAGTCCAATCCAAACCGGACCCCAGTCCTGTGACCCCCTCATCGCTCGCCACCCACTGTCCGGCGCTGTTTCCCCATCTCACTCCTACGACCCCTCGCCCCTCTTCAAGTGCCTGCCAGATGTGCGGCACACAGCAGCAACGTCACGGTGTTGTCTAGTGCTGGTCTGGACCCAACCAAACGGGGGCCGGGTTGGTTTGCAAAACTGGGGTGTCTAGCGATCCCCACACCAGCATATGGCTGCCGAAGCTGCTGTTGTCAGCCTGTAGCAGTGCCCCTCGACGCAATGCTGAGGTGGGTACCACACGCCCGTGTCGGCGCCCACCCGCCCCGAAGCGTGCTCTCCCCTTCACGACCCTGTCTCTTGGTGGGAAGACCACCCGTCCTTGACGGAGATGCGTGTCGTGACTGGGCAAAAGGCGTGTTTGTCCCTTGGGGGTACCATGCCCTTGCCCCCCCCCCCCCCTCCCCACGTTTGCAGTGCCCTGAGGTCACGCTTTAGTCGTGACGTGCTTAGTCTGGTTTGTTCTGTGACCTGAAAAGGCCAGTTTGTGTCCGGCACTTGATCTCGCTTATCCGTGCCTGTGCTGCTCCCACAGCCGACACCCCTGCTGGCAAGGATAGTGCAGTCATGCCATTGGTCTGAGGTCGTTGCAATGCCCCCCTCGTGTGTACAGCTGCCTCCGGGCGTGCAAGAGGCTTTGTCTGAGCCGTTGCAGATTGTGGATTCGATGGGAACCAGCAAAAAGAAGATGGTGCAGATGGCACTGAAGGGGGTCAACGGCAGGTTGCTTTAGAGACGTGTGGGCCGCGGGTCTGGTGGTTCGGTTTTGCCATATGTGATCGCTCCTGGTTTGTGCTCCAATGGGCGCGGTGCCCGCACTGCAAAAGGGATGCGTCAAGGTAACATGTCCACCAGGCGTCTCGGTGCTTTACAGGGATGGTCGCAACGTGTCGCTGTCAGAAGTGATTGACCCATTCTTGGAAAGGGTCATCGCACGTGATTTGAGTGGCTCTTTCATTACTGAACAGCAGGTGTTGTGCCGTTCTTCCAACGCCCCTGCTCTCGCAGTGTCCCCCACCCCACTTTGTGCCCTGTGGAATGCAGACAGCACTGATGCACCAACCTGTCTATCCATGAGGGTGGTTGATGGTGAAAAATACACGTTGGTTATTGGCTGCCTTTCAGGCTTGGATTGTCTTTTATGGCTCTTGCTGACAGGACCACAAAATCACCTCGAAGAGAGGTTGTTAGTTGCAGGCGCGAGCGTCGTATACCCCCCCCCCCTTTTTTGGGGTCGTTCACGTAGCATACCCCAATGTATGGTATCTAACGTCTAACCCCTTGTAAAATCATCATTTTAGGACCAAAAATGATCCCCCAATGATTTTTTGGATTTTGACCCCGTCAGTGAGGACTTAGCCATTTTCACGCTGGATAGGCTGTTTAGTGGCACGTGAAAGTTTTTCGAAATTCTGTTTTTCATGAAACCTTTCCGTTCCCCCTAGGATGCGTTTGGGTGATCATTTGGTGACAATACGGGTACTTGAGCACCCATGGGGACCCACGTAGTGGCCGCTAGGCCTATGTAGCCCATGCCATGGGCCCTCCGAAAGCCCCAAAATTGCTGTTGCGTAGGCTGTTTAGTGACACTTGAAAGTTTTTCACATTTCCACTTTTTCCGAAAGCCTTCTGGTGCCCCTAGGATGGGTTTGGGTGATCATTTGGTGACAATACGGGTACTTGAGCACCCATGGGGACCCACGTAGTGGCCACTGGGCCCATCTAGCCCGAGCCATGGGCCCCCCAAAAGCTTCAAAATTGCTGTTTGTAGGTGGTTCAATGGCCTTTGGTGTGTGCACAAACTGCTTAAGCAGTTTTCCACCCTCTACAGGTCAAAAATGGAAAATTTTGCAAACACTTTTTTGATATTGTGACCACTTACAATGATGAAATATGCTATGTAAAGCATGTTTTAGCCCCTCTTTATGTGTTTTTCACCCTATTTGGGTGTGGGGTGGGGGGGGGGGGGCTCCCAAGGGGTCTAGGGCACAACCTGCTTATGCAGTTTTCCCGCCTCAGCAGCTCAAAACTGGAAATTTCCGAAACCGATTTTTTTGATATTTTGGCCATCCAAAATGATCAAATATCCTATGTAAAGCATGTTTTAGCCCCTCTTTATGTGGTTTTCACCTATGTGGTTTTCACCCTATTTGGGTGTTGGTGGGGGGGGGGGGGGGCTCCCAAGGGGTCTAGGGCACAACCTGCTTGTGCAGTTTTCTCGCCTCAGCAGCTCAAAAATGGTTGTCCCTCTCCCCTCTTCGAGGTGCCTTGCCGAAGGGAATAGAATTTGAATGTGAGTTGCAGAGTGAGGATCATGAACCGTGCTTCGCTGGACGATGGGATCTGAATGAAGCGTGCACACACAATGGGTCAAACAATGTTGCCGTTGGACTGTCATATGGTCCTGCTCTAGTGGGACAAAAGTTTCTGCTGCAGCAGTGCGCGGTCCAGGTATGGCCAAGTTTCCTGAGTGAGTGATTGTAGAAGGCTGGGAACAGCATGCTATGTTTCTGGCATGGCGCGTCTTTGCCTGCACATGGCTGGTCATTGCACTACAATGTACACCATTACAAGGGGGGAGGGGGGGGGGCTTCGTCTGGGGACAATTTCGGCGGGGAAAATTTCGACACACCTCCAATTGTGTTGCAGGGCCATCAGACACGGGAAATTTCGACAACCCCAACCCTTGGTTCCTTGTGGACAATTGGTTGTGTGAAATTTTGGCCAGTGAAATTGACTCTTTATCCACTGGGCCCCCCTCCTGACGAGTTGCTAAAAAAATAATGTACCAGGGCTGCATTTTCATCGTCTTGCAAAGTGGATGGACACTGAGGATGCACAAAGAGCCGGAAAAGCACCAAATTGCGAAAAAAAATTTCATGGGGAAAATTTCGACACCCAACTGAAAAACAAAGTTTTCCCCACGAATTTGTCCCCTGGCAAAGTCCCCCCTCCTGCCCCCCCAATGTACGCTGTACACTCATGTATGCTGCCATGGCGCCATGCTGGAGCATCCAGTCTCTCGTTTGCGGTGTGGTTTCACTTGTGCACAGACTTATCTAGGGCACTGAGTAGTCGGTGCTGGTATCCTTCTTACACACCTGTGTTCCGCTCTTCTCCCTCACCTGCTATTTGTCTTGTCTATAGATCTCCAGAATCTTTGCTGCAATGGACCACGATGGCAATGGCTTTGTGACTAAGGTTGTGCCCTGCCTTTGGTTGCTGATCAGCCCACAAACCACACACCCTGTCTCATGTGCGCTGGGTGCAGCTTGTTGATCTCCTGCACCCCATCACCCCATCGAGAGAGCATACTTGGGTCTAGTTCATGGTCACAGCTCCCGTACATGCCCGACATGACTGGACTCTATTGAACCACAATCCAGTCTCAAGGGGACTGTTGACAGTCCCCGCACCCCGGCAATGGTTGAAGTGACATCTTGTTTCCCTTTGCAGGCCCACAACATACCTTTTACGCTATGCTTGGTGGAATTTATGATGGACACTTTTTTTGGCAATTCAATGGTGACGACCCCGCCCAATTTGCGATTGACGTGACACCTTTTTACCCTGTGCAGGCCCACAACATACCACTATCACTAGGTTCAGGTGAATTTGCAATTGAAAGTGACACTTTTTTGGCAGTGTCACCGTCGCGATTGAACTGACACCTTCTTACCCTGCGTAGGCCCACAACATCCCATTTTCACTAATGGGGTTGCTTATTGTGCGGCACACTGTGCAGCACGCAATTTGGGTAATTATTCTTCGAACAGAGGCAATATAGTGGTGCATACACATGTGTTTTTTATGTAACATATACCCCTATACACCCCATTTCCCCTATTTTTGTTACTATTTGCACCCTTTTTGGGCCTCCCCCCCTACAAATGGTGCATTTGTTGCCCGTCCCCAATATGGAATGGGCCGTGTATAAATTTTGAGCCGTCCCCGCTTTGGGCACTCCTGAGACAGTAAGGGTTAGGTAGCACGGGGGCGGTTGCTAGCCAGGACCCCCCCCCCCCGCCAAGCCCCCCCCCCTCGACAGACCCCAACAAAGTTCTACGGAACAATGGGAACAATGTGTGTGTCAAAGGTAATCTACTCAACTCAGCTAAACGAAACCTATGGTGGTGTTTAAGAGTGCTTTGCGCCAGATCGGGCAAGGCGAGGTGCTATACAAATGTCGTTTGTTGCTCATTGAAGATCCCCCCCTCAAGCTCAGCCCCGGCTCGATGTGGCGGTGCCTTGGCCTCTCCTCTATAGAGAGCGATGGTGTCAACAGATCAACATGCACGGAACTTTCTTGTTCCGTGTATATTTCTTGGACAATGCACACTAAAGCTAATTACCCTTACCCTGCGGCGCACCCGCAGTGCGCAGTCAGTGCTCCCTATGCTTGGTTGAATTTGTGATTGAAGTGACCTTGCGTCACCTTCGATCATGTTCTACTGGGTACCCTTAGAGTTGATCTAAGTTGCAACCGAACCCAAGGTAGTCATGCACTTTTCCTGTGTGCCGTTGTGCACGATATGCAGTTGTGTTTTAGTTGCACACCGTGGGTTGGTAAATGGGCTATTCCTAGCTGGCAGGAGGCCTCTTCCAATGCATGCGAAAAGATGTTTAGCGAAAATACCAATGGACCACGGGCAGACAAAAGATGTGAGAAGCCCCCTAGATCCATTGCAACTATGCCCTAGCAGAGTATTAGCATCCACATTTAATGTTCTCATCTCGTTGTGAGGCACCCTTTCAGCCCCCCCCCCCCCCCAAAAAAAAGCACAGGCAGTCTTCTACTACAGACCTGGAGGATGGTCTTTTGATAGGATTTGACACGTAGGAGGATTTGCACGTTCCTGCCCGCAATTTGGTTGTGAGTTGTGTTCTTGTGGACACTAGGGACCTCTAGATTATTGTGTCTTAGAAGGCTGCACACAATCTATTGAAGGTATACATGGTTGCCTTGAGGGAGTATAGCATGAGGACAGTGAGCCTACGGAAGAGCTATTGCAACTTGTGGCAATTTGTCTATGCCCATGCCCCTACCCCTACCCCTTCCTAGGCTAGGGACGTTGCACTGTCTGGCCCCATGCAGTTTCAATATGACCTGGATGCGGCCATTATCAACGCTTTGCGGACTCTCATAGGAGGAGCCCCCCCCCCCCCCAAGCCCAAAGTGACCATAGTGGGAAAAAACAAAATTTGCAATAGGGAAAATGTGATCGGGCCATTTATGGTACACAAAATTTTGGGTCCCAAACCCCCCTCGCCCCTCCTCTCTTCTAATGATAGCCTGGGCAGGAGTTCAAGGCAATGTTTAGAAAGCATGACCTCCCTGTCTCTATAAAGAAGTATGACTACGTGTGCACTTTTATTTCACAGTGTGAAAGATTGTTCAAGGCTTAGTGTCTTGTCCTTTGTTTGGTGAGTGTCCCCATGACTCTGCATTTTTGCCGGCATGAAAGGGACTTTCTTCCTGTTTCCCTTCTACAGACAGGCTGGACGGGAAGGGTGGGAAGGGAGGGAAGGGAAGGGTATTGTGTATCATGTGTATCGTCAAAAGGAACAAGGATAAAGCTGCCAAAAGACACCAAGTGGTTGGCCATGGCATTGGCCATAGTAAGTATGGCAAGGGTGGTGTTTAGGTGGTTGGGGTGGCTTGGAGTGATTTGCTGCAGCGTGTAGTATATGAATATTGTGGGCGAGGTGGCGGAAGATGGGTTGAGCAGTTTTAGTCACGCTGCAACCTTGCTCCATCGGAAAAAAATATTTCTTTCTTTAGACATACTCGAAAGGGGCTTGGGGGGGATGGGGTTTTGTCATCTTTTGGAGGGAGTTTGTGCCCTAGGGCATGTAGAAACTATATGGGGTTCACTTGGAGGATGGTGAGGGCTGAACTTTGGAGGACAAGGACTCTGTTTGCTCTGTTCGCCCTGTTTGCCGTTTGGGTGGAATTATTCACCTATGTTATGCCAATGCTTGAGGTTTTGCGCCCACAGCATTTTGTTACCCCATTATTTTGATATCTGAATGGTTTGGGAAGATAGAGGCTAGAGGAGGTGGCAGGCAAGGCTGTTCACGTTCTGCGTAAGGGGAAGGTTTGGTGGGCCTGAACAGCACGGTGGAGCCTGTGAGCAGTTTATGCTGTTTTGTTGGGGGTACAAAACTGCCAAGGCGAATTGTCACCGAAATGTGACATCACAAGTCACACATGAGGGGCGCCTTGAGTTCAACACGCGAATAGTGCGACTATTTGCGTCAAGGGCCTGTGTGACAAAGTAGTATTGTGGTCGCCCACTACCAGTGAAAGATGTTTGCAAATGTGCTTTACAATATTTCTCCTTTACAAAGGGTTAAAGGGTGATTCATGGGCTCATTTGGGTGGGTGACAGTCAATTTGTAGTTTTTCTTGGACAATATGCCTTAGCAGTCGCGGGCACATAGCACGCGTGCAATGCAAGGGTTCCTCCATGTGTGTGACACGGGTTTTTGAAACGTTCAGACGTAAATATGAAACATGCTGTGGAAAATGGATGCCTGTGACCATGAGATTTATGAACCCACGTTGGGATTATGTTTTGCACTCTTGAATAATGTCATGTTTGATGTCTGCAATCTAAATATGTGACAAGCAAGAATTGAACCCATTGTATGTTTAGTGCATGTGTAACAAAGACCTAGGTTCCTCTGTCGTGAGAAATTGTCTTTTGCACATATGACACACAAGGAAGAAGGCATGTGTTTGTTGCAGGTGTTGTGTGCAAGTACGTGTTGCACATGCTGTTTGCCATTGAAATGTTTTGTGAATAGAAATTTGCTTCCGACGATTGGTAGTATATTGAAGGAGTTGCACATTGCATGGTATAGAGGGAATGGAAGGGTGCACACCGATTGATCGGTGAATCACTTTTGGATTTGGATGAATTTAATTTTTGCGATCTGATGGTAACGAAGATTTGCTGACCTATATCTTAAATTGATTGCATTGATCGTGTGTGTGGTACCATAGGTAACAATTTGTTCAGCATGCTCTAAACCACTCCAATGCCAGCAATGCACTAATGGGGATTGAGTTTTATGACTTGAACGTGTTTGACGGATCCAACTCTCAATTTCAATAGAACAAACCCATATGTTAAGCATGTTGTGCTTTGTCATTTTTGAATGTATTAAATATCTCTGCATTGGCCTAAAAGCACCCCCCATCATTTGCCATGCATAAGTATGGTTGCCATACAGTCAAGACCTCCTACTACCCAAACATACCATGGGTAATTCACTGGCTGCCCCCATGATGGTACTACTTTGGTTAGTTTGAATTTAGCAAGTGGATTGAGTCAAGTGTGCATGCTCGCGTGCATGCCTACACAATTGCAGATAAGATGATGGGCACTTGTGACATGCCAAGGAGCTTGTGGCTTGTCAAGGACAACAGATGGGCGGATATTTTGGCTTAGTGGTACCCTAAGCCGATGGAGTGCAGTATAATGGATCTGTTTTTCAGCCCCCCCCCCCCCCCAATGGGGTCACACATGAAAGAACAAGATGATATGTTGTTAGATAGAATGCTTACTAGATCCACGTTCCACCATGCTGAGGCGGGGATGATGGGCCAAAAATGGGACATCCCCTCCTTGCATTGCGCACACAGTGCAATTTCTCATTTATCTGTTTGTGGTGTGCTTTTCAGGATGAATTCAGGGCGCTGTATGATTATTTGGACCGCTTTGGTCTGGATGATGAAGTGATAGAGATGGAAGAAGCCCTGGGCATGCTCAGCAGCATTGGCGATGAGTTGCTGTCGTATGACGAGTTAGCACTGCTGCTGCTCAAACTATCCAAAAGATAGTGCATTTGGATGCCGATAGGCACATGTTGCGCATGCTGACTTTTTGCACCTGCACCAATAAACTGCGCTACTCTGTAATGTGGTTGTTATCCGTATGTAGTTTCCTCTGCGCATCTTGAGATCAGGTATGGTCGTCCATATGCATGTTTTCATATTCTCCCACAAGCTGAGCTGGTTTTTTCTGCATACCAAAATCATGTGAATATTCCCAGCCAATAGACTGATGCAAAACAGGTTCACATTGCGTTGTGTTCCAGGTCACGGATAGTTAGACGCTCGCATCCGAGCCAACTTGAGGTTCATTCACCAGCCACATGCTCTTTTGGGCCTCCAAGTCTTGCCTTCTGCCTTTGGTAACCCCCAATGCCCCCAGTCTGACCGAATCTACCCGAATGCCTCTTTTGAGGGGGTTCTTTGCAGCTCCATGGCCAGTTTTGTACATGCAGGCATGCACGAGTGTGTCTTCATTCGTCCTCGCGATAATTCATCAGGAAGCTTGCAGTCCATTTCCGTGTTGGTGCAAATCATTCAATGTATAGCAACACCCATGCCGCACATGGCTGCCCATGGGCCAGGCCCTGGCTTCACTGAGGAGGGTCGGGGCACCATTTTTATGGACTCCTCGGCGGGCATTCAGGAGCAGCTTGCTGCTTTTTGTTTCATCAGTTCCGCACTTCAGGCGTACCTTTTGAGCGCCTGCTGTTTCGGCCTGACATTCTTGCTACGGCACGTCAACTGCATATAACAAGGCAATGATCAAGTCAGGGTGTTGAAATGTCTTCAATCTTAGCAAACTAGACTGACCCAACCCCACGAAATTGGTTTCATGCCACTTCAATGCCACTTGAATTCACGAAAGCAAATCATGTGACGCCAAGTCCAGGCCCACAAGTCCGTGTCAATCCACACGCATGCAATCAAATCCAAGTCCTAAGATTTTTTCATTGGATCATCACATGACGTGGCCCGAGTAAGTTAAATTCGTCGTAATCGATCTCTTTCATATAGCTTGGCCTGCAGTCACCAGGTCTTGCACGTCTGGTCTGGAATTAATTGGAATATAGACCCACTCAAGCTGGTCCGACGCGGACTGTCTGTTGTGGTTGCAAGGGAGCAGGGTTTTATTGACATTTTCAGTCTGCATGTGTTGCATGTTTGTGATTGTGTGTGCACAGAGATGCCTTTGGTTCTTGTGCACTGACGTGGTGTATTTTGGTGTGCCAATGTGCGTTGGGTGTTTCAAGGCTGTTATAAGGCTCATTTCTCAGTTGGATGTCAGAAGGAGGACACAACATGGAGCTCCTTTTGTTCAACACTACAAGGCATTATCTCCATTTCCACCTATTGCCCCTACTTTGGAGGCAGAACGTGAGGGATTACTGAATGCATGTGTGTACAGAATGCATGTTGTCAGTCCCATGAAAAGGCTGTCAGCAGTAATACGGTCATTTGAGCTTCTTGATGCCTCATTTCTTCAAAGGTTGCCATCATGTTGTTTTCTCAGGGCTTGCATTTGAGGTGCTCATTTCCAATTCCGCCAGAATTCTCGGGAGCTGGGGAGGCTTAGGGTTGACAGACTGCTTTTGGCTGTTGGCCATTTAAGAACCTAAAATGACTCAAAAATGATTCAAAAAAAAATTTTTTTTAAAAAGAGATTCTGCGTCATACCCCAGCAGATGTTTTTTGAGCCATTTGAAAAATTCGTCAGGGTTTGTCTCAACGGCATGTGAAAAAGTGAGGGCAGCCAACATAGATGCTCTGTCTGCAGGCTGCACAGGCCCATTGTGACCTCTCAGGGCCATATCTAAAATATGTTGTCGCTCCAGACAATTTTGAAAGAGTACAAGGACACAGACTTTCATCCTGAATCCACTCATGCTCTCCACTGGTCCCACGCTGCACATCAATGATATGCCGAACTAAGCGACGAAATGCTATCTGCTGTGCATTGATGGTTTCTGGAGTAGACAATATTTCATCATTTCTCTAACATATGCTGCGACCCCCACTACTGCCTTTTGATTTGAAATGGACATCTATTTCACCGTGTGCATCTGTTGAACTGGAAGCTAAAATTGATGAAGAGTCCAATGTCACCCCAATGCGAGCAAATAGGAGCTTGCGAACCTCTTGACTGTCAACCACGACAATTTTTTGCAATAGCACCGCTGCTTTGCCATGCCGAACGCACAACTCATGGTTGAACAACAACCCTGTGACAATGTGAGTCTAGCGCTAGCAACAGCGTCACTGGCACATGCAATGTTTTAGGCAGAAACAATCTTTTAACAGCAAACACGGTACAGTGTGTATTCATTGGTGCTTTACCCTCTGTGGAGACTACAAGAAAAACTTGGGTCACAAGCATACGTAGTGCAAAAGGTCTACATGCTGGGATGGCGTTCCTGATGAGCTGTTCAACGTGCACACGTGTTGAAATTGTTGACAGAAATAGTGCATTGCTTAAAAGTTTGTGGTCGGTTGAACGCAAGCAAATGCAGTGGAGAGTTGAAAGATTTGGATTGTCCCCGTAGAACGTTCAAAGGCCTGTAGGTCATCCATATTTTGGTATGTAGCTTGACACAGTGCAGGGGGGGGGGGGATATGCGATTCGCATTTTTCCGCATTTTCCGCATTTTTTTTCGCATATTTTGGGCAGGTCCCTTAGTGTAATGTTCAAGAGGAAACATTCTAGTGGCATTGTCTTATAGTCAGTTAGTTGTGAAGAACAATGGGTTTTGTGGGCGCCAGAGGCGCTGGAGATTTTTTTTAGGCGGATGGCAGGGGGAAATTTTTTTGTTTGACCTTATGTGTCTATGCTCAAAATACTCAGAATTTTGTGGAGAATTCAAAAATGGACGAAAAACACAAAAAAGGACATTGACCCCGACCCGACCTCCGGGTCGGACCTTCGCTGATGGGAGCCTGAGTTGATGGGCAATTTTTTTTTGAAAATTTTTTCCCCAGTTGTGTATATTCAAAATGAACAGCGTGTCATGGGGATCATTTTGAGGTATGTATGTTGGGGTATCCCCCCCCCCCCCCCGGGAGCCCGGCGGTTTGGGTCAATGGGGGAGCACCTGATGCGGCGCGGAGATTCAGTGGTCCTGACTAAGCAGCTGCAGCTTCTGCCCCTAGCGGTTTTGAGCCTAGTCCGTGATATTCTTGAGTTGAACTACTGCACTAAGTTGTTCCATCGAACCGTCCATGTTTTGAGCGCCCAATTGTGCAAGACGAGACGAAACATAGGGGTTTCGAGGGGCAAACACCATTCTAACAAAACCGCATTTTCTATCGCATTTTTTGGCCGCATTTTCCGCATTTTTTCCGCATTTTCCCGCATTTTTTGCCAATCCCGGCGACCGCATTTCCCCCCCCCCCCCCCCTGCACAGTGTCAGCGTTGGACAACACGAAATGGAGCAGCTATTCTGGACTTTTAAGCTCAACAAGACGCAATGGTAGGTCTGGCGGTAGCGTTACGGGGCTGCACAATTAGCAGGCTTGCGGGGAAGTCAACATCTTCTGGCTTGTGCTTGTGTCTACGCCGTAGGGGGGTGTCAAGTACCATGTTTTCAGGCTTCAGAAATACCCGGATCTGGAATGTTACCGTGCAGTTGTCGGAAATGGGCTGATTTAGGAAAAATGGGAGAAAATGGGGGAAAGTGTGGGAAATTTTGGATGCTGGATGGAAAAATGGGGAATTTTGTTCTAAAAAGGCCAAAAAAAACATGGTTTTGATGGGCAGCAAGGCTATGGTGGGGGTGCGGGTGCATTGGTGAAAGCTCCCCAAGGAAAATGGGGGAAAAGTGGGGGAAAGCGGGGGAAAATGGGGGAAAATGGGGAAGAGTGTGGGAAATTTTGGCTGCTCGATGGAAAAATGGGGAATTCGGGGGCTGAAAAGGTCAAAAATCATGGTTTTGATTGGCAACAAGGCTAAGCGGGGGGGGGATACATTGGCGAAAGCTACCAAGGAAAAATGCGGGAAAATAGGGGAAAATGGGGGGAAATAGGGAAACCAAACCAGTCCACCCTAGCCCCGCGTTTTCTGTTATTTGCCCCCACCTCCCCCCATAACACTCCATCTCCCCCCATTTCCTCCCATTTCCCCCTCACCCCCCCCCCATTTCTCCCCATTTCCCCCAGTTTTCCCCGTTTCTCCTCCATTTTTCCTGGTACCTGATACATTATGGGTAGGTTGCTGGGTATATTGCCACCCACTTCGTCCGGGTACTTTTGAGGCCTGTGCTTGGACTGCCTCCTCCCCGAAGGGCAGGAAAACACTAGCAAACCCCTCGACACGTTGTGACATTGAAATTCTACTCTAGGCCAACTTTACAAAGCTGTTGCCCAGCTGGGTGGGTGCTGGGCTTTGTTTGTGTGAAGACCTCACTCGTGCCACCTTGGTGCCAAACTGGACCGAAACTAAGATGTCCGTGGATGTCCCTAAATATTTTTTTTGCCTTTGTAGGCGCCCTCTTGATTTTGTTGCTACCATTGCCGCCATTGCATCGCCCTACGCGGCTATTGCCATGTCAGTATGTCTGCAACAAGAGGAACCAGTGGGGTGTGTGGCAGTGTAAGTTGTTCACTTTCGACATGCATTTCGACATGAAATAAAGAACATGGTGAAGTATTTTGGAGAGTATGCGAATGCTGCAAGGGTATTTGGTAGTGCATTGGCGGATGGTGGGGGTGAATTGGTGGGGGCCACAATATTCCCACTTGTTTCCACCCTGCTCCCCATGTTGGAGTTGTATGAAGGGTTGTAGCTCGACTTTGCCAACCAAATGTAGGTGTTGGGGGAATGTTAGCGCGCCGGGCGCGCGCCGGGCATCTTTTTGGACCCGTGCCCCTCTAGTGGCCTTTTAGGGGGTGCTCTAAGGGGGCGCACTTCGCACAGTGCGGCTATTTGGGCGAGACCCACACTTTGAGATACTAGGAGCATCATGGTGACCCCTAGCGTAGGTTTTGACTTCTGATTTTGTCTCCTTTGTTGGGGACCCCCGAGAATGCAGGGGTGACGTAGCATTTGTTTTGATTTGGGATGGGTATGGACCTTCTCGTACCCGAGGTGATTTCTTTGATTTTGAAGTTGGGGGCCATGATGGTGCATATAAAGGCCGGATTCATGTCATTGTGCCATTCATTGGAAGAAAGAATGGCACTTTGACAGCCCGCCAACAATGTTACAATGGGAATGCCATGCACGCAGTGCGCACGCAGTGCGAAGTTTTGGATGTCGGCAAATACTCGAACCCTAGTTTTGGCCCCCTTTCACAAGTTTTTGGTTCCGTACCAGGGTTTTTTGGGTATCCCAAGCATTTAGGATGTGGCATATTTGAATTGTCAACCATTTCCCCCTAGAAGAGGCCCATCGACAAAGTGTACACCGTCGACACGACCCGGATCTCGACGTCGTCATTGTCGACACTGCAGCGAGCTTGGTATCCGTAGAGGCAGTTCGATTCGCAGAGTACTCTTCCCGACAGTTTGATTCGCCTTGCAGAGTGCTCTTCCCGACACATAGTATGTGCACCAAAACCTTGGTCGACTTCAAGGTGATTCTCGAACCGAGATGCTCAAGATCATCGATCGGTATGGCCACGTCCACGGCTGCAAAGAAGTCAACGTGGTCATCATCGCTCGAAGGCTCTCGATCGCCGATACTCGATGGTGGCGCGTCGACACCAGGACCGGACAGTTCTTCTTCGACGATGCTGTTGGTGATAACCACAACCAGAAGTATCGATGGACACCTGGCCAACCCTATGGTATTGACACCTTTCAGTCTTGCCCCTAGTAAACAGGTGACAGGTATTCTTGGGTGAGTATCCTAGCCTCTGTGTGCGCAATATGCACGCAGTGCGCACACAGTGCAAACACTTAGCCAATGATGTGCATGGGTGGTACAGGGCACACATTGAGCAGCAGTTTGCTCGGTTGTGGCATTGGGGTTTGGTTAGGAATATCTGGCGTGGCGGCCCCAATGAGTTGCACCAGCTAGTCCGCATTTTGTTGCATTTCACACAGTTTTGCATCCGGAGGCAAATCCGTCACCCCCCCCTACGGACCATGGGAGCATGTCCCGCCTCAGGTTTGGACTGACCAAAGCAACTCGGCCGCCACGCAAGATGAGGCAGAGGATGAGGCAGAAGTGTGTGTGTTGTCTTGCCAACGGTGCTCCACCGTCGCAATTTGTGATGAGTGTAAGGAGCACTATTGTAATGAATGTATTGACACCCACACTTGTGGGACCAATGTTGTTTGTCAATTACACTACAAATGACAGCTGGAGTGGTTGAAGTCACAGATCCTGCCTTATTTTGCAACGTAGGGAAGGTGTGCAGTGCAATGTGGTCTACTTGGGGGGCTTCTCCATGGGAGGGTAAATCTGGGGCTGAAGTCGGGATAGTTAATAGAAAAGTAGCGCGCCGGGCGCGCGCCGGGCAAACATTCCCCCGTTGTGGGTCGATAAGTCGATTGACGGCGGCTTGGAGCACCGTATAGCAAGCTTGTGTGGTAGTGGACATGCATGTGTATACCCAGGCAACACGTGACAACAGGCGGTGAACCCACGTGACAGCAGGCGGTGAACCCACGTGTGGAGAAGTTGGTCTAGCATTTTGACGGGGCCCAAACTAATGCTCGAGCTACCCTAACCCTAAACTTGACCACCAGGATGCATGGGTCGGAGTGGGGACAGGGGGCCAACATTGATCACACTGACAACCGAACTATTTGCATGGATGGACGCCAAGGCACAAGCGACCTAGGAAAGAATTTTTATGCTTCTTTGCACCACCCCCGCCATTATGCACAGGACCGACCTGCCCTTGTGGCGGCCCACTCAGAGGTGACCTCCAACATTATGTGGGATGGGATACCCGGAGTCTAAAGCAAGATACCCCAACAATGATGCCACCCAAGGCGTGTTTTAGTCCCGCTAATACCCTCGCGGGGCGCGCTGAGAAGGGGGGGGGGGGCAGAATGGGTTTTTGCAGTGGGGACGTCGGGTCCTTGAGAATTGAACCAACCCTTTAAGGGTATGCCATGAGTGGGGATAGGGGAGTGGGCGGGGTTTTTTTTTGTTATGGACGGCTCTTAAGCAGGTCTCTTTAGTACATCTTTTCAGGGGTCAATATTGGCTAATTATGTAGCCGTATTGAATACCTTCCATTGTGAAGACCCGAGAAAGCTGAGGTTGGCGAGGTGGTGCCTTGGTTGAACCCCCACCCCCCTCCTCTTCCCCGCTGGGTCTAGTGACTCTTTCTGAGTGTCTATTCTTTTGGTGTCTTCTTAACCGCGACCTCCACGACTCTTACCAGGGTTAGAGTTGGGTTCAGAAGACCTCCCTCCGGGAGACCTCTCAGCAGGAGTTTCCCATCGCAGATGCTTGCGCAGATATTTATCCATGTGGGAGTCATTCTCCCTTTCCATGGCTAACTCGATCACGAGATCAATCAGCTCATCATATGAGTGCGCCGCAGATTTCCTCTCGGACGTCTCCTTACAATTCTCCCAAGTCTTGGGAGGGATTTTTCCTGCAAGCCACAAATGGGGCTCAGTAGGTCCGTAGGAGGTGGGGTTCATCCGCCCCATCAACTCCTCAAGCTACGCCACAAACTCAGAAATACGGGCAGCTGTGGGAAATTCAGGGAGTGCCGGTAACTCCCCGATTTTGGTACGGACGCTCAGGACTGTCTCATAGAATGGTTACATCTGCTCCAGTCTTTTCAGGAAGTCGCCCCAGTTGGAGCTCTTCCTGATAGCGGTTTTCACTTGCCGCCGAAGAAATTTCTTTTTGCACGACTTCTTGATTACCGTGCATTTTGTCTTTATGTCCGCGTGTTGTTGACCGGTGAGGAGTAGGAATTCGGAGAACTCCTCGGCCCATTCGCGCAGGTTTTTGGGATCGAACACTGGGAGTTCGATCTGAAGGTTCGCCGTGGCGATGGCCTTCGTGCCCCTGCCCCATCCACCCGTACCACGTGTAGCATCTGTAAGGGGTGAGGGGTGTGTGATGCCCAATGGCGCCGGTGCAACTAGGCCATAGCTCTTCATCTCAGCCTCAGAGGTATCGCCTGCATTACAAACAGGCATAGTCCTCACACTAGGATGGAAAGGGCTAGGACAGGTGTCCATAGGACAGCTGCAAATGCCTCTGCAGCTCTTCACGTCCGTGGTCAGCAGTTCTACTCCAGGCGACATGGTAGGGGGGGGGCTTCTTCAGGTCAGACAGCCCCAACTTGGTTTTAAGTGCCGCAAACAAGGCACTCAGGTCTTGGTCCTCTTCACTGGCACCGAGGACCCTTGTGAGAAGCTCTATGGTCTCATCGAGACCTAGTTTTGGAGCCACCTCGTGTGGGGGAAACGCCCGCTCCACACACACCGGTTCGGGCACTTTCCTCATAGAGGGCGTGGGCGCCATGGATTCCTAGTCGGCGAACATTTCCGACGTGTTGATGAAGACGGCATCTTCCCCGTAAGGCATCTCGCAGTTTTCATCCCACGTCTTGATGGTCCCGACCACATCCTTTCCTCGCCACTCCTTCTCCTTCATTCTTGCCAATCTCTCATTTGCAAGATCAGGACGAGCTACCGAGGGAGAAAGGGAAGGGCATTCGGACTTGGCAACCACGGAAGGCAAGGCTGCTGCCAAGGGATCCCTGCTCCCCAGCCTCTCGAGGTTCTCCAACGTCAAGGTTGGGGCCTCGGTATCTGTAGGGATGTCAGGGTTGATATATTCTCGCGCCCCTCTTGCTTCATGCTCCGTACGAGGGCCAGAATCTCGAGGAATGCCACTTGTAGATGATGGTCCGGTCGGTCCCAGATAACCAGTTTTTGACCTGGTGGTGATGGGCTCCGTCTTTGCACCGAGAGTGACAAACATTTCACAATCTATGATGCAAGTGTTCTTCTCGTGCTGTAGCCTTCGTGGGTGTTGTCTCTGCTACTAGTTTATCCAATGCTTTGCGTGTTTCTTGTTTTTGTCAAACAAAACCACAGTGCTTTTCCCAAGTCAAAATTGAGGATCACAATGTATATGAGCAAGGGCACCAGAACACGAGATCGAATGAATTCAGGATAGTTTCCTTCAAAATCAAAGCATATGTAGCAAAGAGGGGCTGCAAATGAACAATGGGGGTTTAAATACACCTGCAGTTTTTCATAAGCAAAGCAGATGGTTTTAATGTGAAAACTAACAATAGTCTGGGCCCACATATAGTCCCCCCTGCAGCCTGCGGCCATCTTTTTTTGCCTATGGCGCGTGGACCGAGAGGACGTGGACGGGGACGAGGGCGCGGGCAGCACCCCAACCAAGAAGGGGTCACAACCTGCTCTGCCAAAAGGAAACCACATACGCCTGTACATATGGTTGTGCATTCGATAGTGGAACACCCCAACCAAGAAGGGGTCACAACCTGCTCTGCCAAAAGGAAACCATATACGCCTGTACATATGGTTGTGCATTCGATAGTGGAGGACCCCAACCAAGAAGGGGACACAAAGTGTTCTGCCAAAAGGAAACCATATACGCCTGTACATATAGTTGTGCATTCGATAGTGGAGCACCCCAACCAAGAAGGGGACACAAACTGCTCTGCCAAAAGGAAACCATATACGCCTGTACATATGGTTGTGCATTTGATATTGGAGCACGCGGCCCCGGCCCCCCCGCCCCCCACCCCCACCTAGGACCAGCGGCGGCACCATGGCCTCGCCCTGGTTCACTAGTGGTACCGCCAGGCCGCCCTGGTGTTCCCCGACCCCCCACCTGCAGCAGGGATGGGCCAACACCGTCTGTGCCTTGGCCCCCCTCGTCGGGCTGCTCCCCGGGGTCCTGCGCCTCTAGGACCTCCTGGCGGGGGCCTGGAACGGGTGGTGGCACTGCGGTCACCGGCCCAAGGACAAGCGGGTCTGGCGGTCCGCCGTCCGGCGCCCGGGCGGCCCCGAGTTCGGGACCAAGGGGGCCACTGTGGGCCCCCGAGTCCTCTACGCGCGCGCCCCCCGGCCGGACCCCCGCAGCGGCCGCCGCCCCTACACATGGTGCTGGTACCTGGTGCCCATGTGGCGGGAGGAGACGGCCCAGCCGCTGTGGCGGCCGACCCGGCACGGCCGCGTGGAGCGCTGGGACGGCCCCCAAGCCTGCTGGCTCCTCCGCCCGCTCCGCCGTCTTACCCTCTTGGAGGGGGGTGACGGCCGTCGGCAGGCCCCACACCATGGGGGTGGACTGGTGGGGCCAGGTGTGGGACATCGACCCTGTCCGCCAGCCCGCCCCCTACCCTGGGCCCGAGGCGGTGTGGTGAGACGTGGCCTACGCGGTCCACGCCCTCCTCCCTCTGGTCACCGACGCGTGGTGGGCTGCCCTGCCCAAGCCGGGGGAGATCCGTGCCACGTCCCGGTGGCCCGACGTCCTCCGCCGTACTGAGCCGGGGCCTGACCGGGACCTCCTGCACGAGGTCTTCCAGGAAGCTCTCCGCCTCGCTGGGGACTGGGAGCAGGGCGGCCCCTCGCATGCGTGGCCGCCCCCCCTGCCGCTTGCCGGTGGCGGGACACCGCTTACCCCTACGCCGCCCCCTCCACCGCCCGGCGCGCCCACCATGGGGAGGCGACCGGGTCCGACTGCCTGACCATGGTGCTGTGGGACTGGGGTCAGAGATTAACCTGCAGGCATGCCTGGCTGCCCCTCTGTCCCCACCTCTTGCGCCCCCTGACCATTGGCGGCTGAGTGTATGGGTGGGGTGGGTATTGCCCCCCCCCCCCCCGCTAGGGCCACCGAAGCTACACGCCCCCCCCCCCCCGATGCTGGGTCTTCCCCCCCCTCCTGTTGCTGCGGTGCGGGGACATAGAGCCCCATCCGGGGCCAATGCGCGTGGCACTGGCTAACGTCACGTCCCTGCGTCCGCACTGGCACACGGTCGCCGACTGGCGGGCGGACGTAGGGCTAATCTCCGATACCCGCCTCACGGCGGTAGCGCAGCAAGTGATGCGCGCCCAGGCAGGGGCCTCGGGTTGGCAAGCTTTCTGGGGGGCGCCCTTGGAATCCCAAGGCGGGGGCATCTGGGATGCCCAAGCCCGGGGGGGGGGGGGAATCCTGGTCCGCCAAGGCATCCCTGCCAGGCAAATCCTCCCCCCCAAGGGAGCGCCCCGGAACGAGGCGGGCGCCCTCGCCCAAACCCTGTGGCACTCCACCCGCTGGTGCCGTGTCTTGGTGGGCCTGGGGCGGGGGGCGGACTCCCTGCACGCCCAAGTGGCGTACGGCGTCTCGGCCCGGCCGGCCCTTAACCGGACTTTCTGGGACCACGCCACAGGATACGTGGCGCGTCTCGGGATGCCCCCCCAGCTGGTGGGGGGGGGGGATCTCAACTTTGACCCCGATTACCCGCTGCGGGCGCCGCCATCCGTCACGGCGTCCCTCCTGACCCGCCGGCTGGTGGGCGCGGACCTGGAGCCGGCGTCCGCCCTGGGGATGGACCTCCTCTGCTCAAACCAAGGCCCGGAGGGCACCCGCCCATCGCGCATTGACGGTTTGCTGGTCACCACACGGCTGGCGACGCTACTCCACACGGCGGAGCGGCTGCCGGGTGGGCCCATTCCGGGGCACATCCCCGGTACACCTTGACCTCCACCTGCGGGGGGTGTCACAGCGGGTAATTAAGTTTGTCCGCCCCAAACCGGTTGTGCCGGCCCCGCGTGAGGAGCATGAACGACTCCTCTTTGTGCAGCGCCTTCTCGACGCGCTGGAGGCCGGGTGGCGGGCGGCCCTGTCCACCGGGGACGTGGAACGAGCCTGGGCTTTCTTGACCACGACCGCGGAGGAGACCCTCCTCGCCCTGGCCTGCCCGGACATCACCACGGACTCCCTCCCTGCCGGGGCCACACTCCCGCTGGCCCCCTCCCACCTCCCCCGCGGCACGGGTACCGACCAACTGCTCCGGGAGGTGCGCCTCTGCCCCAAGCAACGTCGGGACACCAGAGGTCCACTATCGTGCCCTGTGGCGCGCATCCAGGCGGCCCAGGGACCCCTCCGGGACGTCCTCCGCTGGCTGGAACGACCAGCGCGAGGCGCGGGTGCATTGCCGCACGGGTTACAACAGGCATGGGCGGCTCTCCGACGTCGCCTGGGCAGGCTCCGCGCGCTAGGCCCGGAATATGCGGGCTTGGAGCTCAACGGCTCGCACGACCGGCTTGCCCCGTTGGCGTCGCTCCGCCGCCTCCGCGCGACGCTGGCGGGAAAGGTCCGGGCCACGCTCCGGGCGGAGGACAAAGACCGCATCCACGAGTGGCGCGCCTGGCTGGAGGAGGCCTAGTCCTCTGACTAGGGGCCCGTGTACCGGTGGCTGAAGGATGAATCCTACGCCCTGCCGATCACCTTCCTCTCCAGGCCGGATGGCACTGCCATGGCCAACCTGGCGGAGATGGATGGCCTCCTGCAGGACGCTTGGCGCCCAATAAATCGCAAATATGCGACGGACCCAGAGCCGGACCCAGCGGCCTTCCTCCGCCGATATGGGCACCATGTCGACGGGTCCCCATGATTGCCTCGCGGCTCGACGGCCCCTGCCTACGCAAGGGGCTCTCCCGCATGAAGCCCTCAGCGCTAGGACTAGACGGGTGGAGCTTGGCCGACCTCCGCTCCCTCCCCGACAGGCTGCTGGGCTGGCTGGCGGACCTCCTGCGTGAGGTGGAGCGCCTTGGCAAGTGGCCGGCCCGCCTGGCCGAGGGCTACACGGCCCTCATCCCCAAGGAGGGCCCGCCAGGCCCCCTGAACACCCGCCCACTCACGGTCCCGTCCATGGTCTACCGGCTGTGGGCGGGCGTGCGCTTGGTGGACGCCATTGCGTGGTAGGAGTCCTGGGCCCACCCGGCGGCCTTTGGTTTCCGCCCCGCCTGAAGCGCCCTGGACGGGGCGGCAGTGACACAGGTCCCTAGAGCTGTGTCGCCTCCGAGGATGGGCCGTCGCGGGGATGAGCATCAACTACGTCAAATGTTTCGATCTCATCCCCCAGGCGGTCGTGTTGGCCCTGGCGTTGGAGCTGGGCATGGACCCGGGCACGTGCCCTGCCCTCAGGGCCATGTACAAGCAGCTCCGCCCTCGGCCTGTGGTGGCAGGCCACCAACGGCATCCTCCAGGGGTCCCCCCTGTCGGTGATCCTCGTGAATGTGCTCACCACGATCTGGAAATGGGAGGTGGACTCCCTGCGCCGGCAGGTGTGCGCCCGGACAGCCGCCCTCCCCCCAGACCTAGACGAGGACGCAGCGGACGACTTGGAGCCGGGGGCCCCACTCCCCCTCAAGGATGCCGGCCCTGGCTACGCGGCGCTGGGGTCGTAGGGCTATGCGGATGACACCCAGGCAGTGGCCCTGGGTGCGGCCTCCCTCCAGGGGACGGTCCCCGCGACGGAGGAGTGGCTGTAGGTCACGGGGCAGGACGTCCGCGTGGACAAGTCCTGCTCCTGGGTCCAGGGGGAACAGGGCGCCCCGGCGGTGCTGCTCCGGGGGGTCCCCATCCCGCTGGCGGCGACCTTCCGCCACCTCAGCGTTGGCATCGCCATTGGGGGCTCCAAGATCACGGGACCGGTTCTGTCCCGGCGCTTGGAGGCGGGGTGGAGCGCCCTGCGTCGCCTCCCCCACCTCGCAACCCATGACCGGCGAGAGCGGGCCATCAGCACCCTGGTCACCCCGCTGGAGCTCCATGGGGTGGCCGTAGCGCCGCTGACGGAGCCCGATCTGCGGGGGCTAGAGACCGCAGTAGTGCGGGCCCTGTGGGGAGCAACGCGCTTGTCTCGGGCCAAGGAGGTCGTCTTCACCGTCCTTTCCAAGGGGCACCGCGTATCCCCGGTCATGCACACGCGGTATGAGCGCCTCCTATGGCTGGCCCGCGTGGCCCGGTGGCCGGGGGTCACCCAGGTCTTCGCCCAGGCTATCTGGGAATCGGGGGGCCGCCCACCCGGGACGGGCCCGATGGGGCGCGCGCTCCGCACGGCGGCCTCCCTGGGCTGGACCTCACGCGAGGGCTGGTCGTGCTAGGACGTTCAGGGCAAGAACACCCCTTGCACTTCGTGCAGGAGCCGCTCCGCCAGCTCCAGCACCGGGTCCGGGACAACCTTCGCTGCCACTCCTCGCGCCAGCTTGAGGCGCGGCGCCCGGTCACCTTCAGTGGGCTCGGCGACGGGGCGGACGGCCCGGCCTGCCGCGCGGCGCTGCGGGCGGCCTCCACGGAGTGGGAGAAGTCGTTGCTGCGCGGCCTCATGGCCGGGGCCATGTGGACAGCGGCCCGAGTGTCGGGCCACGGCATGCGGACCAACTCCGCGTGCCCCCACTGCAGCGCGGCGCACGAGGACGAAGTCCACATCCTGTGGGAATGCCCGGAGTGGGACGATGCCAGGGGGACGTGGCTCCCGTGGCTGAGCAACGCGGCGGGGGCCATTCCCCACCTGGGACCGCCGGACCAGTGGCCGTCATGCCTGCGGAAAGTGGGCCTCTTTCCCCTCCGACTGGTGCAGGGTGTGGACCGGGACCTCCTCAACGAGTTCCTGTACTGCCTTTACGGCATGTAGCTGGCGGTCCTCGCCGCCCGCATGGCAGCCAGTCAGGGGGACCAGCCGGGCCACGGGGACTCCCTCTTTCCAGACCAGCCGCACCCGCGGCCCCGCAACCCCTACCCCTGCCGGGGGACACAATCCGCCACCAACCGCGGCTCCGGCCGGGGGCCCCGCCGGACTGGCGGTGGCCCCAGGACTTCATCCACGACCTGGTCCGGTTGGCCCGGGCGCTTGCGTGGATGCCGGAGCCGGCGAAGGTCTCTTGGGCTGAGTTGGCCCTGGATTATGAGGCGTTTGTGGGGCGGGCGCTCCCAGCCTCCCTGGACTACCGGCTGCGGGGCACGCGCCTGCCCCTGGGGGAGCGGGCCCAAATTCTGCGCAAGGCAGTGGGCCTGGCGGAGCGCCATCTAGCGGCGGGTACGCTGCTGAGTGGGGCCCCGCTGGGGCGCTGCCGCTCGCTCCTCCCCCTGGGAGGCCGCATGTGCACGGGACTTTCGGCCCGCCCGTACTTCGCGGCGCGCCACGAGGTGATGCTGCAACTTATGCGCCTGGCGGCGCACTGCCGCGACTCGTGGGTCCGACGCTTGCGAGCGCCTGCCCGCATGCGGCCACCACTGGGCGACCGCTTTTAAATGGATTATTTCCCCCGTCCCCTCGAGGGGGGGCCACCTCTGCTCCCGCATGCCCGGAGGCCCCCGCGGGCGCCACCCCGAAGCGTCCCGCTCGCGGCTCCACAGCGCAGCCGCCCGCCGGGGGCGGGCAGCGTAACACAGGGCGCGCTCTGCTTGGAACATGGGGCGCCGTCGTGCGCCCGGTGCAGAAGCATGGGCTCGGGCATCAGCCGCTGCTGCCGGGTTGGCCACAAAGGCCACACCGGCTCCTCGGCGGGCCCAAGCTGTCCGAGAGTCCCGCCCCGGGTCGCGCTGGGGCGCCAGGTGCTCATCCGTGAGGCCAGACGCGCGGGAGCGGCCGCGTTGTCCTCCTGGCTGGGACGGGCCCGCCCGGCTTCGCAGGCCCTCCCGAGCTCGGGCCCTCCGGTGACACGCCGCCGCAGGGCGCCGCCCAGGACGCTTGGTACTCGCCCCTCCTCCACACTGGGGCCCAATGACCCCAGGCCCGTGAAACGCCAGGCGCCTAACCTCCTGCTGGCTAACCGGGAGGGCCCGGGGGGGGGGGGGGGGCACAGCTAACGGGCGGGGGGGTTGCAGATCCCTCCTCACCCCCACCTGCAGGGAGGGACGACGGCCCAGGGCCGGTCCCCGCGTCTGCCTCCACCACCACGGGGGCCACGGGAGCACTGTCTGCACCGCAGGACCCCCCCCCCCCCCCCACAATCCCCCCCGGCAGAGCGGCCCCCCTTTTCTGCCGCTCGCGTCGCTCCCTGATGTTTTCAGCCGCATTTCAGCGGCCCTGAGCAGCCGCGCATTGCCGCGGCGACGATCCCCCCCGCGGGGTTGGCGGCGGCCTCAGCCGAAGGCCACCAGGTCAGTGGCGGACATGTTCCGCGCACGCCCTCCCCCCCACATGCAGCGGTCGACGCAGCCGGTGGGAGCTCCTCTGACCCAATGGCAGACGTGCCCTCAGCGCCTCCCCCATCCCAGTCCACACTGCCGCAGCGGCGGCAACACGGCAGGGCCAGCACGGAAGAGACCTAGTCCCCTCCGGCTCGTCCCTCCTGGCCGCCGTGCGGCGCGGGGGCTTGTAGGGGAGGCCACGGGCGCCTGAACTCGACTCGGCCCACCTCCCTGCCCCTCTGCCTCGGTACATAGGCCAGCGGGCGCTACAAGACGAATGCCGAATGCCGTATTTACATGTTTTTCACCCTGTTTGGGAATTGGGCGCGCGGCGCGCGGGGGGGGGGGGGGGGCAAACGGTACACAACCTGCTTATGCAGTTTTTCAGCCTATACAACTCAAAAATTGAAGTTTTCGAAACTTATTTTGATATTGTGGTCACCTAAAATGACCATCCAAGATACGTAAAGCATGTTTTAGCCCCTATTTGTGTAGTTTTTACCGTATTTTGTGTGTGCGTTGCTTGGGGTAGATTCTCTGCAAGGTGGACTTGCCGAAGGCAATAGAATTTTTCACATTTCGACTTTTTCTGAAACCCCTCTGGTTGCCCCTGCGATGGGTTTGGGTGATCATTTGGTGACAATACGGGTACTTGAACGCCCATGGGGACCCACGTAGTGGCCACTGGGCCCATCTGGCCCGAGCCATGGGCCCCCCAAAAGCTTCAAAATGGCTGTTTGTAGGTGGTATTGTGACCACTCACAATGATGAAACATGCCATGTAAAGCATGTTTTGGCCCCTCTTTGTGTGTTTTTCACCCCATTTAGGTGTTTGGGGGGGGGGGGGGGGGGCTCCCAAGGGGGCTAGGGCACAACCTGCTCATGCAGTTTTCCGACCCCGGCAGCTCAAAAATGGAAATTTCTGAAACCGATTTTTTTGATACTCTGACCATCCAAAATGATCAAATATCCCATGTAAAGCATGTTGTAGCCCCTCTTTATGTGTTGTTCACCCTATTTGGGTGGGGGGGGGGAATGGGGCACAACCTGCTTATGCAGTTTTCCAGACTCGGTCGTCCCTCTCCCCTCTTCGAGGTGCGTTGCCGAAGGCAATAGAATTTTCCACCATTTCTAAGGACCAGTTCCAAATTTTTCCCCGCCTAATTTTAGCCCTACACCTGGGAAGAGGAAGAGTTCCACCTCTGGATAGAAGTTGACGACTTCTTGGATGTAGCAATGCAATGGGCCAATGTAGCAGGTAGCCAAGACTCCTGCCACACGGTCGAGGACACTTTCTCGCTCTGCCCCAGCCCTACCTTCATTTTTCATGCCCGCTCTCTCTTTCTCAATCGGAACAATAATCATCCAATCCACGACAAAAACAAGACAAAGAGTTTGGAGTGCAGGTGCAAGTGTGGCACCAAACTGTAATACCTTGTGGCATTCACTGCCTGAAAAGCTATTGCATTCTTTGCTTGTCCATTTCTCTCTGTAATCGTCGACCAAGCAATACCACTGAGTGTCGCTCCAAAAGGCGAACACGTGAGCATAGCGCCTGCCACTATCTTTCGCAGCATGTCATGACAATTCAGCTCAGGTCATTTGTGCAAAGAACATTGGGTGTGTTTGCATGTCACAAAACCGACACCCACACTATTCCCTCTTTGCAGCATGTTTGTGTGGCACATGAATTTCTTACGCAAGCGAGACGACACCTAACTGAAAGCAACGCTTATGCCGACACGGGTGTTTTTCCACTGTATCCAAGCCCTGAACCTAATTTGCCCGGATGACGACTACGCCCCTTTGCCCTTGGCTACCATTGAGTGCTTTGATAACGATGCCCAAACCCCAAAGATAAAGAAAGATGAAGAGCGCACCTACTCCCCATTCTGGGACTACAACTGTGTGTTCGTATCGGAGCGGGCGCACCTTCAGGACCAGACACTTGTGGTAAAGGTGTTCAACAGTGACAGCTGGATCAAGAACAAGGTGCTTGGGCAATATGTGTTTGAGTTGGCTGAAATAAACGCTCTCCCAACTCACGAATACTATCGACAGTGGTGTGTACTGACTCATCCAGATGATGACACGGAGTGTGTTGGTTGGCTGAAGTGCACCATCACGGTCCTTTTGGAAGGGGACGTGGAACCACAACACAGTATCGAAGATCAGGAGGACCCCTTTGCTGATCCAGAGACAGACGATGTGGACAATTTGCAAGATGCCATTCTCAAGCCCCCGAAGTTGCGGTCAGACGGGTTCCTGCTTCATGTGGATATTCATCAAGCCTGGCATTTGCCGGCGGTGGGATTCTGGGGCACTATTGATCCTTTCATTGGTGCCAAGTTCGCAACAGGCAAGGAGGTGTGCAGTGTTGAAAATGTCTTTCTTGTCCATGTGAAAAACCTTCATGCGGCCACATTCCACAGTGCTCAGTAGCCAGGAAAGTGCAGCGAACCTCCCCTATTTCCAAATCCTGGAACACAAAGCCTTGTACCATCTTTTCGCAATTGGTATCTCCCATAGGGGTACCTCAGAATATTGTGAAATGGCTGGGCGAGGTTTACTGGGGTGATGTGACCTTCTTTTCTGCTTCACTTGCCACTACTGGCAGCCGGAGCCACACACGGCACCGTTTTTATGCCACAACCCAAATTCAAGCATTTTGAACTGAGCCAAGTGCAAGTGCGGGCGCCAATAGAGGCAGGGTGGAAACCACAGCAGTGTCCTTACCCCAATCAGGGAGGTGAAGGAGGCAAACAAGTGGAACACTGTCCAAAGGACCATTGAATAGACATGCGTCGAACTTAGACTGCAGTGAGCACTTCCTAGCACATACATGAATGAGACCATGATGGCGGATTTGCGGAAGGAACTGGAAGACATTGAATTTGAGAGAAAAGCCAAGGACAAGGTTGAGGTGCTTGTGCTGTCACCGACGGTGTTGGTGGGTTGCATGAAGCAAGGGAATCACCCGCCGTGGATGTTGCGTATGGTGGGCGCGATGTAGAAGGTGATTGTGGGCGAGGAGTTGGCAATGCCGGCGTTGGATGCGGCCAATGAGGAGGACAATGGGATTATTTGGGCCCAAAATTGGCACCAGACACGAGCAGATCAGGCCTGACGTCAAATCACATTGTTGAACTAGTGGGGTTGGAAAATGGCGTGAAGTTGGCATGTAATTGCAGTGGACACAGGTGCATATATGCCGACAGCACATCTACCATAGGATAGATGGTATTGTTTAAGGCGCTTGTGGGTATGCAAGCCCAGGCAACAATTTTGAAACGCATTCCGTACAGAATCCAGAGATCAAACATCAACATTTTGGTGTGATGGGTGACGTGGCCAACTCCACAACCTTGTGCAACACTGGCATACCTAGAATTCCCATATACTTCAGTGAACACATTGACCTCACCACCTCATCATACACCCTCCACACTCTATTGTCTGCCTCTTTCCTCCCCCCTCCACAGTTGGATCTCAGCGTGCTTGAAGGGTCCGGTGGATTCAGTTTCGTTGGTACCAGGAGACAAGCGTCCAGAGGAATTTAAACACCCAACATCTGGAAATTTTGCATGAGGAAGTTTTCAGCTATGGCAGCAATGAATTGTGGTTTCTCACGCTAAACGAAGTCTCCCTTGTACATTTTGTATTATTGTTTGTTTGTTAGTTTTGTCTTATTGTTTTGAAATGGCTGCATTGGAGCAACCCACCCTCCCACCCTTGGAAGGGAGCGACCATTGGGTGCCGGATACCTAACATTTGGACATTCTGTATGATTTTTCAGCTATGGCAGCAATGAATTGTGGTTTGCACGTCTTGAAAGGAACCAATCCATCAATGTTGAGACATACATGCAATCACGCAAAGTGCCAAGCGTAAGGCACAACACTAGTGCACAATTTTGCCCAAAGGTTCTCACCCCTCTTTCCCCTTACAAAAAAGGCAATCACTGCCACACAACGCGTTGCCACCTAATTCATAGGAAGAACAGACTAAGAAGTTGTGTTTTCCCAGTATTTCCCCTGATTTTTTTTCATTGTTCCAGGCCCATTTTACCACATTGTACCATTGCATGTCCAATTAGGCCGCTGTGATTAGTAAGATGTATTTTAGGGGGAATGAGGGATGTGCAAGTGAAAGCGTGGTTGACTAAATACACTGCACAGTTTGAAAATTGCAATCCCCCCCCCTCCAACTACAAAACTGTCAGAAAATAAAGACATGCCTTGTACAGTGTCCATAATGTTACTGAAGGAACACGCGCATGTGTATTAGATTTTGCGGGGAATGAGAATGGGGGCAGGATCATGTGGTGATATTGTGACACATATTGTGAAAGAGGAGGGTTGAGCTAGACCCACATCCTCGATTATCTTCATCCCTGCCTGTTGTACATTCATTATCCTCTTATGCATTGCATTGCATTTTTGATGAGTTCGATCTTTTTCAAGGTGATCAGAGACCATAAGACTCCCCAGCCCACTGTAACCCCGGCCCTCCAGTTTGTAAATACTTCTGGACTGGATTTCCGAGTCTTCTTGTTTACCCTCTTTTCCCCCTGGTTGATTTGGTTTGCGGATGCCCTGGATGGTTATGCTGCAGCTCCTCACGGATGTATGCTGCAGTGCATGGCCTTTTTCCAGAACATCGTCTGTTGACCCTCCCTGCTTTGACCTCAGGTGTTCACGGATCACCGCAAAAACGACCAGAACCCCACGTGGAGTGAGCGTCTCACCATCCCCATCAAAACGCCCAATGTTGCGGACACCATCCGCCTCAGCTTGTGGGATGAAACCCTGGTGGGCGATGGGGAGCTGCTGGCCTTCGAGCTAGAGTCCTTCGATCGCGTCCGAAAGGAAGGCAAGCCTAAGCAGCGCATGTACCACTTCTATGGGCACCATGGCGTGTCCCTTAAGGACGCCATCAACGAATCGCGCACAAAGGGGGATGACGAGCCCCCACGCACCCGCTACTTAGGCAAGGTGCTAATAGGGATGCAGGTGGAGCCAGTGCCCGACCTCCGTGCCAGATACCGCAAGGACCAAAACAAGGGGCCGACGCCCGAACCCCCCAAACACCCTGACACGACCGACTACGTGCTGTGGGCGGACATCTATCAGGCGTGCGTGTGCCGCCGAGGCAACGTGTACGTGCAGATCGAGTGGGGGGCGAAGTCGTTGCGGACGCAGGCGGTGCCGGTGAACGCGAGCAGGACGTCCTTGCCCATCTATTTTTTCGAGCAGCTTCCAGATCTCTGCATCACTGAGCCCACGGACTTGGACCAGCTGCCGATGATCGTCGTGAATTTGATGCGTGAATCATGGATAGGTTGCCCCCCCCTCCCCGTCCCTTGCCCTCCGTATCCCCCCCCCCCCCCCCCCCTGGGGACCCCCCCCCCCTTGCACAGCCCCCAGTAATATAATCTCTTGAAGGACAAACACAAGTTGAATTAAGGATCCTGAAATTGCCAAGGTTCGTCATGTGTGGTTTGGTGGAACCCGCATACTTTATCATGAATTCAGTCATGAGGTTACAACCGTACGGGAAAAGGAGGTGCAAGCGTGTTTAACCATGCGGGAGGTTGAGCTGCAAGCGTGCAACTGTGCGCCCACATTGTGCGCAACCGTGCGCGACTGTACGTGAAAAAACTGGAAATGTGCTGCAGATTTAACCCTCTCAAGCTCTAGTTCCAGTGGTGGGTCTTGTGATTTGGCATGTTCAAGTTCTGATGAGGAAGACAAAATGCCACAGCCAGAGCCAAATGTACGAGATGTACCCGAATCATGTGTTGAAGATGAAGTGGAGGAGGAGAAATGTACTGGGCCCCAAAGGAGGATTTGTTGTCTTGGTTGGCAAAGTATAAGCCGCAAATGGCTGTTTAAGAAGCCCGATTGCGGCGCAATGGCTGGGATACATTTCAGTCATTGAGACTTATGACTGCAAAGAATATGGCTGATTTGAACATCCTTCCGGGACATTGTCGTGTACTGGTAGTTTTTTGAAGGATTTGTAGTATGGTGCTTGGCCTGATTGGGTGCTGACATAGTGATCTTAGCCTGGAAATAACTAGGGGGTCTTGTGCTCTTCAACATGAATAGCCCCAGCACCAATATTCTGGCATGTTCCCATTTCAGGTACACAATTGCACCCAACTGTGCGCAAGCGTGCGTAGGCAATGCATTGCGAGCGTGCGCCCACATCGTGCGCAACCATGTGTAACCGTGCATGCAGTTGTAACCACATGTCTGATCATGATGGGGCCCCATTTCATTGATGAGCCAAAAAGCTAATGATCTTGAGCATTACACTGCGCCAAAATTCAATTTCCCCTCTGGTTACAATGGAGTTGTAGGTAGTGAAAAGGTTTGGTCTGGGCCCTCGCACGTGACCATCATTTGCTGACCATTCCTCCCGAAGGTGGGGGGACACTCACGCGATCTGTGGGGAGTCTCCACAAAGGCCCCAGACAGGTCCCGCCGCATCGCAAGCAGTCCCTCTGTCTTCTTCGCGCCCCCCGCCCTCCAGGTTGCCCTCAGTGCCCCGCAGTACCTTTGTCGCAATACAGGCGATTGTTTATGAAATCAACATCAATTTCATACATCAATTGTAGCCCTCTCTGGTTCAGAGCACTGAGCTTCCAACCCACACACGTAGCACTGGATTGCTTGTGGATTGGGCAGGCAAACGGACTCCCCGTCAAAGCTGTACCTTGTTGCCTTTCGACACATGTCAGTGCCTTCTCCAAACCTTGATGCTTTGTTGGCGCATTTCGATCCTTAACCATCTGCCCCCCCCCCCCCCCCTTCCTGCGCTAACACACCCTTGTCCAAACACCGCGAACCCGTGTTTCCACCCTTGCCTTGCGTCCTTGCGGCTCAAAACACGATGAAATGAAAACTGCAATCCTCTGTTTTCGCTTTCAAGATAGATGGAGTGGGAAGAAAAGACAAGAGGCAAACAATGCTTGACAGAAAGCATGTTCCACGCTTTTTCTGAATACTCCAATGGCGCTCCTTGAGCATGTTGATGATGGAGCAATTGCTCATTATTGCCTGTGATTCACCACAGTGGACTAAGTATGATGTTTCTGCTGTGGCCACAGAGTTTTGAAAAGTGCGGCGCGTCCACAATTTTCGTGGAGGCGAAAGGATGAGGGTGTAAAAAGGCGGAAGACAGATGCTGCTTCATGTTCTGATGCAGCACCCTTTGATCCTGAGTCTGAACCCCACACAGATGGTATTCTCTCCGATGTGTGAGCCCTACGTGGTGAATCATCATCCAGCTTAGAATGGGTCAGTGTGGTACATAGTTCCTTGCGGATATGCTGCATTTCGGCAGCGTGGGGGGCCCTTCTGGACCCCCCCCCCCCTCCCCCCTCCGCTCAAGCAACATTCTGGGGGGAGGGCGGATTTTTGGATGCAATGGAGCAGGTCTCAGCCACATGGGCGGGGACTGTTGCTGCAGGGCCACCTTCAGTGGGCTGTGCCATGCACAGTGGCTGCTTTGCACTGCCGCAGTGTGTGCGTCATCCATCATCGCCCCTCTGAACGGCCCGCACATGGTCATCTGCTCAGGGGATTGCTGAGTGGCCGGTCGATACTTTTCCAGGCGGGGGGGGGGGGTCTGAGGCCACAAAAAACTTTTGTGTACCTAAAATAGACCTCTGTTTTCTGGCTCCTGTAATAAGTTTCATTTTCCCCTGCGGAAAAATTTTCTGATTCGGTGGGTAAGTGGGTCTGCCAAATTTCCAGGAAGGCCAGGATCCTCCTCACCACTAAGCAATCCCCTGCATCGGGTGTTCATGGGTACCCTGATGGGCAAGCCTGCCCCAACGAAGGCCAGAGGTCTTCCACGTGACGCATTCGAGATGTCCGCCCCGCACCCCTGTCCCCCCCTCAACCCTGCAGGGCGTGACGAGCGACTGGCGTACATGAAAATCGATCCCAAGGAGTATGCAGGATCCCTGGACGTCCAGGGGGATCAACCAGGGGCCTATAAGCCAACCTGGTGCCTGTTGAACCCCGACACGTTCTCCACCAAGGAGACTGATGATGCGGCCACACAGCCCGAGTACCTTCAGTGCTTTATTGGCATCTCGCGGGCGGAAATGGCGACCGGCACTCGCAAAGATAACATCGACGCAGCATGGAAGCACCGTAAGCCCTTCTATTTGTGGGCCCACATTTACCAGTGCAAAAAGCTGCGCGGGATTGATACCTCGGGGACCAGCAACCCTGTGATCGAGGTGCGCATGGGGTCCTTCTACCGGCAGTCAGAGAGAAAGCACATGACGTCATGTCCCCTGTACTATGAGACCATTGTCGTCGAAACCAATATGCCGCCTGAGGATGACGATCTTAGTGCGGCCCCGCTCGTCCAGGTCACGGCGTACCATAAGGACGACAATGACACCCTGCGGATCATCGGGCAGGTAACATGCCGGTGGCAGGACTCATCCTTCGTCCCAATCAAACTCAGTCGGCAACAGCCTTGCTTATTGGGAGATCGCTTCCTCCCGCTTCGAGTGCAATGCAAACCAAACTGGACAGTGGGGCAGGCGGTGCAGCGGCGTAGACGAAGCTGCACCGATTGATCTCTGGCAGAAATCATTGCGGGCGGGCTGCAGGGTCGGTTTGAACATCCTCATTGGGTGATCGGCTCTGAAAAATGTCATTGCACAAGCATGAGGGCATGTTGTAGTGCAGCGACGCACACAGAGTGTGGAAGGCAAAGCGTTGGCAGATTGATCAGAGGATGTGTCCCAACCGGTGAAAATATTTTTTACTTGTTGTCATACCAAGGGGCTTAAGGTGCCCCAGGGCCAGGAAGACACGTTCTCATTTGGGTAGTTTGGAGACATTTTGGGGGGGGTCATTAGTGTGCCTGGTGTGCGCCGGGCATCTTTTTGGGCCGAAATGCCCCCAACACGATACTAAGCAAGGAGCACACCATCACAATTTGTGGTGAATGCAATTAAGATTATTGTGTTGTGTGTATTGAACCATGTGTTGAGCAAGTGGAAGGCACAGTTTTGGTCTTGTGTTGTGTCCTCTATAAAGAATGGTTTGGTGCCGCTTCTGGTCTGCTTGGGGGGGGGGCTTCTCTAGGGTAGGGATCCTTGGCACAAAAGTAGCGTGCCGGGCAAATATCCCCCCTATGCACACGCTACTGCACGTCCAGGTCCCGTTGTACCCCTTGGTTTCTTGCGTTACAGAAGTTATACTGATGTCTTTCAACTGTATACTTCAGACTGCCTGGAAGAGGGGGAGCATTTTGGCATGCATGTGAGCACTTCTCCCTCAAGGCTGTGTTACTGTGAGATTGGGGTGTGGATAGTTGTGTGTAGGTTGGTTCTGCGCAACACTTGACCGAGCCCATTGGTCAGCGTATTTCGTCCGACACAGCGAAAGGCGCCTGTGGCAATGTCACTGAAGAGCTTTGTATTCTGATTGTTTTGCTTTGCGGCCTGTGCCTTCCAGGGTACAGGTTGGCATCCAACATCTGTGTCCCTCAGCGGGAGTGTGGATGGGCAGCATGGGATTGAAAGGAAGTGGAGGGGGCAGGCACAGCAGGCCCACAGCAAAGTGGAGGCCACACATGGCTGCCTGTCATTCAAGTGGGAGGTGGGTCGCACCGCCATAGCTTTGACCGCCCCTGTTCCCCACGATTTTCCACAATCCCTGAAGTTATGCAGGGGCTCATCACACGCCATGTCGCCCCCTTCTGCTCATGCTGCCGATCAGGTGGAGTACGAGATCAACGAGGATTGGTTCGTGTGGCCTTTCGACTCATACAAACCACGGCTGCCGACCAAGTACGACACCCTCTCGTACTACATGGTCCAGCACGGCCAAAAAGCCAAGTTGTTTGCAGGGAGTATCCTCATCGGCTTTGACATCTTCCATCCGAAGCTGCATGAGTACCACATGGGCCTGCTCGAGAAGAAAACGATCAAGCACCGCTTTGGGCCGGACTTGGTGGTGTATGGCAGCACGTCGCTGCTGCGGGAGAGGCACGTGCACACGGAGCCGCGCACGCTGCTGGTCTCGTGCATGGGCCTGCGGGACCTGCAGGACCTGCCGGGGTCCTGGTTCGAGGACGGCCGCATCGAAGACGCCAAGATGCGCTTCAAGATCGGCGACGGGACCGGCCTGGCCACGCCGCCGCTGCCGCCGGACGGGATCCCGGTCCACGTGACGAGGAAGAAGAAGCGGGACGCGTACATGGTCGAGATGGGGCCCCACTCCACCCCGACGATGCATGACCCCAATTTCTTTGAGGTCGAGCAGCTGCGGGTGGACTGGCCCACCAACCCCCTGTTCATCCCCAACCTCATGGCGATCTGCTACGTCATGAAGTACGTGTTCTTCACGAAGCGGGAGAAGGTGCGTCCGTCGCGTTCAGGGCCGGGTGGCGGTTGTGGGCGGGTGTGACGCCTGTGCCTCGGGGGACTGAGGGTGGGGGTGAGGGCCGGCGGTCGTGATGGCGGTGGCGGTGGACATGTGGATGAGGGGAGCGGCGGGGCCGGCGGCGATGAGCAGGGGGCCGCAGCTCAGAACAGCGACGACGGCGACGCACCCGGACAGGCACAGAGCCACGGAGGGGCACGGGGATGGGACAAGGCTCGCGTTGGCGATGGCAGTGGGATGAGATGAAGATGGAAGTGCGCACGTGCCTGGCTCGCCCCTCATTTGTACGGACTGGTGAGTGTGTCGCACGATTTGTTGCGTGGGCGACGGCACGCGGACGTGCATGATCGTTGTCCCTCTCGCAGGTCGTGGGGGTGTTCGAGGCTTCCCTGGACGAGCTGCACCATGACAAGACCGGCGCCATCCAGTTCGATAAGGCCAGCGGGACCGAGATCAAGTTTGTATTGGAGGAGAACGGCCTCGACCCCGTGGAGGCTGCCGACGATACGAACGCCGTCGCGGGGGACGACGAGTTCATTGCGATCCCGAAGGGGGAGAACCTGGACCCAGAGTTTGAGGACTTGGAGGAGGCGCTTCGGGAGGAGGAGGAGGTAGTGGAGGAGGCGAACGAGCACGAGGAGGAGGAGGAGCTGGAGTACAAAGTGGAGCATGCGCCCGTGGAGCGGTTCCCGGACGAGCTCGAGCACGAGTTGAAGGAGCTGCCGTACACGAAGTACGAGCTCACGAGGGTGTTACCGCCGGTGTTCAATCTCTGGACTTTCTCGTGGGATCGCACGCCGCGCGTGCGCTCTGCCGGGTTTTTCAAGGGGCGGATCCTATTCATAGAGGAGTCCTCGAAGGGCGTGGGTGCGGCGTCGATAAAGGCCCGGGAGAAGGACGAGATGGACCGCATGCGCAACACGTTCATCCCGACGAGCATCGTGGTGCGCGTGTACGTGTACCGGGGGTACTACCTGATCCCGGTGGGCTCCTCCCAGACGAACCCCATCTTGAAGCTGCGGGAGGGGCGCGTCGGTCTGGACCGCGCGCAGAACTACCCGGCGGAGGGCATCAAGACGTACCCCAACATCTCAAACACGCTGACCCCGTCGTGGCGGCACACGTTCCAGGACATCACGATGCAGATCCCGGGCCCCAGCATGCTGTACTTGTACGTGTTCGACCGCCAGCCGGGGCTGTTCTGGGGCTGGAACGAGGCCATGATCGGGTACACCAAGATCGACGTGGAGGACCGGTTCTACTGCCGCAGCGAGAAGCACCGGGAGTGGATGAAGATCCAGAAGCCGCAGGCGAAGGAGGCCGTGTACCGTGAGTCGGTCATGCCGACGGAGGAGCGGACGCTGTACTCGGATACGTCCAGGGGGCCGCAGGGGAAAGTGGAGATGTTTCTGCAGATTCACATACAAAAGCTGCGCAAAAAGGTGTGCTGGCCAATCCATGGAGGGCCCGAGGGTAGTGGCAATACGGCGTGTTGCACGTTCCATTGCGGCAGGGGTGGAGGGGGATGGGGGGCAGCAGAGTGCGCAACAATGGGGGGGGCAGGGGTTCCAGTGGACCCGGCCATTTTGTAGGCCCTTTTGCCATCCGGCGCCGAAAATGCACACGGAAGGAATTGTGATCGAACACTAGGCGTGCGAACTGTTTTTGTCGAATCCCCTCGTTTCCACGATTCCGAACAGATCATTTGCTCGTTGTACATGTGGAGTCTGAGGGAATCTTTCAACCTGCTGTCAGATGTGGTGGAGGCTATACGTAAGGGCCGCTGCAACTTGCTGAAGGCGGCGGGGGGGGGGGGGGGGGCAGGCATCTCATCTCAGACTGCCTACAGGAGAGGGGTATCGACAAAGGGGGTGGTCGAATGCAGTGGACTGGGATGGGGGGAGGAAAAGGAGCAAAAAGCCAAAATCACCTCGAAGAGGGCGGGTTGATCAAGCGCATATGCGGGCGCCATTACACCCATTTTTGGGGTTATTTGCATAGCAGACCCACCCATTGGATGTTCAACCCCCTGTGAAATCATCATTTTGGGAGACAAAATTATCCTCCAATGAAATTTTCAACCTTGGCCCCTAAGCGCCCCCGTACCTGGGTACTGCTTTGTGGGGGGGGCGGTCCGGTGGGCGTCAAAACTCCGTTGGCCTACTGTGGCCATGAAGCGTCCATCCAGATCCAGGTCCTAGAGAACTTTTTTCTTCTATTTGTACCCCCTGACCAATGGTGGGGGCCCCCGGTTCCATCTCGGGGTATCCAAGATCCGCCCCCCTATGGGGCCCCACCGGTCAGGACTCTGCTGTCTTCAGCCCTGCAGGGGCTGGGTTGAAGTATCACGGTTTTGGGGTGACCTCTGACAACCTCCAGAGCCAGGCTTGGGTGGTCATTTGGTGACAATGGTCACCAATAGGGCCTAAAAGCTCCGGTTTGGGCCCATTTGCACCTCGGTGGGCAATGCCATCATTCGGTGGCAAACGGGTACTCTGCTACCCACAGGGACCCACGTAGCGGCGACTAGGCCCATGTACTCCGTGCCCTCGACAGATAATGTTGTGTGAAGTAAGAAAACGGAGTGCAACGGGCAGCGGGATCAGTAGCATGCCTCTGGAAACGCCCACACTCCCTCCGCGGCCATTACCTCTTGTGTGCTGTGCACACTCCCTTACAGCCCAGGTTAGGGTATTTGATCTAAATCGTAGGGGTTTCAGGAACCCCCCCCCCCCAAATTCTTGCAAAACAAAATTATTCCACGTGCAGTGTTCAACATAACCTGACAGAAGTCACGCCCCAATTCAGGGTCTGAAAAATCCCATCCCACATCTTTACAGGGGAGGAGGGGGGGCTCTGACAGGAGGGCGGGTCAAATGCACTGAGGTGTAACCCCCCTCCCCCCATACGCATGTTGGAGCTGCCCTAAATTTGTGGTGGGGCAAATGTCATCTCCGTGATTGCAGGATGAACAAAAAGCCGTTGGCCCTGCTAAAGTTGTGGATGAGGACGCCCTGCAGATGTTTCCGTGCTCCCGAAAGTACAACCCAATTAACATCAAAGGGCCCGGACCGATGGACTTCCAGCTGCGGACAGTGATTTATGAGCTGAAGGATACCAAATTCCCCCCAAACGTTGAGGTGACTAAGGAAAGTCAAGTGGGTTGTGCCTGCTGTGCACAGGAAACAGTAAACATCCAGGTCTGTCTTGCAGTGGTGCACTTGCTGTCAAGAAAGGAGGAGTGCAATCTGAGTCACAGCCTATCTGCCATGCCTTCTTCTGCAGCCGGAAGCCATGCCACATGGGATGCCACCTGCACCAAGACACATATTTTGCATGCTTTGTCACGGGTGATAAAGTAGTCTGCGCAACTCTTCGTATCCTCGCTCCATCGGCTCCCACATAGACAAGTGGTTAGTCCCCAGTGATGGACAAGTGAGCGCATCTCTGCCTCTGCCCATCAGTCGCCAAAATTCTGCAATGCTTTGGGCGGGGGGGGGGGGGTTCGGGTGTCCAATGTGCGACATTGCACCCAATTATTTTTGGTTGTGCTGCACAAAAGGTAGGGTTGACACTACGCGACCTGGTGATGGACTCAAAAGTGCCAGTGGAGCTGGGTGGTAGGCGGGCCAGGGGGAAGAGATGATCCAGCATTTGCTATCAAAGCACTGTGCCTTCTCGATACACTGGGATAATTGGGGTGAATATCTGCAATTGCAACAGGTTTTTTCTGTGCCTGCAAACTTGGACGGACACTTCAATTGGGTGGGCACTAGGGGGCTGTACAGAGACAGGACTGTGGCGTGCGGAGCGGAGCATAACCAAAGATAACAACAACAAGAAGATCATCGAGCGGTATGTCGAAACCTGTGGCGACCCAACAGAATACACAAAACACAACCCAAAATAGTCAAGAAGAGAAGACACGCAGTAAGACCATCGGGATATCGCCTCTTACTGAGATGGGAGCTCAAGATTTGGCTTCAGCAGTTACAAGTGACCCTTGTCATTTGCATTCCTAGATTTCTCTCTCGGCGCTACACCCGGCTTAGCAGCGGCAATGAGCTCCTTCTCTTGTTGGAGTAGATCTTCAACTTGCTTCATCAGCTTGGCATTCTGCACTGGGTGGCTGCAACCGTGTTGCTTCGTTTGTTCTTTTGCCCATTCAGTTCTCGGTTACTCAAACAGCAATTGCAAAGACATCTATCGCGGAGGGGTGTGAGAAAGTGGGACCTACAAAGTAGCCAGTCGGCTATGGTGGTTCCAAGATATTGCTAGGCAGTGGCCAAAAGGATTTGTTTAAACGACCCTTGGCGGCACCTTGTTGAGTTATACTTCCCACACAGCTCCAAAGTACTGTCCTTACCAGATCAAACATGAATGGTGAGAAAAGGTTTTGTTGCAACACATGCTTATCGTTTTCCATCTTCCGATCCAATAGGCACAGCAGCCCCATTCCCCCATGGGAAATTAACATCCAAGTCCCAAGTTGGCAATGATAGCTTTTGGAAAACTAAGACATTTGCAACTGACACACCTCTAGGCACAGCCTATGCTCCACAATCAAACCGCGTTGGAGCAATGAGCAATGGGCAGGTATGCAATATAGCTGCTAGTTGGTGCATGTCCAGCACTCGTTGATTCAATTTGTGACTAACAAACCACACCGTGCCATCCATGTACACCCTCCTCTCAAGAAGCCACCACCAATGGCCGTCAAGTTGGTGCAAGGCGTTAAGCCGGAAGTATCCATGGACCCACGAATGTCACAGGTCTTGACACTTGGGAAACATCTAGGAGTGGAGTTGTGGAGTGTAAGTTGTGAGTCTTGTAATTTTTTTTTCCACTGTGAAGGCGAGTACAAAAAATCGTACCGCCGAGTAATTTTTTTTTTTGGCTGTAAACACGAGTACAAAAAACATCTTGGTGAGTACTGCAAAACCAGGTACTCATGTTTGCCGCAAAAAGCAAAATACGATTTTCCTTGTACTCTGAGTCATAGCGGAAAAAAATTACCCGCATTGACAACGAAAACACTTTTTACTCTTTGATTGGATTTCCTCCACTTTGGGACCCCTCAACAGCACTGGTTATGTAGCCACTTCGATTTTCTCCCAAGATGGTAGGGGTTATGCAGCCCTTCCTCCCCACTTTCGGGGACCCTAGAAGGTAGGGATCATGGAGCCATTCTTTCCCATTTGGGGGACCTTAGAAGGCAGGGGTTATGCAGCCTTTTAGATTTTATCTCCACATTGGGGTCCCCGAGACGGAGGTGTTATGCAACCACTCCCCAATGCCTCTAAGCTTTTTGAGCTATGTATTGAGCGTTGTCAATGCTAATCTCTATGCGGGTTATTAAGGGGCCCAGCGACGATGTTGATGGGATGAATGAGCTTCATACCCCTCTCACCTCGACCCTAGAACCCAAGTTTAAGGTGCATTTTCCGAGACCCTGGACAGTGTTCACGCCATTCCCATCGCGCTTGAAGGCAAGAATGCCTCCTAAGTGAAGCATGAAAGCCTCAGACTCCAAGGAGAACCTTCCATGGCCACTCGTGCCATAGAGGAGGACACCCGCCAGCAGGTGTTGAAGGCCAAGGACAATGTTGAGGCCACCCCCACCCTACCGGAGCTTGAATCCCAAACAATGTGATTCACCATGAGCGGGGAACACAGGATCATTGCAACAAAGTAGTAGCCACGATTTTCAGACATAAACTAGTATGTTGGTTGATTTATTGGGATTCAAACCCACGGCAACCAAGACCCAGGTGCATGTGTGTGGGTGTTGTATGAGATGGTAATGGATTAGCATGGAACTGCATGACCTGCATCTTTACGATTTGCCCCATGAAAGAGAGCGTATTAGTGCACCTTTTGTGAGGCCCTATTTGAATGAATCTTTCTCGCACCATTTCTATCCTTGTTTCGTATAGCCTCTGCTGCTTTTACCGTTTACTGTTTGGGTTCTGTGTTGCTGGCCTCTCAAACCCTGCATGTGACACCTTTCCTGGGTATGTCCCTTTGCATGTCTTACCCCATCACATTGAGGAAGCCCCCTATGATGAGGCTGACCTTTTGGTCTTTGCCATCGTGGACGGGGTTGGAGCCCAAGAACCTGGAATGGGAGGTTGTGACCAAGTAATGGGTGCCCTTGGCTGGTGAAAATGGATGGGAGGCACTCCCTGATAACCATGTACCCCTTTCTCCCCATCCATGTGTGATGGAGTCGAAATTGTTGGGGTTGGGATTGCTGGTGTCATGTTGTGAGCATAAGCCAGGTTTCTGGCTAATTCAAGGGTTGTCTGAGCAAATTTGCTCACATTTGGAAAATCGGGACTGAATTGAATTCAGCCTCAAATTAACTCAGCACATGCACCCTCTGTACGTTGGACAAGCATCTTGGCCATAGATCTGATGATGGTTGTCTCCCTCCGGAATCACTCTGGCGTACTACGCAGCAAATTGGGCACAATAAGTAGCAACGTCACGACACACATCAGTACCAATAAGGCACCACAATTTCCCGTACCAGTTGTCATGATTTGTCTGCTTCCATCCACACTAAATTCCTCCTCCTCCTTCCCTCCTTCACTCCCAATGTGCAGCTCCATGTGTCCAGTGAACTCTCAGTTTGGAACTCAGTTTGCATGCATTTTCAGAGGCTTGTTTCTTGAAGTGGGTGTATGTGTGATTTGGACACCACTCTTTTGGTTTTGAGCCACAGGACCCTCATTGTGTGTGCAGCATTTGCCGGCAACATAGCACATTCTTTATTTGTGCTTGGTACACACGTGTTCTGCATTCTACACGTGAGCGAGCAGAACTGTGTGCAGTGCTGCTCCACTCGGCAGTCTCTCTCTCTCTATCCCCCCCCCACCCCCACCCCCACCCCGCTCTCCCTCCCTCTCTCCCTCCCTCCCTCCCTCCCTCTGCTCTCTGCACTGTCCCTGTCGCTACAAGGCCTCTCACTCCGTTGTACACGAGAAATGATGCACTTTTTTGAAGCATCTTTGGCAGGGGAAAAGCAGTTGCCATGCACCTCTTTCCGGCCATTTTCCCTGCAGAACATCTTGGGCTACACATCTCAGCACTGCATGGCGCTGCCTAGCTGCAAGATTCAGCGCTGGGGTACCACGCGTTGTTGGCCTTTGTGGAAGGTGCTGCATTGAATAGTCCAGTTTGTTAGTTTAATGTCTAGCTCCAACCCAAGCAAGATTTCGCCAATGCCCCACCATGGCTCTCCATTAAAATGTGTCCTCATTCAGGTCATGATGAACGCCATGTGGAATTACCCCGAGGACGAGCAAGACCGCCGACCCTGTGAAAAAACAGACGTGCACATGAAATCTGACGATGGGAGAGGACTGTTCAATTGGCGGATGATCCATCTGGTGACGCTGCCATGCAAGTTCCACTTCGTCCAGCTGACGGTCCAGGACGTCTTTTTCATTCCTGGGTTTACACCCAAGGTCATTGGACAGAACACGTTCAACATGAAGTCGTTTTTTGGCAAAGCCCACAAAAACCCGACGCAGGTGCTTCCACAACAATGATCTTTGCCCCAAGGCGTACCTCTTGATAACCAAGGAACAGCGGTTTTGTCAGAAACGCATTGGGTAAAACCACAAGCCGGCTATGGGGCATGGGACAGCATGTCTTAGTCCGACAAACTTACAATGTGTTCATTCATGAGGATGTGGTACTGGGGAACAGGAAACCGTCAAATGTCGGCAACCAACTCCGCCAAATTTCCGAGTGGTGTGCCGATGTCTCGCAGGCTAGTCGCAGTTGCCCAATGCAGGTTTGGGGCCCTTGCGGCCTTTGAACCTGAAATGCCGCAGTGCTGACGCGATCTCCATGTCTGTGCAGCAGTGCCATGCTTGTCACAAGAGATTTCAAGGGAAGCCGGGGTCCAAGCGTTGGGTACCTCTATTTGGTGATTCGGCACACATTTTCCAGCGGCATTGTCCGAATGGCACCAATTTTAATTTTCCAATGCATTCACCAAATGGCACCAAAAATTCCCCGCCCCTATTTCACGCTGCCAAGTCTTGCGCACCCTGAAAGCCCCACTCTTGGTATTCCGCCCTCTCCGTTGATAGAGGCGCCGAAACCTGATTTGGGCTACTGTGGTGGTCGTAGGATGAATGAGCAACGGGCAAAGCTGATCGTTCGGTCCAACAGGTCCCCCTCTGATCACAGAGGTGCCAGCAGGAATTTCCTTGTGTTTAGTGTGAAACTCAGGCCGTGTCCGAGACCGTCTGCGGGCAAGAGACCTCGCATGCCCCTGGCACCTGGCACCTGGACATTGTGATAGATATGCGGTTACGGGGTCCAGTGCTGACCCTTCGTGCAGGGTGTTGCTTTAATTTTCATTTCGGCAGGGGGGAGGGTGACCCCTCCCCCCTGGCCCCCATCGCCCCCTGCCCAGAACCCCCTCACTCCCCCTCCCCCCTCGCTCTAGATCACGTAAAACTTTCTGGTTCTGGGAATTTTTTTTTTGTCTGGGCAAAATTTCGGTGCACCTTTAGCAGGGTCCTTTGGTCGTTCCACACATATCCAGGCCTCAGAAATACCCATTTCCGGAACGTTACTGTACACTTATCCCCGAAATGGGCTGATTTAGGGAAAATGAGGGAAAATGGGGAAAAGTGTGGGAAATTTCGGATGCTCGATGGAAAAGTGGGGAATTTAGGGGCTGAAAAGGTCAAAAAACATGGTTCTGATTGGCAACAAGGCTAGGGGGGGCGGGTTGCATTGGTGAAAGCTCCTGAGGAAAAATGGGGGGAAATGGGGAAAAATGGGGAAACCAAACCAGTCCACCCTAGCCCCACACTCTTTGTTATTTGCCCCCACCTCCCCACATAACCCCCTCATTCCCGCCCCATTTCCCCCCATTTTCCCCCAGTTCCCCCCATGTCCCCCCTTTCTTCCTAGTACTGGGTACGTTACGGGTTCGTTGCTGGGTATATTACCAGCCACCTCGTCCAGGTATTTCTGAGGCCTGTTATTCCCTTGTGGTACAATTTTGCAGTTCCCTGGGGATTCGTTGCGTTTTAGCAGAGGGGCTCCCCTTCAGACCCCCTTCCCCCTCCCCCCTGCTCAAGCAACGCCCTGCCCTTTGTGTGAAGAATGCGTGCGCAGCCGCACGCGCCCTTGGTATCAAAAACGCGCGCGAGGCTGCGCGTGCCATTACTTTCAAAAACACGCACATGGGTGCGCACCCAAGTTGTGTCCAAAACGGGCGTGCTGCCGCGGGAGCACTGCGTATCAGAAACGCGTGTGGGGGGAGTAGTCGGGAGTCGGATTTACCTTGACATCTTTTTTTTTTTTGGAAATACAAGTCCACAGTGCACAGATGTTGTCCAAATCAAGAGGGCCAGCCCATTATACATTGGTAACCAAACCCATGCACTCAGGGGGGCCAGAGGTGGACGCCATGCGTCGTGGGTCGGATGCAATTGAGAGGTAAAGTTTTACATGAGCACTAACGCGCGCATGATCGCCATCTAGCCGCCTCCCGGAGGGGGCGGGCATCACGGATGGGCATGGTCGCATTGCTGATTGACGTGCCATTATCAGCCATAGGAGGAGGGAGCGGGAGGGGGTGATGCGTCCACATCCTTTGGGTGTATGACGGGGTAGAAGGCCAGAGGAAGGGCCGACCCAGCCTGTGGTCGGTTAAAAAATAGTAAAAGAAACTGGGCCACGTAGGTGGCAGGGAGCACTGGGGCAGACAAACACACAACAAACAGTGGGGTAAAATGCACTGGGGTCGACACCCGCGGGGAGGGCATTGGCTTGGTACACACTGGTGAGGGCCGCCGCCGTGGGGGGGGGGGGGTGCAGTCCATCAGGTGGATTGTGTAGCAGCAACACAGGGCAGAAGAAATGCTGGGTATAAAGCTGGGCGGTGTCCCGAGGGTACTGTGTGCCTGGCATGTCGTATGTAAAGGGCCCTGATGGCGAGGAACCAGTTACATTAGGGGCTCCAGGTCGACGGAGTTCGTTGGAAGGGTCCAGCTCTGACGATCTGTGAAGAGGCAAGTGCACAGGGTAGCAGTGGAGGGACATGGGGGCACGCAGGGGGCATGGTGGGGCAGAGCAGGAGGCGTTTTCTTCTGCTGGGCGTGTAGGGGGGGGGGGGGGGCTCTAGACGGGGCGCGCTGAAGTTCTCCAGTCGTCTGGGTTGAATGGGTTGGGCTTTGTAGAGCGACGCGGGACGCAGTCAGCCAAGACGTCGGTGACTGCATCTAGGACTTGCCTCTGGTACTGACCGACGAATTTTCTGGCAGCTCTGGAGCCTCCCAGTGAGTCAAAGAGTACCTTGTACAGTGTCCGCGGAACGGCTAGGTGCCCAGCGATGCGTAGGTCACGACGGAGGGCATGGCAGCGCCAGCGTGAAACCACGGTCGGGTCTGGCCAGGAGTGTAACCATGCGTGCACTAGGGGGTGGGAGGGGTCGCAGTGCGCCAACACACCGTGTACACTGAGGTTGTGGCGCGTGTGGCATAGCGGGCAGATGTGGGGGGGGGGGGGGTCGTCACGCCAGAATGTTGCATAGTGGCTGTAGCCGTGCCGGGACTGCAGGCCAAGGAGCCATTTATGCCAGGCCAATCGGCGGTACTTCATGGGACACCAAGAGACTGGGTGGATATGTTCGTGGGAGTGTTGGGGTACCAGGTCGTGTGTCCATACCTTGTGGGGGGGTAGCATTCGCTCTCCATGCCTGATGACGTCCCAGGGGGTTTGCTTTGTCTCTGGGGGGGGGCGGGGGCAGCGTTGCACCATACTTGGCATGCTCATCAGAGCATTCCTGGTGGACGTGTCCAGTGTGACCCTCGATCCATTCAACAGGTTGGTTCTTGCAGAGGAGGGATTCTCTGGCCTGGAGTACCCATCTGGCGTGCCTGATTGGTCTCCGAGTGCCAGTGGTGGAAGCGATAGCTCCTTTACAGTCGACGCGCAGTGGGGTGTGGGGGGGAGAGAAGTGGGATCCCAGCAGGATTCCTATCACCTCAGCTTTATATGAATTCGGGCTCCCTGGGACGCGGCATAGCACTATGCGCCCGTCGTGTAGCACTGCAGAGGCGCCAGAGGCAGGGGGCGAGCCGAGACGACTGCCATCGGTGTACGTACAGTCAGGTTGGGCTCCGGTACCGGGGATGATGTATGCAGTGAGTCCTGCCACAGACGTCACTTCAACAACGTTTCTCAGGAGGTGCCGGGCCTTCCAAGTGACAGGTAGGGGGAGCATGGTAGACGTCGTGGGGGGGCCTAACAACTCAAGAGCTCGGGTGTACATACTATAGGGGGACATTGGCCGTTTCGTGTGTGTGCGCAGGCTGGATAGCTGGGGGTTGCGGTGAAGCGAATCAAGGACGCGTGTGGGCTGGAGCACGGCCAGACTACGGAGTCCCATACCATGGGAGCGGTGGGTATAGAGAGTTTTCTTGGCGACCAGAGACGGTATACCAGCAACTCCAAGGACGAAACGCTCTATTGCATTGGAGAGCTCGGAAAGTTGTACACTGTCGAGTGGGAAACACTCGCAACGGTACAGTACTCTGGGGACGATCACTGTGTTTGCTAACAGGACACGATCCAGGGTCTGGATCGGGTGTGAGTTTAAATCAGCGAGCTGGCTGAGGAGTTCATCAGCAATGATTCGAAACCCGCGGCGTATATCAAAGTGAGTTGGGAGGGGGTGCCCGAGGTGGAGAAGGTGGGATACCTGTTTCATGGGTTGCTCGGACGTGTCAGCCCACTCAGGTAGGGAGGGGCAAGAGATCGGTAACCAAAACTCTGAACTCGCCTGCAGAGGCGCGGGTGGATGTCGATACTTCGGCAGGGAGGGTGACAGGGGCTGGGGTTTGCAGAGAGGGACCGCCTCACTCTTCACGACATTCAACTGGCACCCGATGAGGTTTGGAGCCCGTTGGACGATCTCTGCTGTGCGTGGTCCCTGGGAGGGCGGCACAGGGGTGGAGACGTCGTCAACATAGGCCGAAAAGACAAGTCCCTGGGACTGCATGTACCGGAGTGGGATCTCAAACACGAGGACAAACAGGAAGCAACAGAGGGGGCACCCTTGCTTTACTCCATGTGTCGTCCGGAAGATTTCATCTGGGGAGCCTCGGATGAATGTGGACCCATGCTCTAGCACCGTGGTGATTAAGCGCAGTAGCTTGGCAGGAGTCCCCATTCGCTCGAGGACTTCCCGGGTGAGTATCTTAGGCGGACTGTCAAACGCGTGGTACATGTCGAAAGCAAAACTGGACTCCCATGGGGTGTCTGTGTCGATGTCATTCAGAAAAGTTTGAGTGGCATGTGAAGTAGATATCCCCTGACGCCCCCCAAATTGACGTGAGTGGAGGAGGGGTGACAGGAGTGGGTACAGCTTTTTATAGCACCATCTCATGAGCAGGCGATAGATGCAGTTGCTCATGGCGATGGGACGCCAGCGGTCAGGGTCTTGCCAGGATCCCTTTCCTTTAAAAATGCAGAAGGTCTCGGAGGTTAGCCAGGACTGGGGTGTGGAGCCTTGGTCGTAACATAGGACTAGGCACCGGTGCACGAGCGAAAACACGTGGTCCGGTAGGACCGCGAGCAGGTAGGGTGGGACTCCATCGGGGCCTGGGGACTTCTTGCGGGCGGCACGTGCCAGCTCGCGAAGTTCAGCGACGGTGGGGGGGGGGTACATCATCTAGCTCTGGGTGTCGGGGGATGAGATCAGTAGCAGATGCACTCCAAGGGGAGTTACGCTGTAGAATTCTCTGGATCTTGCGGTTGGGGACCGGGAGGGTGGAGGGGGCGGGGGGGGTAAGGAGGGTGTGCTTGACCCGTCGGAAAAATATTTTCGACCTTCTTTTTGCTTGCCGGGCCAATTGCTTTACAACCTGGCTCCAGTCAGACGCGTCAGTGGATGGGGTGGCAAGGGGAGTCTTGGCAGAGTTGACCTGTCGCATGGCATCCAGCATGCGGTGACACAGTTTGTCGTAAGTGAGCTGGACATCGGTATAACATTCGGGCGCGGGGACATCTTGGGAGGAGGAGGCAATTATAGTACGATAGAGCTGCAGGTCTCGGCGGTTCCATAGCGCGCACCGCGGTTCAGGGAGGCGGGGGGCTGTCCAGGGTATGGTTCTAATCACTATTGGGTCGTGATCGGACGCTCCATGTACCGACTTGAAGTCAATGACTTCGGCGGATGAAGTGGTGAAGATACCGTGGAACAGGCGGCTACCATATGCACGATCTATGTAGCTCTTAGTTCCAGCGAAACGCCGAACTCGGGTGAATGGCACCGTCGCTGTGTGTGGCAGCAGGAGGTCGGTCAATACTCCAGACTTCTCCTTGGCTATCAACCAGGGCCACAGATTGGTAGTGAGGGTGGTGGCATGAGAGGAGTGTGTGGTGCCGTTGAAGTCTCCCAGCAGGATTATGTTCTCACGGAGGAGCGAATCGATGATGGGCTCGCAGGGGCGTTTGTCCCCAATTTTGTGTGGCCCGTAAAACGACGCGATGCGTACAGGGGGCATGAGGGGGTTGGGGTGCAGGTGTAGTTGGGTGGATACGAGTATGCCAGGTATGTGTACTTGGAGAGGGGGGGGCTTGGGGGATATGGATGTGTGTACTAGGATGGCCACGCCATTTTTGGAGGTCGGGGAGTCGTATAGTAGATGGTAGTTCCAGTGGAGTGCCACTCGTTCATAGTCTTTGGAGTGGTGCGCGGATGTCGGTTTGAATTCTTGTAGGCATAGGGTGCGTGGTAGAGTTGGAAATCCAGAGAGGAGGTGGCACAGCCTATTGGGCGTGATTTCGGGGCCGCCAACGTTGAGGGAGGCATGTGACAGCAAGTCGCCTGTGGGGGAAACGGAAAACTGCTGGGGGCCACTTGCTTGGGCACGTGGGCAAGGGGTGTTACCTTCAGGGGTAGCACTTTCAGCACGCGGTGAACGATTCGCTGTGTGTGAGTCCATCGCATTGGTCTGCGCTGCAGTCTCGCTACACAGATGCGTGGCGGGTGGTGAGGTGAGGGGGGGGGTGGCGAGTGGCGGATTGCTCGCATGCAGGGGCATGGGTTGCAACGACAGTAAACACCGAAATGAGTGGAGGACCACAACACAGTGTAGACTCGCAATCGCACAGTAGCGTTTATAAAGACCAAGGAAGGAGAGCAGGCAGGCACTTGCAAACGCCATCGAGCATCGGTCTTGATTGTCGAAGAGCGGTGCGCGCTGTACCATGCAAGAGGCAGTCCATTTGGTTTGATGACGGGAGGATTCACGCCCAGCGGCGGGGCGGTCCACAGTATTTCGTGTCGACAGTGCTCTGGACACTGAGGCAGCAAAAATGGGGGGGTGGGTGGTGGCGCAAAAGCGAAGCGCTAGGAAGTGGGCAGCATGATACAGGGCAGCATTGACTCTGTGAGCTACGGCCGTAACAGTATGTACTCTGACGCAAACGTGTCTAGTGAGGATACAGAGTGCAACTAGATGAGGGTAGTCCCAAACACCAAGGCGCAGCTGGTGCAGCATACGTAGAAGACCATGGTGGGAGGAGACACGGTGGCGTGTGTTGTCGAGCAGGGCGTGCAGAGGTACTGGTAGAAGATCGCCATCTAACGGGCGTGAGGCATCATCGTGAGCATCTGTGGACAGTGGTGTAGGTAGGGTAGAGAGATCAGTGAAGCTATGGGTGGTGGAGAGGTTGGAGAAAGGAGCTCTCGCTGCGCGCGGCGTCCCAGCCTGGGCTAACAGGGGCAGAAGCCTCTGGAATGGCTGACGGCACTGGGGAAGGTCGGCCTTGCGTGTTGAAGTCAGGAACACTGAAAGGCGCCATTGGCGCTGTGTTGCCGGCTACAGGCAGGTTGACCTCGTTAAGTGCTGGTGCAGGTAGGTCGGAGAGGGCAACCGTACGCAAACGCTGATCAAGGCTTTCTAAAGTGTCATTGTCGGGGTTGCCCGAAGTGAAGTAGATAGGGCCAGGGAGGGTGGCTCCGTACGAGGCGCGGGCGGATGAATCGGCCTGATATTTAGCCAAAAGGATGCCCGACTGTTGAAAAGGCTGGTGGCTTTGTACTAGCCCAAAAGTGGCGGCGGAACGGAGGATCCAAGTGACGGCATATGTTGGGGGGAACCGTATGAGTGTATACGGGGGCGCAACCGTGCGGGTAACATCCTTGGCGGTGGGTCGCTGCTGTGTGGTGGCGCACACTACAATCATCTCGCCGAGGTTCTCTATTTCCTGCACTGCAGGCTGGATGAGGACCTTTTCACGCACCATGGCGAAGATGTCATACTTGTTGAGGAGTATGACAAACGCAAATTTTTTTCGGAGCGATGAATTCATTTCAATCGCATCCCGAATTTCAGGGGAGGGCATTTTCTTCCTCTTGGGTCCCCCTTTTTGGAAACGTGGCTGGTGTGTGATAACCAGCGCGTTGTCTTTGACTGATTCATGCAAAAGCCCCAAAGAAACTTGCATTTCCGCCAAAGCGTCCTGCTTTTGGTAAAAGCGAGACAGAACATCAATGGGGACATGGAAATCAAAAAGTTTAAACCCGTCGGGGCAGGAGTTCACCGGGATAGGCCAAAACTCTTTTGTGATCCTGGGTGCAAGGATGTCCCGCAGCACGGTTGATGTGTCATCGGGGCTGAGGCCGTTTAGCATGAGCATTAGGGGAAGGGTCCCGGTGATGTCCCATGTCACCTCAGACCCCTCGTAATCGAGGACCACTTTAGAAGGCACGTCGATGCGCAGCTGAAACAGTGTGGCCTGTGGGTGGTAGATGGAGTCTGACACTGCTTCATTAGGGGCTATCCGTGGGAAAAACTCGACGCTGCGCGCCACATGTTTTTTTGGTAGAGGGGATGATGTGAGGTGCATTATGATGAGTGGGTGGTCCAGAGGGCTGGTATTTTCTATGATGAGGTTGGTATTGGCATCTCTCATCGCCAAATGGAGTATGGGACACACAACGGATAGGTATAGGAACGAGAGTGTAGGTATGAGGTCTATCCTTCGGTCCAGCAACGTGGCAAAACTGCTGTCAGCGACGTTGGACCTGGAGATGTAAGCTAGCCATATGTGTGTGGTCTTTCCATTTTTTTTAGAGAAGCGAAGCAGGGATACTAGTTGTTTAACTATTGTTTTGTGGGAGTAAAATGGGGGCTCATCGTCAAACGGAGAAAAGGAAGGGAGCATGACGAAAACAGTAAGCCCCGCTAGTTTATTCCATTCCATGGATGGAAGGTCCGCAATGGAAAATGACCGTAAAAAGCCATTATAAGGGTGTCCGTCGCCATAGACTAACACTTGTGGCGCCGGACTCAGGGAGGCAAGGAGGCTTGGAGGCGGTAGCGGGGAGGCATCATGGTATACTAGTGGAGATGAGGACAAAATGTCCACTTTCGAGAAACGTGACTGCCCGCGGACCGGGATTTTACCGGCTTGTACGTCCTTACTTAAGTCCCGTGTTTCCGGAAAGCCTGTAGGGAGGGTGCCGTGGGGCCGGAAAATCGGGTTTGTGATGACTTGGACCGGGTCTGTCGGCAAAAGGAGTGGTGCACGCGGTGCAATGTCAGTTAGTGCATCTAATTCGGGGGGCCGGGTGTCATGGGGCATGGGCGCTTTAGACGGTGTAACAAAAGCATTGCGGAGAACCTGTTTGGATGTATCCACACTCGCAGCGTCGGCTCCGGTGAGATCATGGGCTTGTGGGCCATCATGTGGATCTACGGGCAAAGAGGAAGGTGCAAGCGGGACGGTCAACGCGGGTAGTTCGGTATTGGCGTCCATTGCCGCATCGCCGAGTGGGTTCGGGCTCTCATCATCCTCTTCGAGCAAGAGAGATTCGGTATCGTTTTTTTCATCCGCCGCCTCCGAGAGAGCAGCTTCATCGTCCTTTTTTTTGCCGTCATCTTTTTTTTCCCTTTCAACTTCCATAGGAACAAGGCCGCTTGGGCTACGCTTTTTTTAATATTCTCCGGGGCTACAAAGGATTGTTCGTGACGAGCAATGGAAGGTGGTAAAGAGCGGGTAACGTGCGGAGCAGTCCCCGTGCCAAGGTGGCTTTGTACGTGCGCAAGCATTGTGTCAATGCTTTGGCGATGTTTGGGCTTAGCCTTCAAGGCTGCGGCCGTGGCCTTTGTTGCCTTTCCTTTTTTTTCCTTGTCTTTTTTTTGAGATGCAGTGGACGAGGGGCGTATGCCGGGGTCAGAAGCAGCGGTAGTAGGCAAAGGTGTAGGAACGAAATTGGATGACGATGAGTCGCGAGCCGTAGGTTCAGACATCACAGCAAAATAATTATTGGAACGACAAAATGCGGGTAACGGTTCAATAGGCGTAAAAAAAGGAGTTTAGGCCAAAAACAGAAGTTTGCGGACCCAAAGTGACAGAAAAAAAGAGGAAGTCTTTGGAAAACAGACAGATTCTGCTTTTCCCACGTCGTCAGTCGCTCGCGCGCACGTCGAATGATTTATTTACCTTGACATCTTGTGTACGCTCGGCAGATGTTGAGTTCTTGGAGGAATTTCTGATGGGAGCGAATGTGAAGCAGTAGCATCAACCTTGATGTGAATGCAGAGATACTGCCGGCGCCATATTGTTTTTCGCCATTCACCTGTAGGTCGGGCTTCTGGATCCCTGGCCCTGTTGAGTAATACTTTTTGGTTGGGTTAATCTGAAGATTGCTGGCGTGTTTCTATTTTTTTTTTTGGCAGCACCCGGCATGTCCTCACTTCCAGGACCCTTTCATTGCTGTAATGTCCCTCTCATTTTCATTTATTGCCCTCTCGCTTCCAATACCCCAGTTTCCATGCACGCTATTTCACCACATTTGCAGCACCTACATCTCTCTCAAAAAAGGATGAGAAATGCACACGAGGGCACCAGGTAGTGGGCAAAACACGCCAAAAAAGGATCATATTCGCGTGGCATTCACGGCTCATTCAAACAACCGGTTCACGAAGGGGACATTCGAGGTGCTCGTCACCGCTCTCACGCCGCTCCCCCACGTTTTGGGTTGGGTGGGTATTATTGGGAGCATGAAATTGCAAAGTCTCAAAAATGGCCATATTAACCTGCTGCATCAGCTAGTTGGCAAACATCGCAGCCACTCTGGGCAAGCGTTTGCTGTGATGCATTTTGAAACCTGTGCGCATTCTTCAAATGCATACAAACGCAAATGTGACCCTGTCATGCCGTTTCTCCATTTCCCCCACATTCCAGGGACCCAGAGACATATTTGCCATACATTTGTACTTCAGGTCCTGACGATCATGAAGGGCAACAAAGGTCGGCGCAAGCCCAAGGAATGGCTTTCCCTCACCCACCCCAAAACAGCAGAAGACATCCGCTGCCGTGTCCTGCTGAATATGGACCTTGTTGCCGTAGATCACGCGGCTGTCGACGGAAAGGAACAGTTAAGAGGGGAGGAGGGGTGGACTGGGGGGGCTGACAAGCTGCAAAAGCCCAAGCGTCCCCCAACATCGTTCAATCCGTTGAATCCCATGGGTTGGGCCAACTACCTTGTGTACAAGTACAAGTACAAGGTTTATTGCTGCTGCTGCTGCACCCTCCTCATTCTCATTCTGCTATTGTTTCTCCGATTTTACGTGCTGAAGTAGTGAAGATTGATGGCGGCTCCTGGTGTGACGGAGCAAACAAATTTGTGTATTGTGTGGGGAAGCGCCCAATTCAATGAGACGGCAAGCATTTCATTGACTGGTTTTCAATCGTATCGTATTCAACCTCGCACTGGATAATGCTGGGCGCCGTCCAAGCGAAAAATGGCCAAAAAATGATGATCTGCGTTCATCTGCGTTCCGCCGAACAATCAGCTTCAACTTTGTCTGAGCGTGACTGAGCTAGGGCGTTGGATTATCAAAGCGGAAAGCTGCGGAGGCTGCGGTTGGTGGTACAAAATAAGGTCGCATCTTTTTGATTTCTTCCTGGTTGTTTTTTGGGTCTTTTTCTGTCCCCTCCACCCAAGGGCGCATAGTCCGTCTGCTGCAGTCCCGACTCAAACCACGGAGTGGTAACAGGGCTACAGGTCAGAACTGAAGTCATCGCGATCCATCCCTGCTGCCCCCACCCAATCAAAAGACATAGCAGCGTATTTATGATTCTAACAATGCCCCATCCATGCCCCTTCCCATAGCCCTGAGCTGAACCATACCGTTGACCAGGTCACGTTGAGGCCTGCCTCTTCGACTGCACTACACTATGCTCCATCTCTGCATTTTTTGGTAAGTCACAGTTGGTTTTTTTTCGTGCTGTTGTTGCCCTGCACATTGAACACGAAATCCCCGTCCATGCACTGCGCATCACATTTCTTGCCCCCAAGGCGCGGTGTGCGCCTCCAAACCGGAATCTGCTCTTTGAAATACCCCGTTTTCCACAGATGGTGGTGTTCTCGCATTGCATTGCATTGCATTCTTGCCTGGCAGCTTGCTGATTGCCTTGCTTCACTCCTGAGTTTCCCTGGACTTAAATTTCAGTTGTCTATCTGCAGGTCCCAGATGTCCCACGGTTGACAACTTTCATTGAATAGGACACGTCCGCCAGATTTTTGTCCGGTTGAACACGGTTCATGTGATGTATCTGCCCATGTGCTTGGTCTTGCATTGATCTGACGCACGTCACGGTGTCGCACAACCTCACGGGCCATGGAGTCTCCTGCAGTAAGCTGTGCAATCACTGACCCTTAATCGTGTGCACACTGCCGAGCGATGCACGCGTCTCTGACACTCACCACCAATTCACCATCACATGACCCCTTTGACAAATGCCATGGTTCCATGCGGGGGTTTACCGAGCCCGAGCCAGTGTGCGATGCTTTGATTCTCTCCAACACAGATACCACAAGGAGTGTGCCTCAATCCTACCACAACAATCGCTATGACCTCCCCTCTCCCCCCTCTTCCATCCCCCTCTTCCCCTGCCCCCATTCAGACGCACCCTTGTGTCAAAGACGATCGGTGTGCAGTGATCACGTGGCAATGGTGCGGTGTGCTAGTCACATTTGTCACGGACAGGTACAGATCATTGGTTAAACATGGTGCAGTTCTGGCAAGTTGAAGTCGCCCCCCCCCGCCCCACCGCCATCGCTGCTGACATCTTTTTATAAGCCCAACGGACGGGCGCGTTTTTTGTGTTGCTTGATTGCAGTCTCTGGCTTGCACTCCCAACATGGTGGATGCTGGACATGTCGCGACTGATGGTGCATTAGATGTGTCTGCTGTAGCATGAGCAATTTTTTGGCTGCAACCTGGTACATAGAAATGTGGAGAAGGTTGTACATGGGACCCACGAGCATGTCAATTTTATGCACCCAGGTCCACATTAAAACAAATTGATTGGGTTACTGTGCAAATTCTCCGTTGACTACAGCTTTCAAACAAAAAGCACAACTCAAGTAATGATTTTTTTTGTGCTGCTCGGATTTACAACGAAAGGTAGAAACACAGCAGGAGGGGCTTAGACCTTATGGCCCCACCGCCTACGCAACGGGGCGGACGGACTTTCTCGGGTCCAGGGTCATTTTCAAAAGGGAGGATATTCTGCTACTTGGTTTCTCTGCCCCCGACCGGGAGGTTCTGGTCACGGATAGGGCAGGGTCGGGCCTGAGCAGTTGTGCGCGAGTCCGACATCCTCCGTCGGCATCCCTGCGCTGTGTCTTTTGTTGTGGCACATATCCATCCATCCATCCGAGGCCGGTTGGTGGTTGGGAAAGGGTCGCATATGGCAGCCATGGAGGGATGAGGGGTGGGGGTTCAGGAAATGGGCTTTCGTGCCCCCGCCCCCCCTGCAGAGCAATTTCTTCCCGCCTTTGGGGGAGGTACGGCACGCGGTGCACGCGGTGCGATGCGCGGTGCGCGGTCTTTTGGGTAGTGCGGCTGACTCTTTTCCCATAATTCCCCCTTGTGCTTTGTCTCAGCACCTCAGCAGCCCTGTAGCACCCGCCCTCCGGCGAGCCCGTCTGCCGTGGCTGTGGGATAGGGCGCCAAGCCAGGTTGCGATGGCTGTCGTGATGGTGGACAATAGCCACGGGTGCCTCAACCCCTCCCCTGTAGGGAAAACCACAAGCCACAATCAGAGGCACAAATGTTGTCCGCGGAAGCGCACGTAGGGCGAGGGGGCGGGGGTGTGTGCATTATTTGTAGTGGGTGCCAAGTAGTAATTGTTGCTTGTTGTTTCATTCCACTGTTTTCTATCCCATTGCCTTCCGGACCGGATCCAGAAATTGCATTGGATGGTGCGTGCGGTTGTGCACATCCAACAATTTCTGAACGCCAGGAACGTCCGCTACGTGCTAGAGAGCGGATCCTTCTCCTTTCATCATCAACCAACGGCCCCCTCCGTCGGGGTGTGGGCGGCTACAACCACCATGCAATTGGTGAGGAGGATGGAGTGGAGGCCTCCGTTGTTGTATGCTTACCCCTTAGGCCACCGTGTCCTTCACAACCTGAAAAATCACTGAAAATTTTCGAGACTATGATGAAAAGAACGCACGCGGTGCGCACGCGGTGCGATGCGCGGTGCACGCGGTGCGCGTACCTTCCCCTTTGCTTTAGCCAACATCCCCCTCTTCATGTCCACATGTCCGCATCGGTTGTCTAAGCACAGTGACTGTGTGCTACCGTCGTTTTGTTGGAGACTGGGCTGTTGTTGCACAGGGGAAGGAGGGGGGGGGGCGTGGGCTGATAGATAGATAGAGGGCACCTACAAATCACCTTGCTCCGTCATGTGACCTTGCCAGTGGTGCCTTCCCCACCATCGCATGCTACACGTCACAGAGGGAGCAGACTGCACTCCACCACATGTGCTGCTACACTCGGATTTTTTCTACCAATTTCGACTCCCGCAGTTTTTGGGCTACACTCATGGATTTGAGATAGAGCCAACTTTGAGCACAAGTATGCTATAGTTTTTTCAGAAGGTACAGCGCTGGAATGAACACATCTCGAACTCTCACATTCATTTGCGCAGTGTCAAAGTGAGCATGCTGGGCACCTACTGCACAGATTGCTTGAACCCAACCCCACCTCAGGAACTTGCTTTAATTTTCCTATTTTCAATTTTCATTTCGCCAGCCCCCCCCCCCCCCCGCATACTCCTTCAGCCTTTCTGGCGCAACCCCCCCTGAGGTGGATACCCTCTCGCCCTCATCCGTCCATTTTCAGTCAGCTGAAAACCAGGGTTTTGGGGACACCCAAAAGTTTTCTTGGGCTGCCCACTGAGCTGTGGGTCAATCGTAGCACTGAACTGCTCTGATTCCTGATGCCGAGAACTCTCTCGAGCACCGTCTGGTAAGAGGGCTTTGCCAGCTTGCCAAGGTCTGACCCAAAAAAAACCAAGGTGTTGGTGACACCCAAAAGTTTTCTTTGGCTGCTTCAATGCATGTTGATGACGGTTGCTGTCTCATCAACCCAATGCCATTTCTGTTATGGACACAATGTCCCAGCAGTTGTTGAGTGCAGTGTTGCCCCGGGATCCACACGCTTCGTCAGTCATTTCTAGTCATTTCCACTTCTCTCTCATGAAATTAGCTCCCCTCCGCCCTCTGTCCCCATCCCCAATGGTTGTTGCAGTCACAGTAATTCCAAATTGTTGTGCTAGGTACGTGAAGCCCCAGTACAACTTCCATGTTTCCAGGTGCTGTGTGCCCTTAGCATTGAGCGGCTGTTTACCCCTCCTACAGTGTAGTGAGCATTTAGGGCATAACTACAGTAATAAGATAATCTTGCTGTAACACCGTGAGCCAATTTCTGGCCCACATGGATGTCTTTCTCTTTAGTCTCAAGTATGCCAAACCCATCTCTTGGACTATGCTGTCTCCTGTTGTTGCAAACGAGGGTATTTTCTTGAGGGTTGGAATGGTTCTTGGCCACATGGTGCAAGGAAGGTGCACCGCTAACCCCTTTTTGTCACGACCAACTTGCCTAACAACCACCATCGGGGGGTGGTTCATATCCCAGTGCGCCCTGCTGGATCCACTGTTTCGAACAAAGACACCCTTTCCTTGGGCTAGACAGCGCTCCCTAGCAGTATTTCATGACTGTTGCTCTGGTCGGAGAATGACAGATTCGCAGGCTGTTACCAAGAAGGTATCATTTTGCACATATTGGCTTTTGGTGGTTTGCACCAGATTTATAATTTTGCCGATGCTGAGGATGAAAGCCACTTACAGCAGGCCGCTTTTCTTCTCGCTTGGCAACAGATGTCCTTTGATACAGTGTGGGGTCCTTCTACCATGACATTTAATGTTTTTGCACCTAGCCCCCTCCTGCACACTTGCTTATTCAGTGGAAAGCAAGCCTGATTTTCATGCCGTGTGTGTTAGTGCATCCTTTTGGGCATTTGCTTGAGTGTGCATGGTATTGGTGACCTATGTTGCCAGGATCGGGTGAAATTCCTCGACGTTTATAAATCTGTAGTATCCTCCAATTATCTTATATCTTATTCCCAGACTTTTCACCGAGTCTGGTTTTCCAATGAGTCTGGTGCCGCATTTCTTTAGTCTAACTGGACATATCTTTCCCTTATCAACCAACCTCACTACATTGTCCTTTTCATGGAGTGTTTTTCAATTTGTTGTGGCAACAAGGAGGGGGGGAATGGGGGTGGCTGGACCTGGTCCTCGCATGTGAACCCCTTCCCCTCAGGTGCTCCCCCACCCCCTCACACGACCCTCCAGGTAACCTCCTGCCCCCCTGTAGAGTTTAATTCGGACATTGCAACCACCGGGTCCAGCCACCTCCCTGTGGTTGGCAATTATTGACTTTCATGTTTTTTCTTGCTGTTCTGCGAACAGTTTTTTCACGGGTGCAGTCATGGTGATTTTTGAATACACAGAATCACCATGTGATGGATGTCTGCAAGATTGGTTTGTGATGTTGTTATTTTGTTGGTTGGCGAGTCCTGTGTAGTAGCACCGACTCACTTCTTTACCACTGATTTTATCCTGTTGGCTGTATGTGCTTTTACTGGTGTACAGTGGTATGCGCATCAGGTGGTCACTGAGGCTCACAGTGGTATTTCCGTTGCCCCAAGTGTGGGAATGTGTGTGTGTGTGTGCTTTGGTCGCAACGTAGTGTATGTATGTGTGTGTTTTATGCGAAGCAGCTGCTCTATCAGATTGCTCTATGTGGAGAAATGTGTGAGGCTGCGAGTACTAACCCCAGCCTGAATGCATGCGTTTTTTGCTTTTATCTGCCAAAGGAATTGCAAATGTTTCTTCTGCACATATTTGTTGAGCATAAAGATGCTTTGCATCTATTTGCGTCAAACACAGTGCACCCTTCATTTTGCATTGATCTCTTCATGGTCCACTAACGGGGGAGGTTGCCCCTTTTGGACCTAGGTGCAGAACTGACGGGAGAGGGGAAGGAGTCTCAAATGACTGAGTGGAGTTGCTGCTCTTCTCTTCTGTGAGCTCAGATGGGAGAATGGGAGTTCAGCAAAGCGAGCTGGGGTCCAGTGTGGATGGGGGCCTGGAGGGGGCTGGGTAAAGTGATTTGCAACACTGCATCATACAGGGGGTTGCCCATCATCCTGGAGTGAGGTGCTTGGGTGCATTCACCTGACAGGCTGGAAGGCACCATCTGAATATGGTTGACCACAGGAATGCATTCCTTCCCTGGTGTGCTGGCTCTACAGCCCAGTACACAGAAGATGAGTCACACCAAATCTCAAAAATGAGTTGATAGCGCAGAATGAAACTGTTGTTATGTGCACACATACACAACAGGTTTGGACACACAACACTTTTGGACCCCTGCACTCAAAGTTTTGTTAGGTTCACAGACAGATGAGATGAAAGTCACGATTATGAATGAGCGTCTGGTGATTACGTGGGGGCCGAAACAAAAAATCCTCTTGACATACAAGAAGATGAATTCCAAAACAACAAGGAAATGGCAGATCGCCTGTGAACACTGATTTGAAAGGTGTAGTTTTGAAGCCAGGGTTTCGACAAACCGTTGCTGACGAAAATACCCGCGCTGAAACGGCGTAGCAGATCTAATTTTGCATTTTTTAGAGACAACCTGCAAAAACAAGACAATGCAAGAATCCAGGATCCGCCATCGACGCCCAAAATGTTCTGCGACTGGTGTTCGTGCTTTTGACACAGCTTGGCAAGGCTGCAGCTGACGCACTTGTGTATGTGACGACAATTGGTGTCGCCTTGTTGCATTGGCAGGCGTTCAACAGCGGCCTGCCCAGATTGTGCTATGGTGAAGAGTTCAGCGAAGTTATGCTCAGTCCACTGGGGTCCATGAAAGACACGACCATGAAGCATTTTTAGCATGCATGACTCATATGCAACCTGAGATGCCAAGGCACTTCAAAATTTCAGATCATACAATCACAATTGAAGAAGCAATGTGTGTTTTGAGAGAGGCATTGAAAGATGTCACACATTGGTACGGCAAGAGACAAAAAGTTAAATGTCACTGCCGAGCCATGACAACTGTGAACCTGCAGAATAGCAATGTTGTATACATTGACAAGTAAGGCAAAGGTACCAATTGTTTTTTACTGGCTGCTAGTTGATATTTTCCACACGAACATGTTCATTTGGATCATCATAGTGCTGTTATTTTTCTCTCATGGTGGGATGCATTGCAAGCCTGCACAATCCGTAATGATATGAACGTGTAGTGTCAATTGTTGCGAATGGGAAGCTTCGTATTGAATCCACAGCTTTGAATTGAATTTGCACGTTGATTGCAAGCTTTTGCAACTCCAAGAGCAGCTTGTCTGCTTGCATGTTTTTCGAACTACTTTTTCGTTCGTTTTTACGAAGAAAACTGTATTTTGTTCGTGTGCCCCACCGAGAGACCTATGTGGTTCTGTGCCGGGTTGGCATTCACAAAAAGTGTACTATGTGCAGATTGTTGGTCACATAAAGTGTGCTATATGCAGAGTCACCGCATATGTCTAGTTTTTTTGTAATGATTGAGTTTTCGGACAATGCGCCATCCAAAGGTTGCTGTAGTCTTTAACGATGGGTCATGCCAATGACACAGTTGCACACAACAATTTTCTCAATCTTCTTCTAAAACAGTGCAGCAAATGGGGCCTTCAAACGTTTTCTTGAATTCGGGGGCATATTAAGAAGAATGACGACAATTAATAAATATGTGTTTTGGTAAAGTGCTGGACAATGTATGCACCACAAAAAAGGGTGCTTTGCGGCACAACAAGTCCTTTTACCACTAATTATATGCGATGGGACAATTGTAGGACATTGCATCCGCAACATTTTTTGGCTCTTCCCGATGCACAAAGAAGACCCAAGGTCGTAAACATCAACCTGCGCAACCATGCATCCACTATGCTTTGTTGGAAAAAAAATTTTTATTAAAAATGTGATACTAACCTCTTTGGGATATTTGATCATGATGCGTGCCCTGTCAACGCCACCTTTAGCAGCAATATTACTGACTGCGAGGCCGGTGCCCAAGTTTTGTGCCGAGAAACCAGCTTGTGCTACTATTGATAGACCTTGAAGGCATGTTGAGGTTCGCCCGGCGTACTGTGGTACATTGCTAGCGTTTAGAACTGCAACCGGGTGTTTTGAAAACTAAGGTAAACCAATTAATGAGAATGGTTGCAATTGTTGATGTTCTTTTTGGTAATATATTTGGTCTACTTTATGCACTTATAACAAGCTTTGGTTGCAACAAAAGATGGTGCTTGGTGCAATACAACTTCCGAGATAGTTGTGACTATTGATCTCCGACTTGCTTAGGCGGCTCAAGTTGCATGGTATAAATCGACAGAAAGTGCCCAAAATACAGGGCCTCAAAAACCATCAAAAGAACCATTCTTTGGCTTGCAAAAAATCAAGCCGTTTTTGAAACACCAAAAGAACTCTTATGTAAGGAATTTTGGCCTTTTCTTGGTCCTCATGGGTCCAAAAAATGCTTTTTTGGGGGCAATGGACTGTTCCTTGCGCGAGGCCTCGCGCAAGGAGCAGTCCATTGCCCCTCCAAAGTCAGGTAATGATGGTAGAATTGAGGAATCAAGCAGGCGCCTACACTGGAGTGACATTACAGGCACCCTTGACTTGATCACATTGTACAATATGTTTACGCGGACGGACATTCAGCGCTCTAAACAAGCCTTGCAAATCTAATTGATGACTCAAGAAATCATTTCTAATGTTGTTGCATTCCTAACAAAAGGAGCACATACGTTGGAGGTGTTGCACAGGGTGCATCCTTCAGCATTGCTCATGATGCACACCTGCCACAAGTTATGGGGAGTGTCAAGCAAAAAAAAGAGTATCACTGGTAACACATGAAGCATGTCCACTCAACAGATGACGCTGAGCTGGACAGGGAGCCCCCTTGTAGCTTCGGCTGAAGAAAAACTTGATTCTTCCGTTGTTGACTATAGATGAAAGTAAAATGTGCAAAGAAAATATGAATTTGTCATGCGTGGCACTTTTTTGAGCGTTTGTTTGGGCTAAAAAAACTGATTTTTTGGAGAGTAAAATGCAATGTAGTGCAAACGACATCAATTATCAAGATGATGTTCGATACCTCGAGAAAGAAGGTGCCCTGGGGGAAGCAGTCTGCCAAGCGCAGGGGCTGACCAAGCCCAAAAAGAGATTTTCCGCCTCCGGGGGGGGCAAGCTTCTGGTATATTTCAATGAGTCAACGACAATTTAGGTACTCGTTGCTTCAGTGAAGGTTGTGCACAAGCGCTATCAGATGGAAACCCATCACAATGGTACAAAGAATATTTTTTCTGGGCCTTTTTTTGCGCGAGGCCTCGCGCAATGAGGACTGCAATGCAGTGCCAGAACTTGAAAATCACAACCTATACCTCTTTTTTCAGGCAGTGCAAATCAAAAATCAAACCGTGGGGTGGGTAGTAAGACCACTCGACCCTGAAGCCGTCTTTCCAAAGGAAAATGAATCGGGTGAGGTTTTTGGTTTAGTAAGTTATGCGCGAGGCCTCGCGCATGGGGCAGCCCTTGAACCACATGTTGCATATGCTTTGCATTGATATTTAATCCGCCATGCTTCTGTTTTAATGATCCTTGTTCTTGATTGCGCGAGGCCTCGCGCATAGAATTCGATCACTAAATCATTTTTCCAGGTATGCAATGAACATGCAGAAAAGAAAATGATGTTGCAATCATGTTTTCTGCAGACCATGTTCATCCGAAAAACAAGGGGAACGCAAAATGAATTGATTGGCCAATTTTTGCTAAAAGCACATCATTTTCCACTGAAATCATAAGATTTATTTATTTTTATATAGTTTTTTTTTGTTTTCGGCTGTCCGAAAGAAGGCACAAAATGGCACAAATGGTAAGAAAGATACTTTCTTTGGACTAATATTCTGTTTTCAAAAAACAGAGCCTGTGAAAAACTATTTTTTTGCATGGTCCAAATTGGGTGCATTTGGTGTGATTTTGACCATGCAACTTGAGCCGCCTAAGACTTGTATGGGCTCGGTTTTGAGAGATGCCTCAATTTGGGTTAGTGAAGGCCAAATCAAATTAATCGGGAAAACATTTATTTTGAAAACTATCAATTGGCAAAAGAGGTGTTTTTTTTTGTAAAAATAATCTTTGAAAAACCGGCTAATTTCAACACTACCAAGTGCCAAAACTTACATGCTGCCATTTTGAGAACTCGCAAGGCCAGCTATGCGAAGCAATCATGCAACATACTCAATCGCAAACATGAACGCTTCCGCGCACACTGTATACCTCAAGCGCAGAAGGGCTACACAAGAGCGAACAAAGCGGTTGAGTCGCATAAGATTTGCATTGGTTAAAGCAAGTCACGCGGCGACATTGTCATATTCATGATCTTGAACCGGATCTGTTAGTCCTCGTCGTCCTTCACCTGAGTGTGCACGTGGTTGCATAGATCACAATATCGCCATGAAAGACAAAGGATCTCAGACTCTTTGCCCGGCTATAATCAAGAAGGAGACATATGTACATATGAGTGAAAAAAGTCTTATGTAAATACATGGCGGCATGACAAGAGACAGAGGGAGAAGGGATAGGGAATGACCAAGTGGGGATTGTCTCATAGCACCCAAGACCCCAAATCCTGAAGCCCTCTGAGCTAGACGAGGGGGGGGTTTACCAACAACCTATGAAATGACCCTAAATCCACCCCTATCCGTTGACCCAATTTCCCCTAGCGTCTAGTCCATGCATGCTTACGCTCTGCCAGGTGGTTACACTTGGCTTGGGACCACAATAGATGGTCCCAGGATGGCCCCGTTGAACTCCCCTCAATCCTAGAGAGATGGGCCGCCAGTACCTCCGAGGGGTATACCTGGTGTGCGCGTGCCATTTTGGTACCCCAGATCCATTGGTCCGCAAAATTCAAAAACATCCCCCCGCCCTCAGGACACTCATCATTCGAGAGAGCACTCACGGTCTTCCCATATTTGTCGGGGCGCTCGGAGGCGGCATGATCATTTGAAAGTTCATTCATCAGAATGGGCTCCACATACTCAACAAGTGACCAAAGATGTTCCCAAAGCCATCCTGCAAGCAGAACTCATATTCAGGAATTCCTTCATTCGACGAACTCTGCCTTGGAAGCCATGACCACAAAGCACTTTATATCATCCTCCTTCATGGCCTCAGTGATGTGTTTCGCCTCCTTTCCCTCCTCGGCATCTCCATGGCTGGAAGCCTGAATGGAAGCATTGTAAGTTGGATGGGCCAAACCAATGAAGCAATCAGGCGCAGTACTGTCTTTTAGGGGGACACATGTTACGGTGTCTTTGAAGTGCGCGCAATCGCAGGAAAAGAAAACAAGAAAAACACGCAGCAACAACAAAAACGAACAAGAAAATCGTTTACCCCGGCCTTAACCGCCCCCCCCCCCCCGATTTTTTGTGCCGCTGTTTGGTGAGGTCGGACAAACAGCCCACCACGAACAAATGAGAACAAGCCGCAGGGAATTCGTGCTGTGCGTGTGCTAACATATTACCCAAAGCACCTAGCAACGTGTATCCCGTAGCCGCCAGGGACGTGTGCGTGCCTCACCAGGAAGAAAAAGAAACTGCCCACACAAAAGCAAAAGGTGGCATACAAGGGCACAAAAATGCATGGAACCAACGTCGACAAACAAGTATGTTACGCGATGGTCTCGTACAAGTAAGCTATGTGGTATTTATTACCTGGTAAGAGACGCCAGGGAACATATGCGTGCCCCACCGCAAAAGAAAATAAACCACACACAGAAAGCCCAACGTTAGCATACAAAGATGCAACGATGAAACATGCGCCGGCAAACAAGTATGTTATGCGGTAGTCACATACACACAACACAAAGTAAACAACGAGCAAAATGCGCGATGACTATGCGAAACAAGAGGGAACACAGAGTGTGAAATGCACGATGTCGTGCCCTACGCCTTTTTGCCCATAGGACAAGCAACAAGCCGAAACCGGATCCCGAAAAATTATATGGCGGCGCATACGTGTATACCCTACGGGGTACTGATCTGGACTCTTGGTGAACAATTTGCAGATCTACCGCACAACAAAGCAACGGCACAAATCCAAATCCGTCACAGGTCTCTGTATTAAGTCAGGGCATTTGGGCCTCTCAGACGCTTTCTGGAGGATCTCTACTAGACCTCTTAGAGCTTCAAGATCCTAGAACACTAGGATATTTGCTCATATGTGGCTTATATTCCAAGCCTATAGTTGAGTTTTTTGGCCTCAGACAAGCGGTTGAAGACCATTTTCCTTCCAAAATCGGCCAAAAAAGGCAGTTTTTTGGTCAAAAATTGAATATTTTTGCCTTCGGCCAAGCAGTTGAAGACTCCCCCCCCTATTTTGAGGCTGCTGGATGCGAAAAAGCAGGTTGTAGGCACACACAGATCAGGAAAACACAATTTACAGCATCCATATGCACCAAAATTTCACATTTTTCATGAAAAAAACGGCAAAAAATGGCCGCTTTTTGGTCAAAAATTGAGTTTTTCGGCTTCAGACAAGCAATTGAAAACCCCCCGCCCTATTTTGAGGGTGCTGGATGCAAAAAAGCAGGTTCTGGAGAGAGACAGATCACGAAAACACAATTTACAGCATACATTTTTCATGAAAAAACGGCCAAGAATGGCCGTTTTTGGTCAAAAATTGAGTTTTTCGGCCTCAGACAAGCATTTGAAGACACCCCCCCTCTATTTCGAGGGTGCTGGATGCGAAAAAGCAGGTTCTAGGCAGACACAGATCACGAAAAAACAATTTACAGCATGCGTATGCACCAACATTTGTCATTTTTCATGAAAAAAACGGCCAAGAATGGCCTTTTTTTGGTCAAAGATTGAGTTTTTCGGCGCCAGACAAGTATTCGAAGACCCCCCCCCCCATTTTGAGGGTGCTGGATGCGAAAAAGCAGGTTGTAAGGGCACACAGACGACGAAAACACAATTTGCAACATCTGTATGTACCAAAACTTCCCATTTTTCATGAAAAATCGGCCAAAAATGGCCGTTTTTTGGTCAAAAATTGAAGGTTTTTGGCCCCAGACAAGCATTTGAAGACCCCTCCCCGCCTTTTTTGAGGGTGCTGGATGCGAAAAAGCAGGATGTAGGCGGACACAGAGCAGCGAAACACAATTTACAGCATCCGTATGTACCAAAATTTGCCATTTTTCATGAAAAATCGCAAAAAATGGCCGTTTTCCGGTCAAAAATTGAGTTCTTTTGGCCTCAGACAAGCAGTTGAAGACCCCCCCCCTCCATTTGGAGGGTGCTGGATACGAAAAAGCAGGTTGTAGCGGCATACATATCACGAAAACACAATTTACAGCATGCGTATGCACCAAAATTTGCCATTTTTCATGAAAAAAACGGCCAAAAATGGTTGTTTTTTGGCCACAAATTGAGTTTTTTTAGCTTCAAATAAGCAGTTGAAGACCCCCTCTGCCTATTTTGAGGGTGCTGGATGCTAACAAGCAGGTTGTAGGGGCACACAGATCACAAAACCGCAATTTTACACCATGCGTATGCACCAAAATTTGCCATTTCTCATGGAAAAAAACGGCAAAAAATGGCCGCTTTTTGGTGAAAAATTGTGTTTTTTGGCCTCAGCCAAGCAGTTGAAGACCTCCCCACCCCTATTTTGAGGGTGCTGGATGCAAAAAAGCATGTTGTATGGGGACACAGATCGCCCAAACACAATTTACAGCATGCTAACTACTTAAAAGGGTGTTTTTTTTTATATTGCAGGTTTTGGGATTTTTGGACGTCATAAAATCCTATGTGATAGCTTACTGCTAGAGTCTACTGCTGTTAAGTATACTGCAGAGCGAAGAGATCTAGGATACATTAGTAGCCATACATGAATGATCACATTGCATATGCTTATAATGTGATTTAATCATGTTTTATGCTATTTTAGAAGGTTCGAATGTATTAAAAGCTATTTTGAAGCTATTTCGAAGCTTCAGATGGCCTGTCGCGGCTGCCGCTGCCTGCTGTCGGCGACAGCAATTTACGTAATGTTGACAAGGCCTGTGATAAGATAGACTACTCAGAAAGTTGCTAAAATACAGGTTTTATTGCCTTTTTAATGAGAATTTATTGCTATATCAATTTTCTTGTTGTTTAGGCATGTGAACCCGTATTACTGGACCAGCCAGTTGGTCCAGCTCAATGTTCGTTCACGACTTCGTCTTCTTGCTGTTGCCTACTTTGTGCTTGCCGAGGGAATCAATTTGAATGGAGAAATTCATTTAAAACAATTTGATTTTGAAGTGCAAGACAAGGATAAAAGGGTTTATTGTGCACCCTAAGTACAAGCACAATACAGTCCAGTAATCCAGAGTTCCAGCAGGTCGACGACAACGAGGACAACGAGCAGCAGCTAGGCCAGCGTACGCTGTTCAAGTAAAGTGAGTTCTTTGCTTGAATTTATCAAAAACTTCAAGAAACGTTGAAGTCTTGAAGGTATACTTCTTCCTATGTTCCAAAACATGGAGAAAACGTGGAGTTCGTAGCTCAACGCACTTCCAGCGACCTTCACGCAATTACGAGCGACGCCAGAGGCTTCAAAAGAGTTAGAAAAGGCGTCCAGAGGATTTATTTCATTGAGTTTGGTGAAGATTTTGAAGGATCTTAACTTAACAAGAAGTTTCAAAAAAGTGGTGAACTTGGACTACACAAAGCGCTTTGCCCGAGCTTCAGCGACGACGACGACGACTTCTGCGACGACGACATGCTGCAGAAGCGCTGTGAGCGAGCTTCCAGAGGCTCTCTTGAGGCTCTTTGAGGCCTAGAGCCATTGATTGTGTGGCTTTTGTTTGCTCTTTTTGCATACTTCTTGTGGTTCATTCTCAAGGCTTTTCTTCTCCTTGCTTACGGTCCTTCAAGAGACCCTATGTCAAGGGAAGGGACTGAAACGACGGTCCGTGACTATAAGTCCCCACCCCAGTCACTGTGTACCCTCATGGAAGTCCAAAAGCTTTGAATTCTTTCACATTTCTTCTCATTCATTGGTGTATCAAAAGGCCAAAAATGTCGAAAATGGCCTGCACCATTTCACGCGTATCTTCGCGCCAGTGCTTCGAATCGCGCCAATGAAAGCGCCATTGTAAAGTAGAGAGCATCAGCTTCAAAAAACGACTTTCACTTTGTTTCAACTCCTCAAGGGGTATTTTCTGTAAGTTTTTCAAAATTGCCCATGAATCACTTTTTGTCCGACCCTCTAAAACACCCAAAAATGACATTTGGTGTTTTACGCATATCTTCGCGCCACTGCGCTGGAAAATTTGGAATCAAGCATATATGGAAAGTAGTCAGTGGTAGGCTTCTATACCATACTTCACTTTTTTGAAATCAATTTTTCTACTATTTTTTCCATATCTAACAATGTCACCCATGAACACACCCCAAAAACCCCTCAAAAGTGCCTTTTGTGCTTCGTTCATATCTCCCAGAGAAAAAAGGTTTGAGGTTCGACTTTATTTTTCCAAACAACACTGAAGTACGTGCTTTCTAACCCTGAGTTACTTTTCTTTTTTAAAACTGGGAATGGCTGTGGTAAAAATGCAACAAGTTACCACACAAACCACTTGGTGAAAAATCATGAAAAATGTTTTTGGAGGTTTAATCATTTCTCTGGGACCATGGTGAGTTCGAGCCTGAACCAAGGTGTTTTACAAACACTGGAGCGTGGAGTTTCGAAAACATGTTTACTTTGAATTTCTGCGGTCAAGAATGGATTTTTCCCATGATAGTTGACTTAGTGCATGAAAGCATGTTTTCACACTTTTGGGTCATGATGCTACAAGAAAAAGACCTTTCTCAGAGCCTATGGTGAGTTGACCAGTACTCAAAGCTGTTTTGGAAGGGTAATGGTGTCTGGTTTGCAGATATCTTATCATTGGACTTTATTGAAAATGGGATGACAGTGAAAAAGTTCATTTTCTTTATGCTTTTTTGATGGTTTTTCAGCTTGTGCTGCATGTGAGATTCATGTGTCTCCCCCCAACTATTATTTCTCTGAACCTATGATGAGTTGGGGCAACATCGAATATGTTTCGAAAACCTGAGGACATGCTCCACCCAGTGCAGATATTCTTTTTCTGACGTCTCAGCAACATAGTACAGAAAGGTGGTACAGAAGTTGGGCATTTTCAAAGAAAAACAGGTTTTTGACGTCAATTTTATCCAAAACCATTCCCGAATCTGTGGTCCTCTAGCCTTGGATCGTTGTATGATATTGCAGTTTGTGATTGTTTGCATCAGTTTTGATTCAATCTAACTTGGCTTAGCCTAGGTAGAAAGGTAGATACCTCAGCATTACTTCAGGCACACACTAAATAGTGAAACATTTTGTTGTCTTTTTCGGCCACAAAACAAACTTGGCCACAACCATTAACAGACCGCTTGCCACCGCCACATTCACCGTCCTATCCGTTCGGAGACTCCTCTGAACCTAGGGCCCTGATTACAGAGTACCCGATGGTGCGTAGGGCCCACGAGTTGGACATTGTCCCGGTAGCCGCGCAGACGGAGTTTGGGCCGTGCGGTGAAATAGGGCACCGAGGACGAGGGTGGAGAAAGACGGGTGTGGGCGGAGGGCGGAAGAGAAGACTCAATGCAGGAGCACCCAAGTGAAATATTAAAAGACCGCACTCGACCAAACCATTGGCATTGACCTCTCTCGGGGTCCTTGTGACCATCCTCCAATGAGAGAGGTTGGTGGTGGTAACTGGTCGCGGAAGAGGCTTGCAAAACTTACGTACTCTTACTTCCTTACTCTAGCTAGCTAGCTAAGTAGCTAGTGTAGGAGATGCATTCACTTTTATGGTTTTAATCCTAATGCTAACGGTTGAGTGTTGACTCAGCTTAATGTCTCTGGTCCTCCCGCTGTAGAGCAGGGTGGTGAGGAGAAGTGCCGCAGGGCGCTGGTACTGTAATAGAGGGAACCATTCCCTTAAGATTCCAGTAGGTGCAGGCAGGAATGTTAGCGTGCAATGCCATTTAACTGATTTTCATCTCTTTACTGAACCATCTGACACACATCAATGTAGTTCTGAGCACGTTCCGTGCCCTCTCTTGGGTTGCTGAGACTCTGCATGGACTACATGACTTCTGGTCACGATCCGCCACTCATGCGTGTGCTGAGATCCTTTCCGAATGCCTGAATTAGTCAAGATATTTCATTTGAGCACAATTGCATTTGAGCTAGGAAGTGATTTGTCCTCATTTCACTCCACCATGCCTCTCATCCTTCACTGCATGGCCAGCAAGGCAAGCGTATGACTAGTGACGTATTCTACTCTCCATTCGGATTGCATTTCATTCATTTTGTTCGGTGAGGTCACTCATTCTTTGCATTTCACTTTCCAAATCTTACATTTCATACTTATTGCATTACTTCCTTATTGCAAGGGCTTGCGCATAACTCTCAACATGCAATATGGTCCCCAAGTGATCTGCCCTTCGTAGTTCTATGAGCACCTTTTGCTCAATAGACCCCGAGTTTTGGATCGCAGCGACGAACAATCAATTTGTATCCACTCAACTTTTGTTGATGAACTGCAAGTTGTGAGGAATGAATCTCTTTTCCAACTCTCGCGATCATTGACCTAGGTCATTTGGTCTAAAGAGCTAGTTTGTCCTCAAATTTGCTACCGAACCACTACGGGTACGTTCCGCTTCGTTCACTTTCGCTAGATCGCCTGGTACAGCCTCAATTACTGGGTTTGAGAGTGCTCAATCGAGTGTCCACAGTCTATAACATCACATACTCTATCCCCGCCACCAGACCATGAGATTCATGACAAACCTAAGTGGATTTTTCACACATTCCCTCCCTCATCACGTCACACTCACAGCACACACAAACACATACCATGCGTAATTTGATTATTCCATTTATTTATTTGGATATCACACTCTGAGGAATTGCTGTAGTACCACATCCATCAAATTTTTACCCACGAGCCAATTTCTAAGTCATTTCCTTCGTGTAGATAGTCAATGTCCGCTTACAAGAGCCGGCATTGGTCTCACCCCGCCGCATCTTTGTTGTGTAACACAAGTGAACAGGTTTCAGCTTGGTCACTTTGCCTGTGACTTGGCTAATGCATTCCGTGATGTGTTAATGAAGAGCCCTACGCCAGTAGCCACTGAGACCAACAGTGCACTACGGTAGGCTCATTAAAAAGGATTATCAAAAGGTATCGAAAGCCTACAGTAATGGGCTTCTACCCTCGCGCGGGTAGATAAGTACTTTCCCTGCAGTGGGATTGAAGCGGTACCCAGAACCCCATGGCTAGGTTACGGCATACAACCGGTCTCCGGTCCACTAACCCCATGTACGGAAGGGAAGATGCCCGTTGACGCTCCGTTCCGTGCCGTAAAGCCCCGCATCGGCAACCGATGCACCGCCAGCGGAGATTTGTGTATCAGAATATCAGGAATCAACAGGGTTTTATTTTCATATTGTTTCCGTCAATTTTTACGCTTCCGTTCTGATACTCACTGTTTTGACTGCTGGCGGTTGGATCGCGACTTTACCGTAACCGCCAGTTTAACTGTTTATAATGGAAATTTTAACGCAATCCGTCACGAAGGCTCCAAAGCCTTCAGGAACTGCATGGACGCTTCCGCAATTTTCACATCTTACACTCGCAACCTTAATCCGAATTTTTCAGGATGTCGAAATCGGATTTTCGACTTCGACATCCCCGCACTTGATTTGACCTCTTTCGAGTGGACCTACGTGCTTCCCTACGCACGAATCAACTTTCCTTTTATCTTGCCCTCCATTTGTCTTAAAGATATGGGCAAAACAAAGTTGATTCGTGAGGCCACTTGTGAAGGTCATATCTCGTGTTGCTTGCGAGGAATGACAATAAGGAAACGTGGGATGTATTCACAATACTCCCGACGTAATTTAGGAAGCTTCATATGCCTTGCGTCTCCAAACGTGCGCGCTAGTGTAAGGGATCATGGTCAAGAGGGTAGAGTTTGCGTTATAACTCTTTGGCCATGACATTGCGTGCGTTAAGATAACTTTCGAGTGTAGCGCACAAGTGTTGGTGTTGCATAGGAACTCTCCTTGAGTTCCCATGAGCGATTGACACAAAGTTATGCCCTTGGAGGGGCATGACATATCGTGGGGGGAGCTACCTTTTTGGGCAATATGTGGTATGTGCCATGTGTTGTGTTGCGTGCCCATTTGGCGGGTCCATTGCTCCAAGCCGAACCCGCCAATGGACCTCATATTGTGTAAGCCCCTTCTCCATACTCCCCACGATCAATTGCAAGCCTAACCTTCGTGAAGGGAAGCTTGTGTGGCGATCCCAAAGCGATGCGTTGGGAGCAAGGTGTGTGTTTTGCAATTTTCCATATTTTCATGTGCCCACTTGGAAGGCAGCGCTCGTTACCTTTCAAAGCGCCCCAAGCGGAGCACATATGTGGGATCGAAGGTCATTGGTGTCAAGTCATTATGTTTAGAAGGATTAGTTGATTGCACGATCCAAGCCGAAGATATTATAATATAATTGTGCGCCTTTCAAGGCACTTTTGTGTGTCTTTGTGCCAATTTTGCCGTTTTTGGCCCGTCATGATGTCAAGTGGCGACCGTGTATCTCAACGTAGCGTTCAATTGACATCATGACCTAAGTATGTTATGAGGGTACATACTTCGGTGCCCAACATATCTTGGACCCGGCGAATAACTCCTCTTAGGCTTGGCATACCGTGGCCGCCATGTTGGCGATTTGGGACTATCCCAAATCATGGGCTCACTTGGCGACCCTGCCATTCCCAATACCGGAGGAGTTGGGCGACGCCCAAAAGATATGTTGGACACATATGACTTGATACCAATCCTATGGCACATCCGGTCCGAGTCGGGCATGTGCCTCATTTGCCTCAACCATGAGTGTGCGCATTTTTGGCCATTTTGAGCAATTTTCCACTTTTGCTGCCCGCCGTGCACCATGTTCTAACCTCCGTGCACGCCGGACGCTTGGACCAATGGACCATATATGACATGGGTGATATGGACATTGGTCCCCATGGTTCACACACCACGTGGGCGAAGCGGAGCAACCTTCGTTAAGGCGCTAGCCCAAAGTGAGTGTGGGCAATTTTGCCATTTTGGCATTTGTGGACCCAATTGGGATCGTCACCACGCCAAGTGGCATGGAGATCCTTGAGAGCCAAGGGCATGGGAGTCTTGGTTGGACTCCCGGTGGATCGCGTATGGAATGGCGGATCCGATCTCCAAGCCGGCGTGGAGATATACTATTGGGGGCACACCAAATTTTGGCTCATTTCAAGCAGCCAAAATGACCCAATTTTGGGACCCCAATTTCCCCCTTCCCTGTGGTCAATTAGCGGCCCCATTTCTCTAAGCCCATAGGGAGCCCGGACCCAAATCCAAGTTGTACACTCAGATATAAGTCCTAGGTCCTGCCTCCTACCCTGTGAGCCATTGGCCTTACCTTGGCCGGGCGAGCCACGCGTGGGAATGACGCCAATTTTGGTGATTTTGGCATCATGACCCCACTTGACTCATCCGTGTTGCCCTGATGCCGGGACCTCAGAGGGAACCAGGTTGGGTGAGGGCTCCAGGGAGTTCGTACTCGAAGGGCATAGGGTCAGTTGCCTCGTCCCTACCTCTGGCGGGTCCGGACGAGGGTCAATCTTGGGAATTTTGCAGGTAATATCAGTTTGGGCTGAAACAGCCCATTTTCAGATACCAACTCCTGAGGGATTATGGCGGGGCCATATCTCTGGCTCAGAGAGGAGTTGGGACCTGCCGTTAAGGGAGCATAGGGAGCCACTGTCTGTTTGCCTCGGAGTCCCTTGGTTCTCAGGAACTCGCCTGTGGCTGGGCGGGACACCTCTCCCATTGGCAGGGTTTCAGGGTCCGGACTGAGCCGGGCATGGGTTGTGTTTGAGCCCCCGCCCCCACCAGCCACTGAGAGGGTCGGACCTGGGATTGGGATACGAGTTGGGATAGAGTGTCTATTGTCCTGTGATGCCCTTACCCCAGTCCAGTCTTAACCCCATGTGTACATATCCTGATGTGTTGCTGTACATACTTTCGTTCCCTTGTTGCAGAGTGGCAAGGATCCTGAAACGCTTTGTCACATGACATGAGCGCATTGATGCCCTTGTGAGCGTAGTGCTTTGCCTGCCTGCTCACTTGCGCGTGTCCCGCAGCGTCCCGTGGCCGGCCCCCCACGGGAACGCGTCAAAAGCGTTTCACCGCCGCGGGGTTACCCAGCCCTCGCGTGCCACTCGGGGCCACCAACCCCGAGCAGCGCGGCGCAGCTCGCAGCTCGCAGCGCAGCGCAGCGTCTCGCAGCGCAGCGCAGCGGCTCGCAGCGCCACTCAGCGACAGCGCCGAGTTCGTCACGGAGCCCGCAGCGCCGTCCAGAGCATCGCCCTGACCGCGCAGCAACCGTGAAAGAGATGCACAGACCAGGACTCCTGCATCAGCCCCATCGGCCGACCCGGAGTCCCATCGGCCGACCAGCAAGGCCGCGTCGACCACCTCCACAACCACCGGCTGACCAGCACCAGCCGCACTTCCAATCCAGTGCTGCAGCACCCGCCTCAACAACCACAACCAGTTCGTTGAGTTGAACGAGTGCACATCAAGGACCTCAAGACCAACTACGCCCCCGCTGCCATGGTGAATTGGCAAGAAGCGGGCAGGACGTGGCCGCGGCCCCACCCCCACGCAGCGCAACTACTGCGTGGGTTGGTATGGGACCAGCACTACCGCCACAGCCACCCCCAGTGCGAAGGCGGCATGCCCCGGAGCTTCGAGCTCCGCACGGACATCGCCCCCGACCGCCTGCAGGCCGTGGAGGACTGGCTGCGGGCGGAAGGGTACGAGTACCGCCACCAGCAGAGGCGCTGGAGGACCTGGACCCGGCCGGACAGGCCCGGCGAAGGGCTGCGCCCCGACGGGATTGAGGAGGACGAGGACCCCAACGCCTACCCGTCGGGCGCCTCGATCAACGTCTCCATGTGGGACTTGATCGAGAGGAAGTTCCCGGAGCCGGGGAGCGAGCGCAGGCTGCAGGGCAGCAGCAGCGCGTCTCCGGCGAAGGAGAAGCGGTCCGCCGGGGACAAGAAGCGGGACGGGAAGTGGCGGGAGTACCAGGAGTCCCTGGCCGCCGAAGCCGCCCAAGGCGCCAAGGGCGGAACCCCAGCCCCCAGTCCCCAACGGGCTAATGGTGGTCACCACCCCGGCCACGCCACCCTTGGTGACTTCATGGCAGTTGCCACGCAGACCAGGGCCAAGCCCCGTCCGCTGCTCCTGAGGCCCCAGCAGGCCCCAGCAGGCCCCAGCAGCGACGTGGAGTCGGCCCACCGCGGGAGGATGCCCGCCGACCAGGCCAGCTCCAGCAGCAGTGCCGCTCCCGCCCAAAGGGACGTGGCGCGCGCCTGTGAGCGCGTCTGCAGGGTGCCCTGCAACCTTCGGGTTGCCCGGCAACGGGCCACGCAGCGAAACGCTGCAGTGGAGGGCGCCGTCGGCATCGCCCATGAGGAGGCCACCGAGTGGGGCAGAGGCATGGACTACCACGCCTCGAAAGTGGCAGCCATCGCGGCCGGTCTCACGGCTGCGGCCGCCCATGAGGCAGTGGCTGCCCGGATCAGGGCAACCGACGAGGAAGCCCGCCGGACGCAGGAGGCCATTGCCTGCAAGGAGGCCGAGGTGAAGGCGCTGGAAGAGGCGCTTGCCCAAGAGAGGGCAAGGAAGGAGGCGGAGGAAAGGGCCCACGCCGAAGCAACGGCTAAGGCCCAGGAGGACGCCGCCAAGAAGGAAGCCATCGAGGCCGCGCGACGGAAGGTCGCTGAGGAGAAGGCCAAGACGGAGGCGGAGCTGGCAGCGTTGGAAGCGCAGAAGGCGCGGCTGCAGCAGGCCCGGGAAGCCGAGGCGGCTCGTGCTCGGGAAGAAGCCGAAGCGCGGGCTGCCGCAGCCACCGCCGCCGCAATGGAGGAGGCAGAGGCCAAACTCCGCCGCGAGACTCCCCCGGGAGGATCACGAGTGGAGACCCTTCGAAAACTTTTCGAAGGGGACGCCTCCTCCAGGATGACGCTGGACGAGGCCGACACGGGCAGCAGTGGGAGCAGTGGCACCACCGCCCGTCGACGGAGGAGGGGCAAGGGGAAGACCCCCGAGAGGCCGCGGAGGCCAGCGGGTGGACACCCCCACGACAGTGACCCCTTCTTCACCGCCAGTGACGGGGATGAACGAGGCCGCCGACATCGCCAAGTGGTGGCATGGACGGGCGGAGGAGGCGGAGACGTCCCCATGGAACCGGAAGGTGAGGATGAGGATCTCCCTCCTCCCCACCTGAGCTCGGAGCCTTCCGAGACCGAGACGCCCAGGTGGGGCGACATGGACGAGGATGACGACATGGACTTCGGCATCACGAGGAAGCGCCCATCCTCGGACCCACCGAGGCGACCCGGCGGAGACCCACCGGGACCCCCTGGCGGAGGACCATCAGGACCCCCTGGAGGACGCCCACCAAGTGGACCCCCTGGAGGCGGACCACCGGGCGGGGGAGGACCCCCTGGACCGGGCAGACCCGGCGGAGGCCCTCCTGGAGGACCCCCTGGGGACCCCGACGACCCACCAGGGAACGGCGACCCGGATACCACCTGGCGGTGGATTATCTACCTCCGCAGGAGAGTCCAGTTGCTCGAGCTGGAGGTAGACACGGGCAAGGGCGAGATGGCTCGCATCTCCAGGGTCGCCACGCGCGCGCAGAAGGAGCTGGACATCGCCAGGGCCGAGACCAAGTCGCTGACCAACGTTGTCAGCGGCCTGCAGCAGAGGCTGGACGCGCTGGAAGCCCGTGGGAGCGTCGGCAGCGACCATCCACCCCTGGAGTCTGGCTCGTCGGACGACGGCTGGGGACCCGGACCAGGTCCAGGCAGACCCCACGCCCCCGGCGGAGCCCCCAGGAGTCGCCCCAGCGCCAGTGCCCCCTCTCTCACCGCCCCCTCTCACCACAGCGCGGGCCGCCGCAACGAACGCGTGCCGCCCGGCAGTGGCAGTGAGGATTGGCGTGATGAGTGGCTCAGCGCGGAGTACCGCAACCGCCGTGCTCCACCGCGGACACCGGTACGCCCCCGGCGCCCCGCACCAGCCCCTGGGCCAGTCCCAATGGCTGGTGGACGTTATGGTGGACTCAGGGATGAGGTCCCCGGAGGAGACGTGGAATGGGATGTCGGTGAAGGTGAGGACCTGGATCTGGACCTGGAGGAGTTCGACATCAGCCCGCCGCGTGGTGTACGACGGGAGGCCGCTGAACGCAGCCGCCGGCGCCGTGATGAGGATGCGTACATGGATGCAGTACGTCGTGAACATTTTGGTTCAGCGTACATGGAGGAACCGCGGCGTAGCCACAGGGATTCCATGGAGGAGATGGACGTGGCGGCCGTGGGAGTCCGTGGGCGAGGCCGATGGGAACCTCGGTCGACCTCGCGTCCGGCGTTCATGGTCTCTAAGGCCGCGGACGCCGCCGTGTGGGAAGACTTGAAGGACATCAAGCCCCCCATGTACGACGGCAACCCCCTCAACCTCGACCGCTTCTTGGAGAAGCTGGACGATTGGGGGCTGACCGTCACTGAAGACCTGCCTCCCGCGGATGCGGAGAGATACGTCTTCAAACGGTTCAGGTACCGCCTGCCGGAAGTGCTCGGCGAGCTATACTTTGTGGCGACCAAGGAGGGGAGAATCAAGACCCTCAAGGAAGCCAAGAAGTGGCTCAACGAGCAGGAGCGGGTGGACGCTCTGCAGGTGGCTGCCAAGCGCTGGAAGTCCATCAAGCTTGAGCATGATGGACGGGAGATCCGCCTACGAGATTGGCGGGACTTCCGAGGGAAATACACCCTCTTCCGCCGCAACGTGGAGGATTGGAACGAGGGTGACGAGCAGGCTCGCCTGCTCTCCATGCTGCCGGAAGCATGGATCAAGAGGGTCACCAAGGAGGAATCCAAGAGGGCCAAGTCCAACCACACGGTCAAGATGATGCTCCCCAAAGAGTATCACTCGAACGTGGTGGCTTGGGCGAAGAAGAACGTGGCCCGGGATGTCAAACGGCACTCCCTGCGGAACGCTCTTCTCATCACCGTCTCGGGCGATCGCGAGAAGACCGCGATGTGGCGCCTTGACGAGTGTGAGTTGAGCGGCCAGACCATCCGTCTGCAGCCCATCCCGGCGCGGATGAGCTGCGACGAGATCCTGGAGTGGGTTGGCGAGGAAGTACTCAAGGAGTACCGAAACCTCCACCACACCCACGGGTTGAGGCCCGGCGACCGCGGCGTCAACTACGTTGGCGAGGGACCTGGCGGCGAAGCTGCCATGGACCCAGCGGGAGCCGGCGGCGATGAGACTCTCGTCGACGATGACGACGACGATGAGCCCGCCGAGGTGGCCATTTGTGCCTTCGTGGCCAAAGACCTGAGCGCGGGGAGCAAACCGGGAAACTGGAAGCCCCTGCAGCAGGGCTGGAGGAAGCAGGAGAAGAGGGACCCTCGCCGCATTGGCGACCCTCCGCTGTCCTTTGGGGAGTTCATACGAGCTCACCCTCAGGGCTGTTTCGTGTGTTATGGGAGGAAGCGAGGCTTCAACCATGACCACCGAACATGCCCCGTCCACAAGGCCGACACGGAGGCTTACAAGAAGGCGCACGGGTCGAAGAAGCGTGCGCCCGCGGGTATCCGGGAAGCCAAGGTGGAGGTGGACAGGGACGAGCTCTCCAAGCTGGTGTCGCAGGGGACCGAGTTGGCCAAGGAGATCCAGGAGATCAAGAGGAACTGGGTCCCCAGGTCGGACAACAAGAACAAGGAGAACAACCAGAACAACCAGAACAAGGACAAGGACAAGAAGCCTACTCGGAGTGAGAGGAGGAAGAAGGGCGTCAACGACGTTGAGGCCGAGGAGAACACTCCCTCTTCCACAACCGACGCCCCCTAGCGGAGCCCCTGCAGCCAAGGGCCCCAGCTAGGGCGGTCGCAGGATGGTGACGTGGGAAGCGCCGAACCATCCCAGTCGGGAGTCGATAAGCACAAGGGGACTGCCGCGGGCGGAAGGCCCGGTCCGGCGCCCAGTCGCGGAGGCGGGGTGAGGGCAAGTGAAGGCACGAACCCTTGCACCCGTCCGTCCTTCGCGACCAAGAATGTGTTTGATGTACTACAGGATCTATCCGAGAGTATCGGAGGATCACCCGGACCGCAGCTGGATGCTGCAGATGGGCAGCCTGAGCCCATTGTCCACGACCTGCACCAGTCGCTTGTGGAGCTTCTGGAACGGCCGGAGATCCTGAGTTTGCGCGCCGTGGGCCGTGTCGGTCGCGAGCGGCAGTTGCATCTTAAGGTCCGTGCCCTATGCGGGGAAGTGGAAAAGGTTTTCGACGTGTTGGTCGACACGGGAGCTCAAGTCAGCTTGGTCAAGGCTGGCCTACTTCCACCAGAGTGTCTGACCGACAGTCGGAAGCCTGTCAGGCTGAAGGTGGCGAACGGCCAGTACATGGTGGGAGGCACGAAGGAAGCGGCCATTGGGCTGCAGTTCGTGAACCATCGTGAGCTGAGCCGCCCAGACCTCGGCAAGGAAATCCTCCTGCACGGTCGCTTCTACGAGGCCGAGATGGACTGGGACATGATCGTCGGGTACGACTTCATGATGGAGACGGACTCCGGCGTCCTCCCGGCCCAGGCCTCCATGACCCTGTACCAGGACGACCAGCTCTCGTGGCTTTTGTCACCTGAGCACCATGTGGAATGCCAATGGATCCACCCCGAATGCAATCAGCTCGAAGTGGCCGCGCTGGACACTGAGCCAACTGGTCCTGCAAACCAGGAGTACGGCGTAAGGCCGGAAGTGGCGAGCCGAGTTGTCGCGGACTTCGGAGCTTCGGATCTGGCCCTGGATGCGTTCTCTTCAGGAACCTCCGCCCATCTTCGGGTTTGTGAGAAGTACTGGAGCGCCCAGGACTCTGCGTGGAAGAAGCACTGGGGTCCGCATCAGGGATTGATGTGGATCCATTGCCCCCGTTGGGACATTCCAAGAGCGATAGCGAAGATTCGCAAGGACCGCTCCAAGGCAGTGCTGGTTGTTCCTATGGGATGCACCGAGGAGGAAAGTACCCGACATTGGGTAGCCTCATTGACCAACATGACCTTAAACAAGGTCGTCCTACCGGCTGGAGAGAGTGTCTATCAGGACGCTAAGGGACAGCCCATGCCACCCCAGAGATGGCCAACAGAATTCCACTATGTGGATGGGGGCCTTGATCAGGCCGACACCACGGACTTCGTGTGTGTCAACCGCATCATAGCGGAGCCTTGGAGGCAATGCTTTGCGGTTCCCCCTGTTGACATCGAAGAATCGGAATCGGAAGAGCCCCTCACTGAAGAGGAGTGGGATCTGGTTCAGGGGTATATGGATCAGCCCTTTCACGACTGGGGAAACCAGCGTGAGGGCAAAGGCCAGGACAAAGCCTGGTGGGAAGTGGACTCGATCGTCTCTGGTTCCTACGATGGAGATACCTTCGTAAGGAGGGTACTGGACCACCTGTCCAGCCAGGATGAGCCAATCGGGGGTAACCCACCCACCTACGGCGATCTATTCCGAGGCAAGACCAGAGATGGCCCTTTGGGCCACCTGGGAAGACCGCCTGAGCCGAAAGCGAGCGGGGTCGCTACCCCTCAAGTAAGCTCCGTGGTTCAAGTGCCCGGAAAAGCCAAGGCGGAGTCCGACGACTGCCCCAAGATCCAGGCATTGAGGGCCAGGCTGAAGCAGAAGTATGGTGATACCTTCTTCAGCGGTAAGACTGTGTTTCCCCCACCGGTGCGTGGACCGTATGGCGAGGCCAAGATACGACTGAAGCAGGACCCCCGTGTGTATCGCCACCGGGAGTTTGCCCTGAGGGGCGAGAGGAAAGATGCCATGGAGAAGATCCTCCGTGACTTCATCCAGAGAGGCTGGCTTGAGCCGTGCCACTCCGAGTGGGCCTCTCCGTGCTTCGTCGTCCCCAAGAAGGTTGCCGGTGAGTGGCGGCTCGTGGTCGACTACCGCGGCCTGAACGCCCAAACGCAGCACGACAGCTATACGCTGCCCCTCATTGAGGACATGCTGCAAAAGCAACACCGGCGGAGGATCTTCACGGTGATTGACCTGAAACATGGTTATCATCAGATGCCTCTCGCCGAGGAGTCCCGTGCCTGCACAGCCATGAGCACCCCACTTGGACCTCTCCAGTGGAAGGTGATGCCCATGGGCGTTACCAACGGCAATGCGGCTTTTCAGCGGATGCTGGAGAACGTGCTTGAGCCGGTGCGCGACTGTGCGGACCCCTTCGTGGACGACGTGATCATCGCGTCCGGGGACCCCAGTATGAGCTACGAGGAGCTCCTGGAGGCACACGAGAGGGACGTCACTCGAGTGCTGGACCTTCTGGTTCGGCACAAACTCACGGGCAGCAGTGACAAGGCCACCATTGCGGTAAGCGAGGTGGTCTTCGCTGGCCACGTAGTCGGGAACGGGCAGCGAAAGCCCATACCTGGCAAGGTGGCTGCGATTGAGCACTGGGAAAAGCCCAAGACGGTCTCTGAGCTACGGGCGTATCTGGGGTTCTGCAACTACTACTCGGGGTATATCAAGATGTATGCCAAGTATGCAGCCCCCATGACAACCATGCTCAAGGGCAACCGAGAGGAGACCAAGAAGGGGTCCAAGAAGGCTCTGGTCTGGACTGAAGAGTCCGACCGTGCCTTTGAGGGGATGAAGCAGGCGCTGCTATCCGCAGTGGGTCTGCACCTCGTGGATCCCGACCGAGGATTCGTCCTGCGCACCGACGCTTCCGACTACGCCATTGGGACTGTGTTGGAGCAAGTGCTTGACGACGGGAGGCACGTGCCCGTGGCCTTCTGGAGCCGAGTCCTGGCGGAAGGCCAGAGACGGACGTGGACGCCCCGTGAAAAGGAGGCGTATGCCATCGTCATGGCTCTCAGGAAATGGGCTGAGTACATAGCCCTCCATCCCGTCACCGTCTGCACCGACCATCAGAGTCTGCAGTCGTGGCACAAGGAACACGTGGACACCCCCTCAGGTCCCGCCTCCCGACGGGCAAGATGGCATGAGACCTTGGCCAAGTTCGACCTTACGGTTGTTTACATTCCTGGAAAGGATAACACCGTGGCAGACTGTCTCAGTAGGTGGGCCTATCCCGCCAGCAAGGGCATGCAGGATATCTCTGCCCATGGCGATGAGGCTGAGACCGCTGAAGCCAAGAGAATCATCGAAATGGAGCGCCTGATGGAGGAGGAGGGTGCTAAATGCTTCGTCGTCATGGCTGCAGATGCCCCCCTCGCGTCGAGGGTGAGCAGAGCGGTCAGAGTACTCGCCCCTGATGGAGCTGAGTCCAACAAGCACCTCTTCCCGGAGTCTTGCCTCCAGGACGACTGGACCGACGACTACGCCAAGTCTGAGGCCTTTGCGGCCGAGTATAGGGCTGTGACCGACCCTGATGACGGGCAGAGGTGGCCAAAGGGGCTGACTGAGGAAGATGGCAAGCTCTACCGGAATGGTAAGCTGCTAGTACCAGAGTCCCGGGTGCTCGAGCTGTGTGAAGCTTGGCACCACCACATGCTGCACCCAGGGGTCAAGAAGCAAGCTCTTGACATGCAGCGTCGGTTCGAGATCGACCATATCGTTCTCTACACCGCCATCAAGAAGGTCAGGAAGGGTTGTTCGGTCTGCCAGGCCTGCAATCCCGACAACCGGAACGTCAAGGGGGAAGCCCAATGGACCCCGGTTCCTGACCAGCCCATGGAGAGCGTGGCCATGGACGTCTTCTCCATGCCCGAAGTGCACATTGGCAAGGAGACCTTTGACTGTGTGGTTCTCTGTGTGGACCGCCACAGCGGCTACGTTGTAGCCGTTCCGGCACGCAAAAAGGGGTTGCTTGCCAGAGAAGTAGCAGTCATGACGATTCGTCATTGGCTGACCGTCTTTGACATCCCCCGCACCATTTGCAGTGACCGAGGGCCCCAGTTTACTGGTGGCTGGTTCAAGGCTATGTGTTCCCTCATGAGAATACGTCATGCCAAGAGCGTCACCTATCTCAGCCGGTCTAACGGCCGTGCTGAAGTGGCTGGACGGCAGCTGTTCGAGAAGCTGCGCAAGATCCACATCACCAATCCACGTCGGAACTGGTTTGAGGAGATGTGGCCTGCTCTGAAGGCCCTTCATGACACCCCCACTCCGGGCGGTTTGTCCCCTCACCAGATTCTGTTCGGCAGGGACCCCCTGGGCAGGGGACTTCCCTTGTCTGGTGATGGCATGGCTATGGATGCCAAGGAATTCTTCGCGCGGCAAGAGCAAACGGCGCGGGACATCCGCCAGCAGCTTGAGAAAGAGCATGCTGAGCGTCAGAAGTCCGCCCCGAGCTCGACAGCGCAGAAGTTCAGGGTGGGAGACCCGGTGTGGGTGATCAGACCCCGCCCTATGGGCACCCACAGCACCAAGACCTGGTTCACACCCGGCGAGGTGGTCCGCAGGATTGGTGAGGACACCTACCGCATCAAGGTGGGTCACGGACAGTTCCGGGAGCGCCACGAGAGTCAACTCCGTGTGCGGGAACCCGACCTCCGTGGCCAGCATGTGTCCCTGAACTATGCCGCACATGAGGCCGATTCGGACGACGACTATGCTGAGCAGGACGACTATACAGTCGAGAAGATCCTGGCTCAGCGTCCGAAGGCCTCGGCACCAGGAGGTCTGGAGTTCAAGGTTCGTTGGCGAGGCTATGGGCTGTCCCACGACACCTGGGAACCCGTCTCCTCGTTCGTGCCGCGGGTCAATACTCCCTTCATGGAGTACATCCGCAAGCACAAGACCAAGATCCACGTTTCGGACTTGGCAGCACTCACCCGGGCGATTGCAGCCAGGGGTGCCTGATCAGCGCCCTGAGCTCTCCCCTGATGCGTTTTGAGCGCTTGTGAGGCCGACGTATCGTCCCTTGCTTGCTTACTCTCTTCCATCTTTCGGTGACAGAGTGGCCATATACCCCCCCTGCTGAATCCAGAGGAGGATGGCCCCTCTCTTCAATTCTACTCGTCACTCCCCACCTGCTGAATCCTTGGGAAACCAGGTAGGCGACTGACCTTCATTTTTCTGAGCTCTTGGGGCCTTGAAGCCCATACGACGTTGCGCAACGGATGCCGCTGTCATCGGCATTGCGATTTTTGAGTGTGTGGTCTGGTCCCATGGCACTTGTGGGATCCAGACCAGTCTGCGTGTGTCGCGACTATATATGGCCTGAACTCAGGCGTTTTCCTGTCCACCCTCCTGTATATGCCTTATCCTGACCGTGGCGTGGTTTGGCGCTCTCTCCAGAGCGTGTTTACACGCCTATTTACCCAGATTATTGCTTGTTTCTCTGCCCTCCAGGATATGTGCATCTGTATGTTAAGTGTCATCAGCCCATCGCTGAGGGATGGACTGTTTTTCACCACGAATCGGGATACAGAGGCGCCCTGAGTCGCCGTTTACATGTTTGTACATATGGTCCAGCCTGGACCAGTACCGCAGAACATATTCTACTGTTTGAGTGCCCGTGATACCGTGTTGCCCTATTCGCTGTGATGTGTGGAGATCCTGATAGCGCCAGGCGGGAAGCCCAGTTGCCTGACTACACTCCCAGCGGTCCGCCACTGTCAGTCCCAGTGTGAGCCTACCGATTCGCAGACGCACTTGCATTCGGATGGCGTCCTCCGGTGCTCCTGACCTCGGTCAGTCCGCCTGGGAAACTGGTGGTTTGAGGAGTCGACGCCTCCGCCCACACTGCATGAGGACTCCCTCATGTATGGCCTTCGTGGTAATAGGGCGAGGGAAAAGACGGCCTTGATGCCCGATCCCTTAAGGAGGAGCTACCTTAAGATCTGGGGTTCTTAAGGAGTTCGACTATGGCACTCTGGACTCGCGTCGTATGGATATGGACATGGTGCGCCCGAGGAAGGACCCGTGGGGACTCTCCCCAGTCGGCGGGCCTTGGGAAGCTTGGGGTAGCCTGATGGATCTTTGTGGTCGCTCTCGACCTGTGGGACCACCTCGGTCGTCGTGTGTCGCCTATGTTGGCCGTGTATGCCACTACCACTGTGGTGGTGACCGTAGCAGCCGGCACCCGGTGCGCCTGGTATGGGTTAACGGGTCCTTTGGATGCCGAACAATCGCCGCCAGGACCCGGGACTTGATACTTGATACTGTACCTCTTATTACTAACATCTACAGCATCATACCTGTTTTACTATGCGTTGGAATGGGCAGCCTAACCCAGAATCGGCCTGAAGTGAGGATGTGACACCCCCCCCCTTCAGGGGATGGTCCTGGGTACCCGCTGCCACGCTTGGGTGTTATCGAGCCCCCCCCAGGGTTCGCTCTAAGGAGGGGGGTGAAGCGGTACCCAGAACCCCATGGCTAGGTTACGGCATAAAACCGGTCTCCGGTCCACTAACCCCATGTACGGAAGGGAAGACGCCCGTTGACGCTCCGTTCCGTGCCGTAAAGCCCCGCATCGGCAACCGATGCACCGCCAGCGGAGATTTGTGTATCAGAATATCAGGAATCCACAGGGTTTTATTTTCATATTGTTTCCGTCAATTTTTACGCTTCCGTTCTGATACTCACTGTTTTGACTGCTGGCGGTTGGATCGCGACTTTACCGTAACCGCCAGTTTAACTGTTTATAATGGAAATTTTAACGCAATCCGTCACGAAGGCTCCAAAGCCTTCAGGAACTGCATGGACGCTTCCGCAATTTTCACATCTTACACTCGCAACCTTAATCCGAATTTTTCAGGATGTCGAAATCGGATTTTCGACTTCGACATCCCCGCACTTGATTTGACCTCTTTCGAGTGGACCTACGTGCTTCCCTACGCACGAATCAACTTTCCTTTTATCTTGCCCTCCATTTGTCTTAAAGATATGGGCAAAACAAAGTTGATTCGTGAGGCCACTTGTGAAGGTCATATCTCGTGTTGCTTGCGAGGAATGACAATAAGGAAACGTGGGATGTATTCACAATACTCCCGACGTAATTTAGGAAGCTTCATATGCCTTGCGTCTCCACACGTGCGCGCTAGTGTAAGGGATCATGGTCAAGAGGGTAGAGTTTGCGTTATAACTCTTTGGCCATGACATTGCGTGCGTTAAGATAACTTTCGAGTGTAGCGCTCAAGTGTTGGTGTTGCATAGGAACTCTCCTTGAGTTCCTATGAGCGATTGACACAAAGTTATGCCCTTGGAGGGGCATGACATATCGTGGGGGGAGCTACCTTTTTGGGCAATATGTGGAATGTGCCATGTGTTGTGTTGCGTGCCCATTTGGCGGGTCCATTGCTCCAAGCCGAACCCGCCAATGGACCTCATATTGTGTAAGCCCCTTCTCCATACTCCCCACGATCAATTGCAAGCCTAACCTTCGTGAAGGGAAACTTGTGTGGCGATCCCAAAGCGATGCGTTGGGAGCAAGGTGTGTGTTTTGCAATTTTCCATATTTTCATGTGCCCACTTGGAAGGAAGCGCTCGTTACCTTTCAAAGCGCCCCAAGCGGAGCACATATGTGGGATCGAAGGTCATTGGTGTCAAGTCATTATGTTTAGAAGGATTAGTTGATTGCACGATCCAAGCCGAAGATATTATAATATAATTGTGCGCCTTTCAAGGCACTTTTGTGTGTCTTTGTGCCAATTTTGCCGTTTTTGGCCCGTCATGATGTCAAGTGGCGACCGTGTATCTCAACGTAGCGTTCAATTGACATCATGACCTAAGTATGTTATGAAGGTACATACTTCGGTGCCCAACATATCTTGGACCCGGCGAATAACTCCTCTTAGGCTTGGCATACCGTGGCCACCATGTTGGCGATTTGGGACTATCCCAAATCATGGGCTCACTTGGCGACCCTGCCATTCCCAATACCGGAGGAGTTGGGCGACGCCCAAAAGATATGTTGGACACATATGACTTGATACCAATCCTATGGCACACTTCGTCCGAGTCGGGCATGTGCCTCATTTGCCCCAACCATGAGTGTGCGCATTTTTGGCCATTTTGAGCAATTTTCCACTTTTGCTGCCCGCCGTGCACCATGTTCTAACCTCCGTGCACGCCGGACGCTTGGACCAATGGACCATATATGACATGGGTGATATGGACATTGGTCCCCATGGTTCACACACCACGTGGGCGAAGCGGAGCAACCTTCGTTAAGGCGCTAGCCCAAAGTGAGTGTGGGCAATTTTGCCATTTTGGCATTTGTGGACCCAATTGGGATCGTCACCACGCCAAGTGGCATGGAGATCCTTGAGAGCCAAGGGCATGGGAGTCTCGGTTGGACTCCCGGTGGATCGCGTATGGAATGGCGGATCCGATCTCCATGCCGGCGTGGAGATATACTATTGGGAGCACACCAAATTTTGGCTCATTTCAAGCAGCCAAAATGACCCAATTTTGGGACCCCAATTTCCCCCTTCCCTGTGGTCAATTGGCGGCCCCATTTCTCTAAGCCCAAAAGAAGCCCGGACCCAAATCCAAGTTGTACACTCAGATATAAGTCCTAGGTCCTGCCTCCTACCCTGTGAGCCATTGGCCTTACCTTGGCCGGGCGAGCCACGCGTGGGAATGACGCCAATTTTGGTGATTTTGGCATCATGACCCCACTTGACTCATCGGTGTTGCCCTGATGCCGGGACCTCAGAGGGAACCAGGTTGGGTGAGGGCTCCAGGGAGTTCGTACTCGAAGGGCATAGGGTCAGTTGTCTCGTCCCTACCTCTGGCGGGTCCGGACGAGGGGTCAATTTTGGGAATTTTGGAGCTAATATCAGTTTGGGCTGAAACAGCCCATTTTCAGATACCAACTCCTGAGGGATTATGGCGGGGCCATATCTCTGGCTCAGAGGCGAGTTGGGACCTGCCGTTAAGGGAGCATAGGGAGCCACTGTCGGTTGGCCTCGGAGTCCCTTGGTTCCCAGGAACTCGCCTGTGGCTGGGCGGGACACCTCTCCCATTGGCAGGGTTTCAGGGTCCGGACTGAGCCGGGCATGGGTTGTGTTTGAGCCCCCGCCCCCACCAGCCACTGAGAGGGTCGGACCTGGGATTGGGATACGAGTTGGGATAGAGTGTCTATTGTCCTGTGATGCCCTTACCCCAGTCCAGTCTTAACCCCATGTGTACATATCCTGATGTGTTGCTGTACATACTTTCGTTCCCTTGTTGCAGAGTGGCAAGGATCCTGAAACGCTTTGTCACATGACATGAGCGCATTGATGCCCTTGTGAGCGTAGTGCTTTGCCTGCCTGCTCACTTGCGCGTGTCCCGCAGCGTCCCGTGGCCGGCCCCCCACGGAAACGCGTCAGGATAGACCCCTTCTCTTGCGGTAGAGATAGATGACGGACTTAAGCTCCAGGAGGATAGCCTGCATCCTGCAATTCAGTTGAGTGGGATTCACTCTTCATTTAGGAAGATAGGCGCCCGCACGGATGGCTTTGTACAACCATCTGCTGGGCAAGGGGCTCGCCGTAATTGGTCTTCCGGTAAGGTACAGAACACACTTTACCTACAATAGCATTTTTTGGAGATTTACTACTTCTACTTGTCTGAGACAACCTGACAATGATACATTTCGCGTATGAGGCAGTGGCGACCCTCCAGTCGTGTAGGAAATCCGTTGGCTCGCACTAGAGTCGAAAGGCGTTACATGAAAGATCCGACCTTTCAACTTTTTTTCACTTATTACTTACCTACTTCGTTTCCAACCAGCCCCAGGGGACCAACCCACCCCTACCCGTGAACCCAACCCCTACATTCACACATACAATTCATTGGTTTCCGTCATCTTTAGCACTTTGCCACAACCCATACATCTTCTTTCTCTGAATTTACATGATGAATACACTTCTACATTTTCACCCCTTCGTGCAAATTATTTGCATTGGTGATTTAAGTCATTTAGGACATTTTTACGCAAATCAGAATTTCTGCTAGCTTCATATCTCATCAGATTCCTCTGGGCTATGTCCTATTGAGGATCATGGTACATAATGCTGTATCTAACCCAATAGGATCGCCATGCATATTGCTTTATGCCGCTGTGATGGAATATTGATTCTTTTGTACATGATTTCTAGGCATGTTAGGCAACTGATGTTTCAGCTTTGTTTTCTAGAGATAGTAAGAAAGTATGAGTAAAAGGTTGGTAATGACGGACTATATCTTTCAAGGTTTTTTTGGTTGAAGTATTAGTATAAATCCCCATACCCCCAGACAGATCAATCCCCATGGCCGGGATAAGAAAGAGCGGATCCGGGTCAGATGATGTCTACTCATCGTGACTGCCATCCCCCCCACAGAGTTTGAGCTATACCTACCCGCTAAACTAATCAACAGTTAGTCATTACTGATGCTGCCTCACTTTCTCTGTCCATGTAATGCAGGCCAAGAAACCCATTGCATCGAATAGGTACCACAATGCATCCAATGCATTTGGTAGCCACATGTAACGCGTCCTTTGAGTAAGGTGGTATATCCTCTCTTTGGATGACGAAGACAAGTCATGTCAATAGACAGCTTGGGCAGAGCTTGAATTTCCAGTTTAACCCCACATGTTGCATTTCATTCTCAGTTGGTATTGATTTTCCGTATAGCTCATTGTAATTTATACGTCTACACCCAAGTGCATTACCCTTACTCTCAATTTTTGCCTGAAGATTTAGGTTATCATTGTTCATACTTTGTATGCTAGCTTTTTGCTTAGTGTTTCTCGTGTTTCATTTTGAGCCCTACCATATGTACTTAAGACTTAGGAACTAACTTTGCCCTCTTAGGTTGATATATATCTTTACCTCTAGGAAGGGGGTAGTAAGACACTACATTGGACACTCAGCACATTCAATATGAGCGTTCCTTATGCCCATACCCCTCCTTATGTTAGATTATCAGCTTGTCATGAATATTCTTAGCGAATGTGCATGAAGCTTAGGAAGGGGGTGTATTAAGTCAGGGCATTTGGGCCTCTCAGAAGCTTTCTAGAGGATCTCTACTAGACCTCTTAGAGCTTCAAGATCCTAGAACACTAGGATATTTGCTCATATTTGGCTTATATTCCAAGCCTATAGCTTACTGCTAGAGTCTACTGCTCTTAAGTATACTGCAGAGAGCAGAGATGTAGGATACATTAGTAGCCATACATGAATAATCACATTCCGTATGCTTATAATGTGATTTAATCATGTTTTATGCTATTTTAGAAGGTTCGCATGTATTAGAAGTTATTTTGAAGCTATTTCGAAGCTTCAGATGGCCTGTGGCGACTGTCGCCGCCTGCTGTTGGCGACAGCAATTTACGTAATGTTGACAAGGCCTGTGATAAGATAGACTACTCAGAAAGTTGCTAAAATACAGGTTTCATTGCCTTTTTAATGAGAATTGATTGTTATATCAATTTTCTCGTTGTTTAGGCATGTGAACCCGTCTTACTGGACCAGCCAGTTGGTCCAGCTCAATGTTCGTTCACGACTTTGCCTTCTTGCTGTTGCCTACTTTGTGCTTGCCGAGGTAATCAATTGGAATGGAGAAATTCGTTTAAAACAATTTGATTTTGAAGTACAAGACAAGGATAAAAGGGTTTATTGTGCACCCTAAGTACAAGCACAATACAGTCTCTATGTCTGAATGTCCGTGCGTCTGAACATCTGTACGTCTGAATGTCTGTACGTCTGAAATTGTCAAAATCCTTCATGTCCAGGCCATGGTTAAATACCCTGAATTACAAACAGAAATTTCAATATTAAAACAGAACTTTTCTTGACTGAGAAATCCTTTATTTTTGCACGCGCGCAACGCATCGTACGCTACAGGACTCGCAATCTGGCTACGGGCAGCCCCCTGCTGGGCATAACCCGTCACAATACGGTGGTATTAAAGAAGGTCTATAAGACCAGCCCTTGCCATTGTACGAGCTCTACCGCCTATTCCCAACTCTTCCACCTTCTTCCTCGTGACCCCCATTGTCCTTGATCTCACCAAAGCTTTCATGTTTTGTAAAATCCCGACAAATCCCGTGGGCACACCCGTTGGCAACCCTTGCAATAAGAACAAACCCTTTATCAATAAATTCGAATGAACTTGACGGGTGAGTCCAAAAAACCAATCACAGAAGTCAAATTGAATTGAGTGTACCCGCATCAATAGATGGACATGATCATGGAGAGGGAAACAAATAAGACAATGTTGGTCAACAGGAGAGGAAGAAACAGAAGTAGAAGTGAAGTAGAAATGAAGCCCTGGAATAATGATATGGCTTCGAACAGCAGCAGCGCAGCGAGTGCGCGAGTCGCAATCGCAGTCGCAATCGCACTGCAGCCTGTGGATACATCTGAAGCATCGAGATGCCAGTTGCGTGAACGAACCGCTGTATGATACTTCGATATCTCTGGACAGGGTTTTTTGTCTTCAAATTTGTGAAGTGTCTATGTATTGGTGCTCCGTCTAAAGATCCTGCGCAGAGTTTTGTCGATTTGGGATTTGGGATTTTCGAGAAACAAGAGAAACAAGAGAACAAAAGAGTTCCCAAGTCGAAAACCACAACAAGTGGTAGCCAGCTAGGTGGCGGGGAGATCAATATTCGAGATCAATCTTCGACGCCGTCAAATTGATTTGGATTTCAATTTGCAATGGAGCGACGTTTCGACGAAGCAGCTATGCTGCACTTTATCAGAGGAAGTCTGTTTCCATCCGACTCACCGTTGCATCACGAGTTTTCGAGTTCGTTAGAAAAGTTCATCGCAGAGCGCATCGCAAGTCGAGAAAGCGAGTGGTTTCCATGCATTTCTCGTGATCTTCACAGCTTGTCGCAGAAGCTTGCAGATACTCAAGCCAAGGTCATCGAATTGGAACAACGCATCGATGCGTTGCAGACATCAGCAGCAAATGTTACTGCGGCAACTGAGCACCGAGTCGACATTTTGCAGTCCTCGACGAAGAATGCAACACAAGCTGCTGTAAGCGAACTTCGACGTCTGGAACATGAACTTTCGCAATGTTATGTCCTTCTCAACGAATTTGTACAAGTTTCGAGTCAACAATTTTCGAATCACTTCCAGTTTCCACAACAACAACCACAGCGACAACAACAACCACAACCACAGCTGTCTCCTTCGAGCTATCCGCCGTATTCACCGTCGAAGAGTTCACCTTTTCCACCGCAACAACCACCTCCACAGCCACCTGTCTTCGACCCGTCGAAGAATACAGCAAACTCAATGAACCAAGTCGACCCAGTGCATGCCGCGGTGCACCAAACCAATCCAGCGAATGTCGCCATTCCACGTGCTCCAACATTCGAGATCCTGGGACGTCGTGTTGGACGCTTAAACAAGCTGATTCGAAGATTCTCTGGGAGACCGGGATCTGGAGAATTTCGCACATGGAAGGAGGACCTTATGCGAGCTTTCGCTTTGTCGGATATCACTTCAACCGTCGATCAGGTGACCACCATACCGTTTCTCCTTGAAGGCGATGCTGTCGAGTATTATCACAGTTTGACGAAAGTTGTACAGGATGACTCCTTCGAGCTCATGCGCATGTTGGGTCAACGTTTCGATTGCATATCTCATGAGGCAGTGTACCTGTCGAGGATGTTGACCTTGAAAGAAAGTGAGTTCCGAACTTGCGTCATCAAGTCGAAGGTTAACACCAGTGACCTCCAGATGGGTTACCTCGTCAACTCTCGATTTGTTGAAGGATTGTCGAATGACGCTGTTCGTCGGCAGTACATCATTGAGGTCCGTTCGAAATGGCGTTCTGGGAGACCATTCGGCTTCGATACTCTGGTGGAGACCATTGCAGAAGCCTACATGGCGGTCGGTTACCAACTCGAGGAGGTAGGGAACACATCGAGAACAGCACCTGATACCATGGGTTCCGTGGTCTCAAGACCCCCGCCTATGATGGTTCCGAGAAAAGTTTATAGTGTTTTCACCACTGTGTTTTTGCTTCTCCTGCTGCTTGCTGTTGCTGTAGGGTGTTCTACTGTTTGTTTTGGGAGATGAAAAGCTTTTGTTAGTTGAAATACAGTAAAGCCAAGTCAATCCAGGATAACCCAAGCCAGAAGTGTGCAAGGAGAAGAGAATCAGGATCAAAGCATGAAGGGCTGCAGTGTAGACAGTGAAAGATGATTGGATATTCACAGAAACTGCAACTCAGGTCACAAATGAATGCATATTCACAAAGATAGCTGAAATGCTTTTGGAAAAGAGTTAGAAAACTGCCCCAGGATCACTCTCTCTCCATAGTGCCATCTCAGGAGATGTGCACTCTTTGTTTTGGGTCCCATATGTGCTGAGGTGGCATGGTATGTGGCGATGAGGTCACTGCCATGTCACATGGGATCTTCCTACTTAGCTAGGCTGACCAGGAATTGAACCCAGGACCTCTCAAAAAGAGGTGCCCAGCCCCCTAGGGTGCATACCACTAGGATAGCTAAGAATTCATGGAAAAACATAGATAAATTCATAGGCTCTACTTTAGGTATGTCAGTGCTCAGTCAACTCAGGAAAAGATGAATAGCTTCACATTGAAAGGGGATACAGGGGTCCACTCCATATCCTGATTGGGTGTTTGGTTCCATAGGTCAAAATGTGTTATCACCACTTTTGGTTGGACCAATACTAAGATAAAAATGCATGGATGCTCAGTGCATCTCTAATACAACTAGAGTATGCCTCAAAGCAATGGAAAAGCACTTTTTCTTACTCCCCCCTTGTGCTGTGGTGGCCACCACTGTCGCATGTTAGGAAAAAGGGAATTTTTCTTGGCCTTTCCTTGGTTTCCACATCTACTTTAAAATACCTACAGTCTCCCTCACACTGAAAAATGAGCGCTCACCATGGCTGGCGCTCTTTTGCTGCTTTGTTTGTAACATATCCTACAGAAGACTCAGCGCTCATGGCGCTGCCGGGGCTCCTGTGGCTTGGTTGGGTTAGTATGGGAGCATGCCAAACATGTGCATATGCATCCCTCCCTCCAAGACGCAGCGTCGACACAACCCAAACGCAAGACACAATATACACACTCGCATGGGTTCTCGTAAACCTTGGCGACCTGTGACCTGTCTTAGGGCGAAGGGAGTCGAGAAAGAAATTAATTTGCCCCTTGGTGGGGTCTTGGTTCTGCTCAGTCTCTCCAGGCACCTGCGTTTCGGCCCGAACACGGCCTACTCAGCGAGGCTGCGCGTGGGTATCTGCAGAGGCAGGAATGGGAGAATTATGGACGAATCCACGCAAAAACGAAGCGACGACATCCAAATCCGTCAAATGACGGCGTAGAATTTTTCTGAAACAACACACCTGAGCAGAATCCAATTGTGCATCAGAAGCACATTTTTATAGAAATTATAGTCATCTCTGGATTTTTTAAATCCAGAAATTCATACACATAAAATGGCGGTGCGTAGGAGCGGCTCCTAGCGAAGCGCCAGAAAAAGGAGAAATAATGGAATTATAAGCGTATGTCTCACGTAGTCTTGAAAATGACGAGACACACATTAATAAATAAACATACAGATTCCACCCACACTATCAGAAGAATTAAAAATTCAAGAATTCGAAAATCAATCGAAAAGACTTCAACGAATCAGGTATAAACTACAGGTATGCTCGTCTCGCATGCCGCATACACATTGCTCGTCTCGTGTCTCCGTGAACGAGCCTTGTAGCAGCGCTAACAACGATAGGACGCGATAGAGGGATTGATTAGAAAGATTGCAGATGATTAGCGGTCAGATCAGGGTGATTAGACATACACACAAGTGCATAGCAACGTTCTTCGCGTGCGCCCCTCACTTGCTCTCGCTCTCCAGCGGTAGGTAAGGTGAGTAAGCCCAGGCGGGGCCACCCCCTGGTGGAGTTCGTGATTGACGTTCAGATGGGCAGGTTTGCCCACAATCCACGTGCATACTCGTGGATGCACACACGCATTAAAGGGTAGGCCACGCGAAGTGCGCACGGTAAACCTTGTTTAGGCTACCCTGGGGCTCCTCGGTACGTTCCTTAAGAGAACCTGAGGAGTCCCTTAAGCTTGCTTGCTTGACAAGGGTTGCTGGTCCTCCAGCGTGTTTGCGGACAGTGTATTATAGGTCAGACTGAGAAGGGTATAATACCTGGAGTGTGGCGTGGTTCCTCCGCCGCAAACGCCCTTTCATTTGCCTTTGTTTTACAGGTGGGCAGGTAGGGTGATTGGTGCAGCAGCAATTTTTTTATGCCCTGCTAAACAAGGGCGCAGATCACACAAACAAGTAACTCCCCTCTGCCTGTGGCAGAGCAGGGAGTCCGACTCCATCGACATCTGCGCCGTGCACGCAAGAGCACCTCTTCCCTCCAAGCCCTAGCAGGGGAAACGCGTTGTGGCGTCCCCTGTTAGGCCACAGTTGCTTAGCAGCGCTGTGTTCTCTTGTCATTTCACAGGAGGGTCACTAGGACCCACGACACCTTTGCCTTCGCAACGCCCAGTAGAGTGTGCGTGTAGGAGTGGTAGTCCTGAGTGGGGGCTTTAGCCAGTTGCCCCAGTGCTCGCCCACCAGGATGATGCCACTGTAGGGTGTGTAGGACCCGTAGTGCGTGTGTCACTGTCCCACCCGTTTCCTGCAATTTTAGCAGGGTTGGTGGGCAGTGGCAGTGTTTAGGTCAGTGTTTTGGCCACATAGCAAAACGGCGTTTTCATGCCTTCATAGCTTTTGGCCACCCCTCCCTGTAGTAGACAGATAGGTAGGGAAAACAATACCTGGATTAGTACGCTGAGTATTCTCCCAAGGTTTTGCGCCAGCACAGAAATTGGGCGCATAGGGGAGGGGAGACCCGGGGCGTACCCCGAGGCATCAATAAGCCAACCCTCCAGGTTTAGCAAGGGCGCAGACTTGGGTATAATTAGGACACCACTTCTGCGGCTTGCTCTCAGGACCTTAGGAATAGCACACTCACACATACGCTTTGGCAGGTAAGGGTAAGGTTCAGTCCCTAGCTTTGGTCTTGGAGGCAAGCGTCTCAGCGAGCATCAGCAACTCACCAAGGTTGTTCTGGGACAAGTAGTCAACCAGAACTGAGTTTAGGCGTCCCTCAGGGAGAACAAATGCAGAGAAAGGCTCCCAGGTGGCCTCTTCGACTCCAAACCCTTCCCAGAGGGTGAGGAAGCGCCAACCCTGGCGATAGCGGTGGCGTAGGACAGACTTCACCAGGTAGAAGCCCTCCTTAGCCATCTCCTCGGCGTTCATGTCGGGGAGTTCACCTTCAACTTCCATAGGGCTGGCCGCCCCTTGTAGGTCCAGAGCGGCGATCTCCTCGTCGTTCAGCTCCCACTCCTCCCCACAGAGGTCTTGCGGATCATAGTAGCGCTTCAGGTGTTGAGCAGCGCACACCAGGGTCCCCCCTAGACGATGAGAACACCTCACGGTGATACGGTGTCCATCCACGGATAGAATCTTGTACGGCCCGAAGTATGGGTCATCGCTGGTAGAGCGTGGCCAGGCGGGTAGTCGACTGTGGTGCACCAGCACCCAGTCCCCCTCTTGGTAGGTGGCCGGTACACGGTGCTTGTTCTTCTTGTTCCACTGACGCTCCCTCACTCTCTGGAGCATAGCCTTGGCCTTGTCCACCTTCGCTTGCTGCTCTTGGACCCATTCACCCACAGAAGAATGGGTGTCCTCTGGATAGGGAGCATGTAGGAACCATGCTGGGCGCCCCATGAATAGCTCATGTGGCGAGTAGCCAGTAGCGGAACTCTCTTGGGAGTTCATCATCAAGGATATGACGGGGAGTAGTCTCACCCAGTCCCTGGTGCGTTCAGTTTTGCACCATATCCGTACGTTCTCCTTCAGGACGCGGATCTGTCGCTCACATAGGGGGTCGCTCGTGTGACAGTAGGGAATCCCCGTAGACACCTGGACATTGAGGGATCTCAGGACCCTCTTGTACCAGCCAGTATCTGAGCGTACTCGTACGTCCTCGTCGGAGTTGATCTCCTTGGGTGCCCCATAGACACAAAACCACTCCTCCAGGAGTATCTTGATAGTCTCCTCTCCGGTAATGTGCTTGGTACATGGGAACACCCTGGTAAACCTGGTCAACCCACAGGTTACCACGAGGGCGAAGTCATAGCCCCCAAACTTCGGCATCTCCGTGTAGTCCACGTATAGAACACTGTTAGCACAGTGAGGGATGGGCAGGGTCGAGTAGAGACCTCTGTCCCTGATATCCCCTGGTTTACAGGACCTGCACGCGCACTTGTCCACGATAGGCTGGAGGGTTTTCCGCAGTTGGTCCTCAGTCCACGTAGTGTGGAACCACTGCTTGAACAGCCTCAGGGTACGGTCAGCACCCACATGACCACTGGACTCATGGGTCCACTTCAGCAGCGCTGGGACTCGGTCACTAGGCACCACGATGCGGTCCTCGTGCCAGAGGTAGCTCTTGTCCCTCTTCCACTGGTCCTGGTTGACCAGGAGGGGTTGAAGGCGTTTCTCCAGGCGCTTGTAGATATCCCCAAAGTCCTTCAGGTACTCCGATTGTCGGAGTCCATCCAGGGGGCGTATCATGGTCATGTTCAGATCCAGGTGTACGTCCATACGGCTGAACGCCTCCTTAGCCAGCGCTTCAGACCGGGCACCAATCAGGGCGTCGAAGTTGTTGCGCCTGATGTAGTCGGCGCACTCGTTCTTCACTCCCTGGATATGGTGTACCGTCAGCCGTAGTTGACTGAGGGAGGTCCACCAGCGACGTAGCTTGGCCTTCTCAGGTTGGGGGCCCTTCTGGAAACTGCGGACCGGTTCTTGGTCGCACAGCCAGACCACAGGGTTACTCCCCAACAGTCGTGCTTGTGAGGATAGCACCAGCATACCCGCGAGCAATTCCTGCTCATAGGTGGAGTAGTTCCTTCTGGCCTGGTTCCACTTCCAGTTCCAGTGGCCCAGAGGTACTAGGACCCACTTGTCGTCAGGGTAGCTGTGCTTGAGGGTTCCATCTCGGTTGAGACCTTCCGTCCCCCATTGGGAAATGGCCGAGTCGAACTCCTCCTTCTCTAGTGCTTGCCATTGGAACAACGTTCCACCACCGCCCACATTGCTGGCGTCGGTCACCAGGATAATCTCCCCTTGTGCCCTAGGCACGCCCAAGCACTTAGCGTTGGCTACCTTGTCTTTGAGCTCGTCAAACGCTTGTTGCTCTTGTGGGCCCCAGCGCCAAGTAGTACTCTTCTTGATCAAGTCAGTCAGTACAGCGCTGGTTTTGATGTTTTGATGTGGCGGCGATAGAAGTTGCACGCCCCAATGAAACTGCGTACATCATGAAGTCCTTTCTTGGGGTCTTCGTGTCGTACCTTGGCATCCATCAGGGGTTTGGCCTTAGAGGCCGCTGGGGTCCACCACCCATAGCCAACGTCAAACCCCAGGTACTGCATGGTCTCCTGCATGAAGTCACACTTCTCCAGCTTGAGTCGAGTGTGGTTCTCCTGGCAGACCGCAAAGAACTCAACCAAGAGGATTAGGTGATCCTCCTGGGTATTGGTCCCAAGGCATACATCGTCGATGTGAGCCTCCATCTGGGCACCACGGGATATGAGCTCCTGCACCTTAGGTCTCCTTCGTAGGATGGACAAGATCTTGTTCATCAGCTCTTGAAATAGAGCGGGTGCGTTAGCCACGCCAAACGGCATGACCTTCCACTTGAACACCCTCCCCTGAGGGGTGATGAAGGCCAGTAGTTCCTGTGCGTTGGGCGTCAGGTCCACTTGCCAGAATCCGCTTCGCTTGTCCATTTTGGTCTTGTAGCGACAGGAGGCTATCTTCTTCAGGGTAGACTCCATATTGGGAATGGACCCTGAGTGGTTCAGCGTCTTCTTGTTCAGCTCTCCATAGTCCACTACCAGCCGTTTGGCTGTAGACCCAGGTTTAGCCACCAGGAAACAGGGGCTGCAGTGTAGGGGGTAGTCCCCGTCCTTGTACTCCAGGACTAGGCCAGCGTCGATACACTCTTGTATCTGTCGCTCGATCTCGTCGGCCTGTTCTTTAGGAGCTGGATAGGGTCTCCTCCGGATCTTGTGACCCAAGAACTCGGGTTTCAGCTTGAGGTCCATCTGTACCAGCTTGTCGCATGAGGCTGGAGGGGGTAGTTCTCCGAACACCTCCAGATATGTCCTTATAAGCTTCTGTACCCGCGGGTCCAATATCTTGATCTTGTCCTCCATGTCCTCGTCAGAGTGTAAGTTGCTTGCCCCCTGAGTAATAGACATCGGGAGGTGGTCCTCCACCGACTCTTCGCCCGTGGTAGTATCCTTCAGCCCTTGGTAGGCATACAGAAGGTCTTGTTCAACCATCTCCGATGGACGATGGCAACATAGGCACGCTCGAGGGGGTTCACATACACATTCTTCCGAGAGGTCGTCCTCCTCTGGGGTCCTCACATGGGCGCCCCACACGCTCTTCATGAGCTTGAGATCCACCTCCCTTTGCCAGGTGGTGATCTTCTGTTCGAGGTCCTCCTTCAATTGGGATAGGTCTCCCAAACGTCCTTGCTTCAGTGGCCACGAGCTGCGGGTAGGCTTCGCGTAGCATAGCTTTTTCGCCACCAACTTCCTCTTGGAATCCACATACTCCCTAAGCCTGGATCGAGGGTCCAGCTCCTCGTCCACGGGGTCTTCCACCCTCATGGAGAGTAGGGGTTTCAGTGGGGCGACGTACTCGGCGTTCTCCACTTCCTCCACACAGGTCTGCACGAAGAAGGCGTCGTGCTCAGTTTTGTCGTCTGAGTGGATAGAGCTAGGTAGCTCAGATAGTCCACACTCAGAGACTCCATCAGTAACAGGTACATGACAGGGAGAGTTGGGGGCGTTGGTGTCAGTCACGACGTACTCATCTCCTCCGGGTGTAGTCTCAACAGCATCTTGAGGTCGTAGGCGATCCTTCAAGTCACCCAAGGCGAGTCCATCGCTTTCTCGTTGTATAGCCTGGACCAGAGTCGGGTCCAGCTCCTCCCAGGGGATGGTGGTAAGACTTCCGTCCACCACGCTGAGCATACTCCCCCATCCGGGCTTCCCAATAGGCGTCTTGCGTCCCAGAGGCACGTAGATGGCCTCATCAGGCAAACGAACAGAGCTGATAGTCAGCCTGTCCAGGAGGTTTCACCAGTACTCGTTGCCCCCATGGGCTCCCCTATCGGGGGAACACAGGACCATACGGGAACGTTCCAAGGCCACCTTGGTCAGCACCTTCCCCAGTTCACTGAACCTGGGGTTCCCGTAGGCCATCCCGAAAGAGGGCCAGTAAAATTTGTAGCTGCAGTTCTTCGCCTTGCTGCAGTAAAGGTCCAGTACATGCTGCTTGTCGCTGGCGAACAACTCCACACTCAGGTCTTCTCGAGAGTAACCCAACTCCTTCAGACCTTGGTCTAGGACTTCCCCCAATAGTTGATAGTCCTCAGTTTTGGAGGCCGCCATCATGTTAGAGGGCTCCTCCTTCGATAGCCTCAGGTAACTCGAGGTATGTTCCGACTGCTCCAGTGGCACAGACTCTCTCCCACTGCCGTGGTCCACGTAGAGGAGGTAGGGCGCTTGCAGCGTCAGGGATCGTATCTGGGAGTGCTGCAGGAAGAAGTCAGTCCCCAGTACAAAGTCGAAGGCATCACTGTCCATCCCATAGAACCGATGGGCGATAGTCCTGGAGCCCATAGGTACCTCCACTTCACAGTCCCCGCAGCTGTGCACCACATGTCCATCCGCCATGCGTATAGCGGCGGTGGTCATGGTGTTCTTCAGGCTCCCACAAGCCAAAATTTTCTTGGCCACTATAGATATTGTGGCGCCAGTATCCAGTACCCCCAGGTATTCGCGTCCCCCTAGTCGGATACTTACCCAAAACACCAGGTCCTGGGTGCCACCAGAGCGTCCCCGTCAGAATTCCGCGGGACGGGTCACCTCGAACCCCTTGTTCCGCAATTTGCGGGCCATCCTCATGAAACGGCTCCTCTTCTGAGCGTTGCCGTCATCACCACCTTCATGCTCACGCTTGGCTCCTTGTTCTTGCTGGGCCTGCGTCTGTGAGCGTGTGGTAGGTCCAGACTGCCCTCCAGAGGGCTCGGAGTTTCCCCCTGGATTCGGGTTGGGGTTGCCTCCGTTCTTGTCCTTGTTCTTGTTGTCGGGCTGGCGGTTAGCGCCTCCTCCTCGTCCACCTTGACCCTTGTCTTGTCCACCTTGGCCACGTCCTTTAGACTTGCCCTTGCCGGACTCGTTGCCTTTGGCCTTGCGTCCACCTTTGCCTGAGCCTTTGCCAGGATCTTCCCCCTTAAGCTTCGCCGACAGGCGTTGCTTATGGTAGCACTCATCCTCGTAGTGCTTCCGCTTACCGCAGAATGCACACGTGATGGTGCAGCGGTAATGATCCGGCAGCTTCGCTTTGGCCCCGGTGTTCTTCTCCTGCTGCTTCCCCTGGACGACGAAGCAGTCTCGCTGCTCGCAGTCAGAGGCGTGCTGCAGGTGGCCCTGCTCATCTCTGGCATCACACCAGAATAGCTCCTTCACATTCTCCATGGTACGGGCGTGGGCGTGTTTGGGGGTAGTCCCCTGCCCAGGTCGGGACCCTTGGTACCCTTTGCCTCCAGAACCTCCACCACCAGGACGGTAGTTGTTCAGGTGCTGGTCCCTCTCCTTCTCCAGCGCCATCTCCAGGAGCAGCACGCATAGATCCTCGTAGTGGAGGGATCTAGCCTTGCGCTCAGCCGTCAGACGGCACTCGTCCCATAGCTCTCCAGGGAGCTTGGCCACCAACCAGAATAGCAGGTCGTCGCTGCTGTAGGAGCCGGGCGTCAGTCGTCCAGCCCAGTGATCCAGATCAGCCAACAGCTCGGATACCCTGCCAGGCTTGGGGTTGTTGGGCAGCACGGGTAGGTTCTGGATCTGGAACCTGATGGAGAGGTTGGTTTCGTAGGTTGGGTACTGCCTCTCCAGGCCAACCAACACATCGGCAAAGGTGGCGGAGTTAGTCACGATCTGCCTGACCTGCTTCTCCAGGTACTTCGTCTTGCAGCACTGCAGGAGCAGATCGCACTTCACTCGCCCACTCGCGTGGGTTTGGCCGGTCAGTCGTAGGAACCGGCCGAAATTCTCAGCGAACTCGCTGAGGTCCTTGCCTGTGAACTCAGGCAGGTTCACCACGATCTCGGAGGTGGCTATAGCCTTCGCCTCCTGAGCTCGGCGTCCTTCAGGGCGTCGGGTCTTCTTCTTCTTCTTCTTCTTCTTCTTACCCTTTGGATCCTCGGGGTCCTCCGGGTCATCGTCCTCCGAGGGCGAAGAAGAATCCATCGACGGCGGCTCGTCGTCGGAGGGTTCTCCGCCTAGATCACTGGAGCCATAAGGCTCCACGTCCACCATTGCCCTTAGGGCTGTCAGCCCCAGCCGGTCCAGCTCGGCCCTCGTCGAGTTCGTCACGTGGCTGTAGGGCGGCTGGGCCGTTCTCGGCACGAAGGGACTTCTCGGAATAGCTGCAGGCGTTGGCATCGGTCTGCTCCTCAGGCTCCCCAGGGTATTTGTCAACCCTGCCGTCAGGTGGTTAGCCTGTACTCGGTGGGGTGACATTCCCACCGAGATAGGTGACGTTTGGGGCGGGATCATCAGGGGCTCCAGCTTCTCACGGATCTCTTGAGTGAGGTCGCCCACAATTTTTGAAGTGGCTCCTCGGAGCACCTCGTTGATCTCCGACCGCGTCAGGGACCTGTTGGAGGATCTTCCCGATCCTCTACTCCTGCCTCCTAGAGACTCTGGTCCTCTCCTCAACCCACTCAAGGGTGCATACCCAGGTGCATACCCAGGAGCATACCCGGGAACATCCATATAGGTTCCAGTGGCGTGGAGTGGATGGGGATAGTCAGCCGCATACCATGGCGGCGCAGAGCTGGAAGCCACCGGCTCACTGGCAGTAGTTGCCTCATGGAGCGCAGTGGTAGGTGGGCCCATACCATAGGCGGGGTAGGGAGGCATGCCAGTAAAGCCTGTGCCCTCTGCCATAGGCGGGTTGGTTGTGGAAGTGGATGTTGCGGTGGCTGGGAGTGTGGTGGTTATGGGAGAGGGTGATGCATGGAGGCCCGAAGCGCTTGGTGCGCCTTCGAAGGTAGGGATACTCGTCAGGTCTTGCCCTTGTTCCTCTCCTTCGTCTGCTTCTCCTCCAGCATCTTTCTCGCTCTCGTTCTCTCTCTTCCTCTTCACAGGCTGAGGCTGAGAGACCACTTCCTCGACCGACAGGGCCCCGAAGGCCGTCTGGAGTCCATCCAGGGAGTCCTCCGCCGTATCCACTGGCCCACGTAAGGGCTCCGCCGAAGGTACAGCGCCAGGTGCCGGCCTTGCCGGTGCCTCAGGCGCTGGCGCTGTCTTCACGTCGGCGTCCACCTTTCCTGGATCCATCTTCTTTCACCCTTCAGCTTATATTTGCCCGTACTCGGCGCACTGGATGTACGGCACGGGGTTGCTGCCGGTGCGCAGAGACAGGCTGCCTCTTGCTACCAGAAAAGTTTATAGTGTTTTCAGCACTGTGTTTTTGCTTCTCCTGCTGCTTGCTGTTGCTGTAGGGTGTCCTGCTGTTTGTTTTGGGAGATGAAAAGCTTTTGTTAGTTGAAATACAGTAAAGCCAAGTCAATCCAGGATAACCCAGGCCAGAAGTGTGCAAGGAGAAGAGAATCAGGATCAAAGCATGAAGGGCTGCAGTGTAGACAGTGAAAGATGATTGGATCTTCACAGAAACTGCAACTCAGGTCACAAATGAATGCATATTCACAAAGATAGCTGAAATGCTTTTGGAAAAGAGTTAGAAAACTGCCCCAGGATCACTCTCTCTCCATTGTGCCATCTCAGGAGATGTGCACTCTTTGTTTTGGGTCCCATATGTGCTGAGGTGGCATGGTATGTGGCGATGAGGTCACTGCCATGTCACATGGGATCTTCCTACTTAGCTAGGCTGACCAGGAATTGAACCCAGGACCTCTCAAAAAGAGGTGCCCAGCCCCCTAGGGTGCATACCACTAGGATAGCTAAGAATTCATGGAAAAACATAGATAAATTCATAGGCTCTACTTTAGGTATGTCAGTGCTCAGTCAACTCAGGAAAAGATGAATAGCTTCACATTGAAAGGGGATTAAGGGGTCCACTCCATATCCTGATGGGGTGTTTGGTTCCATAGGTCAAAATGTGTTATCACCACTTTTGGTTGGACCAATACTAAGATAAAAATGCATGGATGCTCAGTGCATCTCTAATACAACTAGAGTATGCCTCAAAGCAATGGAAAAGCACTTTTTCTTACTTTCCGCCAACTTCGACTTCTACAACGGTTCCTTCCAGTCCCATGCCAACACCGCACGTCAACCCCATGGCGACCCCAGCAGCAGCCCCCATGGCTTCGACTGTGCCAAAGCCAATGAATGTCTATACCATTGCTAAGCTCCGAGAAGAACTACATGCCTACATTGGTGAACGTCGAAATGAACGGTTCGGACGCCAAGATGGTGGAGAAACTAGGCGCTGCTACAATTGTGGCGAACAAGGCCACTTGGCCCGCAACTGCCCAAAGAATCGACAGCCATCTCGAGGACGAGAACGTCGAGAATCAAGATCAGGCGGGCCACGAAGAGATCTGAGTCGACACAGTAAAGGACGGTTTCCATCCCTCTCGAAGAGCAAAGAACGGCCCACAATGGCCTAGGAAGCATCTTCAAAGACCTGGTGGTGGACGTCTTCGAGAAGAGCTGAACACCACCATCAGTACCAGTAAACCCGAAAAGAATTCGACACTTGGGGGTGTCAACGTCGAAGGAACCAAACCTGAGCATGCGTCTCTGTTCACGGTTCAACGGCGCATTTGCGCACGTCATGATGACTCCTTTGACTCCAGCGTGGAATTGTTAGTCGACTGTGGGGCGACCAGTGACTTCATGTCATTGCAGACCGCAAAGAGGGCGCGACTTCCCCTCTACAAACTGACAAACCCTGGACAGGTCTTAACAGCCGGAGGTGTCCAAGTCGAAGTGCGGTACTACACGAGACCCTATGTTCGAGTTGGAGAACTCGTATTTCGACATCACTTTAAAGTCTCGGAGATTCTGCCGGATGTGGTACTTGGACTACCATGAGAAAGATGTCCCTGATTAGTGCCCTAGAGGTAGGTAGGTAGGTATCTTCAGGAGCTCGGGATGCCTCCTTTGACATTGCAGGAAGAAGGTCTTACCAAGGGGACGTCCTGTCCCTCCCACTGCCCTATGTCAGGTGCCTCTTGAGCCGCCTCCGCATGTGCTTGGGAAGGCATTGTCGCGGCCACCCGGTCCATGTGTCCCAGGTGGGAGGGCTCCCCACATGTGTCCATGGGTAGGGCCACATGCCCCCTCCTTTGGGCGGCAGCTCTGGGGGCTGCCCAGCCGTCTGGAGTATCTCTGACCACAATGGGTATTGCTCCCGCTAGTCTACGGTACGACCGCCGCACCCTTGTGGCTTGAGTTGCGGGGCCACTCTGCTTGGCAGGCGACCCCCTCCTGGACTGTGTACCGGCTCGCCTGTCACCGGTTGCTTCCATGGCTCCGGGTGACGTTTGCCATGGTCCCGAATGCAGCCTGGTCGGGCTCGGACCAGTGGCCTTGGAGTACCGCTCCTGCCACTGGCCCGGTGGGTCGGCTGGGTCGCCCCAGTGCGTCCGACCCATGGGGTGTTGGTTCTTTCCTGTCCCTCGGCCGCCCTACGTGTGTGCAGTGTCCTGGGCCGCTTGGCTCCTGTTCACCGGTGTGCCCGCTCGGTGTGTTGTGTTGCGTGTGCGGTGTCCTGGGCCACTTGGCTCCTGTTCACCGGTGTGCTCGCTCGGTGTGTTGTGTTGCGTGTGCGGTGTCCTGGGCCACTTGGCTCCCGTTCTCCGGTGCGTCCGCTGGGTGTGTTGTGTTGCGTGTGAGGTGTCCCGGGCCACTTGGCTCCTGTTCACCGGTGCGCCCGCTTGGTGTGTTGCTTTGCGTGTGCGGTGTCCTGGGCCACTTGGCTCCTGTTCACCGGTGTGCCCGCTCGGTGTGTTGTGTTGCGTGTGCGGTGTCCTGGGCCACTTGGCTCCTGTTCACCGGTGTGCCCGATCGGTGTGTTGTGTTGCGTGTGCGGTGTCCTGGGCCACTTGGCTCCTGTTCAGCGGTGCGCTCGCTTGGTGTGTTGCTTTGCGTGCGCGGTGTCCCGGGCCTCTTGGCTCTTGTTCACCGGTGTGCCAGGTTTTTTTTTTGGGGGGGGGGGCGGCTGGGGTGCGGCGTTTTTGGTGCTGTGCGTGGGTGTGGGTGTGTGCCGGTGCCGGTGCTGGTGTGGGCGTGGGTGTCGTGGGGGACGGGGGTCGGGTGGCTGTCGCGCTCTGGGTTCCCTGCGTGTGCGCCGGCCCCCAGGCCTCCGGTTTCCAGGGCGCCGGTCCGGGGGGTGCTGACGGCGGGTGGTTGGCGGCTGTGGTGGCGTGGTGCTTGCGTGGGTGGTGCCTAGATACTTTGATGAAATCCCGCAGGTTTTGTAGTTGAAAACCCAAACCAAAGCAGCAAGTAGAGCAAGAACAGGATGTGGATCGAATCAATGAATAGTTTTGAAATCCAGTGTATCACAGAAGGGCTGCAGATAGACAAAGCAGGTATAAACACAAAGATTCAATCACAATTGGATAATAGAAAAGATTTTATATGAAAACTGGACTGACTCTGGCCTCCAAGATAGCATCAGGCACTTCATGTGCACGCTTTTGGGTGAAATGGTGCTGGTTAGGAATGTGGAGCATAGATGTCAGGCCAACACAGAAAATGACTTGGCCAAGCAACTGAATTCAGAAACAGTTAAACAGTAGAACCACAATAAGTGGTAGAAACAATTGAGTATGGGGGTCTTGGGGTGGGAGACCACTAGGCTTAACCTCCAAGGCCTAAAGCATGAAATGCCTATTTTATTTCGGTATATCCTCCATGAAGGAAGGTACCTCCGCTCAGTTGAGTGGTAGGGGTGAACTTCGTGGGGGGGCTAGGGTTACTACCCTAGTTACTTTGAGAAAGTGTACTTTAGGCTTCAAAAGAGAGATAAAAATACTTAAGTTAGTCTTAGCATCAACAAAAGGGTTTTAAGGGGGGCTTGGCCTGGATCAAGCCCTCCAAGAAAGACATGGCTGTGACTTTTTCTTACTCCCCCCTGGAGTACTAGTTAGCTAAGCTAGTAGGACCAAGGAAAAAGGCTCAAAAATTCCCAAAATTACCTCAGAAAATGCATCAAACTTACCAAAAACATCCTCATCAGTTCATAGAAGCCTATCACACTGTAGGTACCCTCAAAAAAACAGTGTAATGTACCGTGAATGATGTCCCTTCGATGGGGCATTCCTCAAAAGTCGCCGGCGTGCGACGAAAACTTTTGGTAAAATTTTGGGGGTAGTGGGGTTCGAACCCAGGACTCCCTCCCTAGAGCACATGTGCTTGCCCACTAGGGTACAGTCGACCGCTCTGATGCGGACGGCGATCGCTGTATAAACAGCGTTTCAGTAAACGTCCCGACCAAGGGCCAAGGCGGAGCAATACTCCCAACGGAGGACACAAATCTCCAGGAGCTGAAAAAAATAGAAAATGTAACCAACAGGGAGTGATTCCTGCGGTTTAGCGAAAGTGGTAGCGATTTAACAAGTCAAATCGCTAAAAATTGACGAAATCACACGAGAAATCGTCATTTTTACACCAAACTCAAAGTCGCAGACAAGCGCAAAGGAAGCGGACTTCAAAAACAAGGCTGCGCAAGCGTAAACGGCTTTTGAAAAAGAAGGTATGAGCCGTAGTTTTTAAAGTTCTAAAGGGAATTTTTGCACAGTTGCATCAAAAATTTTATAAAGTTTAGAGAAAAGTATTCAAACTCAACCCACACCACAGAGCAGGTGGACAACCCACCTCTCAGGTATGCTTGTGTCATCTCACACGCATGCATTGCGTTCGTGTTGGTTGCTTCATTAAAACGTTAGGGTTGTCAATGCTGTGTTCGTTGGGGGTTCGGGCGCTCATCTCCTTTGCTCTGCACAGGTTAAAACAGGAATGAAAGGTATGCGATGCGAATGGAGCGCGCAGCGCGCACGTAGGGTTAGAATATGCGCTGTGCTCGCGATGCATGTGCCTAATTGAGGCATTCACACGCTGTGACGCTTTCCCTGTACCCCAATTCATCCTCAATTGTTCTCTCTTCACAGGTAAGAAAAGAAAGTGTTTGCTCGTGTGTAGCCGTAGCGTTAAAGTAGGGTTGCTTAAAACGCTTAGGCTTGTTTATAACTCGCAATAGGGTTGTTTTGCGTTCGCTTCACTTCGGCATTCACACGATGCATGGTGAGTAAGGTAGGTTAGCCCAGGAGGAGCTCACCTCCTGGTTGAGTCAGTGGTTATGGTTCCGCCTCCCTTCCCTGCATGCGTGCACACGATGCATTAAAGGGATTTGACAGTAGGCCACGCGAAATGCGCACGGTAAACCTTGTTTAGGTTACCCAGGGGCTCCTCGGTACGTTCTTTAAGAGAACCGGAGGAGTCTCTTAACGCTTGCTTGCTTGACAGGGGTTGTTTGAGGACAGTGTATTATAGGTCACACTGAGAAGCGTATAATACGTGGAGTGTGGCTTGGTTCCTCAGCCGCAAACACCCCTTCATTGGCCTTTGCTTTACAGGTGGGAGAGGTTCAGGGTGATTGGTGCACGCAGCAGCTGCCTTCGGCGGCTATCCCATTTTTCTGCCCGAGCTAAACAGGGGCGCTGATCACACAATCAATTGACTGCGCCTCAGCCAGGAGTGGCGTGGGCAGTTCAACTCCATCGTCATCCGCGCTGTGCACGCAACAAGAGCACCCCTTCCCTCCAAGCCCTAGCAGGGAAACGTGTTGTGACGTCCCTGTTAGGCCACAGTTGCTTAGCAGCGCTGTGTTCTCTTGTCTTCTTCACAGGAGGGTCATTAGGACCCGAGACTTCATTGACAGCAACACCAAGTAGCGTGTGTAGGGGTTAGGGTCAGCAGGCCTGGCAGGAGTTGAGTGCAGGTGATGAGTGCTCACCCTGCCTTCGAAGGCCGGTGCTGGCGTTAGTGAGTGTAGTGTAGTGGTGTCTCCTGTCCCGCGTGCTTTTCCACGTGGGCAGGCGAGTGCGTTAGCTTTTGGCCCTTAACAAAATTGGGCGTTTTGTATGCCCTTAGCACAGTTGGCCACCCCTCCCCTCTAGTAGGTAGGGATTTTGCCATCTTCCCCCAAGGATAGGCGCCAACACAGAAATTGGGCGCCATAGGAGTGGTAATAGTACCTGATTAGGACCTTCGGTCCGACGTCAGCGAAGCCCGGTCTCCGGGAGCCACGCCGGGGAGAGAAGTGAGACACACACAGACATACGTAGCACACATAGGGGTATGGTAAACCCTGTAAGGAAGGGTCGAACCCCATGGGTCTGGACCAGTCAAGGGTCCTAACTGTGGGCTCTCTTGTCCCCAAGGAGGGAAGACACACCTTGCCTCATAACACCTTGCTTTTCATTCCCCCCTGGTGTAGTAAGCCACCGTTCTTCGTTGGCTCCCCAAGGTCATTACATCAGGGCAGTCCCCATGCAACACATGGTCAACAAGGCATACACTCGCTGGGTGGCTGCAATCCTGATAAGCGGCCACCTGGCCCACGCTGGAAACCATAGGCATGGGTTTGCAGGGCACAGACAGGGTCAGTGCAGTGCTCAGTAAGCAGTAGTCTGTGAAAAACAAATGGCCTTCGGCCAGGGAGTGGTTGTCACGGGGGGCTAACGGTCCTGTCCTGCGATGCAATGCGGGGCAACTGTGACAACTGCTCTTACACCCATACACAGGCACGTCTGCAGAATAGTGCTCACTGCACCTGTCAGTAGACTGACACAGGGAAATTAGTTTCGCTTTTTACGCTGGGACACAGTCTCAGCACGGGTTAGGAGCTGCCCCTCGTTGTTCTCATCGAGGTAGGTGCGGAAGATGGGGTTGATACTCCCGTCTGGTTGTATGAAGGCTGACATAGGTTCCCAGGTCGCCTCAGATAACCCATAGCCATCCCACAGGGTTAGGAATTTCCAGCCCTTTTTTATACTCGTGGCGAGCAATACCTGCAACCACGTAGTAACCATCGACTGCCATCTCATCGGCAGTCATCTCTTCGAGTTCGTCTGCCTCCTCTGGACTGGCAGCGTTCTCTAGGTCTATACGCTCGACCTCACTGTCGCTGAGGCGCCACTCATCCCAAGACAAATCGTCAGGGGAGTGATAGTGCCTCAACTGTTTAGGTGCACACAGCAGTTCACCACCTAGACGTTGACTGCACCTGACATGGATCCTAGATCCATCTATCCTGATGATACGATAGGGTCCAAAATAAGGGTCCTGTAGGCAGTTACGTGGCCATCCGTCGGCTGAGTTCACGGTCACGAATGTGTCTCAGGTTAGTCCCAGCCTAGTTAGCCAGAGACTACTTGTGTTCCAGCCGGCATGTAGACGAAATACGTCTACCGGAACAGTAAGACTATTAAGGCTGGAACATTCCATACTGTTCCAGAAGATGCGAGAGTTGTTCCAGAAGATGTGATACGTCTACCGGAACAGTAAGACACTTCGCTAGACGTTGTGGAACAGTCTATACTGTTCCAAAAGACGTAATACGTCTATCGGAACAGTATGACAAAATGTTAGACGCAACACATAGTTCCACTAGACGCACCATTATGCTACATTATATATTACTATCATATTACTATTATATCATATACTACCACACAATTATTTTGTACATTTTCATTTTTTTACTTTTCGGCTTTCATTTCATAAGCAACTTTGCTGTAATTCCATTTCGGAAATCTTTAACGTCTTTATTCAACTGTCGTGTAAGGATACCATTTTTTTGTAGTAGCTTTTGTACCCCATGTAAATCATTTGTTTTTCCTTCAAATACTAGACTAGTCTAGACTTTCCACCCCTCGCTGTCATTTGTTAGACAATGTTTGCACTCGTTCAGACCACTTCTCCATTCCAACGGCTAGTACATTCAAAAAGTTTGTAGCGCTCCCTCATTTGTTTAAAAAGAGATATCAGATTTTTAAATTCAGTTCAATCAATCGATGATTGCAAATAGTTTGTATGACTCTGTATCGTCGATGTTTGACTCACTGCCTCCGAATGCCCTTTAAGTTCTCGATACTTTTTCAAAAAAAAAGGTTATAAAAAGCGGTCGCTCAACGTTTCTTCCCAACATTCGTTCTTTCATTCTCAATTTTGTTTCATGTATCACTCTAAGAAAGAGAAAGAGTGTTGCTGTGGAGTGGTTCCCGGAGCATACACCTTCTGTGCATCCTCCTTAATAATTTTGAACTTCTTAAAAAGAATATTTAACTGGCCCCAAACAGATTTTCACATCCTTCAGGTCCTCCACTTTCCCATATTTGTCTTCCGCCCGTTTCACCAATGAAACTCCCCCGGATGTTGTTGCCCATCAAAGCCCTATTGTTGAATTTTTCGGCCATTTACACAGGCCGATTCCACAATTTCCCACTTTTTTTCCCTCAGAAAGAATCCCTAACACACCCACCCCTACCATTATCAAATAACATCTTCATTTTTCTTGACAGATTTTGTGCCAAATTCCACATTTTTCTACAAAGCATCAAAAAAACATCCTTGATTACTCACCATTCTCCTCCTTCTGCTCACCTGATTTGCAGATAGTGTGCCTCTATAACACTGGAAACAAATACCCGTAACTCCAGCATGTAGAGTTTTACTAATTTCCAAATGGTATCCTAAAATACATCCTTATGATTTCCTTCTAGTTTGGGCTAGGGCGGGGAGAATTGGGTTGTTTGTCACAAACTTTTGAGCCGTAACGAAAAATTTTGCGTTGACCAAGAACCCCCCCGGGGAACGACAAGGGTGGGGAACGACAAGGGTGGGGGGGGTACAACACATCTAAAAAAAAAATGTCCAAAGCGACGAAAATTTTACATAACCCTCTAAAACAGAAATCCGCTGCCAATCGGAAAAAAAACCGTTATAGGAACAGACTTCAGGATCTAAAAAAAAAAAAAACAACCTGCAAAAAAAAAAAAATAACGGATACATTACCCCCACATCCCTGCCCTGCCCCTACAGGCAACATGCAATAGAAACCACTGATTCACACTGTTCGTTACATCTGGGAAAAGCATGACATTGCTGCCAACAAGACTGCCTGATGCCATAGTGCAGAGGGCCGAGCACTTTCCGAACGTGCTGTTGCAGTACACACTACATTAGGTAGTGATGATGCAACCCACTTGATGGCATAGGAACCTGCCACTTTGCAGCTTAGTGCCGTGGATTTTTGCACATGACCCAAACAAATACAGAACCAGCATCCCTCCCTGTATGCACCCTGGTTGGCCTATGCTGACCCACTATCTGAAGACATGTGGAAAGAGCAAAACTTGAGCATGAAATTATGGGCAAAATTGTGCATGCACTGAGTAGTGCTTGAAAACCACCTCTAAGAGGCAAAACCACTCATCTTTGTGACCGAATAATGCCTCTGAACAAAGTTTGAGCAAGGAATCTGGAACTTGGGACTGACTGGGCAGACTGCAAAAGCTGCAGAAAATGAGCATATAATGCAGGAACGGATGGGTTGGGATGCAGGGTTCTCAGGAGTTGATCACTATGGCTGTCAGACACTGCAGCACAGGCACATGGGTGGCACGATGTATTGCAGAAGAAATGAGCAGAAAAAACCTGGCTGGATCACTCTGCGTCTGGGTATTCTCCTGAGCAGCTGAGCCTAGGCACGTTTTTGGGTCAGTAGCTTCGTCGTCAGACCCCGGATACAAACGGGCCTCTGATGCACTATCCAAACTTGGAATGCTATGAAAAGCAGGAAGACCCCTGTTCTCCGAGCAGATGAAATGGTGCACATGGGCTCTGGCCAAGGTGGCTGAGTACCCTACTTTACAACATTCAGATAGTACGCGTGATCCTTTGCGATGAACTCTCTGCATAGGTCCCCCAGCGAAGGAAGACCCCTGTTATGTCTGTTCTCTGAGCAGATGAATCTGTGCACATGGGCTCTGGCCAAGGTGGCTGAGTACCCTACTTTACAACATTCAGATAGTACCTGTGATCCTCTGCGATGAACTCTCTGCATAGCTCCCCCAGTGAAGGAAGACCCCTGTTCTCTGAGCAGATGAAATTGTGCACATGGGCTCTGGCCAAGGTGGCTGAGTACCCTACTGTACAACATTCACATCCGTACCTCACCAATTCCGCACTGGCTTTTTCAAAAGTAAAGCACCACGTCGCCGGAAATTCAGTTCTGCACAAGTGACAGGCACGAACGCGGTGAGCCTTCTGCTGGTGCAGGTTCCAGGGTGAGGTTTTTCATACAGCCCAATCACTGTGCGGCTCGCGCAGCTGCAGCTGCAGGGGGCGTGTTATTGAACCCACAGCCTTTGCTGCGATGAATGATTTGGCCGTCGTGAGTGACCATAGTAGAATTCATCGGTCCGCCAGGCCTTGAAGCTTGAGCTGGCGACGTCGTGGTTTGGGGACTGCGGAGCTGTGGAGATACACAAAAACAGAGTGCTTTGGGTGCTGTGTGCAATCCGTAGCATATTGGGACTACCTCATGCCACTTTCCAAAACATCGATGCACCTTCTCCCAAGATCTACTGGCTTTGGAGGGAGCTACTCTGTGTGTAACTCAGCTCAGCATGGAAAAAATGCACTTTAGGAAGGAAATCATATTAAGGAGCAATAGTCCATGGGGCTTCTACCCATTCCAGCCCCCAGACTCACCCAAGGGGCAAGTCGCGCGGGTTTCTGGAGAGCTGCCGCCCTGTATGACAAGAGGCTCCCCCCTCCGTCCTTTAGGTTGCCTCACGTGAGGCCCGTCCATGCTTCATGAGCCCCTCCGCGCTGTTGGAAGACAGAGCACCTTCCTGCATGCTGTACAGCATGGTGGAGTGTCGTGCATGGGGGTCACGAACCCATCCCTGGCCCTGTCGGGCCATGCCAGGCAATTCCGTGCAGAGACGCTGTGCTCCGCGAAGAGAGGGAAAGGTAAGGGGGTTAGGGGGCCACTCCCCCACGGAGGGTGGGGTAGAGTACTGGACCTCATACTGACCCATGTCCTCATCGCACTCACGATGAGTGCTGCCCGCTCGCGAGGCAGACATCACGCTCTCAAAAAGTGGCGCCAGCAGGGTGGGGGGCAGATCGGGGGGGGTGGGGGGGGTAGAACACCGGACGGCATACTGTTGCACGTCCTCATCAGACGCACTCTGAGTGCTTTCCCTTCGCGGGGTAGACATTGCGCTCTCAAAAAGGGGCGCCAGCAGGACAGGGGGCAGGTGAGGTGAATCCTGCTGTCGGTTAGACCCCCCCCCCTGGTGTGCATGCGGGCGACCAATGCTCCGGGGTCACGTGCCGCACGGAGTGCCAACTGGAAGTCACCGCCGGCGACCATGCCGGAGATGGCGAGAATTGCCCTGGCCTGCTCAGCACCCGCGGAGACGGGGTGCTAGTTACGTTGAACCCTATCGGAGGGCCGGTGGGCAGGACGGCGGTGCGTGAAGTCCGCTCGTTGGGCCGTGGACCCCTTCGGGGCTGTAGCGGTTGTGGCCTTGCTGGGGGCATCCGGATCTGCTGCAACATCCTTGCTATCCCCGGGGGGATGTCGCGTCCCTTTTCGTGTGGAGGCTGCTCCGAGCTGCGTGTCGGTAGTGGGGTGCGTTGCCCCTCTGGGGTGCTTACCACCACTATGCGTGACGCACGCTCAGGAGTGATAGCTCCTGTGAGCTGTAGGTATGAGAGCGCATGCCTGGACATGGGGAGGGGGGCTGCGGCTGGGCTCCCGTGACGGTCTGGGGCCTCCAGGGCCGTGTGTGACCGCGCATCCCCTTGCTGTAGCTGGGGTCGCTTGCGCCGTGGGCTCCCCGGCCGTTCTGTGACCGACTGCCGCCGTTTGACCCCTCGGGACACCCGCGCAGGTGGTGCCCTACGTCGTGACTTCCTCAGCGCCGGGTTCCCTGACCGGTGAACGGATCGGGCCCTGGGGGCGCGTGTGCGGGGCACTGCGTGTGGCGGTGAGGACCGCGCTGGGCCGCTTCTGGGCCCCGCTGTCGCTCGTCGGTAGCTTCCCCCGGTGTTAATGGGCTCAGATTCCCACGAGGACGACGAGGAGAAGACCTCCGGGGTAGAGGGCCCTTCCTCCGAGGTGTATTCCATCTGCACCGGGGGCAACGGCGACGGCGGAGCCCATCCTAGAGGTGCATCCGGAGGAGTTAGCGTATCTACGCGCTGAGACAAATCGCTGGGCGCTGCCGCTCGCCCCGCCGGCAGTGCCGCTTGTGGACTCGAGCCCACTGCAGCTACATCAGGTGGAGGCGGGACCGCCTGCTTGGCAGGTCGGAGCAACCGGTAGGGCCGCATAGGGTGAGGTCCAGGGTTGCGGTGTGCTGGAAAGTAGTCAGCCGCAAACAAAGTGGCGCTCTTCTTACCTCCTCCTCTGCCGGTGAGATGCCTGGGGGTGTGCATAGCAGGCAGCAGAGACGATGTGTACTTGAGCTTGGGAATGCGCTCCCTGATGCTGGGGCTGGACTCCATTGCTTCCCGCCGTTCCTTGGCCCGCTGGGCATTTCTCCGTCTCGTGTCCGGTGAGGGGGGCGGTGCCTGTAGCACAGCCGTCCAGCGCAGCTCACAGTACTCTTGCAGGTTTTGTAGGAGTTTCAGCATGTCCGGGCGCCGTGTGAAGTATGGTCTCGCAGACACACCCACTACTGTGGGGGCCCCCAGTGGGACTAGGGAGGAGCATTTGGTAAGCACACCACCTGGTAGCACGGCCCCAGCCACGCTCAGCTTTTGCAAGGTCGCCAGGGCAAGCTTTAGGACCCTTGCCCTTTCTGGTAGCGGGAGGGCAGTCGCCCGATACACAGTCTGGGGTGAGGCCGGCAGGGTGCGCGCCGCGAAGCACTCAAAGTCCATTGCCAGCTCCATGAAGGAGACTTGCCCTTTCCCTGGTATCCAGACCAGCTCGTTGACCCATCGTAGCAGATCGTCACGAAAGTCGGAGTCCCACCGCCACTCTTGAGCTGTGGGTTGGCGAATCCGCAGCTTCTCCCTGTGCTCCGGCCGCGGTAGCGGCCCGATGAACTGCCAGAATGGGTACCCTCTGCCTTGTTTCGTCTTTGGCTGGTCAAAGAGCTGCACATCTTCCCGGTGTGCCCGCGCCCGCAGAATTTGCAGCACCATACTATGAAAACCGTACATGAAGTCGTGCACCTGACCTTTGGGGATGCCGGCGACAGGTGTTCCGGCATCAAGCCACAGATCCGTAAGCATGTGGGCCAACTACTGATCTGGTTTGATAGCCCCAGTGCCCTCGCCGTTCTCATAAGCGAGCGCCAGGCACCGGATCGATGTATGCCCCAGGCTGGGCAGGCCCACAAGATGTGTTCGTCGTCCTCTTCTTGTTGCCGCGAGCAGTATGGGCATAGCGGTGTCGCCCTGAGGCCCCTCGCATGCGCCCTGGCAGCCGTCCATAACGCCCCTGTGAGCCAGCCCCGCAGCAGCGCCTTATCAAATTCTGTGCCCTCTGATAGAAGGACTTGACATGCCTCCCTGTCGAGGGCCCCTAATATGCCTTGAAATTGTCGCGGTCGACGATCTTCCAGCGAGAGCAGGGCCCGCCGCCTGATGGAGTCCCGCAGGATATGCTTGAATTTGTCCTCATTTATGAGCGTCATGTCTATTTCTTCGGGCACCCCGGGCACATTCCAGACCCACCAATGATCCGCCTGCCTCCAGCCAAGGCTCTCCAACTCCAGGAGGGCTCGTTGAACCGGTCCTGATGTAGTGGGTCGTACCTGCGCTTGCCGAGCTTCAATGCACGACTGCACCACAACCTGAAGGGTGCCTGGCGTGCGCGCCACCGCGAGGAGCCAACATACCCTGTCATACGTGGTTTTCATGTGAGGAGACACCCGGTGTCCCTGTACTAGCAGCACGAAGATGATCTCCTTCGCCCTACCTGGCCTCGAGGTGCCCCACAAACTGTGGAGCACTGCCGTCTCCAGACTCTGTAAATCCCTCCGGGACACCTCCGCCCCCGGGGGCCCCCATAGGGCTGCGGCTTGTACCAGAGTGGCAATGATGTGCGTTCGCCGGCCGAAGCCCCCTTGTGCACCCCTCACTTTGGACAGCAGGTGTATCCCCTTGGATGTCCTCTTTTTCAGGAGCGGGCCAGTCCCCCTGGTCAGGCTGGTACGAATACCCACCCCAAGCGAGCGGAATTCAGCTTGGAGGGGGAGTGAGATCCCTTGGAGTACCGTGTGTTTGCGGGCAATTTCCTTGGATTGTCGTACTTGTATGGACAGTGACTTCTTGGGGTTCACTTTTTGCAGGGTGAGAGCCAGCCACTCATCAGTGAGCTGCATCACCGGCGCCATGTATTGGCCCTCAGATCGCAGCGGATACGTGTCATCTGCATAGCCCATGGACCCGACCTGGATCGTGCCCGCCTCTTGTGGTTGGGGTTGAGCACCCCTGAGCTTTACTGGGCTGTGGGGTGGGGACTCCCCCGATGCTGCCATTTCTTCTTCCACCAGCCCATCGCGTTCGGGCTCAGGTGCGGAGGAGGGGTGTGGCGGCTGCGATTGCTGAGGTGGAGGTGGAGGTCCATGGCCACATGTGCAGGGGTTGGAGTGTTCCCAATATTCAAACTGGTCAATCCCCGAGCCGAAGGTCTTCATAACGCACCTGCTCGGGGCCAGTGGTGGCCTAAAGCGGGACACTGCGGTGGACGGGGGGGGTTTACGTCTGTATCTCAGCTCCTTGGGCTCTTCCAGCTTGGGCGGTATGGGCGGCAGGCTGTGTACCGTCACTGAGATAGCTCCTTCCAGCTCGTCCACGGCACGCATCCAGACTGTGGTGAGCATGTTGATCATGAGTACGCTCATGGCGCACCCTTGCAGTACGCCGTTCGTGGCGTGAAAAAAGGAGCCCAGCGCCCCGTTTATTTTGAACGCCCTGTGTAGTTGTTGATACATGGCCTCCAATGCCGCCTGCGGTTTGGGGTCCAGGCCGAACTCTCGTGCCATCCGGAAGGAGATTTGTTGTGGTATCAAATCAAAACACTTCACATAGTCAGTGCCAGCGCCAGATAATGCCTGCTTCAGTAGGTGTGCTCGCTCAATGAGGGCGGCCAGCAGAGTTGCTGCGTCCAGGGCGCTCTTCTGCGGCCTGAAGGCAAATGCATTTCGGTGCACCCACTTCTCCTGCCAGATGAGGCAGTCACGGAGTAGGATACCGGACCAGGCGCCATAAATCGCAGACAGCACCGACAGCGGCCTGAGCTGTAGCGGCTCACTGCCCTCGCCTTTGGGGATCAGCGGAATGTACCCTGTGGCAAGTTGCTCAGGCCATACGCCATGGGATTCAACCCAGTTTAACAGCTGAGCCAGCATGTGCAGTAGCGGCCATGGCATGTTCGGCATGTCTACGACAGTCCATCCGTCTAGACCTGTGGCTCGGCCGCATTTCATGTCCTTGAACTGACGGCAGAGGCGCTCCGCGGTGATGGGCTGACATTCCATCTGGTGATGCTCCACATATTTGCCGAACCTGCGCCAGAAGGGTTCAGTTTCCGGCTCTGGCAGCGTCGGATCCGCGTGCTGCCTCATTATCGGGTCCCATTTCTGGTGTATCACGAGGTCCATTTCGGGCACATTGCCAGTCAAGGTGCCGTCCTCTTTCTGGAACAGGACAGTGGGCCTGTACTTGTCCTCTTTGATCCATTGGTACACCTTCCCAGGTGATGTGGTCCAGGTCTCCTCAATCCATTCTCTCCAATCTTGGTGCCTCTTCTTCTCTTCGTGAGCCAGTTGCCGCCTACTCAGCATTTTAATCTTATCACTGAGTCGGACCAAGTCGGTAATGGCCATGGGTGCACTTTCTGGAGCCTCCATCACCGTGCGCAGTAGTTCTTGGTGCTCTGCTACACATTGCCCTTTGGAGATGAGCTGAAGAATGCGGTGGGCCCTCCTGCGTATCGCCTTCCAATTGTTGAGGACCTCTCGCGGTACGGGGCCCATAACAGGGACCACGGCTTGTTCCCTGCTTGCCGCCCACTTCATCACCGGCACTAGGGCGCTTAGCAGGGCGGACATCTCCTTAGTTGGTGCAGTGCACGGGAGTCCTGACGACGTCATGCGCTTCGGCGTGAGCTCCACTGTCTTGAGCATCTTCTTGGTTCCCCGTCCTCTCGGCAACTCTTGGGGAGCCAGTGGTAGTTGGCATATTCCTGTCCTGACCGCTGGCGGCGGTGCCATGGTCGGGACCAGCATGGTTTCTTCAGCCAGCCATGTCCAGAGGTCCCACAGTTGATCTGCCGTGGACGCCTCATTGTCTAGGACTTTCTCCCATATCGCCACGTATGGTTCGGTGACGTCTTTCACTATTTGGTCTCGCTTGCGTTTCTGCAGGTGGGCTGGTATCATGGGTGGTAACCGCACAAACTTCAGAACCCGCTGGGCAGACTGCTTGAAATTGAAGGTGAAGGTGACCGGCTTGTGTCCAGGCACGGGACATCTTTCGGTTGGTAAGACTTTCATGATGGCACTGGCCGTCTTGGCATCTGCCAAAATACCATCAATTCTGGTTGGTTTCTGTTTGATGGAGCCATTGTGGTACGAGCACTGGCAGTCCTGTCCCGTGGTCCGTGCATGTAAGAGGTCGACATCCACAATGCGCCCCGACAGCAGCTCCGTCATCATGAGGTTGGGCTGGAAAAAATGCACTTTAAAACATGCTAAAGCATCATGAACTACTGAAAACAAAAATGGGACCATTCGGCGTGAACAACAATCAGTGCCTTGATTCAGTAATTCAGTAGTCCTACCAACTCCAAGTAGATTTCTTGCAGCAAAACAATATTTCAGATGACCACCAAACGAAATTGTATGGAACACTGTGGGATGGATCATGGATGACGGATCACAGGAGAGCAATGCCGACGGTCAGCAGGTGGCAGAAGCAGTGAGAAAATATTCTGCCAGAGTTCTTGCAGCTTCTGGTTTGTTGAATCAATCACATGAAAACACATACATATGTCGAAACAACACACATTACACATGTCTCTTGCACATGGTTACACATAACATAACATATGATAACATAATATAACATAGTGGGTGGGTCTGGGCTGGAGTTGGTTGGTAGAGGTGGATCCTACGTCTAACTTTTTGTCTTACTGTTCCGGTAGACGTATCACGTCTTCTGGAACAACTCTCGCGTCTTCTGGAACAGTATGGAATGTTCCAGCCTTAATAGTCTTACTGTTCCGGTAGACGTATTTTGTCTACCACTCGTTCCGGCCAATCTCCCACAGGGCTCTTGAAGTCCTCAGCAAAGGGGGTTTTGAAGAACCAAGCAGGTCGTCCTCCATGGAACAGTTCGTGGGGGGTGAAACCCGTAGAGGAGCTCCGCTGTGAGTTCATGGTCAGCACTGCCCAGGGCACTAGGCGTACCTAGTCCTTGGTACGCTCCTGTTTCATCAGGATTCTTAAGTTTTGCTCCACCACACGGTTCTGTCTCTCACAGAGAGGGTTAGACGTGTGGGTATAGGGCACACCTGTGGTTACCTCCACGTTGAGGGCATTTAGCACTCATTTGTACCATCCAGTGCCACTGCGGATGCGTACATCCTCATCAGAGTGCACCTGCTTAGGTGCTCCATAGGGTTCGAACCATTGTTCGACCAACATTTTCACAGTCTGCTCACCTGTGATTTTCTTATTGCAAGGGAACACACGGGTGAAGCGAGATAGGCCACAGGTGACCACTAGGCAACTATCATAGCCGCCGAAGCGTGGTAGGCCGTGGATGAAATCCACGTAGAGAAGAGAGTTAGCACAATAGGGTATGGGTAAGCTGGAGATCAGGCCCCTATCCCTACTGTCGCTCTGCTTGCTGGCATGACAGCCACAAGCATCCACAATGGTTTGCATACGCGACCTCAGTTCAGTCAGGGTTAGACTAGAGTAGACACACTCACGGAAGAAGTCCACGGAGCGATTAGCACCAGTGTGACCAGAACTGAGATGGGACCACTGTAGGCACCCATCCAGTCGTGCCTCAGGCACCACAATTCGGTCCTCGTAGAAGAGGTACTGATTGTTTTTATACCACTGGTGCCCGTCAATGACACGGGGTTCGAGACCAGTGCTGAGGGTTTGGAGATATTCTTTGTACTCTGACTGATAGTCGGTTAGACTCCAACCCTCCAGGATTCCAGCAGTGCGCATGGACAGGTCAAGCTGGACATCCATACGCTGGAAAGCCTCTCTGGCGAGCGCCTCAGAGCTCTCACCTATAAGCGCATCGAAGTTGTTGCGCGATATATAGTCACACAGTTCATTCTTTATTCCGGGGATATGATGCACTGTCAGCCTGAACTGGCTCAGGTAAGTCCACCACCGTTTTAGCTTTGCTTACTCTGGTGGTGGGCCCTTCTGAAAAGACTTCACAGGCTCCTGGTCACACAGTCAGACAATAGGGTTAGATCCCAGGAGTCGGGATTGTGACGAAAGCACCAACATACCGGCCAGGAGTTCCTGGTCATAGGTGCTGTAATTGGAACGCGCTTGGTTCCATTTCCAATTCCAGTGTCCCAGTGGCACCAGTCGCCACTCACTGGTAGGATAGTCATGTTTCAACGAACCATCATGGTTCAGTCCACTAGTACGATAGTGGCAGTGGGTTAGTTCAGCGGGGTTAAGCTCCTGCCATTGGTAGATCGTACCACCCCCCCCTACATCACTGGCATCAGTGATCAGGACTATCTCGCCCTTAGGGCGGGGTACTCCCAGGCAGTTGGAGGAGGCAATCTTCTTCTTCAACTCCTGGAAACACTCTTCCTCTCTGGCGGTCCACCTCCAGGGAGTAGTTTTCTTGATTAGGTCAGTGAGGGGGGCAAAGGAGTAAGTAAAATTGTGGATGTGACGCCGATAGAAATTACAGGCGCCCACAAAACTCCTCACGTTGTGTAGACCCTTCTTAGGGTCATCGCGAATCTGCATGTCCTGTAGGGGCTGCATCTTAGACGCGGCTGGTTTCCACCAACCATACCCCACGTCGAAACCCAAATATTCCATCTCCTCTTTCATAAACTCACATTTTTCGAGTTTGATTCGGAGATGGTATTCTTGACAAACAATGAAAAATTCACGGAGGAGAAGGACATGGTCCTCTTGGGTATTAGTACCCAAACTCACGTCGTCGATGTGAGCCTCCATTTCTGCACCCCGAGAAATCAACTCCTGTACTAGAGGCCTGCGCCTCAGTATGTACAAAATTTTGTTCATTAGCTCCTGGAAGAGTGCTGGGGCATTAGCCACCCCGAAAGGCATAACCTTCCACTTAAAGACACGGCCCTTAGGGGTTATAAAAGCCAGCAGCTCCTGAGATGCGGCAGTTAGGTCCACCTGCCAGAAACCAGAGCGTTTGTCCATTTTGGTCTTGTACCTGCATTTGGCAATACGCTCCAGGGTATTTTCCATGTTAGGAATACTCCCTGAGTGGTTCTGGGTTTTCTTGTTGACCTCACCATAGTCTACAACCAGTCGTAGGGCAGTCGACCCTGGTTTGGCAACCGGGAAACAGGGACTGCAGTGATGGGGGTAGTCCCCCTTCTTATATTCTTCATCGAGGCCAGCATCAATACATTCCTGGATCTGGCGCTCGATTTCTTCAACCTGTTCCTGTGGAGCGGGATAGGGACGACGCCTCACTCGCGTCTTTTCAAATTCAGGTTTCAGTTTCAGGTCCATCTGGACCAGTTTTTTACAAGAGAGGGGAGGCGGCAAGGCGCCGAACACCTCCTCATAGGTTATCAGCAGTTTCTTCAGTCGGGGGTCAAGGTTAAGACTCTCGAGTTTCTGCAGGAAATCCTCCTCAGCATGGAGGTTGCTCTTTCCATGTTTTTTCTTTTTCTGCCGATCAGCAGTTTCGGCAGGCACAGAACCATCGTCCCACTCAGGGGGACATTGCTGCCCATAGTGCAGAGAATACACTAGCGGTATCTCAGGATCAGGCAGCGTATAGGAATCATCGTCCTCCTCAGACCAGATGGAGGATTTCCAGATCTGTCTGAGGTATTGCAGCCGCTCTTGGCGCTCAATACCTTCGGCCTTCAGGTACAACAGCCGCCGGAGTTCCTGAGTGTCATGCTCAGACAATGGCATGTTATTAGAAGCAGGTCGCGCCAGAGCATCAGCACTCCGGGCCACGGGTTCACCTGTGTGCATAGGCTGCATGTGTAGCACTGGCTTCCCAACAGGGAAAGCGGGTTCAGGGGTTGACTCTAGATCTACCTCCTCTAGCAACAGCTGGGCTAGGAAGGCACTGTGTTTTAGGTCAACACAGCTGGGATCAACAGGAGGGATAGTGCTGGCGATCTCAGACAGCTGGTCGTCAGCATCCTCCTTTACAGCTGCAGGTTCCAGATAGTCATCGGGAGACTCACACCCTGTAAGTGTGGCAGATAGGTGCTCAGGAGATCGATTTTTGAGATCAGAAAGGGTCAGGCCACGATTTTCGGCCATGACCTCTTTCAGCAGCACCTGGTCTAGGTCACACAGGGGTACAGGATTGAGAGATCCATCGACGATGGACAGGAAACTGGCCCACTCAGGGGCCTGCATAGCTGTGTCTGAGTCCTTAGGCACATAGATGGGGCCGTCGGGGAGTTGCACTCTTCCCACGGTCATTCGATCTAGCATACGGCGCCAGTAAGCATGTTCACCAGAGCAGCCCCAGTCAAGGGTGCACATGACAACCCTTCCTCCCTCATAAGCGATTTTGGTTAGAACCTTCGCGAGCAGGGAGAAGGGAGGGTTAGCATACGCTAGGCCCATTGCTTTCCAGAAGAAACGGAAAGCATTGTTCAATTGTTTCGAGCAGTACAACTGCATGATGTGTTGTTATTGGCTCGCAAACAATTCCACCTGGATCTCATCCAGGTTTACCTGAAGGGCCGCAAGTCCATTTTCAAGAACGTGACGGGCCAATTGGTAGTTTTCAGTACGATAGTTAGTCTTGGATGCGTAGCGCAGCCCAGACTCTTTTCGTCCTGACAGCTCCAAAGGTACGGAGAACAGCCCACTGCCAAAGTCGCAGTGCAAAGAATAGGGGCGCTGGAGAGACAGCATTTTTACCTGGGGGTTTCTTCGTAGGAAGTCTGTACCAATGACGATGTCAAAGGCGTCGGTGTCCAGCACTCTGCAGTGTTGGGTCACGGTTTCGTCGCCCAGGCATATAGTCACATCGACCCCCCCAAGGAATGGATGGTACGCCCATCCCCTACTCTTATGGCCACGGTCTTAGTTTTCTTGAAAGTCTTTAGCAGGCGCCGGGCCAGTATGGAAAGTGTTGCACCGGTGTCAAGCACCACTCGAAAAACTTGATCCCCGATTTTCACGAGGATCCAGAAAACCAAGTCCTCCTCTTGGGAGCCGCCCCCCTACTCCTCATCAGGGAACTTGACATCCACCCCTGCAGCTATGAGGGACCTGGCCATCCAGGCCAAGCGCCTCTTCTTGGAGTTATTCCCCTCAGGGGTAGCGTTATCCCCCTGGGGGCGCTTCTTGGGATCACCTGCGGCAGGAGGGGGTGTAGCAGCAGGAGAGGGTGTAGCAACGGGCGCCGATGAGCGCCTCTGGGGGTTAGGGGGTCCATTTTTGCCACCCCCCTTGCCACCTTCTTTACCACCTTTATCCCCATTCTGGGGGTTTTTGGTGGGTGTTTGGGTCTTCTGGCGTTCGGCCTCCTGACGCTTGAGTTTATCACTCTCGCGTTTCTTTATGTGACATTCGTCTTCGTAGTGACGACGTTTGCCACAATAGCCACAGGTGATGGTACACCTGAAATGATCCTGATGGGTCATAGGTTTCCCATCCTTGGTATGCTGCTGTCGTTTCATCTGCAGCATACAGCTACTGCGTTGATCGCAGTCAGGGGCATGACAAGGCCCCCCCTTGTCATTGACAGGTTTGCAGTAGAACAAAGGGGGTGTACCTGCCTCAGGTTTAACCTCATTCATGGCACGCAGGTTACCCCTTCCTTTACCACCTCCCTGGTTGGCGTTAGTGGGATTTTTAGCCCCTTTCCTTTCGCCACGTTCGGGGGTTGGGTTACCCCCTCGACCCAAGTGCTTCTTGAGGAATTTCTCCATGTGGGAGTCATTCTCCCTCTCAAGAGCTAGCTCAATCAGGAGGTCCACCAGTTCATCGTACGAGTGGGTCCGACTCTTCCTCTCAGAGGTAGAGCGGCAATCATCCCAGGTACGTTGGGGGATCTTACTCATGAGCCACAGGTGGGGTTCAGTGGCTCCGTAGGAGCCCACGTTCATCCGCGAAAACAGATACTCCAAGTCGCACACGTATTCAGAGATTCGCGCAGCGGATGGAAACTCAGGGAGCATAGGTAGCTCCTCTATCTGTGTGCGCACACTGAGGTCAGTCTCATAGACTGGGAACGTTTTCTCCAACTTCTGGAGTACCTCTGCCCAGGTGGAACAGGTTTTCACAATCTGCTTCACCTGTTTTTGCAAAAATTTCTTTTTGCATGAGCGTTTCAGCAGTGAGCATTTGGTGGCCACATCCACATGGGATTGGCCAGTCAGCAAAAGAAACTCAGCAAATTCTTCTGCCCATTCGGGCAGATTTTTGGGGTCGAACTCCGGCAGTTCCAGCTGGATGTTCGCCTGGGCAATAGGTCTGCCCGTCTTCCCACCCCCCGGAGTTGAGCCAGAAGGTGATACGCCGGCAAGAGGTGCCGGGGCTGACAGCTCTCTTTTCTCAGTCTCTGTCACAGGCACGTCCTGTAGTTCAGCCACGGGCACTGTCCTGGCACGGGGGTGAAAGGGGCTGGGGCAGGTGACCTTAGGCAACAGCCTTGAGACCCTTGATCTCTTAAGATCTTCGGCCAGGGTACTCAGTCCGGGGGAGGGGGAGGACAACTCTGGCTTGGGTAAGGGTTCTGCAATACCCAGTTTCGCCTTAATGGCCTCCGATAGGGCCGTCACATCTGGATCTTCTGATCCAGACAGAAGTTTGGCCAGCAGTTCGGCCGTATGATCCAGGGCACCGTAGGTTGGCCTTGGATGATGTTGTCCCTCAACTCGGGTCGGGCCTACTTCGGGAGCCCTTGGGGTTGGACAACATGCTCTTGGATACTCGGGTCTCGGTGGTCTTGGCAGGGATGCTGTCTCGGCTCTGTCGGACGGCGGGCCAGAGTGCGTGTAGGACCCTAGGTCTGTACGTGGTCTGGATCCGTGTACTGCCAATCGCTCCTCCCCATCTTCTCCACGAATGGATTTGTAGTACTCCTCATGGAGGATGTATTCATCCATTTTCTTCCTCAGTTCCTCGTATTCCTCAGGGCCTCCAATCGCTGTTGAGGATGATGCCGGACAGGCGGATCGGGAGACTGAGGCTGCTACTCGCCTGTGGAGATGATGCAGGCTGTCTCCACCGTGGGCCGCTAAGGCCTCGGTGGTAAGGATTGTATTTTCTTCCGCCCTTCTGCGATCTGGATCTCCTTGGGACCCAGATGCGACATTGAGATGTGGAGCTCGGTAAGGTGGTTCACTCATAGGGTGGGCCATGCTGCCCATTTGTACTTGGACAGTTCTTATGGGCCAGGTCTTGACGCTTGGCGTGGACATGATGAACTTGTTGTTGACCTTTGTGTGCTGCACTTCTTCTCAGGGTCGGTTCCAAAGGTCACAAGGGACTGTCTCTGCTACCGGAAAGATGTCCTTGATTAGTGCCCTAGATATTTTGATGAAATCCTGCAGGTTTTGTAGTTGAAAACCCAAACCAAAGTAGCAAGTAGAGCAAGAACAGGATGTGGATCGAATCAATGAATAGTTTTGAAATCCAGTGTATCACAGAAGGGCTGCAGATAGACAAAGCAGGTATAAACACAAAGATTCAATCACAATTGGATAATAGAAAAGATTTTATATGAAAACTGGACTGACTCTGGCCTCCAAGATAGCATCAGGCACTTCATGTGCACTCTTTTGGGTGAAATGGTGCTGGTTAGGAATGTGGAGCATAGATGTCAGGCCAACACATAAATCGACTTGGCCAAGCAACTGAATTCAGAAACAGTTAAAAAGTAGAACCACAATAAGTGGTAGAAACAATTGAGTATAGGGGTCTTGGGGTGGGAGACCACTAGGCTTAACCTCCAAGGCCTAAAGCATGAAATGCCTATTTTATTTCGGTATATCCTCCATGAAGGAAGGTACCTCCGCTCAGTTGAGTGGTAGGGGTGGACTTCATGGGGGGGCTAGGGTTACTACCCTAGTTACTTTGAGAAAGTGTACTTCAGGCTTCAATAGAGAGATAAAAATACTTAAGTTAGTCTTAGCATCAACAAAAGGGTTTTAAGGGGGGCTTGGCCTGGATCAAGCCCTCCAAGAAAGACATGGCCGTGACTTTTTCTTACTCCATGGCTTCGAAGCTATAATCCAACTGTCAACTGGAAAGAACGGTATGCGGACATCCAACATGGTTCGAAAACATACCGGTTGTCTTTCGACGAGTGAAGACATTCCACCCAGCTGCAGTTTCAAGCCGCTTCGAGGTTGGACCTTCTTTTGACACTTTGATCCAGTACCTCGAAAGCGAGTCCGGTTGGAAGCCCTACCCCTCATGCCAAGGAACGCCCTGACCTACACTCGTCGACACACGTCCAGAATGGTGCTGGCATATACGATGAGTCCGAAACAGAAGATGGTATCACTGATGAGGAGTGCAGCGATATGGAGAGCGAATACATCTCGTTGCCGAAACTCAAAAGGGAGATCCGTCGAGCTGATCTCACCGGGGATCAAGTGTTTCTGTGCTGCATGCCCTGACCCGCAGTGCCGGTCGATCAAATGTACAAGATGCAAGCCAGCGGTGACGATGACGGGCTTGACCCCGTTCGACGCAAATTGCTTATTCGAATACACAAGTGGGCGGACCTCTACGACCGGGAGAAAGCGGAGTTTGGAGACCTACCTCCGCATCGACCTGGTAGAGATCAGCGAATACGCCTCGATTCGGAAGACAATCCACCGTGGGTGCACCCTTACAAAATGGACCCGAGTCACTTAGATGAACTTCGACGACAGCTGGACAAGTTACATCGATCTGGTCGGCTCAGACCATCCTCGAGTTCATACGGAGCGGGTTGCCTGCTGGTGAAGAAAGCGAATGGTAAATGGCGTATGTGCGTCGACTACCGAGCGTTGAATACGCGAACTGTTCGAGATCGATATCCTTTACCTTCGATCCAATCCATCTTGAGTACAGTGGGGGGTTCCACCGTACTTTCAAAGATAGACCTTGTTAGCGGATTCCACCAGATCCGAATCCCCGACGAAGATATGGAGAAAACCGCCTTCAACACACAATTTGGCGCCGTTGAATGGGTTGTTATGCCCTTTGGCCTCTGTAACGCGCCACCGACGTTTCAACGCGTCGTGAATGGTGTCCTTCGAGACCACTTGGGGATCTTCGTATGGGTGTACATCGACGACATTTTCGTCTTCTCGAAGGATGCGGATGAACACCAACGACATCTCGATTTGGTACATGAACTACTCCGTCGACACCAGCTATTTCCCTGCATCGATAAATCAACATTCTTCCGGAGTCGAGTACCCTTCTGCGGATACATCATCGATAGAGACGGAGTACACATGGACCCCGAAAAGATCAAGGTCATTCGAGGTTGGCCTCCGCCGACCACGGTTCATGAAGTTCGACAATTCATCGGGTTGTGTGGATTTTACCAGCAGTTTGTCGCAGGGTTCCAAGCTGTTGCAGCCCCCCTGACCGCAATGTTTAAGGCAGATTTCGAGTGGGAGTGGACAACTGTACATCAAACTTCCTTCGACAAGCTGAAGCAAGCAATGATCAATGCGACACGTCTCAGTGCCATCGATCCCTGACAGCCGTATCACTTGTACACGGATGCTTCGAAAGATTGCGTGGGTGCCACGCTAGCGCAGCGATGCGCGCATGGAAAGTACAAGGGACATCTTCGACCTATTGCGTTCATGTCGCGGAAAATGCAACCTGCCGAAACTCGATACCCGATTCGAGAATAGGAGCTGTTGGCCATCGTGTTAGCCTTGAAGCAGTGGTTTCATCTACTTCGAGGACCACAGCAGGTGCATGTGCACACTGACCACGAAAGCCTTCGTTATCTTAAGACGTGCCCTCGACCGCTGACACCACGACAAGCACGTTGGTCCCAGTTCCTCGAAGAGTACAACCTCACATGGTGGTATGTACCGGGCCTCGAAAATCCAGCAGCGGACGCCTGTTCCCGCCTGACTTCGCGACACATGATGGACATCGAGAATGCCACACGTACACGGGCCTTTGTAGTACCCTTGGTCGAGAAGTGGGTTTCACCGGAAGGAGAGCCTGTCGATCAGTTCCTACATGTGCTCGAGGACTCGTTCTCACACGATGAGATGTGGCCCCAGCCATATGACCACCTGTACGTATCGCTTCGAAGCGGACGCTCCGTGGGGAAGGAACCTGATGTTGACGAAGCTGCGGAACCAGCCCTCCAATTCGACACTGAACCAGCCGTCGGGCCGGAGGACCTGGAGCCATTGCCGTAAAACGAGACAGCCGTCGAGCCGGAGGACCTGGTGCCACTGCCATCAAACGAGATTCTGGCTGAGGATTCACACTAGCCTGAGGTACATCTCGATGATGCTGGCAACGAGCCAAACACGTCTACCAACACCGACGACCTTCCCGACATAGACATGGACCGCCCTCTTCGAGTCACTTTTGGCAAAGAACTTCGATATGCTCCGACCCTGGCGGAACTGATCGCTGTTGACGCCACCGAGACGGCACACTACAGTCAGTGCCCTTGCCTAAGGTTGGACCGAACACACCGTACCCGTCGAGTCTTAAAGGTACACACCGTCGAGTACACCGACACTATCAGTGCAAGGATTTGACTTCGACAACTGTGTGGGCAGCGGCCTGTCGAGAAGACCCACGTACGAGACACATCTACGAAGTCGCGGTTCGAAGCCCTACGGCACGACACCAATTCTGTGATGCCAAGTTGTCCTTCGATGATGGTAAATTCTTCCATTTGTCGACGATGGGCAAGCGTGTGCTTGTCCCTCGAACGCTCGTTACCTCGATTGTGGCTATGTATCACGAGTCGGAGTTCTATGGCCATTCGGGAGTACTTCGAACCATGGCGCTGATCAAGCGCGACTACGTTTGTTCACATCTTCGACATTACGTCGACCGTTACATCTTGAGTTGCGATGTGTGTCAAGCGGCTAAGTCACAGCCTGTCGACACCGCCAGACAACCCAGACCCCTGCCGGTGCCCGACACCAAATGGCATAGCGTATCCATGGATTGGGTTTCAGGATTGCCGTCGACCACCAGAGGCCATGACGCCATCATGACTGTGGTCGACCGATTCTCCAAGCGTGGGATGTTCATCCCCTGCCGCAAAGATATGACAGCCGACGACCTTGTCTATGTGTTCCTGCGTGAAGTAATTCGACTCAAAGGATGCCCTCGACAAATTGTTTCTGATCGAGACAAGCTGTTCGAGTCCCAAGCGTGGAAAGACTTGGCACAGCGTTTCAAGATCGAGATGCACCAAACAGTAGCCAACCGTCCTCGAGGCAATGGCCTAGCGGAGCGCAGCAACCAGTCGATCATCCAACGCTTGCGTACACACGGCATCTTTGGTAACAATGAGTGGGATGTCGACCTTCTGTTCGCCGACATTCAGTTTAAGATCCTGATGTCCAAAAGCCTTCGACTATCTCCATTTGAGATTGATGAGGGACGTACACCCCATTTGCCATTGGATTTTCCCCGAATGACTTCTCATGCACATGAACCTTCGACCGTGAATGATTACATGCAGCGAGCTGAACGTACGTTCAATACTGTGCGTGCAATGCTTGCCGAGGAACGTCGACGCCAGATGCATATGGTTCTGCAAATGGACCGACACGTTCGAGTGCCTGAAGTGGGGGAACGATGGTGGGTGTTAGTGCCAGAATATCGACATAAAGGGAAACACCATGTTGTTTGGTGCGGCCCTTACAAAGTTCTCGAGGTACTGAACAAGGGCGAGAATGTTAAACTGGACATCCCTGCCCCCTTCGATGGGTTACGAGTTTTTAATCGAGACGGCATAAAGCCCTACATCCATCGAGAAGGACAGCCAGTGTGGGAATTCCCGATGCCACATGTCGAAACCCGGGACTCCCCTCGACTTGTCAAGATCCTGGCTAGACGTCGAGTAGGATCTAAAAAGCGCCGCACGTTCCTGTACCGCTGTGAATCGGATGACCACACATGGTCTTTGGAGTCGAGTAAAGCTCTAGAGGAGGATCCCGTGTACCTTGGGTTCCTTCGACTCCACCCTGAGTAACCTCACTTCTCTGCAGCGTGGTTTTTCGAATAACTCATGCGGGGTTCCAGGTGGACCACTGGAGCCTCCGCCTACGGTACTACTCCCCGGACATCGTGAACTTCCTCTCGACCTCCGCCCTCTCGAGCATCACCATCGAATGTCATCGATGTTGACGAGATCAACAACACTACCGGCGGAGATGGCGATGGTGCCGAAGCCCCAGCGACATCGACCTCAGCTCGCCGCTGTCGATCAGTAGCGTCAGCGCCAACTCGGCCGAGTCAACCGCTGGACCCGTTCTCGGCGCCGAACTACAGCCAATCGGCATACGCTGGAAGTTCGAAAGGAAAAGGAGGCCCCTCGTCGAAAGGAGGCAAGGGAGCGTCCGGATGGGTCGACAGCTCGTGGACATCGAGGCCGAACACATCGACTTCGAGGCCGAACACCTCCAGGAACGAACCGTCGTGGGGAGGACAGCCGAACACCTCCAACAACGAGGACACTGCTCCCAACGACGAATCATGGGTCGACCAATCATGGCTGTCCAACGCTCCGAGAACGCAAGCTACCACTCGAACGAACCAGTCCGATTCCTACTTCGAACAAGACGACGACGATGAAGACTATGGAGATCTACCCGATTCCTGGACCGACGACGAGGACTATACGTATGCCACACAGAGTTGGTCGACGCCACCGCCCAGTTACGATACTGTTCGACAACCAGAATCGCTGTGGCAGCCATATCATATGCAACAATACGACCATGAAGTCGAGACAATCGAAGAACTCCGACACCTGGGCACGTTCGGAATGAAGCCACCCTACGAATTTGGGACGCACGAAGACGATCCACTTGCGACGGAGTATACTAAGCTCGACCCGCAGGTGCTCACCATCGCGTCGAGTGCCATGGCCGGTCAAAGAAGAGGTCACGTATTCCTAAACGAACGCCATGCAGCAGTTGTGACGAGTATGAATGTCGCCATCACCGAATTGCGCAAAACCATCGACATAGGCAGCTGGGGTCGAACAACGCCTTTCCCCTACGAGACGATGCGAAGCGCGCCTGACACATCCTTCGATGAACATGAGAATGCTGGTAGCGCACCGAGCTACCAGTGGTTCGAAGTGGCTTGTCAGAACTTTCGAAGGACCCTCGTCGACTGGCCGCAATGCAACGAAGAGCTCGACTGGGGATTCGGGAACAATCTCGTCGAGAACGACTTGCCCAATCAAATTGCACGCCTGAACCGCATGCACCCAGAGATCTCAGGGATCGATGACCTGATGCACGTCGCCGATGGAATCGACCTAATCTTCAGGTACCGACGTTTTTGGACAGTGGACAAGATGCGTCCAGCAGCACCCTCTGCCGTTTCGATCCTTGGGCTCGTTCGAGACCTCCAGAAGGTTTGCCGGACGAAGGACTGGCTGTTCGAAGATCGAGCCCCCTTTTTCGCGTACAAGGTCGACTTGCTTCTTCGACAACACCAATTGCGAGGCCTACAAGGTACCACTCGACTTGGGTACAAACAATATGGGTGCGCTCCACATCGAACACAGGACCTTATGGTCCAACTCCAAGAGTATTATCGACTAGGAGAATCGACCGGACCTTATGCGTACAACGCGGTCGCACCAAGTGTCCCCATCGACCTAGTCCAGCTGGCGACGATTTACCAGACTGGCCCTGGACAAATCAGGTACTACGACTTCGATAAGGAAATTCGACGAGTTGCCCGCCTTCACTCGACCAGTGAGGAGTACATGAACCTCTTTCCTTTCGTGGACGCCGTTGGTTTGGTTCGACGTCTGGGTACCTCGAAATACCTCATGTCCACCTTCGAAAGCGGATACGAGGATGGACGACGTTGGCGTCGAGCGGTCAAATTCCGAAGGGATGTTTTCGCCGATGAACGGAAAGAGCTCGCGTCCAGCAATTCGTCCGCGAGTGACCCGTTCCACCCGGACCCTGTTGACCACCGGTTCTGGCCGGCGGATTCGAACGTCTATCGGCACCACTTCGACATCCCGTTCTTCAAGTACCTCACGCCGATTCATGACGGCTTCAAAGCTGCCCATCGACGCAAGGTCAGCTGCCCAGACCAGGTCCTCGAAGCGGTCATTGTCGACATGGCTTCGAGCCTTGTGACCGCAGAAGCGGTTCGATTCGCTCTGCAGAGCGCGCTCGCCGATGGCCCGTATGTGCATCAACACCTCGGTCGACTCCAAGCAAACTCTCGAACCAATAGCCTTGAGATCATTGACCGATATGCCCTCGGCCCTGGAGTCGACGATGTCACCGTCATCATCGTTGTTCGGAGAGTTTCTATTGCCGACACACCGTGGTGGCGAGTCAATACGCGAACTGGTCAGTTGTACCACAGCATGGCCGCTGGTACTGGTTCGAAGCAAACCTTTCGATGGTCCGGCGGTCGACATGACGCGTTCTTCTTCGAAGCCACCAATCGAATGGATTTGTGGAAAGAGGACATTTGGAAACCGTCGAACCTTTGGGATTTTTATTCGACCAAGGCACAAACATTGGGACCGGGACAATTTCGACTGCTTGCCCGTGAACATGTCTTCGTATTCTAGTACAAGTGCCCCGTCGACGGCCGGCTCGGTGATCCCAACCTTCGATTGCTCAACCATCGATCTGGTATCCTGACTCAGAAGTGTACCCTCGAGAGCGACATTCGTCGACACTACACGGGTCATGACACCTTCAAGTTCATGGCTGGCATCGAAACGCTGAAGGAAGTGCACGAAGTATGTCGAGTCCAGGTGGATCGCTCGTCCACATTCGAGTGGGGCATGGATTGCTGAAACGACAGTCGGAACGCCACGTAATGGCTGATTTGATAGTGTGGATGCCAAGTAATGGCTGATTCGACAGTCGGGACTCCATTAATGGTGTCGACTGCCTTAACATGCCCTGTCGATTTGACAGATGTATAGTAATGTTGGGTGTTTGTCTGCTGGGCACTCAGCTTTGATGGCTGTGCCCAACGTTGTGGTATTTCGACGGGCCCACAGCCTTGCTGTGGGTAGCGCCCGTGCAGTGTGCCTGGCGAAGTTGTCTTCTGCAGCTTCCGCCAAGACATAGCCGTGGCAGAGTCGAACACGACGTATGAATGAGGCGCTGGCGACAGGTATACCATATACTGTACCTCAGTGTGTGGGTTTCGACCTCTATTATGCTTCAGTAGCCAGCACATGTCGAGGTCCAAATTTTTTTTTTTCTGGGCCTGCCTTTCAGGTTGGACAGTGTGACGCCCACCCAGACGAGTGAGACCTCTTGGAGGTCTCAGGGGGGGGGGGTAATGATATGGCTTCGAACAGCAGCAGCGCAGCGAGCGCGCAAGTCGCAATCGCAGTCGCAATCGCACTGCAGCCTGTGGATACATCTGAAGCATCGATATGCCAATTGCGTGAACGAACCGCTGTATGATACTTCGATATCTCTGGACAGGGTTTTTTGTCTTCGAATTTGTGAAGTGTCTATGTATTGGTGCTCGGTCTAAAGATCCTGCGCAGAGGTTTGTCGATTTGGGATTTGGGATTTTCGAGAAACAAGAGAAACAAGAGAACAACAGAGTTCCCAAGTCGAAAACCACAACACTAAGATATGCGAATATTGAAGACGATGTTGAATCCCCCCCCCCTTTTTTTTATCAAAAAGGCCAGTTCATAAGTGCCAGGGGCCACAGTGGACCAAGTTCGAAGTAAGATACAGATTTCGGCGAAGCCAGGGTATGCATACGGGCTGCAGCTCGTGACTGTGCCCCCATGGTTTCCCATTGAGGTTGGTGTAGTCATGTCATTGGTACTTCCCACTCATTTCGGTCCCAGTGCGTTTTGTGGCGTTTCGGTAGCGGTTGTAACGGGACTTCCCACAAGGTGGGGTCCCAGTGCTCCCGCGGCCGCTTCCGTATCAGGTATATTGTCTGTCGGGCTGGTCGAGTTGTTTGCCAATATTGTGTTGTCTTGTGTTTGCAGGCATCTTGGTAGTACTGTGCCATGGCAGTCAGGTGTGTCTGCTGCTGCCACATGTAGGTCGCTTGTTGTTGGTGCAGGTCAAGTAGCTTGTTAGTGCCTGCGCTCAGCCTCCGGTATCGGTCGTTGACCATCAGCGGCAGTTTTGCGTCAGCGTACCACATCCTTGTGTCGTCCTTCGCTTGTTCGTACCATTGCCTACGTATTTGGTATAGGTGTGCATGTGTGTCCTGCAGTCGTTGTGCTTGTCTCTGCTGTTCGACTAGTTTTGTGACAAGCCTGTGGTAGTCTGTTTTAGCCGTCAGTGCGTTGGTGTAGCCCATGTGTAGGGTGTGCAGGTGTTGTCTAGCCACCGCCTCTATGTGTGCTTTGTGGTATATGTCCCGTGCTTGCTGAGCGTGTTCATTAGCCAGCCTGTCTGTGGTCGTCTTGTACTGTTCCCACCGCTGTGTGTCAACGTTGAGGCGGTGACGTTTCTTGATGTGGTCGTCTTCCCCTGTGTTAGTTGCTCGTGCGACGAACCATGCCACTGCCTCACTATCGCCCGCGTTGCGTGCATCTTGTAACCATTGGCCGGGGTCGATTGGGTCACCCGTTGAGACCTCGGCCTTACGTTTGCGTTTCGCGTCGCACCACATGGGCGCCCCGACGTGGTTCCGTAGGTTTTGGGGCGTTTCTCGCGGCGGAAGTGCCTGTGCCACGTATTTGGTGAGCCACAGGGGCGACGGTGGTTGTTGTGGTGTTGGGTCGGCGTACCTTCGTCTTAGTGTTGGGACGGACTGTATCATGCGAAACTGGAACAGGCCCACCTCCGTTCGCAGTTTGTGTCGTTCCGCAGTGGGTATGGCGTCGACGAGGGATAGTGGTATGAGCAGCCTGACACAGAGCCATATTTCTTGGTTGTCGGCCGCTTGCAGCCATTGTTGCGTGTATGGGGCCCAATCAGTCCAGCTCTTGCGCCACGGGTCCCAGAAGTCGCTCCAGGCAGGACAGTAAGCTAGTTTTCACTGTATCGATGCTCCGTGTTGATGGCCACACTGGGAGCAGAGGCGGGGTGTCCGTTCCCAGGGGGCGCCCATTCCCCACCAACGCACTTGCCCCCACAGCCATGGTGTCCACGCATTCCGTCTGTAATGCTTCATGGGGAGCCAGCTCACCCAGTGTACGTCTGGTGTTTGTTTTTGTCTACGCACTTGCATGATCCATGCCTTGGCAGGCGTGGGCATGATCTGTCCTGTGATGACAATATCATGGGGTTGTGGTTGTTGGGAATCCATGGGCAGGTTGTCGCCCATATTGGCGAGGACGTCGGGGTGGTTGTTCCCCTGTATGTCCTGGTAGTCTTTATACGTGGTGGCTTGTTCTAGATTGCGGTGCCCTGGTGTCCATCGGATCGTCATTCGTTTCGTGGTGGAGTTGAGGTACCCTATGTCGCGGTAGTCCTGGTCATTGACCACTCCTTTGCGTTTTATAGGTGTGGCTTTCACCACACTCTGGTTGTCTAGTATAACGTCGTCTCATGGCTTGGCCAGCTCTGAAGCTAACGCACAAACGATCGTTTCGGCCCGATAAACCTGTTGTGGCCCGTGCACCCGGAAGGCCGCACGGTATGTTCCGTTGTAGATGCCCCCTCCCGCTCGTCCGTATCGTTTCGACCCGTCTGTGTACCACCGGGTGGTGGTGGGTTCTCCTGTGTAGTGTATGGTGATTCCGTGGAGTTTTTGCTGGTGGGGGCGTGCCTGACATACCTCGTGGGTTTCCTCAGGGGTTGGCTCATCTGGAGGGTTCATCCAGCTGTAGTCTAAGCGGTTGGTAGCTAGCCGTGTCTTCCCTGCATGCGTCTCCTGGTCCTCCTTTGAGCTCTCCGAGTCGTAGAGTCCCGCGGACAAGGGTCGGTGTTGTCGGGGTTGGGATATACGCTGACCCACCGTGCCCCCTAGGGCTCGGACGGCGTCTATGTATTTATATTGGGTTGCGGTGAGGTGTTGTGTAGGGCCGGTGTGCTGCAGTTCCTGTTGGCCAATTGTGACCCACCGGGTGATGTAGGACCACCACAGCTGGCGTAGGCCAAGTCCCCCGTGACTGAGGTTGGTAGTCAGCCGGTGTTTGTTCATTTGTTGTTCTACCCCGGGTGTATCCCTGATGAACTGCAGCAGTATGTCGTCCCAGTGCGCCATTCGTGTCGTATTTCCGAGGAACAGTCCCCTGTACGTCCAACGGGGGATAAGGACGGCGTTGATGATAGCCACCTTTTCGTAGGCGTTGAGCGGCAGGGTCCTGTACGCCGCTACGTCGTGGTGCAGTTGTGTAGTGACCATGTCCCATGCTGTGTCTTCTTGTGTGGGGTGGGCAAGCACATGCCCCAGGTAAGTCATTATAGGTGGCCGCACGGGGATGAGCTGATGCCGCCACGTGATGGGCGTTAGGTCGTAGTCCTTAGCCCAGTGGCACACTTCAGTTTTGTCTTTGTTGAAACGTAACCCCATTGTGTAGGCCACGTCGTGGAGGGTATCCAGGGTGTGCAGCAATGCTTCCTTCGTGGGCGCACGCACAGCTATGTCGTCAACGAACACGTACAGTCGGGCTCCCGGGCATCGTTCCATGGTTTCACGTAATAGTATGTCGTAGTATAGGAGAAATAGTGTTGGGGAGAGGGGGCACCCCTCCTTCATACCCCTGGTGGGTCGTATGGGTAGGTCCTTTTCGTGTAGGGTTAGTACGGCCGGTGTATGCTGGTATATTTCCCCCAACATCCGTATGATGTTTTCTGGTGCCCCTGCCTCCTTGACGATCCCAGTCAGCATGGGTCGGGGGACTGAAGGAAAAGCTTTGGCCACATCAAGTAGGGCCACGTACCCGTCCTCAACGTGCAGGTCGTTTAATAGTTTCGTGGCTAACGTTGTGGTGTTTCGGCCCTGTGTGGCGCCGTGTTGTATGTCCAAAAGTCCCGGGGTCAAGGCCCCCGATATACGCGTCAAGAGGAGGCGTGTGGGTATGCTATATATGGCCGTGGATACGTAGATTGGCCGGTAGTTTCGTGGGTCCTGGGGATCCTTTTTTTTATAGATGAGCACTACCCTGGACTGCAGCCAAGCCACTGGGATGTGCTTTCCGTTCTAGGCTGCAACGATTGCCTGGTATAGTTGCCGCTGCACGTGGTCCGGTAGGTGCCGGAGCAGGTGTGGGGGGACACCGTCAGGTCCAGCAGATTTGTTCTTTGGTGCCCGAAGGCACCGCAAGTACTCCTCGTATGTGGGGGTCGTTGTGTTCCACGTGCGGTGCCGTACATGTTTCCGTATGAGTTGTCGGCACGCGTCTTCGTCGTATGTTGGGTCGCCCGCAAAGTGGTTGAGTACGTACTGTGTTCCTCCTATTGGGGGCTGCGGTGTGTCTTGGGCTATGAGTCCAGTGCGCCATCTCTTGACCATTTTATAAAAATAGCCCGATTTGTGCACTGCTGCTCGGCGCAGTTTGCCGATTTGTCTCCGTATGTGTTGCTCTTGTATTTCCCCGTACTCTCGTAACCGTGCTTTGGGGTCCGTGGTTTCCGACCAGTTTGCGGTGGTCGCTGTCTTTGCGCGCGTGGGTTGTCGTGGCCGCGCCGCGTGCGCTACAGCCGAAAGGATCCGTCGTGCCGTGCGTAGGGGTGGGTCGTTGTTTGTTACGGGTAGTGTGGATATGGTGTTAGTAAACCGTTGAAATTGTTTAGTATACCACTTCGCGACTGTGGGCTGTGGTTTTCTGCGTGGTGGGTCGGGGGCCCCTATCCTCCATCCGACCCCAAGCAGGACCAAAGCATGATCCGATATGGGCATTTGTATGGTGTCATAGTAGGTCCAGGGTATGTTCGGTATTTGTTGCCTAATCAAGATGGTGTCTAGGCGACGTGGGCGTCCATGCCTAGGGATGCGGGTATAGTATTGCCGGGGGTCCGGGGGTTGGCTGCTAGCGTGCACAGGGTCCAGGAACACTCCGTTGGCCAGGTCTTCCTGCCACGGGCGTGTCGGGTTGGGTGACCATATGTCATCGTTGTAGTCCCCCATAATGATGTCGTATGGTCTCAGGGACTGCAGAAATAGGTCTACCTCTTGTTTGTCCTGTTGGTTGAATTTGGAGTACACATACGCAATGGTGCGGCGGGGGCTGTTTGGGAGCTGTATCCTGATGGCCCCTGCCAAACCGTTGGGTGAGTATAACGTTTCGAGTATGTGGGGGACCACAGGGTTGCGGACAATGAAAGCTATCCGTGGTTCGGTCCCAGGCGCAGCGTAGCACTTGTAGTCGTTGTTGAGTGCTGTTGTGGCTGCCTCTGGTTTAGGGAAACCCGGGTTATACTCCTGGATGCCGCAAAGGTCGATACGGCACTGGCTGGTTAGGTGGAGGGTATTGGTCCAGCGTTGTAGGCTGACGGATCCCTGTGCTCCTTGTATGTTCCAGGAGGCTAGTTTCATGTCGTGGTCCTTCGCGGTGGTTGCGTCGTCTAGACTGTCATACCGTCGATTGGTGTTGACCACCAGGTGTTGAGCATACTCCTCAATGTCAAGCAACGGTATGGGGGGTCCCCGCACATCCCGGCATCCCCGCCGGAGCTGATATATCCTACGGTGCCCGGGGTTGGGGTGCACATCTCCGCATTGGAGGACCCAGTTGGTGTTATACCGCGCGTTATATGGGCTGGTTACCGTGGTGATCGTGACAGGTGCATGGTAGCGGCATGGCACTGCCGTGATAGGGGCGGTCGGGGTGTGGAAGAAACAGACGATATAGAGGAGGAGTAGGCCTGGCTGTCATATACGGTAACTATGGGGGTTGGGGCCCCGAGCGTAACCGTGCCGGTGCCGTAACGGCGGGGTATATCGTCTGCGGACTCTCCGGTTCACGGGGAGAAGATATACCGGCCCCTCAGTATGCGTGGGGGCCAGGAGTAGGAGGAGGGCCATAATGGCGATGCAGGGCATGAGGAATACGCACCTCACTTTTTCCCTTTGCCCTGCGGGTTTTTTGGCGGCCCCTTTCCCTTCCCCCTGGTGTTTGTTGTCCACGGTGAAGGCAGCCATGCTGTCTGCTTGTTGTGTGGATTGTGGCGATGCAGGTGCTGCCTTCTTCTTTATTGGTGGTGGCGTTGTTTTTGTGGGCGTTTTCTGTGGTGTCTTGTTGTAGGCCTTGGTTTTCTGTGCTGGGTGTGACTGCCGTGCGTGTGTTGTGGTTAATTTTGCCGGGTTGTCTGGTTGCTGGACGGGGGTTTCATCCGTGTCCATGGTGGCCATATTTGGGTGGGTGTCTGATGGGGTGTCGTCGTTAGTGGTATGGCCGAGTTCGTTCAGGATGGCCTCGTCCCAGTCTGCCACGTTGATGGGTTCCGGCTCTGCGAGCAGCTGCTTTTCCCTGTTGATTTCATTAATGACGCGTTCAGTCATCATGTCTGAGCCCAGTTGTTTCCCTGCCTTCATTCGTCTCCTGAAGGCCGCGCCGTCGCCCGTTTCCTGCGGCATTTTGTGTGCGAGCATCTGGTCGATGCGCTCTGCCGCCTGTGTGTCCGTGTTGTCGTCTCCTAGCGTGATGTGGACGTATTCACCGGGTGCCACTCCGATGTATTGTCCGGCACTGAGGGCCAGTGCTGTGGCGTGCTGGTATTGGAGGGAGGCGTAGGTGCAGCCCGCGTCGCTCCACATGTTGGGTTCCGGCTTCCAGCTGGTCCAGCATCCAAAGAATGATGCCACGACTTTCGCCGTGTCGTCTCCTGCGCCCTGTGTCCACCCTACGAACACCGTCGTGGTGTCGTGCCTAGTTGGTTTTGGTGGCCGCTTGATGTCCCTAGAGAGGCTCGTGGACTGTGTCCAGTTGTTGCGGTTGAGGATGACGTTGGTCATCACGTGGACCAGTTCGTAGCTTTTCATGCCCTTTAGTAGTTGGGCGATCAAGCGTCGGTCTGCGTCTGGGTGGAATTGTACCAGTAGACGGTATGAGTCCATTGGTCGGAAACCCTTGAGGAAGGATGCGATGCTCCTTCCTAGCTCGAGCTGTTCCCTGTCCAGGTCGTCCAGTATCTCCTGTACGGACGTTATTCTGTCTTCTTTGTGTTCCGTGTATTGTTGTCTCAGTATATACAGGCTCTCATAGTCCGTTTCGGTGAGCCAGTAGGGTCCAGGGTTGCCGGCGTTTTCCTCCTCTTGTTTTATGGTCTGTAGTGCTTGTGTCAAGCGAGGCAACAATTGCATGGGCAGGTGTAGTCTCCAGGCGTGCGACCCACTTTGCCCCGCGGTGTGTTCGGATGCGCACTTCCACCGAAAAGTGTTGTGGGGGTCTTTGCTTGCTATGGTGGATGCGACGTCAGACTGGTGGCCGTTGATCCGTTTCATAAACGCGTCTCGCGTCCTAATGCCCGTTTCTGGTGGGCACTCCACTACGATTGTAGTCTTGGCCGGTTCTGGTTGTAGTGTGTCTGTGCGGTCTTTCAGTCCCACTTGTATGGGCGTGCCCTTCGTGAGTGCGTATGTTTTGTGCGTGGGCTCGTGTCCCATCTTTATGGTGTTGTCCAGGTGGAGGGCCATGATGGGTTTGGGTTGTAGGTGGTCGACCATAGTTTCGTGTTCCGGGGACCACTTGCGTACGGGGAATTTGTCGAACTGGTATACGCCCCTTACATAGCGGGCCAGTTTGCGCAGGGGGGCGCGGTGGAGGCAGTCCATGCGGTAGGTTTGTAGTGCTGTGGTGTCTTGGCGGTCCGCCTCGTAAGCCAGGATCAGTTCCTTGGCCCCCGGGTCGCCGAGTGCCCGTAGGACTTGGTCAACCCGTTCGTCCTCGCTTCCGCCCCATTCCGTTTGTATGGCGGCGCGCTGCATGCGTCGTTCATGGTTGCGGCGGGTCCCGGTTGCCTGTGGCAGTAGTAGGTATGTCTTGTTCCGGATGTCTGGGTTCCCTTGATGGTCGGCTTCCGTGTGTACTGTGTATTGGTGTGCCTCGGCCATCTCGGATACCGTGTGTATACCGTCAGAGTCTGCCTCATGCCTCACCGTCATGACGTCGCGCAGTTTGTGTTGCGCAAACAGAGGGAGTTGGTAGGTGTTCCTGTCATACCATACCCCTTCTTGTGTTTGCCTCCTGATGTGCTCTGTGGTCACTGCACGGTTTGGGTGCTTTGTTAAGTAAGTTTTTAGCCTGGTTTGTGCGTCGTACACAACTGAAGCTTTCAATGTGTGTTGTTCTGCTGTTGTCATTGGTTGTTGTGACGCGCCTGTGTTGAGCTTTACGAGTTCTTCTATGAGCTAGCTGGTCAGTTCCCATGCGCTCAGTGCTAAGGCTTTCGTGTGACCCGCTTCTGTTGATCGAGATCATTTGTGTGGCGTTGGGGGAGGGGCGTGCGCCTTTGGGGGGGGGGGGGGTTTGTGGGTGAGAGTGGAACGTTTGTCCCCGTGCTCGCAACCGCAGCATTCTTGCCCCATGGTGTCCACCCCCCGGCCGTCAGGCAGAGGCTTCACATTGAATCCCTGCCAGACCATGAAGAATGGGGGGGGTGCTCTGATGTGGGACTGCAACACAGGGCCAGCGGCTTCTGGATGCTTTGGCCGGACGCGTCGCTGGTGGAGCACCTCCTCTGCCATTAGCCCTCGGCAAGCCTGTGCTCGCGCTGAGGGTCTGTGCGGAGCAGGAGCGCGGAGCTGTGGCGCGCAACAGGGGGAGTGGGATGGCATTTTTCCCCCACACCCCCCCCCTTCGGTTTGCGGTGGAACAGACATCATCAAGCAAATGACGGTTTCCGATAATTCCGCCAGATCAGCAGCTGAGCCACGGAGAGTACGGTCCCCAAAGCGTTGGGGACCGTGATGAAGGGATTGCCGGTGTAGGCGCCGTAGACGGTCCACCAAAAGGCCGTGAGGGCCCCTGCAGCAATTTGAGTGATGGGCATTGAAGAACTATCAGCGTTCTGAATGATGGTGCCCAGCTCTGCCAATGGGGCACCGAAAAGCAGCACAGAGACGGTCGATGCCAAGAGGCCCTGCAGGAAGCAAGCAGCACTGCAAGGGTTCGGGGTCGCCAGTGCGTGACCCTTTCGCAACCGATGCCTCGCCGATGGCTATCCCGTGTTCGGGACGGAGGCATCAGCCGCGGCTTTGAGTCTCAGATGGCACTGGCTGCTGGTGGCAAGCACCCCGCCAGCGGAGCGCAGTGGGCACAGCTGCAGGTGACCTCCGATGGCGCTTTTGCCAGTGCCACTGCCTCTGCCTGCACCTCTGCCCGCGCCTGTGCCAAAGTACCTACGCAACCCACCCTTGTGCTTGAAGTGAGAAATTGGAAGGAGGAGGCCACCTACCCCTCCCCTCAGACCCCCTACCACCTCCCCTGCCCCCACTCAAGCACATTGCTCTGCCCGTGTATGTGCCAATCCCGCCCGTAGACACGAACACACACACACATTGAAAACCCCCTTTTAGGCCGGAGCGGGGGTCGACCGTCACAAATCTTTTGTTTTTTTTATTTTGAGTCAAAAAGTTCTTTTGGTTTCTGACTCCATAAAGCTGGGCGGAGTGAGACAAATGGTTAGGCACTTTATGCACTCTTCAGCCGTTTTTGTTATGTCAATTGGCACTGATTGCCAGTCTCTGCGGTGGACCTCCACCCCTCAACCGGGCCAACAAACCATGTTTTTGGAGACACCGTGCGCACCGGCAATTGAAATGGTGCCGTTGAGAAGGGGTTCTGCACCGTCGCGTGCTCAGGCGCTGTCTGGCGAGGGCCCCGGAGGTGAAGCAAGAAGTCACCCGAACACACGAACTCACCGCCGCCATTGTGTCCTCCCCTGTGCCGTCCCCCTATGTACCATGTCCTGTGTGTTCATCCTCCACCTTCTCCCCATGAGGCACCGGTGAGACCAGGCACAAACAAATCATTGAAGAGCAACATTCAGAAACGGCACGAAGTCGCTCGCACCATACGCCAGATGTATGGGGGGGGGGGGGGGGTTGGCACAAGGCCTCGGTATCTGATTGTTTGCCTTTGGTGGCGCCTATTGGCTTCTCGCCACTGCTCATTCTGACCTTGGGGGGGGGGGGGCTGAGGCAGGGGTTCACCAGATGCTGTCATCAGCAGCATGATGATGCCAGACAAATCGCTGTTGGTTGCTTTGGGGTGCGACTTGTTGCCAGCCCCAGCAGGCGTCACTTGCAGCGGGGGCTAAAAGCGAAAGGCCCGAACGAAACGTAGTGGCCCAAAGTGCGTTAGATTCCGAAAAGGAGGGCAGGTGGCGTGGTCAGAATGCTCTTGAATGCACTGCAAATGCGACAGGGACTGAAGCACAGCACACATGGAACACCTGAATGTGCAGGGGCGAGGGACCGAAGAGAATGACCCCAGCTAGAAGCGAAAGATTCAGCAGAATGGATTGAATAACACTCCGGCGCTTCTGCTTGGCGCTGAAGCATGCAAACGTAACCTGCAGTCACATTGTAGGTTTGGGGAGAATAGGGGATACGCATTGCAGTAATGTAGGGGAACATCACTGCAACGGCATGACAGACGCCTCTGTGTGCTGTATGTGCACCACAGGCTGTGGGCCATGCTCCCGCACAGTTACCTACCACTTGGAAACAAACCCCAACACGATATCTACCAACCCAACATACGGTCACCAAAACCGCAAATCGAAAGCACCGAAGGGGGGGCCAGTCATGAGTGACATCGTGGTCATGCCAGGCAACTGACTGTGCAAAAAAAAAAAAAAGCCTTACCATGTGGGAGGGTCCAACATGGCTAGCGTATCTTACGTGCATGTCACACCCTCAAGGGGACGGCATGTACCCATGCTGTTGCCAGGGGCAGGAACGAGGTGCAGATGCACACCCTCGTGCGGTATGAAGAGGGCAGGAAAAGAACACTGAGAAAAGGAAGAAGGCAAAGCACAAGGTACACGTTGTGGAGGTCCCGGTGCAAGCCAGAGGGATGTGAAGAGGCTGTAGGGCAGATCATGTGCATTGGGTACCTTCGGACACAAACCCAGGTTGGAGCATGAAGTTGCATGGAAAGGAGTTGGCAGAGGTGGGATGAGGCAAGCAGGATAGTCCAATTCAGAGGCTGGGGAAAGACCCCGGACAGGTCTTGGAAGTCTCTGTCTTGGGAGGTCTCCCAGTCTCCGGCAGGCCACGGAAAACTGGGGGAAATGGGGGAAATGGGGGGAAATGGGGGGAAATGGGGGAAAATGGGGGGAAATGGGGGAAAACGGGAGGAAATGGGGGATTGGAAATTGTATGAAAATATTCCAAGAAGAAAGGAAAATGGAGGAAAACTGGGGGGAAATGGGTGAAAAATGGGACGTGTTCAGGCAAAGTCCCCATTTTTCCAGGTCCCATTTTTCCAAGGCCTGACAAGAGTTTCCTCAGGGGCCCTTTACAAAAATTTAGTCTCCAAGTCTCCAGTGAAAAAATGGGGGAAATTCAAGGTCTCCGGAGGTCTCCGGAAAACCGGAGACTTCAAAGGGTTGCTTTGAGAAAAGGAAGGCAAACAACAAGGTGCACATTGTAGAGGTCCCGGCGCCAGCCAAAGGGATGCAAAGAGGGGGTAAGGTAGGGCGAGCACGATGATCCCAATGCTCCATCGGGGAGCACCACATGCGCCATCTTGCGATGCCACCCCTCGGCCTCCCCCCTTTTTGTGTATTCCGTTGGGCACGCACCACTTGCTGGGCAAATTGTTTTGGCCACTTCTGCAACCCTGCAGACATCCCAAACCGCTCAGGCCTTGAAGGAACTTTGATACAGGCGGTGCTAATGTCCCTGTTCAATCTGTTGTCCACTTCTGGCCCACTGAGTCCTACATGCGCACACCTCGCAGGTCCCCACTTGTACCAATTTTCACAAATCTTGTACGCACCTATGCCGTCTCCTTTGCCTCTACAACATGCACTAAATGTTGCGTGGGTGTACAGAGCAACGTTTGTCCGCCAGACAACCCAGAGGCATCCATAGTCATGATGTCACGAGCAAGGACATCGTACCGAAAATAGTAGGGGCCAGCGGCATGGTGAGCAGATTGCGGAGAATTCCTTCGTCCACATGGATGTCAATGGGTGGGAATGAAAGCACAGTGCCGATATTGTAGGGGGACTCCTTCAGGGTCACACCACCGGGTGGGTGACGACGTGTGGCTTATCCGATGTGAGGTCCTGGGTCAGTGTTACGCACGCGGGCCGGCCGTTACCATAGCCGTAGTGGTGACACTTGTTTGAATTTGTGGAGGGTGTCCTCACGGCTGTCCTTCGGGGACAAAGTACTACTCCAATATGTATTGCGGGCGCTGGACCGATGGGTGCTGCGCGTCCGCTATGGGTTACAGCAGCCCCTTCCGGCGCTAAGCGGGGTACTGGGGCGACCGGCCGCAGTGGTTTATATGTGTATTCACGAGTTAGATATAGAATTCGCCCTCAGCCAGCCCACGGAAGCGGCAAGCGCCGCCCGTGTGTATCTCATAGACACTGACCATTCCATTATTCCCCGGGCTGACTTCACAGTGCGAAGGCACACTGCTGACCAAACAAGGGCCCACCTTGCAAAAGGGTGGGTCCTTTCACAGAATGTAGCAGTCAGCCCCGACGCAACCTCACATCACAGAAACAACATTTGATCTTCATGAACCAGATGCTGTCATCAGCAGCATGATGATGCCAGACAAATCGCTGTTGGTTGCTTTGGGGTGCGACTTGTTGCCAGCCCCAGCAGGCGTCACTTGCAGCGGGGGCTAAAAGCGAAAGGCCCGAACGAAACGTAGTGGCCCAAAGTGCGTTAGATTCCGAAAAGGAGGGCAGGTGGCGTGGTCAGAATGCTCTTGAATGCACTGCAAATGCGACAGGGACTGAAGCACAGCACACATGGAACACCTGAATGTGCAGGGGCGAGGGACCGAAGAGAATGACCCCAGCTAGAAGCGAAAGATTCAGCAGAATGGATTGAATAACACTCCGGCGCTTCTGCTTGGCGCTGAAGCATGCAAACGTAACCTGCAGTCACATTGTAGGTTTGGGGAGAATAGGGGATACGCATTGCAGTAATGTAGGGGAACATCACTGCAACGGCATGACAGACGCCTCTGTGTGCTGTATGTGCACCACAGGCTGTGGGCCATGCTCCCGCACAGTTACCTACCACTTGGAAACAAACCCCAACACGATATCTACCAACCCAACATACGGTCACCAAAACCGCAAATCGAAAGCACCGAAGGGGGGGCCAGTCATGAGTGACATCGTGGTCATGCCAGGCAACTGACTGTGCAAAAAAAAAAAAAAGCCTTACCATGTGGGAGGGTCCAACATGGCTAGCGTATCTTACGTGCATGTCACACCCTCAAGGGGACGGCATGTACCCATGCTGTTGCCAGGGGCAGGAACGAGGTGCAGATGCACACCCTCGTGCGGTATGAAGAGGGCAGGAAAAGAACACTGAGAAAAGGAAGAAGGCAAAGCACAAGGTACACGTTGTGGAGGTCCCGGTGCAAGCCAGAGGGATGTGAAGAGGCTGTAGGGCAGATCATGTGCATTGGGTACCTTCGGACACAAACCCAGGTTGGAGCATGAAGTTGCATGGAAAGGAGTTGGCAGAGGTGGGATGAGGCAAGCAGGATAGTCCAATTCAGAGGCTGGGGAAAGACCCCGGACAGGTCTTGGAAGTCTCTGTCTTGGGAGGTCTCCCAGTCTCCGGCAGGCCACGGAAAACTGGGGGAAATGGGGGAAATGGGGGGAAATGGGGGGAAATGGGGGAAAATGGGGGGAAATGGGGGAAAACGGGAGGAAATGGGGGATTGGAAATTGTATGAAAATATTCCAAGAAGAAAGGAAAATGGAGGAAAACTGGGGGGAAATGGGTGAAAAATGGGACGTGTTCAGGCAAAGTCCCCATTTTTCCAGGTCCCATTTTTCCAAGGCCTGACAAGAGTTTCCTCAGGGGCCCTTTACAAAAATTTAGTCTCCAAGTCTCCAGTGAAAAAATGGGGGAAATTCAAGGTCTCCGGAGGTCTCCGGAAAACCGGAGACTTCAAAGGGTTGCTTTGAGAAAAGGAAGGCAAACAACAAGGTGCACATTGTAGAGGTCCCGGCGCCAGCCAAAGGGATGCAAAGAGGGGGTAAGGTAGGGCGAGCACGATGATCCCAATGCTCCATCGGGGAGCACCACATGCGCCATCTTGCGATGCCACCCCTCGGCCTCCCCCCTTTTTGTGTATTCCGTTGGGCACGCACCACTTGCTGGGCAAATTGTTTTGGCCACTTCTGCAACCCTGCAGACATCCCAAACCGCTCAGGCCTTGAAGGAACTTTGATACAGGCGGTGCTAATGTCCCTGTTCAATCTGTTGTCCACTTCTGGCCCACTGAGTCCTACATGCGCACACCTCGCAGGTCCCCACTTGTACCAATTTTCACAAATCTTGTACGCACCTATGCCGTCTCCTTTGCCTCTACAACATGCACTAAATGTTGCGTGGGTGTACAGAGCAACGTTTGTCCGCCAGACAACCCAGAGGCATCCATAGTCATGATGTCACGAGCAAGGACATCGTACCGAAAATAGTAGGGGCCAGCGGCATGGTGAGCAGATTGCGGAGAATTCCTTCGTCCACATGGATGTCAATGGGTGGGAATGAAAGCACAGTGCCGATATTGTAGGGGGACTCCTTCAGGGTCACACCACCGGGTGGGTGACGACGTGTGGCTTATCCGATGTGAGGTCCTGGGTCAGTGTTACGCACGCGGGCCGGCCGTTACCATAGCCGTAGTGGTGACACTTGTTTGAATTTGTGGAGGGTGTCCTCACGGCTGTCCTTCGGGGACAAAGTACTACTCCAATATGTATTGCGGGCGCTGGACCGATGGGTGCTGCGCGTCCGCTATGGGTTACAGCAGCCCCTTCCGGCGCTAAGCGGGGTACTGGGGCGACCGGCCGCAGTGGTTTATATGTGTATTCACGAGTTAGATATAGAATTCGCCCTCAGCCAGCCCACGGAAGCGGCAAGCGCCGCCCGTGTGTATCTCATAGACACTGACCATTCCATTATTCCCCGGGCTGACTTCACAGTGCGAAGGCACACTGCTGACCAAACAAGGGCCCACCTTGCAAAAGGGTGGGTCCTTTCACAGAATGTAGCAGTCAGCCCCGACGCAACCTCACATCACAGAAACAACATTTGATCTTCATGAACAACCAGAACATGGAACTGCCAAATTCCATCGTCCAGAAGTTGCGAAAACAAGGCCTCGTGTTGTCCTGACGAGGGCGTTGTGCTCGCAATGTGTGCTATTGCCTACGGAGCCTTATCAGGGACACTTGGAACCACCCTTGAATAACGGGGAAGGGTCCCGAGGTTGGTGTAGTTGTGCTCAGGCCGTGGGGAGAGTTGCAAATCAGTCAGGGCAGGGTTCTCAAGCAGCGCCGACAGGGCGTGCGTGCCGGCTGCCTCTATTCCGTTTCCGCCCAGACACAGAGAGAGAGCGGTCAGCCTCGGGCTTTCTGCCAGAGCAGCGAGCGCGCGCGCTCCTTCATCGCCCAAAGAATTCCGTTGCAGGTCCAGAGTGAGGGACTTGAGGGCGGGCGCCAGCCTCAACATGGCAAGCGCCCCCGCACCTTGGGGCCCCACATGATTACTGCGCAGGTCCAGCACGAGGCTCTGCAGTGAACCCAACTGCCTGAGTTTAGCAAGAAGCTCCTCCACGTGTGGGTCCCTGACCGCGCTGTTGTACATCCCGAGAGACAGGCACTTGAGGGCTGTGGCACACCCCATAGCAGCCGTCAGGTCGGCAACGCTGTTGGCATGGAATTGTCCAACGCCGAGGGCCAGGGACGTGATCGCGCACGCCTTGAACAGCCCAGCAAGGCCCTGCAGCTTGGGGACCTGGTATGGAAATGGGTCCTGCTGTGAAATGTCAAGGTCGAGGGACGTGAGGGTAGGGCAGTGCTGCAGCTGGCCCAAGGACTGCATGCCCGCAGACGTGATGTCGCGCATCGAGCCGACGAGCTGCAGCCGGAGACTCGTCAGGCTGGGGGCCTCGCCGAGACGCACCAGAGAGAACAGGTCGTCATTGTGCAACCTGTTCCATCGGAGATCGATGGATACGTCACTGAGCGCGCGACCCCACCGCAGATACGCAAGCGCGTACGCAGAGCCCCGGCCCAACTTGCATCCGTCCAGCCGCACGTGGAAGGTCTGCAGCGTGGTCATGCCCCCGAAGTCCGCGAGGCAGTGCACCGCATGATTCGTGATGGTATTCTGCCCCAAGTTCAAGTTGACCGCAGTCAAGGCAGGCAGGCGCGTGAGCGAGGCGAGGCTCGTCATCTCCGCCTGATCGAGCGGCTTCGCTGCCAAGTAGGCGGTGCGAAGGTTCAGGCTGAGCCTCGTGAGGTTGCGCATGGCACTGAGGCCGAATATGGGGCGGCAGTAGAAGTGGCTGTTGATCCAAAGACTCACGTAATCGAGATCCAAGTGGAAGTGCTTCAATTGCGGGGGGGAATGATTGCCGAGCAGGGCTCCCACGTCGTCCGACGTCCCAAAATTTGTGCCCGAAAGTCCCAGAGACAGACTGCGGAGGAGAGAGCATTGCAACAGCGACCGGCAGAGCGTGGCGAGGCACGCATCCGTCATCAGCAGGTTGCACTTGAGGCTCAGCGAGAGGGCGGTCAAACAGGGCATTGTGTGCAGGGCGACGAGGGCCTGGGCCCCAGGGTCGCCGAAGTTGTTGGTGGACAGGTCCAGCGTCAGGGACTGCAGTGCCCGGGCGATGTGGATGGCGGCAAGCCTCTCGACCCCAGCCTCCTGCACGCGGTTGTTCTGCAGGTTGAGGTCCAGCGTGCGGAGCAGTGGCGTGTCCTTGAACGCGGCAAGAGCCATGGCCCCCTCGTCCCCCACGAAGTTGTTCTGGAGGTTCAATGTGACGGCGGTCAGCCGGGGCGCCGCGCTGATCTTCGCGATGGCCTGCGCCCCCCAGTCACCCACGGAGTTGCCCTGAAGGTCGACGTCCAGGTGGGTGAGGCTCCTGGAGCTCCCAAGGGCGGACAGGGCGGTCATGTGGCGGCACTCCAGGAAATTGCGTTGGAGCTGCAGCCGCAGGTGGGCCAGCGACGCCAGATGGCACAGCCTATTCCACGGGAGCACCCTGTGGGCTATGGTGCTAGTCTCCCCACAGGTGACGGTGAGCGAATGGGTCTCGGGGCCGAGGCCCAACACCTTGATGAACCCCAAGGCACCGTTTGCATGGCATGAGAGGTTGTAGTGCCGCAGCAGGGACCACGTCTTGTGGCACACGTAGCTGAGGGCTCGAGAGCCCGTGAAGTCCGCGATGCAGCGGTGGATGTCTGCAGGCAGGCTCAGGAAGTGGGAGGTGGCTCTGGATGGCCATGACAACTCGGTAATGGGCACAACTTGAGAGACTCGGCACCCCATGTTTGGTGCCGGGAAGAAATGCAGACTGAGAAAGTGCAAGCAGCAAGAGGTTGCCTGGTAGGGCAGCTGACACCACAGGAGGAGACATCTCTCAGTGCTTGGACAGGAACAGACCGCCGGAATACATAGTGCAAAAATTGACGGAAAGAACAACGAGTGTTGTTGAGACGTCGAGGATGTTTGGGCAGGGGAGGGGATGTACGGTCCACGTCATGTCTTAGCTTTCCCATAGACATGGTCCCAATGACTACCCAAGGGTAGAAACTCACAACACCACTGCTGAGGCCACATTCGAGGACTTGGTGTTCTGCTTTCTACGATCAAAACTGAAGCGATGTGGTTCAGCAACCTGCCCAGATTGCATGCACCACTGTCTTTCCGCACAATTATGAGACACTACATCAATGCACTTGGCCCCAATTCAATCCCAGCCATACCCCTCCTGTATCTGAAAAATGACCATGGCTGTTGTCCTGTGGCTACAGCTTGGACAAAGCAGAACTGGTCCAAGAAGGTGCAGCCCCACCATGAAAGGTAGCCAATGTCTGGTGCCTTTTGCATGACACACATCTGTTGCTCGGGATTTTCGTTGTGTCTTAAGACTGGGACCAGAAAAATGCAGTCACAGCTAGGAATGTTCCTAGTTTGTTTTGCAAGGGCCCACATTTGGGGGGGATTTTGGTACTCCTCCTTCGGAATGAATGGAGATTTTGGTGGTAGGTCCTGAAGCAATGCTGATATTTCCTGGAGGTCCGTGGAGGGATGCTGCTACAGTTTCATGGTCTCAGGGTGGATGCTGCTTTCCTTGGTATTTCTTGCTGGTTCCCAGATGGATGTTGTCATGGCTTGGAGGTCTCTGGATGGATGCTGGTATTTCTTGGAATTTGTTGATGGTCGTTCCATGGATACTAGTATGGACAATGGTGGTCTTTGCATGCATATCATTATTTGCTAAAGGCCTCCGGATGGATGGTCGTATTTCTTGGGGGCTTGGGCGGATGTTGTTATTTCATGGAGGTCTCTGGGTGGATGCTTGCATTTCTTGCTAGTCCCTGGGCAGATGTTGTTATTCCTTGGTGGTATCTAGACAGATGCCATCATTTCTTGGTAGTCACCCAATGAAGGCTATCATTTCTTGGGGGTCATTGGATGGATGCAAGCAATAGAGGCCGTTATTTCTTGGAGGTCCTTGGATGGATGATGGCATTTCCCTGCGGTCCATGAATGAATGCTGCTGTTTCCTAGAGGTCCCTGGATGGATGCTGCTATTTGCGACATATCTCTTGATGGAAGCTAGTATTTCGTGGTGGTCCTTGGATGGATGCTGCTATTCCTTAGTGGTCTCTGTGTGGATGGTGGTATTTCTTGGTGGTCCTTGGAAGGATGCTGCTATTCCTTTGTGGTCTTTGGCTGTTATTTCCGAGTGGTCTTTGGGTCACCCTACCCATGACCAACAAGAAGACTGCAATGCTTGGTAGCTGCTTGGACAATGCATTGTAGCATTCTGGCATCCACGCTTTGGGCAAATAGATTCCGTATGCTTCTAGGTGTTTAATAATGTCGAGTAACTGCTACCGCAAACTGTTGTCTCCATTCAAGTCCTCCATCATACAAGGTGGCTGGTATGTGGTTCCGCTCCGTTTCATCAATTGCTCCGCTTTGCCCATTGTCTCGGCTGCTCATTTCTTCATTGGTCATGTCCGGCGATGGTCGCCACACTAGGCTTCACACCCTCATCATAACCTGCGGTTCTGTATTGATACAACACCGATAGCATATCCCAACATGTGTCCGGTCAACATTCCCTCCAAGATTTGTTCATAGCATGTACAAACATCACATGCCCTATACACTGTTGAAGTGGTGCTCTATGTCACCAATGGACCATCAATTACATGTTTGTGGTTTGTGCGGCACACACAAGAGGGTGTAAAGGCAGCGAACGGCATCCGCCTGCTCTGGCATCACATGCCTCAACATCACCTTTGAAGGACGTAGCGTTGGTTGCCCTACAAACCAGATGTGATACACCACACACCTTCGCGGGGCAATCCTTTACACGTTCTGTCACACCCAGGGCAACCACAGCTTCAACGCCTAGCCTACGGATTGCTCCACTGGTTTGCAAATCATGGGGGTAGCTACCTTTTGGGGTTTCAGGGGGCCATGGCTCTGACTGCATGGGCCTAGCAACCACTACATGGGTGCTATAGTACTTGTATTATCACGAAATGATGACCAAAACACCTCTCAGAGCCAAGAGAAGGCTTTGGTAAGAAATCAAATTTTCAAGAAGTGTCACATCCCTGGAAGCAGCTTGTAAACAACCATTTCTGCTTGGCTACATGTATGTAGCAACCGCTACGTGGTGGCCTCATGGTTGCTGGAGTATGTGTGTTGGCATCAAATGATGACCCAAACCCCAAGGTTGTCTGAAATTTGTCCAGAAAATACTAATGTTTGAAAATTGTTAACCACTCACCCTACAAATAGTAATTTTGGGGCATTTGGGGGCCACGGCTTGGTTACTTTGTGGGTCCCTATGGGTGCTAAAGTACTTGTATTGTCACCTAATGATGACCCCACGTCATCCCAAAGCCGTCGGAAGGTTTTTTGGAAAAAGTCAAAGTTTCACAAATTTTCAAGTGCCACTTGTGAGTCTACAAACAGCAGTTTTCGGGCTTCCAAGGAGCCCATGGCCCTTGCTCCATGGGTGTAGCAGTTGTTACCTGTTACGAAGGGACCCATATTGTCTCCAAACGATGACCCAAAGCCATCCCAAAGCTCTCGGAAGGTTTTTGGAACAATTCAAAGTTTCGAAAAATTTCAATCGCCACTTACAGATAGCAATTTCCAGGCTTTCGAGGGGTGTGTTGCCTTGGCTTCTCACCTACATGGCTACTACCATCAATGCACCCCAATAGTTGCACTCGACTACAAAATGGTGCATGCTCTTGCAACATTGTCTCGTCCACAATCCCATAGTTACAACACTAGCATGGATACCGATCCATAGCACATGTGCCAGTTCGCCAACATGCATACACACAATTCAGTCCAATCAACTATGACATGCCCAACAACGAGTTGGCCACGGCGTGGGTTTATTTGGGTCCGCACAGTGCCTCCCCAATTTGTGGACTGAGATGCAAGTTGCCTTGACCCGCAAGGACACACTCATCATTGATTGGCAGCCAACTCATAGGAGTGGTGGATGTCCTCCAACATTGGACTCCCGGCTCATTGCTTTTTGCGCGGTGACCGCCTTCAGATCCAGGCTTGCCACGATGTGGCATCTGCATGCACCCCGTCGGTGCCGCCCAAGCTGCCTGCTATAGTTGTAAGCAACTCCACTATGTAGCACACACAAGGCAGATATGTGTACATACGGCATGTGACACCTTAGAACCTGTTCGTGCCACCTCGATGGTAAATGGTGCCATGAAGGGAGTTGTTAGCTAATTGCTTAGCAAACCAGGGACTAGGGTGCAGATGAAGTCGCGTCTTTTTCCTTTGATGGCTCTAGTCCGCCAAGTGAGGTTGCTTGCCTTGAAGGGTGCTAGATACTTGCTGGCAACAAAAGGCCGTTCTAATTGATGTTTCTAATTTGTAATTAGATGATTTACAACAACAACCTTTTGGCAGGCATCCCCACTACGGTCCAGTTTTTGGCACTTGACATGGGGGGGATGGAAAATTTGCATTTGTGGGTGTTATGAAGGATCCTCACCCCATTTTGGCAAAAATTGATGATGGGGTCAAAATACGGCAATTTCTAAAACGTTAAAACAGTTCTAATTCTGAAGGTGAACAACTTGAAGAACATCTTTGGAACAAATAATTAGAACGCCTTTAGAACGGTACATGTGATAGTGCACAAGGAATAGACAATCAAACAAAATCGTGCACTGCGTAGCGTTGTACACTTTTTTCGGCTGTGAGGCGCCCAACCCACACCCCCACACCCAAGGGCACCACCACTGCCACCGCCATCACCACCGCCAACACCTGTAGGGTTACCGGTGAGGTTTGGGGTCAGGAGCTGGCTGCGGGCTAGCCTCCTCTCTACCCACCCATGTGATCCCCCTTCCTCCACCCTGTCCCCCCCCCCCCTCTGCTTCCCCTCCCGCCCATTTGCTTCCTCTCCCACCACCACCGTCCCCATTCTCATCTGTTAGTTTCCTCCTCCTCCTCCTCCTCCTCCTCCTCCTCCTCTTTCCCCTTTGCCTCTCCCCTAGCAACATCTGCTTCACCTCTTGCTTGCTCGTATGGGGCAGGACCCCTCCACCTCATACCATTCCTTTACCATCTTGCTCTTGCCCTATTTCCCCCTTTGGGGCTTCTCCACCCATACATAATAACACCCCTCACTGAAAACTTGTCCCTCACCCTACTTACACACACCTCAAACACAACCTTCCACTCACTCCACGGCACCCAATGAGTCTCCCCCTCTCTTGCAAAGGTTGAGGACAAAGGTTTTCTAGTGTATTGGGGTGCTACAGAGCGGATGGACCGCCGCACCCTCGCATGTGTGTCTTCTATTTGTCGTTCTAAAACCATTCTAATAAGCTGTTCTGCAATACTTCCAAAATGATTGGCACTTTTAGAATGCTTTTAGAATTTGGACGTGTTTAGAAGACCATTTCTACGGCCTTCTTGAACTCCTTGATGTCCCTTTCTTTCTCCAGCACCGTCTCTGGCGGCGTGAAGGTGAGGATGGCTACCTCGGTCTACTTGTCTCCAGCCCACGGCACGCCCCAGCTAGTGTCTGCTTTGGGGCCCCACAACCGGGCCCATTATGGCAGCCCAATCTTTATGGGCAGCCCAGTGTGGCTACAAGCCCCCCCCCCCCCCCCCAGTGGTCACCACCCTTCTCAAGCCTACCCCCATCCACATCTAGAAGGCCCAAAAAATTTAGAGGTCTTTGCCCTTGAAATGGAATGGACCCAAAAGTGCATTTGGGCAACCTTCCAGGGCATAAACGGTCTAGTGGGGACGGGGAGGGGAGGGGAGGGGAGGGTTCCAAGCAACATAAACCCAGAACCCCACTTGCCTCTACTCCGAATTCCCTCCCTTGGTTAGCCTATCGTGGAACCTATGCAACCGTGTGTGCTGCGCTTTGAGGGGAATACGGTGAGCAGGGGTGCGTGTGTGTGTCAAGCATGGGGGGGTGAGGTGTCACGGTGGGAGGGTTAAGCGGCCAATTAGTGCTCTGAGTAGCCAAGCAAGATAGGGGGCGACAGCACATTGGGCTTCGCTTGTACCTTCTATCACCACATGCCCCCCCCTCCTATCCCACCTCCAATGCCGCCTCCTCCTTAAGCGCTTCCTCCTCCTTCACTTCCCTCTCTTTCATCCGGAGGCATTCATCCAACTTGTCCTGCGCCTGCTATGGGTTACCTCAACCTTCCCTGCCTCATTCTTTGCCCCTCTTCTCCGGCTTTCTCCCTGCTTCGCCACTTGAGCAGCTTCTCCTTCCACCGGCGATCGTAGTTGGAATGAGAATTGTTTTAGAACAATGTTTCCGAACGACACACTGCAAATGTTGAGATTTTTCAACTCGAGGGTGCCCAAAGCCTTGATTTCCTTGTTGTTGATGTTTGTAAAGCCTGTGGCCCATGACCCCGCCGGTGTATGTGTCAAGTGGCCTTGGTTGGCCAACGTGATGCAATTTTTTTTGAGTCCAAGTGGTACTTGCAACCGGTTACCTGTTCCGACCTAGTATGGACGGCTATGTTGGTATGTGATCGAGAACTCCAAGGGCCAACTAATGGCTCGGGGGGGGGGGGGGGGGGGTCAACTCAAGGGGGGCCGAAACATCCTTTCACGTTACGGGTGTAGAGGGAGCACATATACCACATACAGGGCTCAGAAGTACCCGGGTCCGGTGGCGGGTACTGTACCCACAAACGTACCCACAATGTACCCATGGCAAGGAAAAATGGGGGAAAATGGGGGAAAATGGGGGAAAATGGGGAAAAATGGGGGGGAAATGGGGAAAAATGGGGGAAAATAAGGAAACTTGGGTGGTGCAACTGGTCCCCTTTCCCCCCATTTCCTCCCCATTTCCTCCCCATTTTCCCCCATTTCCCCCCATTTCCCCCCATTTTCCCCCATTTTTCCTCGGGAGCTTTCCCCATTTTCCCCCATTTTTCCTCGGGGGCTTTCACCAATGCGCCCCCCCCCACAGCCTTGTTGCCAACCTAAACCTTGATTTTTGGCCTTTTCAGCCCCTAAATTTCCCATTTTTCCACCAAGCAATCTGAATTTCCCTCATTTACCCCCATTTCCCCCCATTTTTCCTACTTTGGCCCATTTCCCGGATAGTGTTCCGCTAAACATACCCAAACTGGGTACTTCTGAGCCCTGCACATAGACCGCTCCACGGTGTTACGGTACTCCAACCCCTGCAATTTCACTGGCTCGGACAAGTGGCGGAAACTGGTGCGTGGGGCTTGCAAGTTCAACACCAAGCTAACAACGGCAGCCGAGGTGCGGAAGGGCTCTGCAAAGTCAGCTGCCATGCCTTGCAGTGGACTTGGGGGCCCACCTCGGCAAGAATCATGTTGATTTGGTGTTGTGCCCAAGGGGATGAGCAAAACCATTGGGAGAGGAACCAACCCACACGGTCGCCCATCATGTTTGCCGCACCACTAAGGGCAACCAGCTGTGTGGAAAGCTCTTGGATGGAAGCTCATTGCACAAAATCTTGTGTACAAAAGGTGTTCTAAAAGTGGTGTACTCGTTTGGTTGAGAATGTATAAAAAAAGAAGCACACCTCAACTCCTGTTTGCATATCAGATTTCCAAGGAGGTGCTGGGGAATAGCACGCCCCATTGAGCCGATGGCCGAACAAGAATTGTCCACCCCCCCCAAGATACCTGCAAGAAACCACAGATCATTCTAATTAGAGTTCTTGAACCCCCCACCCCTCAGAACCCAGAATGTAGAACGCAAAAGTATGACCTCAAAGGGTGACAACCACCGACGGCCTCAAATGTACGATACCTAGCACCATAATGGGCACAAACTGAACATGCCAGGTGCACAACTCATTTACATGCTCAACAGAAAAAGCACCTGAGGAACAAAAATACCATTCAATCTTTCATTGCCCACCTCCCCTCCTTACGGAGCACGTACGTTCTTTTCTTTGATGACTCCCGGTGCAGCATCAGTTCGGTGGGCGTGCTGCTCCCTTGCACCTCTCTGCGAAACTCAAAGGCAGGTCGGAGCACACCAAAACCATGCAGCTGGATGCGTAGAGCAGCCGCTGGCGCCTTTGGCAGATGCTTGGACAGGACGTCAAAAAAACCCCCCTGGGCTCTGGCTTGCCCTGAGACCCAACAACAGTGAGAACACCTTGATGACAAAACTTAAAGCAGTTCAGAGGTGTTTGATGTTGGTCTTCACCAAAAGCATTCAGGAGCAGAAGATCTAAGCTATGCATGGATTTGTCAAGAGTGTGCGATGAGCAGGCAAGGGCAGTAAGCAACATGTACCAAGGGCTATGAGACATGCACACCCAGCCATCCTCATTCCATCTCATGCACTGGGCCCTTTAATCAGTGACTGAGCTCGGGTTCGAACATTTTGATGATGCTAGGTACGATTCCATGCCCAAGTTCTCCAAAGCTCCTGCGCATCCCTCCCCAGATAGCGGCGAAGGGGTTGGGGTTGTGTGGGGGGAAAGGGTCCGCATCGCCCACTCCATTTGGCGTAAGTGCGTCCCCCACTACCTCATTCACAAGTCCCCCATAGCGGGGGCTTTTCTTCGCTCCAAAAATGCACACAATGAATTCTTCATGCACTAACAAAGTCAATGGGAACTCTTTGGTCGATTGTTCTGGTCAAGAAAGTACGGAGATTTTTCTTCAGGGCCCACTGCCTTAGAACTAGCTTCATTGTTCGTGAACTTCTTTGGCGAGGTTCTAAATCAGTATCATAAATTTCTAGGATTGAAGAACAAGCTTTGTGAAAAGCTCATGCTCACAAGTGCTATAGTTTCGTGTTGTCCAATTCCTTCAAATTCCAGTGCCCTATGGGCACTATGTGAGAAGCGTGCGGGTTGTAGTTATGCGTCAATTTGCCATCCCACTTCAGTCCTCCTGTCTTGAGCTCTTCAGCAATCTTGGTGGCTACTTCTTGGTCATGAATCTTCTGCTGCTGCATAAGAGAAGAAAGGCTGTCTTCAATTTTGTGACGTTGGTAATCATAAGGGGACACTTTCAATGTTGTCTCCAATCTTCTTGGATTTTGTTGTTTTTGTGTGCTTGAAGAACATAAAGACATAAGACAGCATTCAGCGTGGGTATTGCTGCTGCTAACCAATGCAAGCCATCCCCGCACCCGAAAATCACATGTTTGAGATGAAGCTGCGTCATAGATTGTGTTTTTTTGGCAGATCATCGTTTATTTTTAGCACAAGATTCTTATCTTGATGTGACATCTTCTTTTGTTTTATCGCAAAAACCCAGGCCATAAATTCACTAATTTGTAGTATTTGTGACCTCTTTTTTTTGGCCCAAAATAACATTTAAAATTTACAAGCCTTACATTGTTGCGGGTCTTATTTCTTAACGGCGCTAGAAAAACAAGGTTTTGATGCTGAAAGGTAACACTATGCCCCACATAACCCCCGCGGTCTCTGTGCAAAGAAATGTTCGAGCCTCTGTGATTATGGCTCATGACAACTCTGCCCTCCCTCCCAATCAGAGCCCCCCCCCCCCCCCCCCCAATCCCCACCCCAGGGGCTGTCGGGGGCCCGAAGAACCATTTCTGAATCTGCCACGGAACGAGCGTTGGAGGTCATATTAACATTGGGCCATCGCGTTGCTCGGGGTAGATTAGTTGGCAACCCTCGCCCTATTCTGGCAACCCTAGCCCTATTCCCTTCAATGATGTGTGTAATTTCACCCCCAAGGGGCCTTGCAGCCCTAGTATGGCCATACGGGCCGTCCCCAGGGGTATTTGGCCCCCAGGGGAAGGATGGTGGAGGCTTTAATAGGAGGGGGGGGGGGGGGCAGGGCAGAGTTATCGTATACCGGGATTATCTCACACCCGGAATGCTGCTGGACAGTGCAACATTCAAGTGTACAACTGCGTGGATACTTGGACGATGCATTTACAATACTTGGACACCACAGTACAACCTGCAAAGCACACTTGACACTGGAGAGACCATGAGGTACATAAACTGAAGATGGAAAAACCGACTCATACTCCGGCATGGTCAAGTTTATCAAATTCGCGAAGTCCACACCTGACAACTAGCTGACAGGTTTGCAGACACTGTGTGAAGAATATTCCAGAAAGATCCCTTCCTCGTCGAAGTCTCTGTTACCAACCAGGAACAAAATCTGCTCCCTGGGCGATGTACATTGCAATTGCTCCAACACCGTCCATGCACTGCTGACATCATTCCCACCCAGCAACCATTGACTGCTGCTGTGGCTCAATGCTGCATGTCAGCGTGGCAGCATGTGATGTTATCTTTCAATGTGTATGGGCCATATATGACATCAGAATGCCCGCGACTTTTGAGCCATTTGCACCCATGAAAAGCAATTCTGTCAACTAAGACAGCATGCGCCAGCAGTGTACGACTTGTCACTCCTCATGCTTCTTGGATGCATCTACCAAAGATTTGAATACTGACTCCGACTGTAGCAACGTGGCCGGGCTGTCGTACTCCACTACTCTGCCTTCGGCCAGCACCAGAACTTTGTCATAGTCCATAATCGTGCTGATCCGATGAGCAATAGTCACAATAGTGCAGCCAACGAAGACTGTTCGGATGAGTCCCTGTTGATGAAAAGATACCAAGTGCCAACAAACAAGCAAGAGCAAAGAGTAGGCATCCAGGTTGCTCCGCACAGACCTGTGGTCATAAACAAGCAATGCTGCCATATTGCTTGTCAGTCTCTTCACTGAGATTGGAATAATGCTCCAGAAACACAAGGCATTGAGGCATGGGACTGGCAGAACTTGCTGAGTGAACCCAGTTCGGCTGCACTGCATTGGCATACTGGCCAACCTTGAACTTTTTGTAGAACTTGAACTTTTGCGCTTCTGGAAAAAAATTGACATTTAGCAAAATTATTTGTTTTCGCTCCTTCTTTTTGCAAATTCCAACAGCACCGAGTAGAAGGGGCACAAATGGTCGCGCATCTCAGCGCAAGCGGCTGCAGTTGCTATAGTCGCCGCCGCTGCCAAAGCGGCGATCACGGCCACATGGGGGCAATTCGCAACCCCACGGGGCTCCTCGGGGAGCTTGCGCCAGGCGCCCCTTCGTCGTGCCCGCTTGCCGAGCCGCGGCGATGGGACCGTCGTGTGAGGCCCCACAGGCGGAGGGAGAGGGGACCAATGCCTCTCAGATAGCGTTTGGAGAGCCCCGCCAGCAGCCTGGGAGGACCCCGTGACAGAGACATGGTCGTTGCGGCTCGGCTAGGGCAGCCTTGCCATGTGCAAGCGCGCATCAAAAGGCCTTAACAAAAGCGATTTGGGGGCTTTCAATGGGCCCATGGCCCGGGCTACATGTGCCTAGCGGCCACTATGCGGGTCCCCATGGCTGCTTGAGGACCTGATGGGCACCAAATGATCAACCAAACCCATTCAAGGGGCGCCAGATGGGTTTTTAGAAAAAGTCGTATTTTCAAAAAATTTCAAGTGCCACTAAATAGCCTAAACAACGGCAATTCCGAGCCATCTCTGAATAACGTCCATTGGCCTAGGTATAGAGGTGAGGGGGCAGCAAGTTGGGCCAATGCGAGTTTTGGCGCACTGCCTCCCGGTCACTCCCCTCACCTATCTTGTTCGGCGGCCAAAAGGGATGGGCTAGTTGGGACTAAATCTCTTCCACACTCTTGCTACCGTGCTGTCGCTATTGCCGCAGTCGTTGTTGAAGGTGCGAGGGCGCGGCTCGTGTGCCCACCTATGATGATGCCAGCTCCAGGTTCGCGTCAATGAATGCTTCGCTTGCGGGCGTTGTTGCTTCTCCGTGGAGCACTCCTCCTCCTAGGGGAGAGGGGGTTTCTCTTGCTTGGCTCAATGGCCCCGCATGGCGCAAGAGATGCGCCGAAAAACTTCAGGCACTGTTGGGGTTGCAGAATCGGCCGGCCGTGGCGCCGGCCGATGCTTCAAGGGGGGGGGGGGGTGCATGGGTACTCCCTTGAGCAACATGGTGCTCCTACCGGGCACGGGAGCCACGCAGAGAAATAGCAGGCACCGCAGGTGCCACCAAGCTGGACGAGGCCAAACCCCCCGAGGGGGTTGGGGTGGGGGGATGGGGGCACACGTGCATCGCCGGGCAGTGCAGCCCCCCCCCCCCCCCCCCCCAAGTTAGGCGGTTGATTTTGTGCCCTCGTGGAGGCCGCCTCTAATTGGCTGGGGTGCTTTGGAGCCGGTTGCACACCCACCTACGCCGTCGGCGGGGGCCACACACATGGCACATGTGGGGGCTGCGTGCACCGCCTGCTAGCCGGCCGCTTTAGGGTCGGCAAGGACTCTGAGGCCGGGGGGGGCCCGTCCCAGGCACGTCGATAGAGCTGCTGCACCTTTGCTCCTACGGAAGGAGCACCTTCCGACCTGGTGCCCGCTAGACTAGTGCCAATTGGCATGCCGGCCTCGGGGTGCAACCCCCCCCCGCCCAGCCGTTGCCCCACATCTTAGGCGGCTCTAAGCGAGTGGTCAGCCGAAACCCAAGAGCGTTTCGGCCTATGGTGAAAAATCACAGTTTTTAAAAGGGCCTTGTGGGGCACTGCATTTTGAGAAGGTTGCCGTAACCCTTGTTTGGGGGAATAATGTATTTTCAGACCTAAGGGTCCCATCAAAATTTTACTGTTCCACATCCACGTTTCACAGTGCGGTGAGGAAAACCCAGTGTTGAACCCCCCCCCCCCCCCCAGTGACATACCTGTGTGGTGTTTACAAACCACCGTTCGGTATTGACGGTCTTATGATCAATGAAACCATCACCTATTGTGGAGTGCCTGTTTGGCACCACTCCACACGCTGGTGGTGTGTGGTTGCTTAGCAACCGATGAATCACCTGGAAATGAAAAGTGCAGGGCACCAAGCAAACACAGGCAAGCAGTGGACAGTGCATAGTACGTTGATACACGTAGGCATGCTCAAGCAGTATTGTATTGGTGAACAAACAGGGTGCGGTAACAAAGATAATGAACTTTGTGAATGAATATAGATTGAAGAACACGTAGTCAAACCTCACACCTGTGTGTACTGTTGCTGAGAAATAACATAGAAAAATGCACCAATATAGCACTGTAAAAGTGCTATTCCGCTCAAGAACCCTCTGTAGAGCGTTCTTCAATTGAAAACTAAAAAAAAAAAGGCATACCATGTCGCAAACCACTGCCGGTTGGAACACGGGGGCCTAAACAGTCAAACTAACAGAACCAAACTCTTGCAGCACTCATTACTTGTTCTTACTCGCCGCCTTGGGCTTTGGTTTGGCGGTTGTTGCACCCTTCACCCTGTTTTGGAACAAATCCAGGCTCCCGGGAGGTTTGAAGGGCTTGTTGAAGAGCGGTCATCCCTGTCATCCCTGGTATCTTGCTCCCGGCTCTCTCTTTTCCTTTTTGCTGGTGTGGTTCTCTTCTGGAACTCCAAGCAGTCGTCGTCATCCTCGCCAATTTCATCCACATCGTCATCACTCTCCTCACATTTCACTTTCTCCACCCCAACCGGCATCCCATTGACAATATCCTTCATCCATCTAGCCCTTCCAATGATGTACAAGGCATCCAGTTCCTGGATTGTCTCCCGGCTGTCAGAGCTGAATTGCTGCAAACCACAAAGCTCTGCAATGCATCCCAGACCCATGTTGATATTCACAACCAGTCCATTACACAGCCTGGCAGGCAACTGATGATATGGGGTGCAGCAGAGAATCCATGGCTCCTCACCGGGGGCCCGCTGTGGCGGTGGCACGATACCAAGCAGTTGCAGCAACCATCCAGCAACACCAATAGTGATTTGAGATGCACACGACCCCTGATCAATATTGATGTAGTTTGGGACCTTCACGGTCAATTTGTTTGGTGTGCCTATCAGTGCCAGTCGTTGGGAGTATCGATACACACGGAGGCTTGTTGATCGACCGTATATCCACACCTACGTCCACTGCCATCATTGAGTTGCGTCCAGGTCCTTTAGCGAGTGACCAATGTGTTTCACGTCCCCAGGCTTGCCATCAATGCAAATAGGTGCGTCTTTCATGAGCAACTTGCCAATCAGGGGATGAATGTCCTCTGTACCATCTTGTCCCAATTCCCAAAGAATCTACCATCAAAACACAGTCAGACCACGGGGGGGTGACCACAACCGGTCCTGATGCGACCCACCCCCCAACTATCTTTCAAAACTCGGGGGGGGGGGGGGGGGGGGGAGTTGGGGGAGGGTCCAGCCGGGGGTCGGGGGGGGGGGGGTGTTCTTCCCGGGGGTCGGGGGGGGGGGTGTTCCTGCCGGGGGTCAGGGGGGGGGTCTGGCCGGGGGTCATGGGGGTGTCCAGCCAGGGATGGGGGGGGGGGTTCAGGGTTAGGGTCACCGAGCTGGTGGAACCAGTCTTGGTTTTATAACCCTTTTTAGTGTCTAGGGTGGACCTACCAGGTTTGGCAGCAAGCAAGCAAGCAAGCAGCAAGCAGCACGCGCGAAATGGCTAAAAATCACAACTCCGTCGTGGTGCTTCGGATTCGGGTGAAATTTTGGTGGATGATACCTATGGGTGTGAAGTACAATCACACAAAGTTTGAGCAAGAAATTCAACGGTGGCGGCCGGGAACGGGATTCGCAAGTGGCGGACCTCGGTTTCAAAAACTGCAGTATAGGGCCAAAATCAGCCATTTTTGGGCCAAAAAAGCCCTGGAACCCATTCAAAACGGCCAAATGAAGGGGAACGGTGGGTACACTCCACACGCGGCTTGACTTCCCCATGTCAACGAGCCCTTTGCGGCCCTCTAACTCCATGATATGTCCCGGAAACGGCCCAAAAAGCCCGCAGAAGCTCCAAATGCCGACAGCCTCAAACCAAGAATAGGCCATATCTTTGGCTACATGGCTCAAAATGCGATTCCGAGGGCACCTACTCCACCCGCAACCCCCCACTTTTTGTGGTTTCCACCCCTCAGAATTGCCCAAACAGACGCCTAGACCCCAATACCTAGGCCCAGTAGGCTGCGGCAAGCTGCAAGCTCAAGCCCAAACATGTAGGTGGGTGCCCAAATGGGTCAACAGGGTCCAGTAGGGGCAAAAAGATGACTTTTCTCAAAAATGATCCTAGACCATGTGCGACGCTAAAACAAGTGTTTATGGACCGTTTTGAGCTTGTGGTGGCCCATTTTGGTCCTCCGAAAATCCCAAAATGCCTTGAAATTGGGCTGTTTTGGGACCAAAAATGGGTCAAAGATGGGTCACAAACACATTTTTCCAAACCTCATCCTAGACCATTTGGGGTGCACAAACAGGTGAAATGAGCCCATTTTGAGCCCATTGTGGGGCATTTTGGCAAAATGCCCCTCAGAAGTCCAAAAAGCCTTGAAAGTGGTGGGGGTGATGGGGTTCACTTGCAAGCTGATTTCACTTTGTCAAGAGCCATCAATGTGTGAATCATTCTTGATGTCCCTCACCAGTCATAGCTGATGTTCCCTCCCCCACCAGCTCGGTCCCAATATTCCGTCTTGATTAGGGTCACCGAGCTGGTGGAACCAGTCTTGGTTTTATAACCCTTTTTAGGGTCTAGGGTGGACCTACCAGGTTTAGCAGCAGCAAGCAAGCAAGCAGCAAGCAAGCAGCAAGCAGCACGCGCGAAATGGGGGACAATCAGACCTCCGTCGTGCTGCTTGAGATTCACGTGAAATTTTGGTGGATGATACCTATGGGTGTGAAGTACAATCACACAAAGTTTGAGCAAGCAACTCAACGGTGGCGGCCGGGACGGGATTCGCAAGTGGCGGACCTCAGTTTCAAAAACTGCAGTTTAGGGCCAAAAATAGCCATTTTTGGGCCAAAACAGCCCTAGAACACATTCAAAACGGCCAAATGAAGGGAAACGGTGGGTACACTCCACGTGTGGCTTGACTTCCCCGTGTGAACCAGCTCTTTGCGGCCCTCTAACTCCATGAAATGTCCCGGAAACCGCCCAAAAAGGCCCCCAGAAGCTCCAAATGCCGACAGCCACAAACCAAGAATAGGCCATATCTTTGGCTACATGGCTCAAAACGTGGTTGCGAGGGCACCAACTCCACCCGCAACCCCCCACCTTTTGTGGTTTCCACCCCTCAGAATTGCCCAAACGGACCCCTGGACCCCAATACCTAGGCCCACTAGGCTGCGGCAAGCTGCAAGCTCAAGCCCAAACAGGTGGGTGCCCAAATGGGTCAACAGGGTCTGATAGAGGCAAAAAGTTGACTTTTCTCAAAAATGATCCTAGACCATGTGCTACGCTAAAACAAGTGTTTTTGGACTGTTTTGAGCTTGTGGTGGCCCATTTTGGTCCTACGAAAATCCCAAAATGCCTTGCAAATGGGATGTTGTGGGACCAAAAATGGATCCAAAATGGGTTAAAAACGCATTTTTCCAAACCTCATCCTGGACCATTTGGGGTGCACAAACGGGTGAAATGAGCCCATTTTGGGCTCATTTTGGGGCATTTTGGCCCCTCAGAAGTCCAAAAAGCCTTGAAAGTGGGCCTCGTGGTGATGGGGTTCACTTGAAAGCTGATGTCACTTTGTCAAGGATCATCAATGTGTGAATCATTCTTGATGTCCCTCACCAGTCATAGCTGATGTTCCCTCCTCCACCAGCTCGGTCCCAATATTCAGTCTTGATTAAGGTCACCGAGCTGGTGGAACCAGTCTTGGCTTTATAACCCTTTTTAGTGTCTAGGGTGGACCTACCAGGTTTAGCAGCAGCAAGCAAGCAAGCAAGCAAGCAAGCAGCAAGCAGCACGCGCGAAATGGCTAAAAATCACAACTCCGTCGTGGTGCTTCAGATTCGGGTGAAATTTTGGTGGATGATACCTTTGGGTGTGAAGTACAATCACACAAAGTTTGAGCAGGAAACTCAACGGTGGCGGCCGGGAACGGGATTCGCAAGTGGCAGACCTCAGTTTCAAAAACTGCAGTTTAGGGCCAAAAACAGCCTTTTTTGGGCCAAAAAAGCCCTGGAACACATTCAAAACGGCCAAACGAAGAAAAACAGTGGGTACATTCCATGTGCAGCTTGACTTCCCCGTGTCAACGAGCTCTTTGCGGCCCTCAAACTCCATGATATGTCCCGGAAACGGCCCAAAAAGGCCCCCAGAAGCTCCAAATGCCGACAGCCACAAACCAAGAATAGGCCATATCTTTGGCTACATGCCTCCAAATGCGATTCCGAGGGCACCTACTCCACCCGCAACCCCCCACTTTTTGTGGTTTCCACCCCTCAGGTCACCGAGCTGGTGGAACCAGTCTTGGTTTTATAACCCTAGTGTCTAGGGTGGACCTACCAGGTTTAGCAGCAGCAGCAGCAAGCAGCAAGCAGCAGCAGCAAGCAGCAAGCAGCAGCACGCGCGAAATGGGTAAAAATCAGATTTCCGTCGTGGTGCTTCAGATTCGGGTGAAATTTTGGTGGATGATACCTATGGGTGTGAAGTACAATCACACAAAGTTTGAGCAAGAATCTCAACGGTGGCGGCCGGGAACGGGATTCGCAAGTGGCGGACCTCAGTTTCAAGAACTGCACTTTAGGGCCAAAAATAGCCATTTTTGGGCCAAAAAAGCCCCGGAGCACACTCAAAACGGCCAAACGAAGGGAACCAGTGGGTACACTCCACGTGCGGCTTGACTTCCCCGTGTCAACGAGCTCTTTGCGGCCCTCTAACTCCATGATATGTTCTGGAAACGGCCCAAAAAGGCCCCCAGAAGCTCCAAATGCCGACAACCACAAACCAAGAATAGGCTATATATTTGGCTGCATGGCTCAAAATGCGATTCCGAGGGCACCTACTCCACCCGCAACCCCCCACTTTTTGTGGTTTCCACCCCTCAGAATTGCCCAAACGGACGCCTAGACCCCAATACCTAGGCCCACTCGGCTTCGGCAAGCTGCAAGCTCAAGCCCAAACAGATGGGTGCCCAAATGGGTCAACAAGCTCAAGCCCAAACTGGTGGGTGCCCAAATGGGTCAACAGGGGCAAAAAGATGACTTTTCTCAAAAATGATCCTAGACCACGTGCGACGCTAAAACAAGTGTTTTTGGACTGTTTTGAGCTTGTGGTGCCTCCGAAAATCCCAAAATGCCTTGAAAATGGGCTGTTTTGGGACCAAAATGGGTCAAAAATGGGTCAAAAACACATTTTTCCAAACCTCATCCTAGACCATTTGGGGTGCACAAACGGGTGAAATGAGCCCTTTTTGAGCCCATTTTGGGACATTTTGGCCCCTCAGAAGTCCAAAAAGCCTTGAAAGTGGGCCTCGTGGTGATGGCGTTCACTTGCAAGCTGATTTCACTTTGTCAAGAGCCATCAATGTGTGAATCATTCTTGATGCCCCGCACCAGTCATAGCTGAAGTTCCCTCCCCCACCAGCTCGGTCCCAATATTCAGTCTTGATTAGGGTTAAGGTTAGCCCTAGGGTTAGAGTTAGGGTCACCGAGCTGGTGGAACCAGTCTTGGTTTTATAACCCTTTTTAGTGTCTAGGGTGGACCTACCAGGTTTAGCAGCAAGCAAGCAAGCAAGCAGCAAGCAAGCAGCACGCGCGAAATGGGCCAAAATCAGAACTCCGTCGTGGTGCTTTGGATTCGAGTGAAATTTTGGTGGATGATACCTATGGGTGTGAAGTACAATCACACAAAGTTTGAGCAAGAAACTCAACGGTGGCGGCCGGGAACGGGATTCGCAAGTGGCGGACCTCAGTTTCAAAATTTGCAGTTTAGGGCCAAAAACAGCCATTTTTGGGCCAAAAAAGCCCTGGAACACATTCAAAACGGCCAAACGAAGAAAAACAGTGGGTACATTCCATGTGCAGCTTGACTTCCCCGTGTCAACGAGCCCTTTGCGGCCCTCAAACTCCAGGATATGTCCCGGAAACGGCCCAAAAAGGCCCCCACAAGCTCCAAATGCCGACAGCCACTAACCAAGAATAGGCCATATGGCTACATGGCTCAAAATGCGATTCCGAGGGCACCTACTCCACCCGCAACCCCCCACTTTTTGTGGTTTCCACCCCTCAGAATTGCCCAAACACACGCCTAGACCCCAATACCTAGGCCCACTAGGCTGCGGCAAGCTGCAAGCTCAAGCCCAAATAGGTGGATGCCCAAATGGGTCAACAGGGTCCAGTAGGGGCAAAAAGGTGACTTTTCTCAAAAATGATCTTAGACCATGTGCGACCCTAAAACAAGTGTTTTTGGACTGTTTTGAGCTTGTGGTGGCCCATTTTGGTCCTCCGAAAATCCCAAAATGCCTTGAAAATGGGCTGTTTTGGGACCAAAATGGGTCAAAAATGGGTCAAAAACGCATTTTTCCAAACCCCATCCTAGACCATTTGGGGTGCACAAACGGGTGAAATGAGCCCATTTTGAGCCCATTTTGGGGCATTTTGGCCCCTCAGAAGTCCAAAAAGCCTTGAAAGTGGGACTCGTGGTGATGGGGTTCACTTGCAAGCTTATTCCACTTTGTCAAGAGCCATCAATGTGTGAATCATTCTTGATGTCCCTCACTAGTCATAGCTGATTTTCCCTTCCCTGCCAGCTCGGTCCCAATATTTAGTCTTGATTAGGGTTAGGGCTAGGGTTAGGGTTAGGGCCAGGGTTGTTGTTGCTGTTAGGGCCTGCAGCCCTCCTGTAGCCCTCCTTCAGGTCAAAATTTTTCTTGTTGTTTTAACACAAATATGATTTCTCTACAAAATTTTGAGTATTTTGAGTATAAACACATAGTATGAAAAATAAATTTGGCGCCTTCGCCAGACAGTTTTCTCCAGAGACACTTGTTAGTGGCCGACCCGGCACCACTATCTTTCAAAACCCGGGGGGGGGGGGGGGCTGGGGGGGGTCGCATACAAGGACCGGGCCCGGCCACCCTCCCGTGAGTCAGACAAACCAACTTTAATCGAATCTGGAGGAAGAACGCTCTGCAGAGCGTTTTGACGACGAAACCGACTATTGACTGCACAATCGACTAGGAATGGAACACACCGCTGCGTAAGGTCTTGCTGCGAAGGTAGCTGGCACACCATGGCCTCAGCTTCCGTGTTTTGGAGGACAATGACCTTGTCGTCAGTGAGCTGTTGGCACAGGCTCCGACAAGGCGGTCCTGACAGCCTTCCACTCCTCTGCACTCCACAACAGGCATTTTTGCACTGCATCCCACGGCGGGTAGGGGGTAGACCATGACCAGCGCCAGCGGCCTGTGATCATCTTCACCACAGTGGCACTCCTTAGCATTTTTCGGATACACAACATCTCGAATTCATTTTTTGCACAGAAAATGTCACAGAAAATCAGGAATGTTACTGCAATGCCACGAGAACAAATAAATCTACAGACAGGCATACTTCTGGTCTCATGTAAGACACTGTTCTCCGGATGCATCCAGATAATCTCCCAGGCTCTGTCCTTCTTCGGTCCACGGCACAGTCTTGCCAGTCCACTCACTTTCTTGTCCGACCTCAAAAATGACATGACCTTGAAATATTGGTCCGGTTGCAGCCCCAAGCATGGTCTCAGAGTAGTGCAGGTGATCACTGAAATGCAAAATGGCAAAGCAATGCCAGTTATAAAGCACAACTTGTCCACAACGCTCTGCAGAGCGATCTGCCGATCGAAGACGGTTTTCGAGGTGTCATTTAATGTCACATCAGGCCCAGAACGCTTTGAAGAGCGTTTTTTGTCCAAACGTGGTTGGGAAGCATTGCTGCATACCTTTGATCACCGCCTGTCTCTCAAGGTCCGTGGGTGCCCCACAGATCTCGTTCCTCGTAGCCACCCCGCCTTCGACCAGAGGTTTCTAGGCCTTGAATACTGCATTCTGCAAAGCAACGGGTAATAACAGTACATTGGGCAAGCAAGTAACGCGGAGTCGATCGCAATAACATCAGTCGATGCAACAACATCAGTGCATGCTGGACAGGCCAACTTATCCGATTTTCCAGCTTTTCGTAAGGCCAAAAGAAGGGCTTCTTTCTCCTCCACGTTGCCAAACGCAATGAGCTAATTCCATATCCGGTTTCCAAATTCCGATGGTCTCAGTGAAGAACAGCTGTGTTGCGCTGCATTGTGGTCCCCTGCAATCTGCTGCCTGATGGATAGCTTCGTGTCCTCTTTGATCGTGTCCCATTGCACATGGGATAGCCATACCGGTAACGCCTTGCCAGCCCGGAGGTACTGTGCTTGCTTTTTTGAAGAGCCGTACATATGTGCTGCCCACCAAGGACCCAGACCGCACCACCTACATGCGAACAATGATACAATTGATGCTCGTGACGCCCAATGACAGTGTTGAAGGGTTTGGATTGCAGTACAAACATATTACACATGCTGACACCGAGAAATTGCTCCGGAACGCTCTGCAGATTGTTTTGTTGACGAAACTGGGGGTACTGTCTGGGCAGGTTCCTGTCCTGAGCGGGTATCCCATCATGCGTGGATAACAGGGGTACACAGCGAGCACACAGGGAGGGAGACATGGGGGACCGGAGGGGGGGGGGGGCGGGCAGTGGGCGACCAGGGTGTGGTGGGTCGCCCACAGGGGAAAGAAGAAAATGGCATTCCACTCGCATGGTGTAGGGGTGGGGGTCGGTGTACCATGGGAGGGCCAACCTGCCAACGGTTGGCGAAAAAATAGTGACACAGAGGGGGATCGGGGGTGCACGCAGGCGTGTTCACGGGTGGGGGGGGCGGTATTATACGCAACTGGCTGCACGAAGCGTTGTGTTGTGCTGGACGTGAGAGAGGGACAATACGGAGGTTGGAGAGACGGCGGGGCGTGGGTACCTCCGGAACAACCGATGAGGCCAAACTGGCGAATTAGCATACTATCGCACCCAGATACCCAACATTCTCACACCACGTGGACGACTGTCCCAACAGAATTCCATGGCTCATCGACGTAGCCATCTCATCCAAAGCAACCCTGTTTCATCCAGGTCACTGTGTCGGGGGCAGCAAAACCAGCAGCATCCTTCTGACAATTCACCCAATGCACCCTTGATTGGCAGATCGCAATGGTAAATAATCAGCAACACGATTGAACCGCGCCAGATAGCGCCGGAGCAGTGCAGGGGGAGGTCAGGAAGCGTCGCACACTGTACTTGTTCTAGCTAGCAAATGCAGGACATGGACCGTTGGCAGACGGCCTGTTACAGACCTGCGCTCCATGTACAACATGAGATCCTGTCCAACGCCTGCAGGCACTACTGCTGGCTTCGGTCCGGCTACTGCTTGGCTAAGTGACATCTTAGCACTGTCTGGTTGCGATGCGTCGTCTGGTGTGAGCACTTGGGTGGCTTGCCTTGGCATAAGGAACGACTTAAACAATCCAAATAGGAGCAGCAAGGAAGCAGGGAAACAGCAAAACTCAACAAGGCAGTGGTTCGACAGGCATGGTGCTTATATCCCCCCCCCAAAAAAAAGGGGGGGCTGGTGCGGGCTAGTCTATTCATCATCTACAAAAATGACATCTACCCTTGTGTTCAACAACGCTCTGCAGAGCGTTCTTTCAACTAAAATCCATTTTAAAGACCCCCATGCAATTGTTCTACAACGTTGCGTTCGCCCCTATTGTTTGGTTTGTTGTTGAGTGTGGTTAACAGCTGCAGCACCCATTACTCCAATATTGTGAACGCCTTCGCCAATGTCGTGTTGTTGCCGTCCGCGGAGGGGTGCTTCAATTGACAAAGACAACTTTGGGTTATCTTACTTCTTGGCCTCTTGGTCATTTCTTGCTTGGATGCTGCATTATCTCGGCTACCACAAGGTATGGTGCTTGTCCGCACTGAATATCATTATGAATACCCTTCAAAATTGGAACATTGGTCAAGAACGCTCGGAAGAGCGTTCTTTATCGGAAGCTCCTCAATAATGGTTGCATTTTACTTGCGTACTTGCTATCGATTTTGATGCTCCCGCTTTGGCCCACTGGACATGAAGAAAGCTCTGCAGAACGTTCTTGTCCCAAAACTCTTCGTGGTATTGGAGTCAATGGACTCTCGGGTTGTGGGGCAACACCTCTCATGGGTCCCTTGGCAGCTGCACAATGGATCCCAAGCCATTCGGCAATTTACTGTCAACTCTGCCGGACTACTCTGGTGTGGAGGAGTTCATTGGCCATGCTATTTAGGACGATGGAACAAGTGGGGGACCCAGAGCTTTTGTACAGTGGGTATGTGCGCTTCGGGGTGATGCAAGGATTCGGTGCTCGCTTGGTGATTTTCAATTGATTGGCAAAAAGAGTGGTGCATCACCCCCCCCACTGGTACTCCCCCCTTTGCATAGAGGCATTCAATTTGTGGCGTTTGATGCACAAACGTTACAAGCCCAGGGCTTGCCGACCTGTAGATGATGTTCCTATGTCTAGGTCAGTAAGGAGGAAACTCTCCCACTTGGGAGCTTGTACGCATAATGTTGGCAGCACACATCAACGTGCTTGCTAGATGGCTCGGGAACCTCGGGACCTGGTTAAACAATTCCAACACATTGTTTGGTTTGAAAATTTCTATCGTCGCCGCTTTGCTCCTTCGCCCCATTCCCCCAACCGGAGCCTCAATTGCACTGCCATGGCGTTGTTACAGCTGCGCAGTGACTTGGACATTTTGCGTGGGTATCCCAAGTTGGATGCGTTGAAGCAATGTCTCCCTGTGGTTGCTCGGAGGTTACGTGAGTCTAGCCTGGGTTTATGTGATGCCGTAAAAACTTTGCTTCAAGGGCCCATTGAGGCAAAAGATACTCGTGCCCCCTGGGATTGCAGACGAACAAGTGTTCGCAGTTTGCAATGGAAACCTTTTTTCCTGACGGACCTCACCACAGGATCCCAACCAGATTTGGTAGCTTTAGTCCACCTGTTGGTTGAGGTGTAGCAGCAGAGTAACAAAGTGTCACCAATCCTCGTGGATGAAAACATCCACTATCATCTGTGTAAGATGATGTACGGCAAGTCGTATGCCTAGTACAACCTTGCTCTTTTTTTAAACCGATGTCCGGTGTTGTACGGGGTGTGGCACCCTTATAAGTATGCTGTTACTGTTTGCTACAGGCGTTTTTTCCCCTTGTTTGTATTCTTGACACAACGTAGACTACCCTCAGGTACGGAGGTGTACCCACATCCCAAACTTATTTATATGGAGCGAGTTATGGCTGCTCTCTTGGTTCTAGTTAGTTCATGCAAGCCAGCCTTCCAGATGAGCTTGTAGGAATTCTTGAGGTATACGAGGGTGATGATGCAACCTCCGCTGTTGAGGCACCCCCTGTTGCACTTACAGTGTCTAGTGATCCATCTGTGCCATCTAACTCCATAAATCATGGTATGAGTAATCAATGCGTACACAGAAATAAAATTCAAGCATTGCGGGGTGGTACAGGACGCAATTTAGCAAACATAGTAGAATATGCGAGTAGTAGAGGAATTTTGGAACAAGAGCACTCTCCCGAGCGTTCTTGTTGCCAATATCCATTACAACCATGCTCGTATTGTGTATCCAACAAGTTAATAACATAACAAAAAAGAGCATGTGAAAGAAATAGGTTATAATGAGCCTGTGAAGGTACACAGGTTAATACATGTTCCGTACATTGTGTGTGATGGATACAACTCTTTGCAGCAATGTGGCACTATGCAGTGACACACCTGATTCTACACAGCGACAAAATAGTGTGAAAAAAAAGGGGGAGTATAGTCAGCTTTGAAAATGGACCCCCCGGCTCAAGTCTGGCAACCATTTGTGACTCGCTTAGAGCCGCCTAAGCACATGGCTTGCTCAATAGCAGCGCCCAATGCCATAGTGGAGATGTGTGACCGCCAGACCCACGCCTCCGGGTAGTGGACAGCTATCCGCGGCAGCTAAAGTGCCATTTGAGGGCGGGCTCCAAAACGGGGGCATGCGGACAACCCCGCACACAGGTGGCCGCCAAGCGAGAGCAGGGAGCGGCAGCGACCCAACCGCAATTTCAGGGATTTTGGTGGGGTCCAAAGCACATGCTATATAAGCAAAACGGCCATTACATGGTTCCCCGTTGGTGCTCAAGGTGTTCAAGTAGCCAGATAGTCGCCTAATGATCACTCAAATGCATCCTAGGGGCGACAAAAGGGTTTCTAAAAAAAGTCATTTTTGAGAAATTTTTCAACTGCCGCTAAAAAGCCTAAACAACGGCAATTTCGGGTACAACTCCTTTTAACATCCGTGGACCTATGTTCATAGGTAGAGGGGCGGAGGGGGGGGGTGGATTGGAGTTGGGGCGCCCCAGGGCCTCCCACCTATGGACCACAACGGCCAAGAGGCAAGTGCTCGTTGCTCCATCACCGGTATTGTCACCAAATGATCACCGTAGGTTTCGAAAAAAGTCAAATTTTCAACTTTTTTCGGTGCCATTAAATAGCCTAAACAACGGGTATTTCGGACTTTTTGTGGCCCATGGCCCTAGCAGCCCCCCCATGGGTGCTTGAGTCCCCGTATTGCAACGAAATGACCACCAAAACCCATCCAAGGAGCGCCAAATGGGTTATGCGCAAAAATCGAACTTTCAAAAACCTTCAGCCAACGCATGCCAGCCCAAAAACATCCAAGTCCTAACCGGCAAGGCGTATGGGGGGAGGGTGGGGGACCGGGGACCCCCGCCTGAGGGGATCCACATACAAAAAAAAATCTCCAAGCGCATGGTCCCAATCAACACACAACGGCCGGAATATATAAGGGGGGTTTTCACCCCAAGCCCCCAAAAAAGTGGTCCCAAGAGGGGTGGAGGGGGGCTCAAAATCGAAATATTCATTGAGGGATGATTGCGTCTCCCAAAATGATGATTTCACTACAAGAGGTTAGACATTGGATATCATGCCTTGGGTTGCGGGGTATACCGACCAAATACAAAAAGTTTTAAAATAGGAATTTTTTGCGACGCCAAGAAACAACCAATATTTGGCAACCATTTGTCTTTGCCCCAAAAAATGGGAAAATGGGAAAGATTTTTGCGGTTTATTTTTGCGAATGTCCCGTTTCGCGAGATAAAACCATCATGTACGGGCAGAAATGTTGCACGTTTTTTTAATTTGGCTTTTCTGAAAACAATTTTTTGAATGAAGGTTTTTTTCCAGCTATTCCTTCATTTTGATGCTCTCTGGATAGATGTTGGGACTTCTTGGTGAACACTGGATGTGAGGTGACACCTTTCCCAATGCATTGCAATCAAAGAAAAAAATTTGCAACCATCATTGTGCTTGAATCCCCGCAAATGACGGATGCCCCACCCCCCACCTAGGAGGGAGGCATACCCCCTTCTCACCTTCCAGTCAACCCTTATTTCAGCCACCACAGAATGAAAATGCAAGCCATAGGCTGGCATCCCTCGTTTGGAGTTAGAAAAACACACAAAACAAAACACACATGAAACACAACGGTACACGCTACCCTCCCACACAAACAGTTAGGCAGTTTTCATATGCAACACATAGCCGGCTAAAGAAACGGACCATCGTTCACCCACAATTACCAGGGATAGGCTCCAAAGCAAGCAACATTTGCCCGAGCATAGGAGATGATAAAAAAAACTTATATGCTGCCGGTAGTATGCACCCCCTACTTTGTGATATCACATAACACATATTCGGATTTTGAATGACTTTGCAAACGTACAGATAATGCAATCATTCGATGCATTCACCAAGACTCCATGCTCCAGTTTAGATGTATTCGCAAGCCGCCATAGGTTCACAAACTATTTCAAACCGACCATGGAAACTTCATGGTGTTGTTGAGGTATCTGACATCTTTTGGATTTAGGTACTCAACGGTGCAGTGCATGGTCGCACCCATCATTTTCAACAATTGAGGTATATATGCCTCTTTGAGACAAGAGACCACGAATCGGTAGATAATCTCATGCTAGGGATAGAAAGACAGAAATGGAGCAATTATCCCATCATGTATAGCATCTATAGATGAGGCAATTGCACCTAGTCTCGCATGTATGGCACCAAGGTAATTTCAGGAATAGGAATTTGATTTGGTTTGATTTGGAGGTCGGGAACAATTCAGGATTTTGGTCACATGCATTTGTTCTGCTTTGATCGGCGCCACCGTCAAGATTTTGATCCAAGAACGCATTTGTCCATGCCATATTTCCTCTGGTTGTTCTTCTCATTCAATTTTGATACTTGATGCCATGAGTATTTCTTTGGCCATTTTGTGATATTTCCAATGTACCTTTTTTGATTGTCCGCCACTTGCATATTGGGAACTCCCAAGGGGGGGCGGATGTTACATGCGCCTCCCACGGGGCGGTGAATGTCACATGGCTCCCCCACGGCGGGCGGATGTCACATGGGCCCCCGGCAGGGGGCGGATGTCACATGCGCCTCCCACGGGGCGGCGGATGTCACATGGGCCTCCCACGGGGGGGGCGGATGTCACATGGGCCTCCCGCGGGGGGCGGGTGTCACATGGGCCTCCCACGGGGGAGTGATTTTGTCCATGATCCATGCCCGCAAAAACGGAATGATGTATTGACAATGAAAGCATGATTTGGTAGATATGCTGTAAAGGGTATCTGAGTTAACAATTGCAAAAGTACATCTCGGATTTTCTTGATGCATGACTGCTGCATCCCTGTCCATGGTACGTTTAAACTATGAATAACTTTTTAGAGTAGGTCCAGCACCACATGGTGCATGGGATTTTCATTGGCTTCCTTGATGTCTCTGTCCGTAGCTTGCAACAATCTGACCGAATTTGTCTTGTTCCACCACTTTTTTTTGTTACCCGAATTCCGTGTTGCGACAATCGATCTTTACTCTCCCCCATGATGAGCGGATTTTGGCTGGAATTTTAGTAGTGATCAACGTGTTGGTGTTTCAATTGAACCCTGTGCTCATAGTTTCCGAACTTTACTTTCAGGAAGCATTGTTACTAGTGGATGTGTGTCATATTTGTGGTGTCTCTGATGAACCAAAAGATAATTTTTGTGGAAGATGGAAGCTTGCCGAACAGTTTCGGCACTAAGGTGCTTTAGCTATATGTGAGTAGTGGAGACTCTCGGGTGCCTTTGGCATACTTAGCACCGAAGACGGGCATGAGCAAATGGGTCTCTACGCTCCCTACTTGACGTGCTCAATGCTGAGACAACGTTTTGCCTTTGACAACGTTTTGCTTCCCAACTCCCAACTTTGTGCCATTCGGGCAATTTTTTCTTGTGTAATAGTGAGTACTAAATTTTTTCACACAAGCAAGGACTTCTTTTCACTGTAGTGGTGCGTACAAAAAGGGTTGAATTGGTGAGTACTGAAAAACCCAGTACTCGCCCTTACCACACTAAAAGACTACACGACTTGCGATTTTTGTTCGGCTCACCAGTACCGGCAAAAAAAAATACTCGCCAGTACTGCAACAGAAAATGGTACTCGCCCTTACTGGCACATACACCGGAAAAACTCACTTGTGTTTGCAGTAAAACCCGTTCTTGGCCTTTGATTGAATACAGCCCACTTTGGGGACCTCTAGATTGCATGGGACCCCGAATCGGTAGGGGTTATGTGGCCTTTTCTGATGACTTTAGGCTCCAGGTACCCCCGAGATGGCAGGGTTATGTATCCTTTTTGCTTCTTCCCTAGTTTAGGGATGCTGAGATGGCGGGGTATACATGTATTCACCATCGTTAGTGCTCATCTCTGCATGCAATGCGGTGCGGTTCGGTGTAGTAGTAAGTTTTAGGGAGGCCATTCACCTGATTTTGGGCGTTTTCCCAAATGAATTTTACTATGGCGTCATAGTGACCTTTGCGGAAGGCATTCACATTTATTGAAGACAGCCTTTGCCCATTTTGGGCGTGTTCTCAATAAAATAAAACTTTTTGCACATCATTGGCGACCCCACCCCCTTAAAACAAAAACAAAAGCAACCCACTACAGCGTCACAAAAGGTTACTATCCATAATAATTCTGTCCATTTTGAACATGTTTTGCCTCAATAAAAGGAAACTGCACAGCTCCCAACTAATTTTTGCTACAGTGCCACAGTAAATTTCACTTTGGGAAAACGGACAGAAAAATTGGATGGTCTCCACCAAATTTACACCGTCATAGTATATTTACTACGGCACCGCAGTAAACCTTGTTATGGGGGAAATGGCAAAATGTACTCCGACGCCGAGGTAAAATGTTGGAACCCTTTAGGACGCCAAAATATGCGTTCAGTTTGGTTACTCTGTGCAAAAAGCACCACAGTGAGAGTACTACGATGTCTCAGGGCAAAAACCCGGGGTAAAAAAGCAAGCAAGATTTTTGCTGAATGGACCAGCCCCCTAACAATGTTCAGGCCAACCCCATTCTGCTGCGACGAACTCAGAGAGAGGGAGGGTGAATGGCTGCCCCGGGGAGACGGTGAGGGGGTGGCCGAGGGGCTCAGGGAGGTAAATGGTGACGCATTCCAAGATGCAGATGGCGATGCACTGCTGGAGGCTGAGGCGGCCGAAGCAAATTTCACCCTATTTGCAGGGTAATGAGGATTTTGCGGCTTTCAAACTGGCCCTGGCCACCCTTGAGAGAGTTCAAGGCCTCAAAATACATCGTTTAGCATCTGCCCCGCGCATCCTGTCCCAACATCCCCGATCCTACCCCTCAAGGGCAGGTTGCCACAGGGTCACCAACGCCCGTTTTAACAGGAACAGCTGAAACATGCATAAACTGCATAAGCGCTCATCCCCGGGGCCGCCTCACCATAGGAACCTCTCATGCGTTTTCCAAACCATTGGGGCATTGGGTGGGGAGGGGGGGGGTCTCCCAAGGGACTGGCACAAATCCTGCTTGAGCAGTTTTCCACCCTCTACACCACCACAGTCAGGCCCCCTTCGCTTCGGCATGGTCCTCGTGTGACATGGGGTTGCCCGGCCAGCGGCGGCTGCCCTCATTGTTTTTATTGGGGCTGACCAGCTCAACCCCCAAGGAGGTTTGGCCTCCACCTTTGTGGCGCCATTCATGGTGCCACAACTGCCCCCAGCATGAGAGATGGTGGCAGCCTTCTGGACTCTCGGGGAGGGCAACCCGGGCATCCCCCCGAGCCCACCCTGCTGAGCCCGATGGGCCCAACCGTCTCCCCCACCTGCACTCAAGGCAGGGCAGGCCAGGGTCCCTCATTAGTGCCTGTTGCACTGCAGCCGACAGTTTCAGTTGGCCCCCATGCACCGTCGCAATAAAGCAGTGCCCTTGTCTATTGTCCTTCGTGGTCAAAGTTCGTGCGTGTTTTAGATGTGCTGTGGCAGGTTTCAGGGGCTGTGTCATGTTTGGGATGAGTCCTCCTGCTCATAACAACATTATGCTTGTGATTGCAACCCACTGCTGCTTGTTTTGATGTGATTTTCAGCCATGACTGATGTGGTTACTCATGGCTTGGCTGGTACCACACGCCGCGCGCAAGCACCGCCTTGTCCAAGCTCTGGGACCCGGTCTGAGCGTCATTTTTCTGACTTTCCTGGTGCTTGCGCAAGGGGGGTACCTAAATACCTGGACAATATGCGCCCATCACATGGGACAGATGATGTGCATTCAACAAAAAAAATTGTGTCTCTTGCGCTTTGCGCTGTGCACATCGCCAGGCATGTGAAAAATATCCAAAGAGGGCCTACAACATGCTTTGCATAGGATGTTGGATCATTGTGGGTGGTCACAACATCAGAAAAAAATCGGAAATTTCCATTTTTGAGCTGTACAGGGGCAGTCAATCCCCTGAAATCATCCCCTTAATCAACCCCATCCCCCAGCCCCAGCACTCAATACCCCAATGTGGTGAAAAACACATTAAGCGGGCCTAAAACGCATGATCAATTGAGTTGTCACAAGATCGAAACAATCAGTTTTGGAAATCTACATTTTTGAGGGTGCAAAAGTAGCTTGCGCACCCATACCTTGGGAGGACCCCGCCCCCCAGCACCCAATGCCCAAATGCTGTGAAAAGCACATAAATGGAGTATTCGGATAACAGACAGCACAGAGCAGAGAACCTGAATGACTTTATCCGTGTCCTGATCCACTGAAGCAGTAGCTTCATCAAGGCAGAGGATGCGAGACTGCTTCAAGAAGGCGCGAGCCAAGCAGAATAACTGGCGTTGCCCCATGGAGAAATTCTCTCCGTTCTCCAAAACCTCATCGTCCAGGCACTTTACGACATCCCCAAGCTGTGCCACTCGCAATGCCTCCCACAGCTTTTCATCAGGCTGGCGGCCAGCAGGGTCCAGGTTGTAGCGCACAGTGCCAGCGAAAAGCACTGGATCCTAAGAGAGCAAGCTCGGGGTACAGCACCGCAATCAGGCTCAAAGCAACCAGAAAATACATCCCACGCTCAGCAGCCCCCACTGCCATGAAATTGTGTGCAGGGTCCAGACTACGCCAACTACCCTTGAGAATGCTTCCAACACGCCGCAGGCACACTACAGGCACGCCGCAACCTCCTGCTTTGCTGGGTGAGAAGAAATGGGACGCCAAGCAGAAGTCAATGGTGAAGAGATTGCTAGACTGGCAGTTTTTCCTGTGCATTCAAAAGGCCGACAATAGCATTCTTTTTGAGGCCGACAATCCGATCTTCTTCACCTTGACAGCAGCATGAACCAGAGGCCTGGCTGTTTGTTGAAGCCAGAGGCAGAGAGAAAACTGTTGGAGAGGCTTGGGCTGGGATTTCGGCAGACTCAAGACAACTCCTGGAAGCAGAGCGGGGTATTCTGAGGAGGCGATAGTCACCTGCACAACACTTCCCAGCCGCCAGGGGACGGGCAGGAAACACCTGGGGGATGACGGCCATCCGGCCACGTAAAAATGTGAGTGGCAGCCTTGATATGTCCTGGTCATCGATGATCACACTACCCCCTTCAGTACGTAGCATCCGGAACAGGGCCAAGAGGAGGGTCGTTTTGCCACTGCCAGTGCGGCCACATATGCCCACTCGCTCACCCCCTTTGATCTTGAGCGACACCGACTTTAGTACATGGGGCAGGCCCAGGCGATATGTACAGATCAAGTTGCGGATGGTGATGGTGCCGTTCTGCGGCCAATTAGAGGGCACATTCTGGTCGGGATGGGGTTCGTCCTGGAAGTTGGGCATCTCCGCTTCCAAATTCGTGTAGTGTGACATGCGCTCAACACTAAGCAGAACGGGGCACACTGGGGTGAACTTACCTCCCCTTGTCTGAGCGTGGGTGTGGAGGTAAGCGTGCCCTCCTTCCCTTGTGGAACCCCTTAGGTCTTGAGATTGGAGGACGGCATGGTGAAGTGTAATTGTGCAGGTCTGGAAGGGCTGGATTGATGGATGGATGGATGGGGCGAGCATTTGGCGGCATCTCTCTGCTAGGTCACAGGCACCAGGCTTTGATCGCTGACCTTCCCTATCATTTAGTTGCGGCGCTGGTTGAGAGTTTGGAGGCTGGCTTGGAATGTTGAGGATGGTTAGAACTTGGGAGTGCACATCCTGGTTACGAGTGCAGAGGTTCGTTAGAAGCGTGGAGGCTTGTGATGAGTTCGGAAGCTTGTTAGGAGTATGCACACGAGTGAGGTGCATGGATGCTGCTTGGGCCTTGGAGGCTGGGCACAAGTACAAATAATGGTGAGGAGTGCGGAGGCTACTTGTGAGTGTCTTGGCCAGTTCAGAGTTTGGAGGCTGGTTAGCACTGTGGAAACCAGTTACGAGTGTGAGGGTACTTAGGCGTGCGGAGGCTGGTTAGCAGTGTTGAAATGACTAGGATTGTGGAGGCTGGTTACGAGTATGGAAGCTGGTTAGGGGTGTTGGGGCTGCGTACGAGTATGGAGGCTAGTTGGGAATGTAGGTAACGTTGTTGCACTGCATGCGCACTGCAATGTATATTTGGCGAATTCCACCAGATATGACACCCTCCAAACCCACCCATCACCTCTGTACGGGTGTCAAAACCGTTCAAAAGGACATAGTAAGCTGTCTCTCAGGCCCCTACTGCTGGGGCGATAGTGGGTCCACCTCCACACTCCTCACCAGCCTCCACACTCCTCACCAGCCTCCACACACCCAATTGGCCTCTGTACTCTAATCCAGCAAAACACTACTAACCAGCTTCCATACCTCTCCTTGCCTTCTAGAGTGTTGAGGAGGGGCCGGAGGGCTGCTGGGGTCCATATCTACACCTCAGTGACCCACAGAAATCTGGGACAGCAGGGTACAGTTTCGAGCGTCGGGCTTGCTTTCCAAAGCTCATGCACCAACTCCGCGATGGGCACACACGTTTGTGTGCCCTCACTGCCTCATACCCATACCTATTCATCTGCATCTCAGCGTCAGCAATCGCACGGATGGTGAAGCTCACATACTGCACAAACTGCAGTGCATAGGACAAAGACAAGCCCGCCAGCCCCGGCGACAGATCGGATTTCGCAATGCAGGCGAACGCGGTGCTGGACACAATGAGCGCCCCCAATGAGTCCAAACGGAGCCCGAGCCACCGATTCGCGCTGGTGAGCGTCAAGAACGCGGTCACGTTGCGGTCCACGTACTCCATGTTTTGTTGTGAGAACCGCTGAGTGGCCCCATAGGCTCGGATGGTCGCAACCCCCCTTTATGGAATGGGATAGACGGTGGATAGGCAGGCACTTAGCAGGGGGTGTCGGATGGGGCATTCGCAGGAGAGAACTGAGAGGGGGGAGGGTGGGTGGCTGGAGGGGGGGGGGGTGCGCACGGTCTCCAAGGGCTAGGGGATGGACTGTCTTATGGAGTCGGCTGAGTACTCATGAGACCTTCCAGAAAGTTCATTCAAAGAACTCACATCTGCATTTCAAATTCGGTTGTGCACAGTTGTTGCACTCCCTCACTGCTGCTGCATGGGTCGATACAGCCCTTGTCGAAGCACTGCGCTCACCAACGCAGTGGGAAAATGGGTCTCGGCCTTAAGAAAAACGGGGGAAATGGGGCAAAAGGGCAAAACCCTGGAGAGTGTCAGGAAGGGCAGTGCTCCGCAAAAGATGGTAGGGGATCACGTTCTACAACCCGTGTCCAGTGCCATGCCTTTTGCATGACCTACTTTTGTTGGTGAAGGGCATTTATGAGGGGGGTTTGGGGCGGCGGGGTCGAGGGTTGGTGGAGTTATGTGGGTGAGGCTGTGGCAGAGGCTTCACACCCAGTCATCCCAGACTGCTGGAGGGGCAAGGTCAGCTTTGGCCAAGGGGCTTCCAATGGGGTCGGGGGGGGGGGGGGGGGGGCTGGGAGCCCCCCCCCCCCCTCTCCCTCCCCTCCCCTCGCGGAAAGGGGGCGGACGCCGAACGACGAGTATGTTGGGATCTGGGACCCGCATGGTACCTGTTAGTGGGAAGGGGGGGGGGGGGCAGGGGTCGGTAGGTGGCTGTCTGGCCTCCAGGGGTCGCCCACAACTGCACTGGAGTGCACGGGGCTGTGCTGGCCTAGGCGTCTGTGATGAAGTTGGAGGGGCGCGCGCACACCTGGAGGTTCCCTAGGCAGGCCGCTCCAGGGATACCCACAGCGGTCAAGCTGTGAGCCCTTCACAGCCTCCACTTCTCAGACCGAGGGCGCCGACTCCGTGCACCCCTCCCGTCGGGGGCGCAGGTTGGGGGGGGGGGGGAGGGGGTAGAGTGGTGGATGGGTCTACCAGTCCGTTCATTGGCTCGTGGGGCTCACTTGTTTGGGAGAGGAGGACCACCTGCAAGGGCAGCAGCGCCGCACCCGGGAACCTTCCCGGGCAGGTCCCAGAGCACGGAAGCACTCAACGCGCCTAGGGACCCCTCCACCTGCCACCAGCGCGCCAGGCCGTGGGAGTGTGGGACCCAGCTAGTACAGCGGCGCCACGTGCGCCTACAGGCTGTCAAGGAGCGCGGGTCCCCCCAAGTCGTGCCCGGCGCACACCCGTCCCCGTGCGTCCGCGGTCGTGGGACGGGCGGGCAGCGTGTCTCTGTGACCAGGAGGATGCGATGCCCTGGCCCACTACTCCCCGGTGGGCTCAGCGTCAGGCTCCCATGACCTCCCCACCGGACCTGGAGCACCAGGCCACACTAGGACTAGTGTGAGCGCCGCACGCCATATGCCTCCTCTCCTCCCTGCCCTTACCTACCCACCCCAGCCGTACTCTGCTGCACCCTTGCCCTAACCTGCGGAGCTGTGCCTGCGCGCCAATGCTTGGTAGACGCCTGCCCGCCAGCCATGAGTGCTGTACTAAGTGCACCGTAATGTGTGGGCATGTGGGCCAGGCGCGGCATGTCCGTGTGACCCGTCATGCGCTATGGGCGGCCAGGGCACCGTGCCCCTCGCACCCTGCACCCTGCAGCCCCGCCCACACCCCTGCCCGCGCGCGCGCCTACACACAGGACAACGGTATCTTCCGCCCACCTACGCTTTGGTGGGGGCTGGTGGCTGTCGACAGTCCGCTCGGCCTTGGAACCGGACAGTCAGGTAGTTCAGCCTTGTGGTGGGGCAGGGAAGGAAGCCCACACCCGAGGGCCTGCTCCTGCATGAGGCCGTCAGCCCAACCCAACCCAACCCCCCCTCTCCCTCTCAGCAAGTTGGTGTTAGATTTTCTTGAATTGTGAAGAGTTTTTTTTGTGCTTTATCACACACGGTTTGTTTTACACAAAAAACTTATTACGTTGCAAAAAAAAAAGGTCATAGTCGCATTATCAGAAGAGAAAGCATTAATGCAGTGCAATGAATGAAAGGTGATTGGCTTTGGGGACCCGGCGTGGTAGGGGTTGCGTAGCCTCCACGCTGTTGGGGCTTTAAGACGTATGGATTATGTAGGCATTGTTCACCTCCCTGCTTTGGGGACCAGACAACATAGGCTATGCAGCCAACATTTGTCTGCCAATTTAGGGGAATCCGAGGCGGCAGGTTACGTGTGTATGTATGTTTAACTCCACCGTGTCTTCAGGCCATCAAATGTTGTGAGGTGCCAATGTTTTGGGTGTCTGAACCTCCGTAATAATGCCCTTCCCTCTTCATTCCTGCTTTCAACTCTTGGCCCAGTCCATTCAATCGATTCAATTGGTAGCCACCCAGAGTAGTCTGTACTCTCTGGGCTCGGCATCCAACTCTGGGATGCTGCAGTACCATGGGGTCTGTATATTGCAACATTCAAAAACATGCTCATGCTTCAATCCGATTCTTCAATCAACTTGAATTGCTTTCCAAAAAGACTACAGACGTTACAGCAAAACAAAATTGATATTTGCATGACAGCCAGCAAACAATTACTTGTGTTACGATTTCTGTACCCATGCTACATTCTCCTCATCAAATTGGTAATAAAAAACTGCGGAGCCTTTTGAGGGGGACAGATTGGGAATGAAGCGCACGGCAAACAAGCACCGCATTCTCCAGTGGTCAGTGTGTCTCCCCATTCTTTCACGCAGGGCATGTCTGCACATCAGAAGTGTGGCAGCCCTGGGTCGTGGGGCATAGTGATGCCACGTGCATTGTACTGTGGGCTGGGGCACTTACTTGGGGACATGAAATGAAATGAAATGAATGTTGGCTGGTGTGCCCCATGCGCAGCGCCACGGCATCATCCATCAGCTCCGAATCAGCGTTTGAAGCGACCAGGGGCAGGGGCAACCGTCTACAACAGTGCGTATGGACGACACGAGTCTCAGAGGAGGATGGACCGATGATGAGGGGGCCAAAGCAGGAGCAGGGGGGGCAACCCTAAGGTCTCGGACAAATGGGCGAAAATGGGAGATTTGGAGATGTTGTTGAGGCGCTGCAGCTCCCGCGACGTGTGGCGGAAGAAGCTCTGAATAAAGTAATACAGGGCAGCCACCGGCACCAACAGCACCGCCAGAATCGGGTTGATGCCAATGATAGTGATGAGGGAGGCCACGAGGCTGAACGAGATGCCCACCACCTGAGCCACACGGACATGGGATGATGCCGGGCCCCAGTGCTGCCCTGCCCTGTGTTTGGGCGTTGGGGATTTGGGTGTCAGCCACGACTGCAGAAATGGAAATCTGGTATCGACGCCCGATACAACGACACACTCCCTTTCACGCCAGGCCACACATTTCCGGACGGCAGGCAAACAGTGGATGGAAGACCACCCTTGTTCAACGCAGCCGCACACGAAGAGCCTCAGGAACCGGCGCCTGTGGAGGCACGTGACTGTAGCACGCAGGCATGTGCGCCGGGCATCCAGCAGGGTGCCCTCGCAAGGTGGCGTGCGGGGCAGCTATCTCCTTTTTGGCGTGTCTTGCCGCGTCGTTAAAATGGGCACCGAGGGTGGGACGCGACACACTCCGAGAGCCCCACGGGCCGAGCGGGACATGGACCCTCAAAATGATCTGCAGGACAGGCGGATGTGGGTTTTGTTGTGGCATCAATACAGCGGTGCCGAGAATCTGCCCCTCGTTGAATGCACCCGAGACGACGGGTGCGGTGGTGAACATTTCTGATGGTGGGGTCCTCGGAGCCCCTTGTTCAAACCCCTGCGCGAGCGTCCAGCTCCGCCGTCTCATCCCGTAATTGAGCGTGTAACAGCCCCTTCGGTGACGGAAGAGAGGGGGGGCGATCACAGGGGCCAAAAAAAAAAAAAAGACGACTTCGCCCACAGATCGGCCGTTACGCTGCGTTGGTCCTGGATGTGCTGGAGGGGCAGTTCCTGCGTGCACCCGGAAGCCGCCGTACCCCCGGGGGAAATTGCATTCGAGTCACGATACGCAGCACAAAACTCAGCGAGGCACGAGACGAAGTCCTCTTGCAGACTCTTAAATGGAGGTTCCAGCGTCTTTGTGGTTCACCTACGGGGGCTGGGGGTGGGTGAGCACTGGAGGATCATGCGGAGCGGTATGGCCAGCACTGCAATAGTGATGTTGCTGGTCTCTTGATTTTGACGCTGGTTTCTGCTCCGTATGAATATGCGGGGCCGCACCGGGAAAACCGTCAGTCAAGTCAACTCGACAAAAAAATGTCGATGGAATATGAAGTTCGCGGTTTTGTGTTTTTTAGTTGGGGCCTCTGTGGATCCGCACCGCAGTGACCCTTTTCTCACGCCAACGACGTTATCTGAACCGGAGCCAGATCCGTATGTTCATGCGTCGCCGCGGAGAGAACAACAACTCCACCGAATTCGTTTCTGGCGAGGGATCCGCTGCAGCCCTCCGCCGCCACCAGAGGGAGGGCCGTCAAGGGTCCCCCGCTGTGCAGGGCGCGTGCCTGAGGCCTGAGACCGCGTGTGTCAGCTGCAACAGTCGGGCCGTCCGGCCGGGAAGGCAGGGTGGGGGGGGGGGGGGGGCTGGGGGGCAGGGGTGCGGGAGGTGGGGCCAGTGAGGACGTTCACGCACAGCACCCGGTGTCTGGGACCACTGTCTTGACCCCACCATTTCTGTTTCTCCATTGCGGCGGGTTGCCGTGGTCAAGACATTCAGCATCCATCCGGCATTAATCTTGGCTCAGCCCCCCCCACCGTGTGTGGCCAGATATGTACGTATACGCACGTATACGTGTACACATGTATACGTATATACGTATACGCGTATGCGCGCGTATACGTACAGTCTGTAGACACTGTGCGTGGTTTGTGGGCACTGTGCACATACACGTTTACCCGAGTATAGTCTGTAGACACTGTGCACCACAAGTAGACGCGGCCCGCTGACTGTAGACACTGTCAGCATGGTGTAGACGCGAAGAGAACGGCGTTTACCCGTGCACATGGGCATGTATACGCGTAGACGCGTACTGTACGTATACGCGCGTATGCGTACAGCCCTCGGTGTGGCTGCAGGCCCCCAGTGGCGGTCGCGGTGATCACCCCCGCCGGTTCGCTCAAGCGAAGTCTGGCACTGACCACCGGGGTCACCACCGGGGGCACGGGCCAAGAGCTGGAACACAAAGGGCACACACGCCATGATATCCACACGTCCCTGGGACATCAGAAGGGGGGGGGGGGGGTGCACGTGCGGCGGCGTGTGCTGCCGTCACTCTGCGCTTACTACGGTTGGGTGGGGTCCAGACCCGCAGCGCACGGCGCGCCCTCGATGCGGTCCCCCTGGCCCTGGACTGTGCAGCGTCATGCGAAGCGTGTTCTTCACAATCCGCCCTCCCCAAACTGAGGGGACGGCCGTCGCCCGGAACAGTGCCAGACCCGTGTGTTGGGGCGCAGGGGCGGGCGTCAAGCCATCGCCCGGAGCTGCACCTGATTGAGGGAGTCGGGCAGCAGCATATCCACGTTCTGGATGTCGTTGGAGAACCGGTTGATGATGCGGCCCATGGGCGTGACGTCGAAGAAGGCCATGGGGCAGCGCGAGATACAGCTCAGCATGTCCCGATGCAGCTTCGTGGACGCCCCGACCGCGGCCACCGCCTGGCAGACGTTCGCGAGCCCGGCGACGAGGGTGCCTGCCAAAGTGATGGCCGTGAAGACGCCCAGGTACCATCCCACGCTGTGCGCCCCCCCGGCGGTGGACCAGTGCGACAGGAACACCCCGGAGCCCACGTTGCAGAAGCGGGCCGTGACCTGCCACGCCAAGAGCAGCACGGTCCACACCGCCCCTGCCGCCTTGAAGTAGGTCATGTACACGGACCAGCTCACGGCCCCGATCTCGCGCTCCTCCGCCTCGATCAGTTTGCCCTTGTTTGCTTCGGCTTCTTTGTCAGCGCCCCTTTGGAGGTCGGGACAGGAGGAGCGGGGGGGGTCAGGGAGGGGGATCCGCCCCAGCCCCACCGCCGCATGGTCCACAATGACAGCCAGGGCTGAAGGGGGGGAAAAAAGAAAAGGATTCGTAACACCAACAGAAACGTACTTTCAAGGGGGCATTCTCTGCTTCATGGTCAAGACATGGGCAAGATACCCACAGGCCACAGAAACAGTATTGAACAATGGTTGGCGGTTGGTGGCGGTTGGTGGCGGTTGGTGGTTGGTGGTCCTTGGGGGCTGTCCTTAACAAAAAAATTAGGGTTCTTAAGGACAGCCCAGAGGACAGGGAAGCAGAGGAAGGAAAAGTGCGGGTAGGGGCTCGACCGTGAAGGCAAAGGAGTGGACTGGCTGAAGCCCCCGTCATATGTCATGTCTGCAGCACAATGCAATCCTCCGGTGCGTAGGCGGTGACACTTGGCAGTGGTACGCAGGGCGTCCGGCGCATGCGGCGATGCCTGACTTTGCACGCGCGGCACCCCTATGCCCCCCTCTGTGTGGCCCGTGTGGTGTGTGTGTCCTGGTGGCTGGCGTGGGGGAGGGGGGGGGGGGGGGGGCAACCAAATGAGCGCTGGGCATGCGGCTTCGGTGACACGACGAGGACAGCGGTCTGGGGGGCCGGTGCCCCCGTTGTTGCCGAGACCCACGACGGATCACCCCCGTCCAGAGTTTTGCTTAAGGGGGTGTGGGTGGGTGGGTGGGTCCGAGGGGGGGGGGGGTGGTCAGACCCCCCCCCACCCCCCCCCCAGCCCCCAGGGGATGCTGAGTTGTAAAACAAAACTCTGCCCCCGTCCGAGGCACCCGCCGACACGGACTTCCCGCATTTGGCAAACCTGCGCCTACTCCCGCCGGAGGTGTTACGGGTGCCACAAGCTCATGTGTGTACCTGCCCATGATATGAGACCGCCTGTGGGCGGACCTGTGGGTGGAGGGAGGATCGACCACTAAACCCACCCGCAGAGGGCCTTATTGGGCACCCCTCTGCTCTTGGAAGCGAATGAAACACTAGACCATCCCGCCAAAGCAGGTCTGCCGGAACAAGAATGACAGTGCAATGACGTAGCATCAAGCTGCCGGTGAGAAGCACGCCACAAGCAACACAAGGCAGCACGCCCGATGTGCCACAGTGTTGCACGCAGCCAAACAGAATCTAGTGCCAAACTACCTACGGTCGCCATCCTGTGACATAATGTCGGATTCCACACCACAGTGCCCCCTAGAGTTCAAATACATTGCGGCGTGGCCCAATATCCCCCTCCCCCCCGGGAGGGGGGGCGGAACACCCTGGAGGCGTCCCTGTGAGTTCCAGCCCTGCTGCCGCCCCCCCCCCCCCCCAGCCCCACATGGCCGTGGAGGTGCAAACGTCAAGGTCCATCAACACCACTACGGAGAGCTCTCTGTCCTTGGCCCAGGAGCGGAGGTCTGCTCAGTTCCATTGGTGCCATGCTATGCTATGCTTTGGTGGCGAGTGTGCGGCCGAACCCGCATCCTTTGTGACATTTCCTGCGCCGATCCGGTGCAGCAGGTCACACGGTATCCCCGCCACAGCGCCGTGCCCAGCACCGGAGGGGGCGTGCGGGGAACCCAACGGCACGTGTCGGAGAAGGGCAGTACTTTGACTTGGTGCGGCGCCTCCTCATGCTGCTGCCCGTCCGTGCCAATGACCCCGAGTGCTTCGGCGACGTGTCCAGGCTCTGGCTCAGCTCAAGTCCGCTGGGCTCGCGGCTGCCGAGGCTGGAGGTCTCGCAGCGGCCCACCGCCTCGTCGTCCACGTCGTCGTCGCCGTCGTCCGCATCATCAGCCCCTTTCTCGGGCACGTAGGTCTCGACCATCAGGTCATACCCCGCGGCTGTGAGCTGTGCAGAGGAACGGGGAGGGGCCTCGGATGGGGCTGCCACGACCCCCGCCCATCGGCCTCCACAGCCCTGACCAGCCGGTGAAACAATCCGCAACACCCATCCAACCCCCTTTCACCGAGGCTCAACACCCCTCAGCAACCGGCAACACCCCGCGACAATCCTCAGCAACATGCAGCACCTCACCCGCCTCACCGTTGCCAGGGCGGCGGCAGAGGGGGCACCGCCCGGGCCAACAGGGGAGTAGCACTTGCAGCGAAGGGGGCAAGGGACATCGATGGGGTACGGGGGACAGGACGGCATCGGTCCAGAAACAGAGCGGGGCCTACACTCGGGAGCATTTTGTCGGACTCACCGAGAGGTCAACCGCCTTCTGAGGGGCCTGACCATGTGGACCACACTTGCCCCGAGTCTCCGGGAGCGGCACCACGTTTCGTTCAGAAGCGCCGCCACTCGGTCTGTTTGCAAGCGGTTTGTGAGCCTGCGGGCCTATGTAGCCGTCGGGATTGGGGCCAGGAAGGAGCAGCGCATGCATCGGGTGGTGTGTGGAATGCGGCTTCGTGGTGCCCTTGGGACATTGGTCACGGGGCCTGGCACACAGATGCACCGGGACTCTTGCATTGAATGTTGCATGAAGGGGAAGCACATCCTCGCCCAAGGACCTCCATGCAGACGCACGTCCATACCTGTGAACCCCACAGCGCTGGAAGCCTTCAAGAATTTGGATCCCACAACGTGGTAACCCCCACCCAGGGATGCATTAGAAGGGAAGGCACCTCAGAGGCGGCCTCAGAAGCGGTTAGACAGGCGGTTGGAGGAGGTTGCCAAAGTGGTTGGGGGCGGTTACTGTCGGTTACAAATACCATTGACACTGGCACTTGGCGTTAGGGAGACAGTGGCTGGGCATAGGCTGGAGGCCCTGGAGAGGGAGGGGGGGGACCTCCCCCCCTTCCAATGCATCCACCCATCCCACCCCCCCTCGAGAGCCACACCAAAGGCCCAAAATTTGAGGAAACAACACCTGCTGTTGCTCTGACAAGGGGGGGGGAAGGGTATATATGCAGGACAAAGTAGGGCATGGCTCCAAAAGTTGTGCTGCTGCTCTGACGGGGGTGTGGCTCTCGCAAGAGGGGGGGTAGGGGTAGAGGCAGTGAAAGCACACTGACAGTGGTATACCGTGATACAGTTGACCTGGAGCATGGCCAGAGTTGATCTGTTTGCTGTGGGCTGTCCATTGACAAGGATGGGCTCAGTCTATCGGGTGCTGTGTGACATCCTCTTCGCAATCTTGCGGTAACCCTCTGCAGGACTGCTCTACGAGACTTCTTCGTGTCAAAAGGTACTGTGTCACTGGGGGGCAGGGGTGGGGGGCGTTCTCGAAGGAAGGAGAGAGGGGGCGCAACGAGAGGAGAGCGGGGGGTAGGGGCACGGCAGTGCCCCAAACTGGCTTGCAAACTGCCACTGGCAAAGCGTTGCTGGGGAACTCTTCTGGGGAGGAGGCGGGGCATGAGGGACAGGGGGCCGGGGATCCGGAGGGGAAAAGCACGGGGCTGGCGAGGGACGGGGCGGACCATTTTTAAAAAAAGGGGGGGTTTCCAAATCCCCCCCCCACGCTATCGGATTTCTGAGCAACCACCCCTGACCCAAAAACTGCACCGGGGCGTTTGAGGGGCGACCAAGCGAAGACCATTGGTACCAGGCGCGCCACATGGAGGAGAGCGTGGCAGGCGCCGGGCGATCACATGAGAATGTCTGGGCTCACGCCGTCATGAGTGCAAAGCATTTCTCTGCTCAGCATCAGGACACACGTCACGGCCCACTGCTTAAGGGCGGGGGGCATGGGGCAGGAGGAGGAGGAGGGATGCAAGAAGGGCGGGAAGAAAATTGCTCTGCGGGGGGGGGGGAGGGGTGACACGGAGGCCCATTTTCCCAACCCCCCCCCCCTTGGCCGCCGTGACGGGAGGGGGTTCAGGGCGGGGGTGCCCGACCTCCCGTGCCGGGGGGGGGGGGGGGGTCAACCCAACATCTATGGCTCAAAATGATACCCACGTCGCGCTGATCATTTTGACTACTCAAATGTGGGGGGGGGGGGAAATTATTGGTGGAAAAAAAATTTTCGGGCCAAAATTTGTGTTCCTGCACCTTCGGCGCCAACATCCGTTCTTACACAAAACAAAGGGCCCGACACGGAACCCCATTTCTCCAACCCCCCCCCCCTTCCTTCGGCGGGCGTCCATGTCACCCCCCCCCCCCCCCGCAGAGCAATTTTCAGGTCGCCAAGTGCCGCGCACGGGTGGTACCAAGGAGGGCGTGTGCGGCGGGAGAAAGTGAACGCAGGCGTATTTCCTTGCGCCAAAAACAAAGCCACAAAGCGCCTCGGGGAAGAACCGTGGGCAACAAGCGCCGTGGGCGAGAGCCGGGGGGCGTGGTACGGGGGAGGGGGGGGGGGGTTGTACGGGGATTATTTCGCCGGGGAGAATTTTCGGGGAGGAGGGGGGGTCTCGCCGCCCTTGGAAATCCCAAAGCCCCCAACTGCCTCCCGCAGACCCGACCGTGCAGGCTCATGCTCCGCTCCGAGGCCGAAAGGTTTGCACATCAAACTGCCACCGAAAGTGGCATTCGGTCACAACAAAGACCCAAAACACTTGCCCGGGACCCGCGGGATGGAGTGCCATCGGCGTCTTCACTGCCCTGCCGACGCCCCTAAACTTCGCCAGGGAGAACTTCTGCCACCTTCCTTCCTGACGGGAATTTCCCACCCAATAACCTCCGCCCGAAATAACCCCCGCCCCACCCCTCGGCCCTGTACCGGCCCCAGGGCTTTGCTTAAGGGGAGGGGTTGGTTACCCAAGGGTCACACAACCCCTTACCTCATGCCTTTGCTTGCCCCCCAACCACCTGCAACCGCCCCTGCAACCGCCAGTAACTGCCCCCAACCGCTTTGTGAGTCACCTGCAAGCGCCATTGTAACTGCCCCTGGGACCCCCGAACCCCGCCCCCCATTTAAGCAAAGGCCTGACCGGCCCCCTGCCCCACGGTGCGCCACCTCGTCCATCGTGCCCTGCGCCTGGATGGCGTTGCCCTTGACCAGGAGGATGTGGTGCGCGTGCTTCAGGTACTGCCACTGGTGCGTGCACATGATCACGGTCCGGCCCTGGCCCACCAGCAGCCGCAGCACCGCCTCGTTGAACACGTGCTCCCCCACGTGCGCGTCCAGGGCCGACAGCGGGTCGTCGAACACCACCACGTCGGCCCAGGCGTACAGGGCCCGCGCGATGGAGACGCGCTGCTTCTGCCCCCCGCTCAAGTTGATGCCCTTCTCCCCAATCTCCGTCAGGTCGCGCTCTGGCAGGATCGCGAGGTCCTGCTCCAGCCCCGAGGCCGCCAGGACCGTGCCGTAGCGCTGGGGGTCATGGTCGAGGCCGAACAGGATGTTGCTGCGGACGGTGGCGTTGAAGATCGTGGCCGCCTGCGGCACGTACGCCACGCGGCCGTGCAGCCGCACGGCCCCGCGCCGGCACGGGACGTCGCCGAGCATGGCCTTGATCAGGGTGGACTTGCCGGTGCCTACGGCCCCGACGACCATCGTCAGACTGCCGCGTTGGATCTGCAGGAGCGGGGGAAGGGGGGGTGAAGGGGAGAGAGGGAGTGAGACGCCTCTTCCCCCCTTTTGACCCCCCAACACCGCACACCGCGGCTGCCCAGTGGGGGGGGGGGTGCCTCCTGCGACCGGCGACGTGACTCCCCCTTCCCCCCGCCCACAACAAAAAAAAACCGACTCACCAACACCACAAACCCAGTCTGTGTACCGCCGGCACACTGCACTCAGCCTTTATGCCCCGGGGGATTGCGGTCACCGAGGGCCCCTTCCCTCGAGGGCGTCCCAATGCGCCCGGATTGAAGAGGCTGGACCGGTGTGACTGGGGGGGGGGGGGTATCCCTCGACGCAATCCCGAGGAATGTGTACCACACGCCCGCCCGCCCCGAAGCGTGCTCTCCGCTTCACGACCCTGTCTCTTGGTGGGAGGACCACCCGTCCTTGACGGAGGTGCGTGTTGTGACTGGGCAAAAGGCGTGGGGCGTTTGTTCTGTGCCGCGACCGTGCCCTTGGCCCCCTCCTCTGCCCCCCTCTGCCTCGGGCGGGCTCGGCGACATCCAGCGCCCAGTAGTTGGCGCTATCAAAGCCCAGACCCCTGCTCTGCGAGTACCGGGGGTTTGTCCCTCTGTCGTCTGTGTCTATGCCATACCGTCGCCGAGGGACATCCGTCGTATTGTCAACAGCGGCCTCAACACGAATCCCGGCCACCACTGGCTCTCTGTGTGTGTGGTCTCCTCTTGGCTTTGGCCGCACCCCATCCGCCCATTCTGCCAGGCCTGTGGTAGTGTCCCCAGCTGCACGGCCCCCGGGTGCATGACCCCCGCCCCCTACGACAGGCCTCACCCGTTACATCACGTGACCCCCCTGCAACCCTTCGTTGATTTCCTCTTTTGGCCCAGTAGGCCTGCTGCAGGGCTGCCTGCCGGCTTGGACTGTCCGCTACCGTTATGCGTTGGGTTTTGTGTGGGACTGGGATGAAGTGATGTTCGATACGGTCATTGATGCCAGGCGTCGCTGTACCTGAGGTGGGGGAATCTGGAGCCAGCAGAAGGATGTCACGCCAACATTATACCCCCCCGCCCAAATTATCAAGCACCAAAACAGTATAAAGCGCCAATGTGCGATGCTGCGGGTGTTCCGATGCACTCTGAACACCCCCAAAGGGGCAAAGCCACACCCTTTCACACCCCGTTGTGTTGCATACGAATGCCAGAGGAGCAGGACAGCTGTGGTCCAAATGATATCAAGCGTTCGATAATATATGGGGCGGGGGTGTACCAGATTTGATTCCACAAGTCATTTGACTGCCACAAACTCCCGGGACCTCATTTGTCGAGGGAAGGCACAGCTCGCTCGCCACCAGAAATTTCTGCAACTGTCTGAGGCCCATGTACCAGATCAGGGGGGGGGGGGGAGAGGGTTGTGTGCCGGGGTGTTGCCGGTTGACGTCAAGGGCTGTTGAGGATGGCGGGTGATTCTGTACGGCAAGTGCATCACCGCCATGAAATGCGGTGGCGGTCTGAACCCCCATTGCATCCGTGACAGCACCCGCCCATTGGCTCATACACGCACCCGAGACCTGCGCCTTGAACTCAAACCTCTCAACGCGGGGCACTGAGGGCGCGGCCGGGTCGGTATCTGCGCTTGAGCTCGCCTCCGGGGGGGGCGGGGCCGCAGCATCGGAAGGAGCGTCGGACGGGGCCCCGGTCTCCCACTGAAACGTCCCGTCAATATCGACGGCCACTTTGGTGGCGGCATCGTAATCGTGGTGCAGGAAGCTGCGGTCCATCGTGGGCATCAGAAGGAACTTGAGGATGCGGTTGCTGCTGACCACGGCGTTGATCCAGGCGTTGATGGTGGTGGGGAGGGTGAACATGGGCAGCAGCAGGATGTTGAACAGGGACAGGGCGCTGAACGCCACGCCCGCCGTCAGTGGCGTGCTCGACCAGAGGCTGAAGAAGGCAAAGCCCGTGCAGGTGATCAGGGCCGGGGTGCTGAGGGCAAGGCAGATGGTGCCGGCGCCGCAGAGCTTGCGCAGCAGGAGGAAGTGCAGTTGCATCCCTCGCTTGGCGGTGATGCGGTCCGTGAAGATGGACTCCCATGCGTAGAACTTGATGACCTTGATGCCCTGGGGACGTGGGCGCCACGGTTGGGCAGGAGAGTGCTTGACGGTGCAAGAAATGCCAAGGATGGTCAGTCTGGGGAAGTGGCTGCAAATGCCATGCCCTGGTTGCACCAGAAAGTTTCTGGTGCGCACGAAAGCGCACGATACGCCACAGTGCGGGTGACGAGGTACAAATATGCCGAAATTTGCGGGCTTCAGTTTCGCAATTTCAAATCAGCTTCCGCAACTTGGATGGGCACCACCGCAAGGTAATACATGGCACGCAACATGGTAGGTGAGGGTTTTTGTAGGTCGCTTTCAGGCTGTTGTTGGCCATTTTTGACACCAAAAAGGCATTTGAGGCTGCCAGTCGGACCAGAAAGCTACCGCAAAGTGCTGCAAATTGTTTTCTCATCATTTAGGTTGCTTTGAATGCACATGATGTCCACCTCAGATATCTGTACCCTGACCTATCAAAAATAGGCATTCGCTTTGGCCGTTGCCAACAGCTTATGGAACCAGCCATGTGCACTTTCTGCACACTGATAAGGAGCGAAACAGACCAAAAAAAGGCGAAAATCACTGGGTTCAGCATCCCAACAGCTCTGCTATCACCTTCAGACACAAAACATTTTTGGCTCCCTGCCGACCCCTCGGTCCCAAAATGGCCCCTTTTCGAGGCTTTTCGCAACTTTGACAGGCTAAAACCAGTTCAAAAGCAGCTCAAAAACCACTTGTTTGAGCATCCCAAGTGGTTTGGGAACAACTTTGGAAAAAAACATTTTTCACTAATTTTTCACCCACACTTTAAAATGCCCTTTGGGCAGGTTAGGGTACGTAAGATGTATGTGGTGAGGGCCTATGTGCATTCAAACCGCGCACTTTGCATGGTGCACACTAAGCACCGTGCTGGACACACACTACACACTTGGTACATACACGATACCGTACACGATGTGCTCGACACACTTCTCACCACCTGCTGTGCACTATGTGTTGCAAACTGTGCACGCTTCACATGCTGCACAGTGCACAATGGGTACCATGTGCCCTGCACGATGCACTTTGCACTCTGCACCCTGCGCAATATGCACAATGAGCACTGCACATACCGCAAGCTGCACTAAGCAAATTGCACCTTGCACACCTTGCACACCTTGCACACTGTGCAGCAAACTACCTAATATGCATGCTGCATCTGGGGGCAAACCACGCACAACAATCTAAGACAGCTGAAAACGACCCAAAACAATTTGTTTGAGCATCAAGAGTCCACAAAGCAGCGCACAGCACTCGAAATGGGCAAAATAGGGGAGAGTGTTGTCAGGCATTTTCAGGTGCACTCAAATTTTCAGCATTTGGTGCAGATCAAATATCTCTCTGGGACGACAAGGAAGGTGCCAACACGGAGCGGTTTCAGGGATCAGTGTCATTGTCACCTCATTTGTGCCCACTACGTGTTCCATCAGGGGGGGGTATGTGGGGTATATTTGGAAAGCCCTTGAAAAGGGCTATTTGGAACACCCGGGTCGGCATGCTGTACTGACGGTATGTTGGAGATTTTCGTCCTTTTTGGACATTGCCTGTGTTGTGTGGATGTGTCCAAGTGGCTGGCAGGTGCATATAAGTCTTCAGGCAACCACCTGGACCATCAGCGCCAGCCTGTTTTGATCAGAGATGACAGAATAAAGTGGTTGGATTTTGGCCAGACACCTGACCCTGAAAACCTTGAGGCCCATCCTGGTTTTGTCTGGGTGAAATCAGGGTACAGTGAGGCCATTGCGCGGCGCACGGTCCAGCTCACCAAACAGCGAAATGTGGACCTCACAACTGATGGCCTGTGGGCCATGCCCCTGAACACAGGGTCTGTGCCAGTGAAGGCATGCAGGCTGCAGGATTGGGAAAAATTGAAGAAGTATGTTCCCAATCACAAGCAGGGGGATGTGTGCCCCAATGGAGTCCCGGCCCTTGAGGAAAGGGGCAACGATGACAACGAGGAGGAGCCGCACAACATGCCCCGCTATGTGTGCTGCGTCCCTCTTTGTGCGTGTGGTTGGTACACAAACAAACAAAACTCCCCCTGGCATATGTGTTTTGGACATGGCCCTGCACAGTCATGCAAACACAACCTGAAGCGCCAGGGCGAAGCCACCCCTGCGTTTCATCAAAAGGCAGAACGCTGGGGCTGCTGCACACCACTGATGTGAAATGTTTGGTGATCCGCAACTCCCTGGCGCTTCGCAAATCGGTGGTGGTGCGCTCCCTCCGAACACCACGGTCTTGGGAAAGGCTTCGTGTGGAGCATCGCCGGCGCCAGCGTGGGAGGGACGCCGAGGGACAGAAGCATTGCTAGTGAACAGAGGGACAACTGTCCCGCTCTCACTGCGCTCAGCCTTCAGGGCAGCCCCTCAACAGTGGCGCTGGCGTTGGGCCAAACCACACCTGAATAAGCTCATTCAGGAGCTTCAATCGCCCGTCATTTTCCGCCATCACCTTCTTCTGGAAGGCGGCCGTCACGTGACCCAACCAAAACTGGAGGGGCAGCAAGACAATCACCACCAGAAGACTTGCCGGGCCTGCCCAGCCAATGTTCCAGTACAGCAGGTACAGTGTGATGAAGAGCTGGACGGGGACGGTGAAGCAGTAGTGTGCGAACTGGAAGAAGAAGCCGATGGTGGTGACGTCCGCAGACATGTAGCTGACAATGCTGCCGATGGTGATGTCCGCGGGCAGTGTCTCCATGTTGAGGGTCAGAGCCTTGTGGTAGATCATGGACATGAGAGCCGACTGCACGTTGATGGACGTCTGTGATGGGGGAGCGGCGGGTGTGGGGCGTCGTCGATGAGCACCCTCGTCTCTCTACTTGGCCAGGTCGCCACATCATTTGATGGGGTCGGGACATTTCTCTCGCCGGCGCTGTCCCCAGCAGGATGAAAGGACCGGGGGGGGGGGGGGGGGCTCAGACCTGGGAGCATCGAGGGGACCGGCACTCCACTCCATTTGATTTGAACTGCCGGGGAAGGAAAACACAGGCCGGCCAAGACATCAACGTCAATGTGCTCCGGAACGCCCAATCCTGGTGCACTTTGGTGATTACTGGTCATGGACGAGGCTGGGACGACGCCGGGTAACCAATGGGCTGAAGGTTGGGAGGGGGAGTTTGGGGCAGGGATATTTTGTGGGCACCTCATCGCTAAAGGAAGGTGGTGCGTTTTTTCCTTGGTGAAATCCCGACAGGCCCGAGTTCCAGCAGTTTTGCCCTGCCTAGCGGCCTTCTGGACAAAACACAGGGACGCACCATCGCAAAGATGTGCTGTGGCTTCAACGCCCGCTTTGGGTGAGTGACCTCAGGGGGGGTGCAGTCGCAGTAAAAATGACCATAGTGGGCCCGATGTCATGGCGATGTTGATGGTACTTCCTTTTGGTTGCGCAGCACGTGCAGCGCCGGCAGTGCTCTGCCCAATTCAAACCCCCAACTGTCGTCTCTCTGATGACGGTGATGATCACAAAACGGAGCAAAAGAAGTCTGTGACCCATCAACAGACATTCGGTGCACAACTTCGGGGGTTGTGCAATGACACAAGACGATGGCAGCACCAACAAAGACCCGCAATCATCACCAGAACAAAACTTGTGGCGATTTCTTTGTGGCATCTGTCTTCCGGTGATAGTGGCCTTTGGGCCGGTGCTCGGACTCTGCGGGCCTGAGTTGACGCAGAATACACTCTGGCACACCCGAAATTGGCCCCTGTTGCACATTGTGCGACCGGGCTGGGCGACAACGTTCCATTTGCTCATAGCAGACTGCACGGAGAAGGCCCTCCGTGGCACCGCGCTTCTGGTTCGTGTCGGGCAGTGACCGTAAAATAGGAGGGGGGCTGACCGCCGCAATAACAAATGATTAATTGGACCCGCTTTTGCATGTTTCGTCCCTGGGTCCCACAAATAATGCCACCCCTCCGCCCCCGCCTGTGAGACGGTGGCCTGAGGATGAAAACACAGGGTGGGCTTCATGATGGAGGGTGACAAAAACAAAACAAGAAGATGGAAGAGAGAAGGGCGCATCCCTGCGTCATACAGCTCGGTCCTGAGGGCGTTTTCGCACAGCGCGGGCACAGCGCCAATTATTACGTTGTTTATCCCGGGAACACCCCCGAAAACCACCCACCTACAGAAGCATGCATGATCAATTCAAAACCGCATGGGGTGCAGAATTCAGGACCCATGGGTACCGGTGATGGAAAACAGCCGACTTTTCGCACAGCGCACGGTGTGCCCCCTGAAAGTAGAACAGCTCACAGGACTGGCCGATGTCGTAACAGGTGCTGGAGTGGGCGCAAGGGTAGCCACAGGGCAATCGCATTGGATAGGGTCTGAGGTTGGGCTGGGGGTGAGGGCATCACCCGGATTGTGAGGAAATAGTAAGTCTGCAACAGCGTGGACTGGAGCAAAGGGGACAGAAACAATATGGCAGCCAGTACCCAACCGTCCGTCAACACATCGTCGAGTTCGGCCTCGGTGGCGGGGTGGTATGATTTGTCCTGCTTCTTCGTTATGAACTGGATGATGCCCTAAGTCGGATGAATGAAGCAAAACTGGGTATTGCCCAAGGCTGGGGGGGGGGGGGGGATGGGAGGGTTCTGGAAAGCTGAGATGCGCAAGAGGGCACTGAGTCGGTCCACGGCGCAAGCTTCCGTGCGGATTGGGGAAGAGGCAGCTGGGCGGGTGGCAGTCGAGGGGCGATTGTGGAGGAGGAGAAGCGAGCAGAGACGTGCCCAGGGCACAACACTCGAGAGAGAGCGAAACTAGACCAAGGACTCGGGTGAATGTTGGGTCCTGTGATACGTGGATTTAGAGCACCCGACCCAACGCCGACGATGAAACACCAGCAGTGGGCTCAGACGGATTGCAGAGCGTCACCCACATCTCTCCATTCGGCCGGCACACCCCTTCCACATGGCCACCGGGCAGGCCCAAACCCAGGCTAAACCCGACATGGCGCCTCATTCGCCTTCCTCCTCAACGGCTGGTCTGCCTCTGGTGGGCTCCCGCTCCTGTTGCGCAAACAGCCCATCTGGGCTGCGGGAGACACCCTGGTACCGCTACCGGTTGCCCTGGCACCCCGTAGCGACGGGGCTGGCTGGCCAGGCTATCCCCTTTGTTGTCGCTGCCTCCCATGCGCACGCTCTCCCATCCCCTCCACTCTGGTTCCCTGTCCTGGTTGCCTCTCCTGCCTTGCTGCGCCCCTCCTCCTTGTCTGCTGTGCTTGCCCTTGTCCCTCCTGGTGTGGCTCCCGCGTTCTGTGTGTCTGTGTTGCTTCTCCCCCTGTCTGTTGGCGCTCCTGGGTGCCCCTTTTGCGCACCCACTCCTGTCCCACCCGCCCCCCCCCCCCCTAGGCGGATTTCACGTCTCCGTACCACGTTGATTGTCCCGCGCACTGTTGGCTGGTCACGGCCCTGTTGCCACCCCCGTGGGGCACCTCCTGGCGCGCGGGGCACAGCCCCTGCCCTTGTGAAGTTTGGAGGGAGGGGGCGGCTCATTTGCTGATGGCTCACTCGGCGTGCGCCGCATTTGGTGGTTGCTGCAGTGCTCGCACCTCCTTGTCCCCCTGTGCATTGCTGTGTGTCCTGTTGGGGCTCATCTCACTGCCGTGTGTGGGGTGGCCCTGTGCCCAGTTGCTTTGCTGCGTGCCTTCCTCCCAATTTGGTGCTCTTTTTTCTTTTGCCGGCGCACTCACCGCTGCTAGGGTGCGCTGCCAGGGGGGCAGCATGCTGCTCCTTGCCTCCCGTTGTGGCTGTCGGGTGGTCCCACTGTGATTTGGGTGGCACCAAGGGCACCATCTCAATCTGCAAACTGACCTGTCACGGTCCCCCCCCCCCCCCCGCGCGCGCGCAACAACACCCAGGTCCCCCCGAATCCCACCGGATGACCAGTGGACTCCACGGGGATGCGAAGGGATGTAACCGAAGCGACATGCTTCCCCCAATGCCCTCCAACCATCCTCTGTCCCCCTCCCACACCGGAGAACACAGCACACCCGGTCCGGACACTCCGCAGGCCAACACTCCCCCTTGGCTTTGGCACAATGTTGGTCGGCCGCAGAAACTGGACCCCCGCCCAGGCAATTCCAGCCAATGTTCCAAACAGCTCAAAGTTCATGTGCTATGCTACACATCTATGATACAGTGAAGCTCATCTCATCTGTTACAATATAAATATCCAACAAGCCCCAAAAGGCATGCTGTACACCAGCCCGTCTGTTGTGGGCAGAGTTAAACTTCACACCTGGAGTCATCCTTGGCTTTGGTGCCACCCCCCGTACCTGCCTGCCCTGCCCTACCCTGTCCCTGCCCTCCGTTGCCCAGCCCCTGCCCTGCACGTCCCAATCAGCGTGCCTGCGATCCCTCTCTGCTCTCCAGCCCGTCCCCTTCCTCCGCATTGCCTGCAGCGCGCCCCCCCCCCCTCCCCCAGCACCCCCTGAGACAGATTGTGAGGGAAAGGCCATGCAACGCCACCTTCAATGCCACAGGGCCGATGAACCCCAGCAGATCAGCGGTCTGCTTGCAGATCCATGCAATGAACATTGGCAGCGCAAATTGACGCCAAATGGGGCGCTGCAGATTCGCCCGTTCCGCCGTCCCCTGCCGCAGCGCAGGCTGTTCCTTGAATCTGCAGCACCAATGTTCCGGGTGTCAGGGCACAACTTCGGCAGTGGGCAGGGGGATCCTTAAGGGAAGAAAAAAAGGTTCCTGAACGGCAGTTTTGCAAAAAGACCGCATGTAGCTCATGTGTTCAACCATGGTTGGTGGCAATTGGCGGTTGGCGGTTGGTGGCGATTGGCGGTTGGCCGCTGGCGACTAGCGGTTGGTGGCGGTTGGTGGTTGGTGATTGGTGGTTGGTGGCAGTTGGCAGTGGTTGGCGGTTGCTGGCGGTTGGCGGTTGGTAGCGGTTGGTGGTTGGCGGTTGGTGGTCCCTTCGGGGGGGTCCTTAAGGGCGGTCCTTAACAAAAAAAAAATCTAGTTCCTAAAGGACCCCCCTGGCGGTGGGAGGTTGCCATAAAGGCTGAGGTGCAATGGTTTGAGTCTTTCAGGAGGGAATTTTCTACGTTGGTTGTCCCCGGCCGGTGGAGGAAGTAGTTTTGGTGGGGGAGGGTGTGGGAGGGGCGGGGAGAGGGGGGGGGCGGGCGCGGCGGGTGGAGTAGTGTAGCAGTTCGGGGACTTCCCTTCCACACCTTTCATGTACAGTGAGGCAATGGAGCACCCCTCAGGACAGGGGTTGCCATAATAAAAAAAAACTAAAACTCGGAGTGTCCAATACGCCCTATGATGGCGGCCGGTGGGTAACTGATGGCGGTTGGTGGGTAACCGATGGCGGTTGGTGTGTAACCAATGGCGGTTGGTGGGTAATTGATGGCGGTTGGTGTGTAACCGATGGCGGTTGGTGGGTAACCGATGGCGGTTGGTGGGTAACCGATGGCGGTTGGTGGGTAGCCACCAAACATCAGAGAGTGGCTGCCTTAGTAAAAAAAAAAAAAAAGGCTGAGCGTCCTTATGGCAACCCCTGCCTCAGGAATGGGAAGTGTTTGACAGCGGTTGAAAACGAGCATTGGGTATCACTGAGGCAAGAGTGAGAGATGTCCAGTGCAGAGTGGAGGAGGTATGGGGCAGAGTGGGGAACATGTGCTGTGCCAAGCCTTTGAGTCTGGGGGGCAGGGGGTTGTTGAGCGGGCCTGGGTATCAAGAGGGGGAAGTCGACCTGCGGTAGACATTCGCAAAGTTGTATGCAGCGCTGTCACGCAGTGGCAATTTCCCCAACCGCGGCATCTGAAGGGGCTGTCTGTAGGCCTCCCTCAACAGCCCTGAGATCCATTGGTATGAAATTCGAGACAAGAAGTTCACTTTGTCGTGAACGTAGTAGAGTTCAGGATCGCTGAGACACGTCGCGACGACTGGACTGGGCGCGGGCGCCGGGAGGCCGTCCGCATCAAGATCCTCCGTTGCGAGCGGCTGATAGTCCCTAGCGCAGCACCAAAAGCTCATCAAAATGTAGGTGTCGAACAGGGCCACGCATCCGGTCAGGGCCGAGTACGCGCAGGCAGTGACGTAGTGCAGCCGAGGCGCGTGGGATCGGTGTTCAATGACGAGGTAGCGGATCCGAAGCCCCCCTGCAGCAGCACAGAGCCCCCAGACAAGGGCGGTGACTGCCACCAACCGAAGCCGGGGCTGGTAATCGCCGGCGAGTGCGTACAGCATGAGACACAGCACCACCTGAGAATGGCACAGGGACGGCCTGCCGCGAAGCGGAACACAGATGCTGAAGGTATAAGACCTGTGGGCACAGCTGAGGGTGTAGGAGGCAAGGCACAAGAGGCTGAAGGCACAAGAGGATGAGGGTACTCTATGTGTCAGAGAAGGCCGTCTCAGAAATATGCAACGCGCTCAGCTGCTTCATTCATGCGCCTACTGCCCGGTCAGCCCCCAACCACCACTCCACCAGGAACACTGTTCCGTAATGACGCAACTTCCGCAGTCAGTTCCGTGCCAGGACAGGCCTGTGCGGCAGCTTGACAGCGTTGCATGGCGCTGTGCACTGGGGGAGTGGCGGCAGTTGGCAGTGTGGCATTTGCAGCCGCCCCGCCTCGCTGAACGTGGGTATCACCCTCATGTCTGATCTGTTTTCGGAGCAAAATGCTTGACGCATACCCCGAGTGCCCGTACCATCGGCGACACCAACTGATACCACTCGAAATGTTCGGTGGTGATGAGCTCTGCGATCTCCAAAGCGCCGCAGCCGATAACAAAGAACGCTCCGATCCACCGGAGCTGCAGCGCGGCTTCCACGGCAAACGGGGCCGTGGGGTCCGTCCTCACGTCTTGCGGGTCTTCGTTGTCCAGAGGCACAGCATCCCCTTGGATGGTGCCGTATTGTGCCGGCCTCTGCCACTGCACAAAAGCCCGGATACCCTCCCACAAAAGGACCAGCAGCGCCAGCGCAAAGGGCAGGTACATAAAGAATCCTGTGATGAAGCAGTCGCTGTCCATGAGGGCTGTGACGTTTCCCGTTGGGAACAGAGGGCCAGCGGGCCCACAGTAAGAGTGGTTCGGCATCACGCTCGGGGGTGACCCACAAAGCTCTGCAGTGACCGGGGATCAGCAGGGAACACGGAGCAAGGGGCATCGATAGGCACGCATAGCAATCGCAGGTATAGGGCGTCAGCACGTCGGTCGCACCTTCACACCCCTGAGGACGGTTGCAAACGACCCATACGTATGTGTACAGCCACCAATCCAGCACCACAAACCGGAAAACTGCCGGAAGACTGCAGAACTGCCCACGGTCTTGTCCGTTGACTATCTGCTGGTCAGGCGGCGAGACATTGCTGGTCGGTACACAGGGGGGGGGTTTGGGTTGGGTTGGGTCAAGGCCTGTGCCGGACTCCCGGGCGCACGGTCAGCACGCACACACGTGCCACCACGACTGGGCCGGGCTAGTTGCGGTTGTCTGGTCCCAAGGCCTGCCGGACTGTTGACCGCCCCCGTACCCCGCGGTGGCACACGCGGGAGGGAGATGCCACCGTGCCTGGGGGAATAGTTGCCCGGCGCACGCCCGGTGCGCTACCTTTGTATTAAGTATCCTGGCTCTAGCCCCAAGTTTGTCCTCACCTAGGGAAGCCCCCCCAGTAGACTGCACTGGACTGCAAACCTTCCCTGCAAAGCACATTGCATAAGCCGGAATATGAGAATTGAACAACACAAAATATCACTCAGAATGTGGTTAATAAATAATATTATTCCCACAAGTGTGGTTGTCAATACATTCACAACAATAGTGCTCCTTAAACTCATCACAAACTGTGACGGTGGAGCGCTTGTGACAACACAACACACACTCATCCTCTCCCTCATCCTCTGTGGCAGCCGGGTTGCTCTCGTCCGTCCAAACATGAGGCGGGACATGGTCCCATGGTCCGTAAGGAGGGTGCCGGACCCGCCTTCCAATACAAAGTTGAGAAAAATGCAATAATATACGGATGGACTAGTGCAACTCATCTGGGCCGCCACGCCAAATGTTCCTAACCAAGCCCCAATGCCACAAGCGAGCAAACAATTGCTCAATGCATGTGCGGTATGAATGGCACAATGACATGAGCCCGGCCTTTACAAGCACCATCATGGCCCCCAACTTCAAAATCGAAGAAATCACCTCGGGTACAAGAAGGACCATACCCATCCCATATGAGATGTCCCAGGGGCCAAGGGGCAGATCCAAAAAATATTGCCCAACATATCAAGGGGAAAAAATCAGAAGTGGCTCGATCACCACTACCTTCTCGGGGGCGAATTGGTTACATAACCCCTGCTTTCTCGGGGGTCCCCAATAGAATGGGACAAATTCAAAAGGGTCTACATCACCCCTGAGTTCTTGGGGGCATATAGTTTGGTGAGGGGGGGGGGGGGGCACGGGTGGGGAATGGTCTAAAAAAGATGCCCGGCGCGCTGATACTCCGCCCTTGTGTGTGTGGCGCGCGTTGCGCAGGCGGGTGGGGTGTGCGCATGCTGAGGCACGTGGGGCACATCGGGTCACTTGACTGAGCCGCGCGTGGCCCTATCTGAGTCTCCGGCGGTCTTCCAGTCCTGGGGGTTAGTGCGTGTGTCCCGCGCTGCCCCCAACGCTCCTAGGTCTCTGCTGGCAACAGGCCAAGGGGGGTTGGTTCCCGGGGGTTGGTTCCTCGTCTTACCTCTGCCTCCCTCGGCACGTGGTCGAACCGGGAATTGCGCCTCAGATGGGCTGGCTGTTCATTGTGTGGGTGCTGCAGTAGGATTGAGGGCCCGGCGGTGGCCCACACCGGCGGTGGTGTACAACCATAGAGGTCCAAAGGCGTGCGGCTGCATGAGGTGCAGGAGAGTCAAGACTTCATCCCCGGGAGGCACAGCCGTAAGCAAGGCCACGCGAGCCCCAAGGGGTTGATTGCCCGAATCCGCCAATAGGGCAAGTGCCCAGCACAATGCCTCCGGGGGCGATAGTATAAGGAGCACTGGCGGCCCTAGGTGCCATGGCGCCTCAACAAGCAGAGAGACCTGCAGCTGACCAGTGCTGCGAACACGCCACGATACCAAGCCCCGCACGAGGTAGGCCGGGCCACGGTGTAGACGACGCAATCATGATTCCACTGCAACGGTCCGAATGTCATTGAAATTGCTATGTACAGTCGGTAGTATACTATGGACATCAATCGGATAGCTTATACGGTACCTAGAGGGCGCATAGCTTGTCTGCTTCTGTTGCGGGTGTCATGTGAAAAGCGACAGCCCTATAATATACTCACTGTCTGCATGTTGTACCACTGTCCTACTCAGATTCCGTCGGTAAGAAAGGCACTCATTCGGCCATACAGTCTCTGAGGTCCTAGGCTATTGTGTGTGTGTGTGTTCGTGAGGGCTTAGTTACACCGTCGGTGCTCACGGGCAGGCATGTGCATCTCGGCCGTTCAAGTGGGAATTAGGGCTGGCCTCTGTGCCTGGTGAAAATGATCTTGGCTGACTACTGGACTACTGGACTGACTACGAGGGGGGGGCAAACACAGGTTGTGGAAGCTGCTACTTGAGGGGTAGCACACCCGGCGCCTGCTACGCTGGCGCTAGTTCGATCCCCGTTGCTGTCACATGACGGACGGGACCTCCCATCGATCCCTTCGAGTACCGGTGGCGGCGCGCGCTGCTACAGGTGTGTGGTGCCGCGTTGCGTTTTTCTATGTTTTGTAGGGGGAGTGTCAGTAAGGTAAACTGCCAGAACGAGAAAACAGACAAGACCTCCACCCGATCCACTGGCGGTACCGGCGGTGGCGCGTGTTGGTGTAAGGGCGGGTGGTTCCAACGATGCCCACTGGAGAGCACTATGTGCAGGGGAACCATGCATATCCAGGTCCACCTCGTTCATCCTCACTGGCCAAAAAGTGAATTGTTCAGATTGCATCGCGCCAATATTTTGTGGCCAGGTGACAAATATAAACATATAGGGGGCATCCACACCCAAGGCATGTGCAAGGCAAACACTCTCTCATACCACATTTCACGGCGCAGCCTGAGCCTGACACGGTGTGTTACTTTCACTTGCAGTGCCTATCAGCGCCCCTGCGGTGCACGAAAATACCCCCCAGGGGCAAACCGATCCTCCATTACAGCATTACGCCCCAAGTGGGTGGGTGACCTATGGGAAGGGGAGCTGCAATCCAAAATCAGTGACAGGGCCCCCTATGATTGTCAGATGGCTGGGAAAAGAAATCAGTGTGGAGAAAATTTCCATCCAATAGACACAACGGCTTGAGAGTGCCTTGCGGTGCCCCGTGTGTCGAGGCTTCTGCTGATGCTCTCCAGAGTGTGGGTGTGGGGGCTTCCACGCTGGCCCTAGTGCCTCCGTGGTGCCCACTCTGAGTGGTGCAAATGGGGGTGTTGTGACACTATACGCATACTAGGATGCAAAAGGAAGTCCTCCCTTGATCCTTTCATACTCTCCCTCCGGATTCACGACCATCAATCCCGCCCTAGATCCTTTCATATTCTCCCTCCCTCTCACCCTTCCTTCCTCACTCCCTCTCTCCATCCATCCCTCCGTCAAGCCCTCCCTTTTTCCGTCCCTCTGTGCCTCCCTCAACCCCTGCCTACTACCTCTGTGCCTCCCTCAGTCCTTTCCTCCCTCCCTCTTGTGTCGTGACCCTGCATGTGTTTTAGGGCTGCAAAAGGTGTGACCATTACATGTACTGCACTGTGTCTGTACGGGGGTTGTTACATTGACGTGTAGGGCACCAGAGGTGTTTGAGTGCGTGTGATTGCTGCACATACTACACTTTCTGCCCTCCAGCACCACCAATGTCCCTTTCATGGCTTCTTGTGGGCATCAGCATCACCTACACCCGATCAAATGGTGACAGGGTGCCTGCCACAAACGTCTCCCCCTCCCAATGTGTGCAGTGTGTGGGCATCGAGTATGACATGTAGTTTGTGCAAGCGAACTGAAGTTGCGGGGAGTACCTTGTACCGGCAGACTGCCTTGTCTGAATCCTCTTTGTCTGTCAGTCAGTCACTTTGTGTGTGCCTTTTGTTTGTATCAAATTCTATGTGATTAGTTTTAATGAGCAGTGCTGGAGGAGCACAACAGTCGGGGGGACACAACCGGCAAATGCGCCGAATTCGTGGCCCCTGTCTCGCATAGTTCTGTTCCGGGCAACTCACCACCCCAACTGGATATGGATGATCCCGTCCGACCTTGTGGATTTTGTGATTGGACATCTGGTGAAGAGGTGTGGCGAAGGAGGTCATGCGGATGCCATTGTGAACGAGTTGCAGAAGTTGTGCCCTAGGAGCCCTGTGGACCAGTGCTGGCTGTTGGTGTCGGTATTCGAGATTTTTTGTGAAGCAACGCTGGACACCATGGCTCGAGAATTCCGTACCAGAGCATTCGGACCAATTATACCAGAGTGGATGGGCAACAGTCTGGCGAGACTGAGGACTGAATACCATGACAATCTGGTGAAGATGACCAATGGCGGCAAAGGTCTGACCCCAGACAGGGATGCAAAGGAAGGGCCGGACACTGGAGATGGTGCCCCTCTGCGTAGTGAGGATGTGATGGAGCAATCGGGACGACTAACACCCCCCATGCCAGATGTCGATGTGATGAGCTGACAGCTAAAAATGTGAAGCGTTTGAGGAATCCCATGGTTCCACAACACCGTGCGCAACAAAGTGACGACTGACATAGACTTGATACACAAACAGAAATTTGCCGTGTAGGAGTATTTTCGGGACACGAGCAGGGGACAAGCACCTGGTTTTTGTGTATTGCACTTCACGCAAGCTCGACGTTGCCTGAAATTCTCCATTCCACAGGCACATTTCGAATTATTCTGCAAACAAACAAACAAAAACACACCGATGAAAACAGGACGAAGGGAGGATCAACCCCCACGCAACCATTTGCTGAAGTGGCTAGGAAAATCAAATGCCTGGAGGGGTGAGGGGGTACACTTAAATTTGAAATACGCCGTGCGTTCTTGTGCTTGGGGGCGAAAGTTCTGCATCGAAATTCTATTGCCTTCGGCAAGTCCACCTCGCAGAGAATCTACCCCGAGCAACACACACCCAAAATAGGGTGGAAACTACGTAAATACGGCCTAAAACATGCTTTACATACCTTGGATGATCATTTTAGGTGATCACAATATCAAAAAAACAAGTTTCGAAAACTTCGATTTTTTGAGCTGCCTAGGGTGAAAAACTGCATGAGCAGGTTGTGTACCAATCCCTTAGCAAGCCCCCCCCCCCCCCGCGACCTAATACCCAAATAGGGTGAAAATCATGTAAATACGGCCTAAAACATGCTTTACATACCTTGGATGGTCATTTTAAGTGGTGACAATATCAAAAAAACAAGTTTCGAAAACTTCGATTTTTGAGCTGTCCCGAGTGAAAACTACATAAGCAGGTTGTGTACCAATCCCTTGGGAGACCCCGTGCGGTGACACGTGGTTGTGTCAAGTGATGATTGCGATCAAGGAGATTGCGAAAGCACCAACATGCACAGCCAAAGAAAAGAGATCAAGGCTGATCACGGACCGGAGCGACCGGCCCTAGGCGCCTTTCTCCAAAGTCTGTAACCAAAGTCGTGCGTCGGGACAATCTGCATATGCACAGTGAAATGTTGCTCGCTCAGACTGGGCCAGCCACGCCATGAGTTGCAGACTATCTTAACGCACTGAAAGGAATCGACTGTGGTGTCTCTTACAGACATACACCAGGTCTCAAACGTCAAACAGGCCCCCTCCCCCCGCCCCCTGATTGGGGGCTCATGGTGGCACCGCTGCAGGTGGACCAGTCACCACACCAGTCAGTATGGGGTCCACTGTGGGGAATGTGCCATGATGCATATCTATTATCATCCCATGTGGCATGAACACGCAGCCACTGCCCCAATTTGGAACGCACAGTAGTTTTGCTACAAGGCATGTCGTGGGAAATGTATGTGATCCAGCGCTGGCTCAACCCCGCATTGTGTGGTGTATAACTCAGCAGCCGGTGCAGGGACTTTTGACAGGCTCTCACTGTCATAGCACGTTGATGGTGGCACAATAAACTGATCTGTAGCCAGGCGGCTGCGGATAACAAGTACTCTGCCCAAGATTTTAGAAAAACTCGGCAGTTCATCAAAACTCCGGTGAACAGGTTCGCTAAGCTCGTCTCATTTACAGCCCATGGTGATTGTAGGGGAGCTCCCTGTTTCAAACCCCAGTCTGGTGTAAGTGCAGAAGGGTGAACATAGACCTCACCGTACCCGTCACGTCGGTCCATGGCGACGCCCAGAGCATGCAGCTGGCCAGACATACATGTGAGCTGGCATGTGTCGACGCTATCAGAAATGCAAGGGCATAACACACGCAGGGACCAGGCACGTTGCAGGATGTTGCACACGTCTACCATTGCCCAACTGCTCCCAGGGCCTTTAGAAGCCACTAATATGTTGTCTCGGAACTGTGCAAGTGAAATGACGCGCCCACGACTATTGACCCACAGGGGGTAGCCGGCATCGCTAAAACTTAGCTTTCCTAAACTGTAGAACTGTTGCTTACGCAAATAAAAGCACCACAAGCTGTGTAAATCTGCTGCTTGTGCGCTGAACGGGCCTCCCATTGGTAGAGCAAATGCCCTGGACCAGCAGGACCCGGCAGCGACGCAGAAGCTATCATTTTGCAGACAAAATTGCAACAGTTCAGTGAGTTCCTGATGGCTGATAACATCAAAATTGAAAGCAGCTGCCTTCCCTGCTCTATCCAGTGTTTTGTTGTATTTGTGCAGTGACCAAAACATCTGGGGTGCTCGCCAGCGGCATTCGCTGCGTAGCCACTCAGTGGCTTCATGAAAGTGCCGCAGCACATCACTAGGCAAAATCCGATTGAATTGATCCTTACAGTCGGCTTCCCCTATGACTGTGCACTGCCATGTGTCAAGATTGAGCATCCAGCGTCCTACATCTTGGATGGACTGATGCAGAAAGGAACCTGTTATGTGACTGCTCAAAAACTTTAGAAAGCACGTAAATGCTCGCACTACAAGGCGTAACCTCCAGCGTGGGATGACAGGAGCTGACTGAGCACAGATGGGCCTCCACGTAATGTGTTTTAGCGATAAGGATTTACCTTTGCCGATCAAATACAAAAGAGCCAACCGTGCTTTGTCGCTGGCCACCCATCCCTTCGACTGTACAAGATCAAGCAGACCCTGCAGTAAGTCACTGCGTGATTCTGTACTGATGGAGTATTTTTCAGCGTGCAGAAATGCTGTTGTCTGGTCCCAGACCCATGCTCTGCAAAAGCCCCACATTGAACCTGGGGACTTATCCACAATCCGGATAATGGCAAACTGACTTAGGTCCTGAGCAACAGATTGAACATACGACAGCATACCGCGGGACGTTTGGAAAACACTGGGAGGCAGCAGCTTGCTGATGTTAGGCATTGGAACATTGAGTAACCTAGCAAGGTTTTCCAGATCAGTGACAGCGTCGGCACGACAACTGCTGCCGTCCATAGGAAGCGGGTCCATAGGAAGCGGTGGGGGGGGGGAGACCCCCCCCCCGCGACCTAATACCCAAATAGGGTGAAAATCATGTAAATACGGGCTAAAACATGCTCTACATACCTTGGATGATCATTTTAGGTGATCACAATATCAAAAAAACAAGTTTCGAAAACTTCGATTTTTGAGCTGCCCAGGGTGAAAAACTGCATGAGCAGATTGTGTACCAATCCCTTAGGAGCCCCCCCCCCCCCCCCCCGGGACCTAATGCCCAAATAGGGTGAAAAACATGTAAATACGGCCTAAAAAATGCTTTACATAGTTTGGATGGTCATATCGTGTGGTCACAATATCATAAAAACCAGTTGTGAAAACTTCGATTTTTGAGCTGCCCAGGGTGAAAAACTACATGAGCAGGTTGTGTACCAATCCCTTGGGAGACCCCCCCCCCCCCCCCGCGACCTAATACCCAAATAGGGTCAAAAGCACAAAAAATACGGCCTAAAACATGCTCTACATATCTTGGATGGTCATTTTAGGTGATCATAATATCATAAAAACAAGTTTCGAAAACTTCGATTTTTGAGCTGTCTAGGCTGAAAAATTGTAAGCAGGTTGTGCACCAATCCCTTAGCAGCCCCCCCCCCCCCCCCCCGCGGACCTAATACCCAAATAGGGTGAAAAACACGTAACGGCCTAAATCATGCTTTACATAGTTTGGATGGTCATATCGTGTGGTCACAATGTCATAAAAACAAGTTGTGAAAACTTCGATTTTTGAGCTGCCCAAGGTGAAAAAGTGCATGAGCAGGTTGTGGGCCGGCCCATTCACTGGGCCATTACTGGTGGAAACAGCCATTCTGCGTCTTTAGCACAGGCATTGACCGGCCCTCGGCAAGGCTACAGACCGCAAAAAACGTCCTTAGATATCCTAGTAGGCATATACTGTCACAACATCCCCACTCGCACCCCTCAAAGTGGGTACCACGGGGTCACCGAGGTCGCCAAAACCGCCAACATAGCAAAAATGGCTGAAGAGTGCATAAACTGCATCAGCGCTCGTCCCACTCCGCCCCATACAAACCCCATGGAGTCGGGACCCGGAAACACTTTTTCGGCTCCAAATCGAAAAAAACCAAAAGATTCATGATTTTCGACCCAAAAAGGGGGGGGTCATTTTTTCGACATTTTTGACCCCCCCCCACCCCCCCCCCTCCCTCAAAACCTCACAAGAGTGGGTTTCAAGTGGGGGGGTCTGGGGGGGGGGGTCCGGACCAAAAACTCATTGGGGGATGCATTTATTGGGCAAAATAATGATTTTACAAGGGGTTAAACTAACAATTCAACCCCTTGGGGTAGGGTACGCGAATAGGCCCAAAAAGGCCCAAAATGGGGGGTATGTGGCGTTTTCCCCTATATACCCCTGCCTGGCTTTGATCTAACAACCTCTGCGAGGTGATTTGTGCTTCGCACCCAGGCGGATCATTGGTGTGCTTCGGGCTGGAAAAGGGGCGTTTTTCAATGTGACTTGCCGGACCCCCCCCCCCCCTCCGGCCCCTCCCCACATTCCCAGCAGCCACATAGGATGCACTTTTGCAGCCGGCCCATGCTGGCAACAGTCGTTTGTTAGGGCGTCCGTGTAGAAGGAAAAAATTGAATGGGATCAAGGTGGTGAGTGATGCATAGGGGCCATAGTATGCCAACCTAGCTCTGTCTCCCTGCCGCTTGCATCCAACCTAAAAAAAATGGAGTTTTTAGGTGAGGGGATCTCAGGCGTTCCCAACAGAAAACTGTTGGGGGATATTTTTCCCCTCAGAAAATACGGATTCCATAAGGGGTTGAAACCCCAATGTAATCCCTTTGCTACAATTCATGAAAGGTGTTTCCCATGTATGCCGGTCCCCCTGGTTGTGATTTCACTACCTCTGTGAGTTTATTACCTTCATGGGCTATGGCACATGAATGGGCCCAAAAATGATGGTATGTGGTGTGTGTGGGGTGTGTGTGCCATCAAGGCTGCGTGGGATGGGGTTGGGGTGGGGGGGGCAAGGTCACTTGTAGGCCACCCGCAGCGCAGCTGTTCTGGACAACAAGGTGGAATGCTCCGGATATTTGTGTGAGGATCTCTGGCACATGCCCTCGGGCTGCGCACCAACCCCCTGCCAAGTGCGCCTTGTGCGTGACAGGGCGTGTGGATTCCGTATGGTGCGATAGCCTGAACTCAGCATGGCACCATTTGTGGGACCTCACAGGAGGGTTACCATGGGGGACCCAAGTGAGAGCCAAACAAAATGAGGTGCAACCCAAGGCACAAATAGTGCCATGCCAATCACAAGGTAACCAGCTGGCGAAAATCGTTCAACTGTTGTTGGCAGGTGCACTGCACCCCTAATCAGGGCCTAACATTCTGTTGCCTCCGGCAAGGCACCTCGAAGAGGGGACAGGGAGGACCATTTTTGAGCTGCTGAGGCTGGAAAACTGCATAAGCAGGTTGTGCCCAAGCCCCCTTGGGAGCCCCCCCGCCCCAACACCCAAATAGGGTGAAAACACATAAAGAGGGCATTCATCTTTTAGCGTCCACTGGAATATGTACAGAGGTCAAGGGGTGGGGAGGTGGGCCAAGTCGAGTTCAGGCGCCTGTGTCCTCCCCCACAAGCCCCCGCCTGAAAAACACATAAAGAGGGGCTAAATGCTGTACATGCTGTACATCGGATATTTGATGATTTTGGATGGTCAAAATATCAAAAAAATCAGTTTAGGAAATTATATTGCCTTTGGCAAGTCCACCTCGCAGAGAAGCTACTCCAAGCAACGCACACACAAAATGGGGAAAAAACGACATAAATACGGCCTAAAACATGCTTTACATAGCTTGGAGGGTCATTTTAGGTGATCACGGTATCAGAAAAATAAATTTCCAAAACTTCGATTTTTGAGCTACCTAGGGTGAAAAACTGCAGGTTGTGTACCAATCCCTTGGGAGCCCCCCCGCCCCTCGGAGGTAATACCCAAATAGAGTGAAAAACACGTAAATACGGCCTAAAACATGCTTTACATACCTTGTATGGTCATTTTAGGTGGTCACAATATCAAAAAAACAAGTTTCGAAAACTTCGATTTCTGAGCTGTCCCGAGTGAAAAACTACATAAGCAGGTTGTGTACCAATCCCTTGGGGGTCCCCCACCCCCACCCAATTCCCAAATAGGGTGAAAAACACGTAACTGCAGCCTAAAACATGCTTTACATACCTTGTATGGTCATTTTAGGTGATCACGGTATCAGAAAAACAAGTTTCGAAAACTTCGATTTTTGAGCTGTCCAGAGTGAAAAACTGCATCAGCAGGTTGTGTACCAATCCCTTGGGAGTCCCCCCCCCCCCCCACCCAATACCCAAATAGGGTGAAAAACACGTAACTACAGCCTAAAACATGCTTTACATACCTTGGATGGTCATATTGTGTGGTCACAATCTCAAAAAGTTTCGAAATCTTCGATTTTTGAGTTGTCCACGGTGAAAAACTGCATGAGCAGGTTGTGTACCGGCCCATTCACTGGCCATTAACGGTGGAAACAGCCATTTCGCGTGTGTGACATTCCGTCTGGTTGTTGCTCCTTTACGGTGCCCTGGACGGTCACCCGTTCTTCCCTTCACATGTTGCGTCGGGTCGCTGCTTTCTGTCGGCCGCTGCGGCCGGTGCTCTTGCTGGTGTCGTTTCCGCGTTGGCGGAGCCCAGTAGTTGGCGTGTTGGGACTGTGCTGAATGTGGCATGGTGTGCCGTTTGCGTGTCAGCGGCGCCCAATAGTTGGCGTATTGAGGATGTGCTGGTTGTTGCCGGGGTCGTTTGACTGTGTTTGCTGTCCACAGGCCGTCCATCGCCTGCCTCGCTGTGTTTTTGTGCGGCCCAGGTGCCCTGTTCCTCCACTCGCTGTCCGGGCCGTCCACCATATGTTCTTTTCCCCCTCACGGTTGGTCTGCCCCTGATGGGCTCCCACTCCTGTTGCGCAAACAGCCCATCTGGGCTACGGGAGACACCCCCCACCTGATGCCGGTTGAGCAGGGGTTGCCCTGGCACCCGGTAGCGACGGGGTTGGCTCGCCAGGCCATCCCCTTTATTGTCGCTGCCTCCCATGCGCACGCTCTGCCATCCCCTCCATTCTGGTTCTCTGTTCCCGCTGTTCCAGTTGCCTCTCCCGCCTTGCTGTGCCCCTCCTCCTTGTCTGCTGTGCCCACCCTTTTCCCTCCTGGTGTGGCTCCCGCGTTCTGTGTGTCTGTGTTGCTCCTCCCCCTGTCTGGTGGCGCTCCTGGGTGCCCATGTCGCGCACCCCCTCCTGTCCCACCCGCCTGCCCCCCCATACGAGGATTTCAAATCTCCACACAATGTGGACTGCCCCGTGCCCGGTTGGCTGTTCACGGCCCTGTTGCCACCCCCGTGGCGGGCACCTCCCGGAGCGCGGGGCGCAGCCCCCGCCCTTGTGGAGTACGTGGGCACCTTGTAGAGGGAGGGGGGCCGTTTGCTGATGGCTCGCTCGGCGTGCGCTGCATTTGGTGGTTGCTGCAGTGCTCGCACCTCACGGTTCCCTTGTGTCTTGTTGTGTGTCCTGTTGGGGCTCGTCTCCCACCCCTCCCTGAAAAGCTTAAAAAAGTGGGTTTGAAGTGGGGGGCGTCTGGGGGGGTCCGGACCAAAAACTCATTGGGGGATGCGTTTATTGGACAAAATAATGATTTTACAACGGGTTAAACTAATAATTCAACCCCTTGGGGTAGGGTACGCAAATAGGCCCAAAAAGGCCAAAAATGGGGGGTATGTGGCGTTTTCCCCATATATACACCTACTTGGCTTTGATCTAACAACCTCTGCGAGGTGATTTCCATTTTTGGGCTACCGAGGGTGGAAAACTGCCTAAGCAGGTTGTGCCCTGGCCCCCTTGGTAGCCCCCCTCCCCCCACACCCTAATAGGCTGAAAAACACACCAAGTGGGTCTTCGTCTTTTAGCGTCCACTGGCCTATGTATAGAGGTCGAGGGGCGGGGAGGTGGGCCGAGTCGAGTTCAGGCGCCCGTGTTTAAAAAACACACAAAGTGGGGCTAAAACATGCTTTACATAGCATATTTCATTATTGTGAGTGGTCACAATATCAAATTTTTTTTGCAAAAATTCTATTGCCTTCGGCAAGTCCACCTCGTAGAGAATGTACCCCAAGCAACACACACCCAAAATAGGGTGCAAACTACATAAATACGGCCTAAAACATGCTTTACATACCTTGGATGATCATTTTAGGTGATCACGGTATCAAAGAAACAAGTTTCGAAAACTTCGTTTTTTGAGCAGCCTAGGGTGAAAAACTGCATAAGCATGTTGTGTACCAATCCCTTGGGAGTCCCCCACCCCCCCGGACCTTATACCCAAATAGGGTGAAAGACATGTACATACGGCCTAAAACATGCTTTACATACCTTGGAAGGTCATTTTAAGTGGTCACAATATCAAAAAAACAAGTTTCAAAAACTTCCATTTTTGAGCTATCCGGGGTGACAAACTACATAAGCAGGTTGTGTACCAATCCCCTAGGAGACACCCCCCCCCCGGACCTGATACCCAAATAGGTGAGCATACTGTGAGTCATACTGTCAGTGGCAGATGCGTCCCTAAACAGTGGGGCGACACTTCACTACAGACCGCGCAGTGGCCGAATGGTAACACAGCCGACCGGAGTTTATTTGGTCGGCGGTTCGAACCCTGGTTGGCTGCATTTGGCGCCGCCGCCGCCGCGAAAAGTCAGCAGACCAGGGTTCGAACCACCGACCGAAAACTTTGCGTCGGCTGCGTTACCATTCGACCAGCGGTTGTCTATTGGCGGTCTGCTTCCCCACTGCTTGCAGCCTTCTGAGCGAAAACTTTTGACCCCCCCCCCAAGCCCCCACCCCCCCCCCAAAAAGTGATATCCAGTTTTAGGGGGTAGAGGCCTCAAATCAAAAAATCCATTGGGGGATGGTCTTATTGGGCAAAATAATGATTTTACAAGGGGTTGGACATCCAATATCATGCCTTGGGGTATGCTACGCGAATGACCCCAAAAAAGGGGGGTATATGACGCCCGCGCCTGCGCTTGATCTAACAACCTCTCTTCGAGGTGATTTGAGGACAATGTTAGGCACACAAACTTGTTGGGAGTGCCCCCCTGCAAACGGCAGCACCACACAATGTCTGCCAAGGAGCTCTTCTGGCACAGAAAAGGACCAAGACGCGATACAGCTGACAGCCGACATGCTGTGCCGCATACCAGCAGCCACCAACATTCTAATGAAGGGTTCCCTCCACAAAGCTTGAACGAGTGTGTTACATTGGAAAGATCGGAGAGTTTCTTTCTCCATCTTTTTGGATCCCCAAACCCCCCAAGGGTAGGGTATGTTTGTCACTAAATAATGGCCTGATCGCCACCCTCAACCGTTCTAGGATGCAACTTTAGAGCAAAAGGCAAATGTGCGGCGACATCATTCTTCTGCCATCAATTAATGTGCACCCAAATGCGGTGGCCACCTTATCATCTAAGAGCAACGGGATTTAGCTTGAACCCCTCATGTCTATCATGCCATCACCTTTGGTACCAAAGTAAATGAGGTACCTAATTTATCCAGCTACAGAAGTAAATGATCTAGCTAATTTATCCTCACCCACTGTACCTTGGACATGGGTGTAACTTAGACAGGGGGGGGCAAAGGCTCAAGAATCTGTGTCAGATCAAAACCATGTGTGCGCTTGGGTCAGATCACAATTGTGTACGTGCATGCCAACTGCCTATTGTGGGAACACCCCAACCCAGAGCCTTGGCTTGTCCCAGGGGTAACGTGAGGCCTCACCCAAAAAGTCAAATTTCCGATGTGCCTCGTCTGACCCTTTGACTCCAAACAGCAACAACAAATTGAAGCCACACGTGGTTCATACAGATTTGCACCGGATTTACACTCTCTTTACACTGTACATCTTTTGTTGGCCACTGGCCAACCCCTGTGGAGCACTTGGGTGCTGGAAAGGGGCCTGCCAAACACAAGAGCAGGATCTGCCTCAAACCCTGTTGAACAGCTCGGCTAAAAGACTGACAAGCTGGCGACAATCAAACAATGCATCATCACAGCAGCCCCGCGGCCCCAGCGCGTTGAAAAATGGTACCCAAAACGAGGGCGTGCAAAACAACGGCAGAGTCAACATAGAATTGGAGCTGGTGTTTTAACCAGAAATTCTATTGCCTTCTTCGGCAGCGCACCTCGAAGAGAGGCTGACAGTCAGCCAATCAGTCAGTTAGCCAGCCAACAGTCAGTCAGACAGAAACACACAGTTTGGGTTTTTTGTCAGTGGCAGACGCGGCCCCAAGCAGTGGGGAGAACTTCTGGCTCAAGGAAAGCAGTGGCCGAATGGTAATGCAGCTGACCGCAGACTTTTTGGTCGGCGGTTCGAACCTCGGTCGGGGAACATGGCGGTGGCGCCAGGGACGACAGTCGACCGGCCAGGATTCAAACCGCCAACCTAAGACTTTGCAGTCGGCTCCGTTACCATTCGATCGGCATTTGATGTGACAGCTATGGGCCACCCCACTGTTTGGAGCCTTCTGAGCAAAAACTTTTGACCCCCCCCCCACCCCCCCCCCCCACCCCCCGCCTCAAAAAAGTGATATCCAGTTTTAGGGGATAGAGGCCTCAGAATCAAAAAATCCATTGGGGGATGGTCTTATTGGGCAAAATAATGATTTTACAAGGGGTTGGACATCAAATATCATGCCTTGGGGTATGCTAAGCGAATGACCCCCAAAAAGGGGGGTATACGACGCCCGCGCCTGCGCTTGATCTAACAACCTCTCTTCCAGGTGATTTGCTTAGATTCAAGAGACCAGGAGAGCAATGCAGCAGAAGGGGCCCTACCACATTCAAACCAAAAACTCAAAAAGGAGGTGTAATTTTGGACCCCAAAGCCTGAGATAAAGGTGTGGGGGGGTCCAGGGTTACCCCTCAGCGCCCCCAGTGATACTCCATGTTGGCAGCTCCGTTCCCCGGGTCATTAGTCTCAATGGACCCCGAAAGGAGTGATGGCTCCGCAGCAAATCAATGCACATTGATTTGAAAGCTGAAGGACAGGCAAAACTGCTCTCTGAAAGAGGTGTCGATGAAAGAGATCGAGAGACTTAGAAAATGGGGCATGCTGGCCAGGCCTGTTTCCCATGCTCCCCTTTTTGCTGCTGCAGGCTGCTACATCGCACTGTGCGGAATGTACTAACACAACAACCCTGGTGGTGGAGGATGAGGGCCAACGCAAAAAGGGCGGGAACGTGTGAAACGGGGATGCAATCGCTTTCCGTGCACCCCTTTTGGGTGGGACCCATCGGGCTCAGCTACAAGCACATCCTGCTGGTCCTGTATGCTGCCTAGACAAGATGCAACACCTTCTGGTCCCTGAGAGAATCAACTAGACGTTGAAAAATTAGCGTGTCCATTTGCTCATTTTTCCAAAAGCGCCACAGGCGTGAAGCCAGCCCCCATCAAGGGCAAACATCGTGGAAAACATCCATCGGAAAATGTGTGCCATCTTTTTGTTTCATGCAGGCTAAGGTCGGCAGAGCGAAGCTGCACAATCCAGTGTCCGGAGGGGTCGGGGGGGCTGTGGGGGGTGCCCTTCCATCAGCACCAGCACTGAGTGCAATTCGGAATCTGCAAAGGAGCTTCCATCTGCTTGATCAGACCTGACAGAAAAAACTCAGCAAATGTACTACACAACGGGTACGTGCAGGGGGTATAGACACTCAGTCAGTACCGCAAAAAACAACTTGCATTTCGTTAGCAGCAGACTTACAACCACAAAAAACCACCTCCAAACAAACGCACACTACATGGCAACACACTGCTGATGCACATAAGCCATCACCTATGAACTGCAACTGAAATACTCTTGTACACCGCACCACATTCCTGCACTTGCAGCAGAGATCTGGGGGGCCATAACGCCCTACCACTGCCTCTGATCACATTCCCACAAACAAAAAAAAACGGCCGATGAACAAAATACAGAAATTCGTCATGCCGCATTGTCTGTGCGGAGAAACAAACCTATCCTGCTGAAATTGAATAACTGCTTTGTCTACACCACCCTTGATTTACCTCAGCCGACCCCCCGTGACCGTGCCGTCCGCCAATAATGCCCTGGCACGCACAAACTGGCGAACCTTCCAGCGGCTGGAGGGCAGTCCCTATTCAATTTGCATGACACCGCCGGCCTCTCCAGTGCGTGTACCTAATATTCATCAGGACCCCAACCCCGCAGTCCCGGAGCAGCATTTGCACCTAGGTACACCCCTGGAGGCCCAACCTCAAGAAAAAGGATGCATGTACCATCGGCTGTTTTAGCCGGGACCTGGAGAACCTGTGGTTCGACCCCCGGCTACCCGCGCAATGGACACACTTGAATGTTTGTTGGCAGACAGCAGTGGTCCGTTGAGTGTTGTGGTCCCGGAGGACGTGGTAGGACACACTGCCTTGTACCAAGTCCACAAGTGGAAGCAGTGTCCTTCTTGGCCGGCCCACTCCACTACAACGTCCATCGAAGTGAAATCAAAACGCGCCAGAAAATCCGGTGTCAAACACAATGCCTTTTTAGGGGCGAGGCGTCCATTTGGGCGACTTAGAGGGGCGAACCCACAAATATTGGGGGGCTGCAGGTGGACTATGTGCCCTCGGAATCTTTGCTTGCGCCACATAGCCCGAATTTGATTTTGGGGCTGCGCGGCCAAAACTGTGCAGATGTTGGGCCGGGGCGTGAGTGGGTTTGACAGGACCAGACGAAAGTGCCCAGGCAGATCGGTTTGATTCGACCCCTTTGCCTTGCTCTAATTCAAAAAACGGTGCAAAACCGATATGGCCCCTACGGCAGTATGGCCCCAGGTGGAGTTGATGCAAAAAAAACTTTGTGCCCAATTGAATGGCGTTCCCAACTCAACACAGCTTCTGTGCAAAGTGTGGCTGTGACAAAGGTGTGGGTGAGACCGGGACAAGGGTGTGGGTTAGAAAGGGACAAGGGTGTGGGTTAGACAGGGGCAAGGGTGTGGGTTAGAGAAAGGGCGTGTTGCAGTGTGGCTCAGGTCAGAGGGTGGCCTAGGCAGGGATGTGTACTGCACGTACACTGAGGCTGAGGTGAGCCTGTCGCTTCAACAAGAGGCTGTACCACGCGCCGACGTTTCTACCTTGTTACTTGTCGTGGCCTAGGAAAACGGCCCACTGCAATGCCACGGCACTGCAATGCCATATGCAGTTAGGGGTGCCGACAGTCTTGCAGCTCCAATGGAGTGCGGCAAGCCATGGCATCATCGTTGCATCAACCCAAATAAGGTGGAGGGTTGTGGTAAGGAGCATCTGTCTTCCCATGAGAACACCGCCTTGATGATCTGCCGCAGACTCACTGTTCGCATGCACACAGCTCACTTGCAGCTGGGTCATTTCTGCTTTGGCTGCTGCTGCTGCAATGCCACATGCCGCTGCTGGTGCAACCTGCAGAACCAGGGAATACATGGCTGAGTCTTGGGCTGGAAAGCCACGTCGGCGGGGCACCTCCGCGAGCAGTAGAAAGCCCCATGAAGGCGAGGAAAGGGGAGGGAAAGAGACCTGCGTTGTATTGTCAGGAAATCGCCGCATGAATGAGATTTGGCTCAAAATTTGGCTGTTTTGAAACCGTCTGATGAAAATGCGGCGCCTGTGCTGGACCTTTCGGAGGGCTCCCCCCGACTCAATGAACTCCTGACATCCCTTGTGGTAGAAAAATGGGCCTACAAACCTTTCACCCTCTTCCATAGCCCAGTGCTCAGGTGTTCCATCAGGACGTTGTCCATCCAAAGAAGACAAAGCGGCCAACCGCTTGCAGAAACCGACCAGTCTCGTCGGTCACCCGTACATGGTCGTTGGTGAAAACCTGTCCGTGCTTTGCCTACCTATGGCGCCGGATTGCCACACTTTTGACTTTTCTGTCGAAAAAACGTCCAGAGAAAAACGTTCAGTATGATCTGTGAGGTGCTGTCGGACTGTGCAGTCATACCTCATCCGCTGCTCCTGGGTGAGCGTCGTTTGCGCCGTTTGTGCGGGTGGAGCCGCAGTTCGGGCGGATGGGGCCGCCGTTTGGGCGGGCAGGGCCGCCGTTCGGGCGGGTGGGGCCGCCGTTTGGGCGGGCAGGGCCGCCGTTCGGGCGGGTGGGGCCGCCGTTCGTGCGGGCGTCTGTAGCGTAGCCTTGCGCTGCTGTGGTGCCGACTCGGCGTTGACGCGGGACACCTTCGCCACGGGCAGGGGCAGTGTGAGCGCCCGCTTTGACGCGGGCGGAGGTTCTTTCACCGGGATTGCGTGTGGGGGACTGCCCGCACGCCCCGCACTGACAGCAGTGGTCTTGGGAGCGACGGAAGGGGCGCCCACTGGGGCGGCCACAGGGAAAGCAGTGCTCAATGCTGGCGGGACTGGACGCGGTACTGGTCCGGGGCCGACCCCCCCTGGGCCCCTCCTCAGGGCAATGGGCATGGTGGCCATAGGTGCTGCCACAGCCCTCGGACTGGAGGTGGCAGGAAGGGGCACTGCTCCCATCGCAATGGGGTGGCGTCCGGGCTGCTCGGATGGTCGATACTCAATGAGGTCCATACCTGCGGTGTTTTTGATGGGGGGGGGGGGGGACAATCTGCAAATTGGCTTCTGCAATTCTGCAGCGGTACAGATGCATCGAGGAACACCGCCATGCCCCACAGGTAGGGCTTGCAACGGACATTTGGGGCAACTGTTGTGATGCAGGAGTACTGTTCCGACACAAATGGTACTCGGGGCTACTCAGGGCATACGCGGCCCATACCTCAGTGGGGTATTTACACCCTCACCAAAGGGCTAGCTGCGACGTCGGTGCAAACAAGAGAGAGAAACTGCCAAAAAAAACACTAAAGCCCTCGTCACCCTAAAAACAGCAAAATTCCGCAAGATTCTGCAGATTTTGCAAAGACAGTCTCAGGCCCAAATCTGCAAAATTCTGCGTTCGCAGCCCCCCCCCCCCCCCCCCCAACTGGTTCGGAGGGCTGGCGCTCACACAGGTTTTCTGGTGCCCCCGGGCCGCTGGTGGCGAACAGTGCCCGGTCGGGTTCATGCAGCGGCAGGAACAGTTGTGGTGCGGAGAGGGGGTGGCTGGTGGTGTCCCCAGTGGTCCCCTTCACCCCCCTGGTCCCTTTGGCACCCGTCAATAGGTGGCCTCCTGCAGAAAAAATGGGGGGCTTACGCCCGGACGGGTATCAAACACCACCAGTCGGGGCACCCGGGGCTTTGGGGGAGGGTCGGATTGCAGGGCCACCCACCAAACACCGCTCACGATGCAGGGTCTTGTGGAATGTCCTTCGCTACGCCACACCCGCCACCAAGCGACACCAAATGGCTTGCCTCCGGGACCCACCCAAAACAGCGGTTCCCAAGCCCAGCCCAGAGGGGAAGAGAAATGGTGAAATGGCCCACAAACCGACCGAACCACAAACGAAACCCGCCCCTGGATTCCCGTCCCCCGGGGGTGGGGTCGTGACTGGGCAGCGAGGAAGGGCCCGGGAATCGTGCAACCACACCTCTGGCCTTGCGCCTCTCATTGGCGAAATGAATTCTACGCTTGATCAATTCCTGGTCCATCCGTTGGCAACACGCAGCTGCCCTGCGGTATGCGTCTCTCTTTGAGGAGTCCGTGAAATAGACCCCGATGTCCGGCAAATGGCGATCCTCATTTATACGAATCGCACAAACCGATCTGACGAGATAAATGAGGGAGAGAAGAGGCCCGAGGGGAGGGGGGGGGGGGGCAGAACGAGATTTGAGACCTGTTCCAAAGCGGGCTCAAATTATGAGCCAACGCTTGCCACAAGAGACACGGACGCCGCTGGCGCTTGCCACAACTCTTGTGACGGGCCAAAAACCCATCCCGTGCTGGATTACTGTACAGCGTGCGGGGACGCTTACTCTGGGCATGCATGGGCCCATGACGGGCTTGCCAGGAAATGCCTGTCGACGCTCCATGGCAAGCCTTAGCTCATTGTATGGGAGTGCTGCACCAAAGCCCCCCCCCCCCCCCGATGTGGGTTTGGGAACAATCTGCAAATGGAGCTCTTCGGGTCCCCTCTTCCCATATTTGAATCTTCGACTGCCCCAGCCCACATTGGTGCAGCAGAAAAAAACGTGAACCAAAACGGGTCTTTTTTCGCGGGTGACTGCATCTCACTGCATCACACGACACGTAAGCAACTGCGACACTGTTTGGACGTTTAGCAGGATTGGCCACTTGGCTGCTAAGGCCTGGAGGTTCTGTCTTAAGAAAGTCCTCTTCGTGAAATGGGAACAAGATGGTTCCTGCATAATGTGCGAAGATGTTCCTTCATCCTGTGACACATTGATGGCTTCGCGACCGAGCATACACGTGCGCGGTAAGTGGTGGTAATGTCAGCGTCATTGTCTGTCCCGAATCCATGCACATGCACATTACACACCGGTCCTTGCTTATTCCTCCATTGGGATCCTTGATTGGCACGAAATCAATGCGATATCCCAGATCTGTGAGATCCACCTGATGACATGATCATTGAGGAACACTGGGCGCAGAAAAATGAACCCCCCAAACAGCCAACTGAATCAGTCCTCGAGGCCTTAGACCTCTGAGCTCCTTGCTGATAACCAGTGCCCTGTTGCAATAACTGTGTGTGACACCCCTTGCCGTGAACAGGTTTTTGAGCTTGGGCTGCCTGCTGCCTGCTGCTGAGGTGTATTGCTTGCTGTTTGCTGTCGCTGCTGCTGCTGCAGAGGATGCCGAAACCTGCAGCTGGTCCCGCAGATGCATGCAGCATGCCGCTTATGAAACAGACCTCCAGCAGACCAGGCAGGGCAAGAGCTACACTGCACCAAATCTTCAACACGAGATACGCACAGGAGCCACGAGCGGGCTTCATCTCACATCACAGAAACACTGAGCCCCCACAAAGCAGCCTACGCCGGCCCCTGGGTCCTCCCAGAGCCCCACAAACCCAAAGACCCGTGGCGCATGGCCCCACAGCAATCTACGCTGGCCACGCAAACCACAAGACCTGTGGGCGCATGGCATTAATGATGGAGTCGATGCCTCGGCGAATTCTGTCCCGCATGGCTCGGTCGGCCTTCACCCCCTTCACGTAGCCAGAGTCGGTGATCCCAAAGAACATCCTCCCCCCTTGGTGGTTCAGGAAGGCATTGATGGTCTTCATCACCGTTTGCTCCGTGCGCTCCCACGACTCACCGTTTTCTATCGGCGGGCAGATATGAATGATTGATATGAATGACTGTGCAGACCACACGCACCACCACTCACTCCTCCGACACCAAACCCATGGCCTACGTGCTGCTGCCCGGGCCTGCTGCTGATAGTCCACCGTTACTGTCTATCTACTGCTACCCATACTCCATCAGCAGTACCCATCTGCTGCTGCCTGTACCCCATCATTACTGTCCATATGTGACAGCCCATTATCATAGGAGTGCTCAGGTGCAGCTGATCCCCAATTCTTCTTCTGCCCATTTGCTGCTGCGTCTACTCCATCATTCTGCCCCTGTAACACTGTCGATTCACCGTTACTACAGATCAGACCTCATGCCCCACGGCCCACAACCCATGTACCACAGCCCACAACCCATGCACTGCTGCCCTCAACCCATGTACTGCCGATGCACTGCTGCCATATCCGTCACACGACTGCATTCCGAGATCAGATTGCATTCCGTCAGTGAACAACCAAACCCTCTCCATGCGAAACGCATACCCAAATGATAGTCTTTGAACTCCAACACATCATCCTCATCTATGGGCACCTGGGCATTGAAATCGTATGCTTCTGGCGCGACGTATGAAAACTGCCTCGGAGCACGCCTGCTGCTGCTGGGCAGACCCTCTGCGGCTGCCTGTTCGGCGTGAGTGAAGGCGGCATTACGGGTTGAGATGGAGTGAATTATTGAGTTCCTCTGAAGCACGCCCCCGACATATAACCTCCGCTGGGGGGGGGGGGGGGGATATTCTGGGAAAACTTTCCTCTCGCACGCTTCGGGCCGCTCATGGTTCATGTGAAAAACATTCATCGAAAATGAAACCAAAAAGACTTCTTTGTTGCTGCCCACCCACGCATCCCACCACACCCCAACCCCACCCACCGAAAAAGGGTGCGGTGGGATAAGGCACAGCGAGCAGCCCACATGCTGCATGGCACAGCATTAGCCGTCCACAGTCCGGAGGGCTCCCTCCTCAACGCTCGAACACGTGTGTAACACCGATAGATGGTTCACCCCAGAAATGACCAAGCCGGAGGCGCTCCTGCGGCCCCTTTCTCCAAAAAAGCAGTTTTGAGGCTCTGAGGCAAAGCCACGACAAAGGGATGAATGCGTCTGTTGCCCCTCGGTTGCCCTCAAAAGAGTCAGGGATCGGGGGACAAGACTATTCACTTTGCACGACAATGCGGTCCTGCAAAATTCTCATGCTTCGTGAACAGCCCAGCGGCAGATAAAACATGATGCAGGGGAGGGTCGGAACGGCTGGCTGAATGAAATCTAACTACGCGTAAGGGATGAAGGCATGCACAACGATAAACACACACAGACCCTGTACCTGGTGCACAAGCTGCTGATGTGGAGTAGCAGCAACGTGGGCCGCAGCACCGAGGACAGCTGCCACCGCCGAAGTAGTAGCTGCCTGCCGCCTCGACCGCATGCCCTTCAGGGTGCGGCCAGTTGTCCTCTTTGACGGCTTTGGCTCCTCATTTGGCTGCCGGTTTTGCTGCTGCTGTAGTTGATGGTAAAGGCCAGGCTCGTATGGCGGCAGGGGCGGGACTTGTTCGTAATATTGCAGGTGTTGCTGCAGCTGTGACTGATGGAGATGGTGATGGTGATGGTGTGGTTGGTAAAATCCCGGCAGACCTTGCCCATAATGCAGCTGGAGATGGTGATGTTGGTGGTGGTGATGGTGCTGTGGCTGGTATGGTGGCATTTGGTGGTGGTGGCCCTGAAGCGGCTGCTGAATTTGCAGCTGAACTTGCTGTTGCTGCTGCTGCTGCTGCATTTGCTGTTGCTGCTGCTGCTGCTGCTGCTGCAGAAATGGCTGCTGCAATTGCTGTTGCTGTTGATGATGTGGTTGCTGCTGAGTTTGGGGCTGCAACTCGCGGTGGTGATGCTGCGGCTGCAGCAGCTGCTGCAGCTGCTGCTGCCGCAGGTGCCGCAGCGAGCCTGGCTGCGCACTTTGCTGCGGCTGCTGCGGATGATGGTTCTGATGCTGCTGATTTTGCAGTGCAGTCTGCACAACGACGGCGGAAGACTGAACCACCTGCTCGACAACGGAAGGCTTCTTCTGTTGTTGCAAAGGCGCATCAGGCTTCTGTTGCACATCGACGGGCTGACTGCGAGCACCCGCATGAGAAGGCTCCGGTTCTGGGGTCTGCCGTGCCTCTGCACCATTTCCGTTCTCTCCAACGTCCCTGATCACACCCTTTTCCTACAGCATTGGTGCAATGACTCAAACCTGACAACTCACCAGTGGCCATGCACTTGGGATGGTACCCTCCCACAACCCGTTACGCCCCAATGCCACCATCCGATGACACATCACCCGATCGACAAGGGGGAGCTTCACTTCAATCACACCATCAGAGCCGGATCCTTCACAGCCTTGTCGGGTCACTGTGCTGGTGTGAGAGGATTCCCTACATCTCAGCTCCACCCTGCCAGCTAAATAGCCCCCCCTTCCCCCCCCCCCGGAACCCCAGGAAGCCACCCGACACAAATGTGGAGTAGCAAGCCCATATGAACACTTAAATGTTGGAGGTCACAGACTCCTTTGGGTTTTCATGATACCACTTGGATGAGGAGGCAGGCCCCAATTGACATGTGGAATCATAACTTTGCACTGTGCAAATGACGTGCCCATTCCCCACCATTTTTCGGGCGGGGGCCAAAACAAAAGTTTTGAAATCTGGACAGTGTGGGCTGGTTCGGGTCCCAACATTGCAGGCCAAAAATAGGGAAGGATACCAGCAGTGACAGCAGCATCGATGGGTGTTTCGCAGGGGGTGTATTCCGGCTGATTCGATGTGAAGTCGGCGCTTTCATTTTCAATTGGTTTCTTGCTCCCCACTGAGGGGTGTGGTCTCATGGTTTGACATATACCCCCCTCACACATGTTGGATATGGAGAAGGTTTTGTGGAGCAAATCAGACAATGGTCAGGCTGTGGAATATTGAGAGTGCCCACCACAGGAAACTGGTGGTACTTCACCATTGACCGTGGTGGGCAGCCTGGGGCATTTCCTCGTGAATTCCTCGAACCTATCGGTGCGGGGAGCGGTAATTCTAAATTTTTCGAATTCTACACGTCCACTTGCATCAATTGTGCCCAGTTTCAGACTTCGCTCAGGTGATGGCGCAACCCCTGGCAAGCTCAGTGCAGCCTGGCAGTCCTACCAATCCTGAGTTTCCACTTCCCCGCCCCACATCGCATCCAGCCGCCCCGAACCCATGCATCCCTGAAAGGCTCCGTTCTGGCAGATTTCATAAATAGCACAGAACACTCTTCGCCTAGGAGATGAAATTTTGCCACCAGAAGGTGATCTCCGAAAATGTGCAGTGCATGAACACCCGACCATTTGCATGAAAGCAAACCCTGTCCAGAAAAAAAAAAATCCTGTTGTGAAAGGGTTGGGTCAGGCTGAGGAACAGTACCTCACATCCCAAATGCCGAAACAGTAGGGAGAGCACTTCTTGCACTTCTGCTTCGAACTCCTGCTTCAGCTCTGGCACTGCTTTCAGCAGTTGAACAGTGCTCAGCTGCAGATCACTGTTGATCCCCTGGAGCTCATCCAATGTGCCTTGAAGCAATTGTTGATTTCCGGACAGAGACAGTTGCATTCGCTGTTGCAAAGCCCTGAAAATCTTGTGCTGGGTGTTGACATGCTCCTCCTCTAGCTGATGTGGTAAATGCTGTGCTGTGTTGCTACTCTCAGCCCCGTGTGACACCTGGAAGCACATGGTGCAGAAACCTATGGCAGTGTCCTATCAGGGAGATAAGACTTTGTACTATTCTATGGTAGTCTTCCTTCACAACAAGGCGTTCCGTCAAAGGCGTGTGCAACGGTGGTGCTTGTGCATGGTACTGGGTTTACGAAGCCATGGAATTTGAGCACTAGCAGTCCAACAGGGTTCAGCGCTTGCGGCCCCAATTGTTATCCTTGCCTCATTCTGCACTGTTGACATCATTTGTCCTCCATAGTCGATATGCGTCCCTTGCCTCAGGGGACTGTGAATTCACAGATGGAGAAGTGACTATTTCTCTGCCATGGGTTTGATTGTCGAGGAGAAAGCGAAGATATGTGCATCGCAAATGGATCGAAGCTACGAGGATGATGAGGAACCAATGAGGCTCAGGAGGAAGAGGTGCATGAGATACGGGAGAAAAGGGAGTGGTGCGCAAGAAGGCCGTATGGAGTAACCGAAAGAGGAGCATGAGCAGCGACAAAGGAGATGCATATGAGGAAGAATGCGAGTGCAAAGCCACAGCCATTCATGGCCACTGGCCACTGCTCCCAATCGAACAATCATGCCTGCACACAGGCTCATAGAGTTCAGATGCCTGTTGTCCAATCAACACAGGTCACTACACACATAATGTGTTCATGAAGGCACATGAAACCCAGTCCCTCCATACCACCACACATTCCATGACACATCAGCTACTATCCCCCACCCTCTTGTCCAAGATATAGCCAGGTCGCAAGTTCATGCAGTCCACACACACATCCTGTACCTTTGGGCGTATGCGGTAAAAGCCTCAACAGTAGAAATAAAGAAAATCAAGTGTCAAATACTCCGGTCCATGAACCTCATGTATCTTGGCCAAGCCATATCTTTGACAAGGGGGGGGGGGTTACAACTCCAAAGTGTTCCTGATGACCCAGTATACAGCTACATCAGGTATCAAGGTGTGACTTACAAAATACCAAGCGTTACATATTCTTTCCAACAACTTCACCCCATGTCGTCCCCCAATCCACCACCCTGTTTACCTCTGTGAACCCCTGTTGGTCCCAACAACTGCTGAGTGCCATCATCACCTGTTCCAAGTGCAGCCTGTCATGAATCATTCCTTCCACAGACTGTATCAGCGTCGAGTGTAGACCGTCCTGTTGCACTGGACGTGGTTGCATTGATGATTGTGGTGCATGTGCGTTGAGCGCAGGTTGCAATGGAGGTGCTGGTGAAGGGGAATGCGGTTGTGACAGTGCCATGCCCACAGCCTCTGCCGCAGCCTCATTCCCATAATGCTCACGCAGCAGACTCATGCAGTACTTTTCCACTGGGTCAAATAGTCCTGGATTCGCCACCACATGCCCGTCCAACACATCCGTGGGCAGCTCAGCGAGCAGCTTACACAGATCTGACGCTTCCTCGGGGAGTAAATCTGGTAGGAAAATTGAATGTGAATCGTTGCACGTGAAGAACGTCTGCACGACGTGGTGAGCATCTAAGACTTATCGTCGTGTGTTATTGAACGAGCGAAGCCTACCTATGAGCGATTCAACAGTTTGCCTGCATAGCAGGCCTGTGCCGAGGCCTTAGCAAAGCACAGCACTCTGACTACTTCCAGGTCTCACACACATATGGTGTGTATGCGATCAGTGTGCACCCAAGGACTAAGCAAGCAATCAGTGCAAAGAGCATGTACACACCCTTGGTAGGATCTGTTGATACAGTTAATAATTCCTGTAACAACTCAGCATTCGAATCTTTCTGCATGGGTGGTTGCATGTTATAAACCTGAGGCATGCTAACTTCCATCAGACCAGCACAGGGTAAGTGTCTGGCAATTTGCAGTCTGCGTGCGTGAGGACAGAAATGATAGAACACAACAGACAGGAACCCAAAATTTGGATGACAACTACTAGCAATCCAGCTGAAGAATGAACCCTTTTACATGGCCTCCTTGAAGGTGCACAAGAAACACAAGGTACGCCCCCCTCCCTTTGTCTTAACATGGGCCAGGTTCTAGTTCAGGGGCAAAAGTGCGGAGACAAGGGGTCACTGTGTTTCGACAAGCCAGTGTTACCACGCGGCACGTACCATGGAACGCATGTTGCAGGCATGAGCCAACCCCACCCCTCAAAACATGACAATACAAAGCAAAAGGCCAGCATACACCCTAGAACACAAGAGCACATGGAATTACAGCTACACCAACACTTTGCCACCCATATTGTCCCTTCCTGCAGCCTGCACAAAGCTACAAAACACATTCTCGATTGGAATGGAAACACAAAACGATGGTTCCAAAAAAAGAACCCAAAAGTGCAGAAACACGGGGTTGCCATGTTTGGACAAGCCCGTGTTAGGACAAAGCAGCCATGAGCAACGGATACTGAGCTCGCATACACCCCCGTGACACAGGTCATAGCTATGAATCTCAGTACATTGTGAGGACAAGGGGGGGGGGGGGTACATGACGATGATGGAGTACAGTTTGTAGGTGGTGCTTACACACCACACCATGGTTAAGCTTGGCACCCCCCCCCCCCACAGACACACAGGGGGGAGTGGCGACTGGTATACACGTTGTCTAGTACCAATGCAATTTTGCAGCTGAGAAGCTAAAAATCGCCCAAGTTGGCCTGCTTGGCCCACTGAATTACAACCACGAGCATGCCAATGTGTCAGTCCATCGCATCTGCCCCCAAAAATGAGGGTATGAAGGAGGTCTTATTGTAAATTTTGTCCTCATCCAAAAAATAGCTCAGACGAAATTTTGCAGTGGTGCCAGGAATTAATGTAATTGCAACACAACTGGTGCCATCCCAGATACAAGAAAAGTAAACAGCATGATGCAACATCATACCAAACAACTTGTGGCATCAGGTCTGGGGAAAAGCACAACCAAATGCAAGTGTCCTAAGAGGAGGATGCTGCAACACAGAACACAAAAAATTGAATTGAAATCTACAGAGTGTCATTCTCCAAATAGCACTTGCCACCTGATGCAGGTTGCAGGGGCAAATGGACACCTTTTCCACCATGCAAGGTCAAATATCACCTTTGCAGGCGTGGTCCTTGCCCTAACCCCCAAGGCCGCCAAAATGCATGAAGAATTTGAGATGTTCCCTAGAAAGCAGGCTCAGCCTTTGGAGACAAACACATTGATGCTCCAATCAGATGGTAGGCTCCCCAAGTGTCAACAGCCAACTCTTGCGTGATTTGAAAAAAGAGAAAGCCTTCGTCAATTGCAATAATGACCAGTGACAAAACCTCTTGGCTTTCAAAACCCATCTGCCACTCCGTCAAATGCAAGCCTATGCTACCACAATCACAACAAGGGCAAGAAATTTATGACGCCAATTATCTTCTTCATGGAAATGGACACACCATTAGGGGCTCTTGCCACTGCTCCCCAAAATTAAGTACATCAACAATTTAGGCTTGAAGGCTACATGCCACACCGGTCTGCCTCCAACACCACTACAGACCTCTAGCAATGGCGCACAACACGAACACTGAAGTTCTATTGCCTTTGGCAAGGCACCTCAAAGAGAGAGGAGTGATGCTGAGGTTCAAACCCTTCAGGGAAGTCATACAAGGGTATTGGGTTCCCGATGTGGGGACGTCATGAAAGTACACAGCAGTAACCCCGTGGTTGTTCTAGTTCTAGTTTGTGAAGAAAAATCTTGCACTAGTGTGGTACACCATGTGGTAGCATGCTCAAGCTGCTCTGTACAGGATTTCCCATTTTGGGATCATCCATCATTGTCAACCATCATCCCATCGCCAATCAGGGTCACCATTTTCGATTCTCAAGCCCACACTCACTTTCACACCAAACCAATGTCAAAACAAGCCCACGCTGGACTATTGCAAAACACAACGGTACAACTGATTTTTGGCAGTATTTCAGATTCAGTGTCTCCGATTTTTGCATTAACCATCCTGATGCTCTGTACAGCATTTCCCATTTTGGGATCATCCATCACCATCATCCATCATCCAATCCACAACCACGGTCAAGATTCTAGATTCTCAAGCCCAAGCTCAATTTCAGACCCAATTGGTGTCAAAACAGGCCCACTCTGAACCATGAACTATCAATAGATGGCGCCTTTTCAACCAGCCCATGCTAGCTGGGAAAGGAAATCCTTGGACATGGGGGGCAAGTACCTGGAGATGGAACCTACCCTGTACCCCCCTTGCAAACTCCCGGGTTAGCGCGCGACGGTCTCCCGGGTGGGGGGGGGAGACGGTCGCCAAGTGACGGTCTCCCGGGGGGGGGGGGGGGATTGCAAGGGTATTTCAAGGCAAACTGTGGTACCCTCCACCGATGCAAGCAAAGAGTGTGAAGCGACTTTCGCATTGATGCGGTGCCAATGTGTGTCATCTTCCGGGGCACGCTTGCGGCCATAGTGGGTTGTGTGGGCTGTGCCGGTGTTTGGGGTTGCGGAGCCATGGGGGTAACATCCGGTGACTCTGGTGACTCTGGAGACTTGGGTGATTCAACCGCCACAGCCTCTAGCCTTGAGAGTTGAGCACTCTCATGATCCACCGGAGTGACCCCACCAGGGCGTATGTACCGAATGTGGCAAAACTGCGGCCCATTTGGCGAAGGCCCCACAACAGTGGCCAACACATGTGCACCAAGTGTGCGTGAGTGGTACCGTACATGGTCACCGGGAGAAAACATCTTGGGTCTGAAGTAGCAACACAACACACCCATACAACGCCTTTGGAGAGAGAATATCACAGAACACACACAGGTGCTTGATTTGTAGTAATGGGAAAGCAATGCAAGGCCATGCGTAAACCAGATGGGCAACACAAACCAGCATAATACATGTTAACTAGAAAAACATGGAAGTGGCGGTCTCCCGGGTGGGGGGGGGGAGATTGCAAGGGGGGGGAGTTTGCAAGGGGGGTTTAGGGTAGGACCTCCGCCATTGGTTTGGGGGTCTATATAGAAGAAAAAAGTCCCCCCGCACCTAGGTCTAGATCAACGCAGAGTGGCACCTAGAGGTCAACCAAGTTTTTTACCACCCCCCCCCCATCCCCACTTACCCATCCAAAAAGAGTGGTACCGAGGAACATGGGTCCAAGGAGGCTAAGGGGCCAAAATAACTAAAAATTCATTGGGATACTTGTGCCTCCCAAATTGATGGTTTTATGGGGGGTTGGAAATCCGATTTCTGCATTGGGGTATGTTACGTGACTAACCCCCCAATGGTGGGGGGGAAATATGCATGTTACCTGCGCCCGCGCTTGATCTATCAGCCAAAAAATCAGCGCCAAGAATTTGCTGCAACAGATTTTCAAATTGAACAGTACCGGGGCAAGGAATGGTTCCTTGTTTGTTGGACATGCTTGTTGGACATGCTTCAAAACATGAGCACTTCCCAACAGTTTTTTGAGCAAAAACACATCATTCAAAATGCATTTCGGGGTTGTGGGAACCGCTGTGACCATAAATTTGCAAATGTATCTCGGGGACAACAATTTACCAAAGTGTTGAATAGGAGCGTTGGCTATCGTGGCATGGAACCCCATGCTCTCATAGAGGACTTCATAGAGGGGAAATGGGGCTCCTAGCCAGCCTTGAGCTAAATATGCGGATCCTAGCTCCAATTCCATTGGGTTTTTTTCCACTTGTGACCAAAGTTCCACCAAGTGTCCATGGAGAGTACCCGTAGCAGGTCATGGGTCAGTGACAGGGCCAGTTTCGGGTGAGGGTTGTGTATAACCCAGCCCTACCAAGCCAGCCGCGACGGGCTGGTAGGAGGAATAGTCCCATGCCTTGTCCCACCCCTATCACCCCATTTGCACAAGTGTGTACATCCTCACGGACCTCTTAGGGATGCTACAATCCAATCAACACAATGACCTTGCCCATATATGTCTCAAATACCATTTCGGACACTCAAATGGGGTTTTTATTTAGGTGGAAGCTGGTTGCAAGTCAATGTGTGTGGCTTGGGTGTGGGAGTTTGGCCCCTTAACCCTCCCCCATGCCGAGAGAACTTAGCCGTTTTCAGCCCTAGCATTGCAGAAATGATTTTGGCGGTATTGAGGATATGATGGTATATTCTAAAAACTCCTCTCCTCCCCGCTCAAACAGCAAACCATTGCTAGCAACCTTCTCATGTGCCCAAGGCGCAATTCCTATGTATTTCCAAGGTGTAGGTTTGGATATCAACACCTTGCATCATGATGGTGCACATTCCGACACGGCCCGGAGGGCACATGCAGATGCACAACCATGTGATAATGTTCTAAAAAGTTGTAATGCAACGTGTTCAAAACACCATACATATATTTTAGCAACCGCTTACTTAGAATGGTACATCTCTTTGTGTAAATATCTTTGTGTCTCCATGTGTTTTCACCATTTTCGGTTGTTGACCCCCCCCCCCCCCGCCCCGCCCCGCACGTCTTGACACGGGCTAGAGTGGGTAAAAGTGCATAAACATGGGGCTGCGGTGTTTAGACAAGCGCAAGTTTGTGTGTGACACATACACGGAACACGCACTGTAGACACCAGTCAACCACACCCCTTAAAACACAACAACGCAAAGCATTCATCCTCATCTGTAAAAGTCAGGTATCACTGAGTTACTTGCATTCAGATTGGCAGGCACCACATAGAACCCCTTGCCGACCTTGCACGTCATCTCAAAGAGTGCCTTTTGGGGCTGGCTTAGGGGCTGCCTGAGGGATGGCTTGGGCCTGTTGAGGAAATGTATCAGCGGCAGTTCAGATTGTGCCTTGCCCCGGTGCTTGCATCGGTTGTGGGACCATCCCTTGTAGGGCAAGAAAGTCCATGCTAACATGTACCAGTGCGAGTTAAATATTCAACAATTGCACACGAGAACAGACGAACAGCTGAAAAGGTGCTAACCTTTTCTGCCGCAGCCCAACACAACAAACATTACTTAGTCTTGTAGCCTAACTGCACCTGCCGAATCGACCACAGTACTCCCTCAATCCACTAAGCTAATGGCCATATCTTCACCACACTTGTAGACCCCCCGCATTACCCTCAAACTGACATCAGCCTGGTGCTGGCTGTGTTGTGCATGTTGTTGGCGGTGCTGGGGACACTATGCGTGCTGTGGTGGGTGCTGGTTGTGCTTTGTTGGTGGTCGTTGGTGCGCTTTTCGTGCTGCTGTTGGGTGCGTCACTTGCGGCGTTTCTGCTGTCCTGGTGTGCTGGTTGTGTCATGTTTGTCGGTGGTGGCTACACGGTCATCTTCTTAGTCCTGACGGTCGGCTGTGGTAGGTCAAGCATGGGGTCGTGTGAGCTGCAGTCGCTATGCTCTAGGGCAAGGTGTATTCTACTGGGGTACGCGCGATGCTCGCAGCGCAACTAGCCCGGTGCCGCCCTCGTTACTTGTCTCCTCGTAACATTTCTTTCTTGTCTTTGGGAACAAAACTGTCATCCACGATGTCTTTTGCAAAATACGGCTTGTCCTTGAAGACATGCCCCAGCCTCGAAACCTCCATAGGCATGAGCAGCCACAAACTCGATGTTTGTGTGCCCCAGGTGTGTGACACACAGCCTGGCAGTAAGCAGAGAACTGTAAAATGATGTCCAACAGCCCAAAGCACACCCCAGAACACAAGAGCACATGTAATTGCAACTACACCCACACTTTGAGACCCAATTGACGGCTCCCACAGCCTGCACAAAGCTACCAACACATTCTGTGAGCAGTGGAACCGCAAAAACCATAAAGCCCAAAAGTGTGGAAATATGGGGGTGTTGTGTGAGGACAAGCACGTGTCAGGACAAAGGGGGGGGGGTCACAATACGGGATGGTCACCAGGAATGGGAGGGTGTACATGTTCGTATCTTGTAAAGACAGGGTGTTGATGTTGCTTTCGCAATTTATCAACCATTTGAAAGTCTGCCACGCGTTAAGGTACATTATATGTCACCGTGCAACCATTTTTAGATATGTGTGAAGTAGCATACCACATATATTTGTGCACAAAATGTGAGTTCCCGTCTCTCCTTGTGTGAGTTACTGACTGTCATGTGCAAGGACATTGTTAAATTGAAGCAAATATGTGTAGACACGAACCCAGAGTATGCAACTTCAGTGTGTAAGATGATAGTAAATGATGAGTTTCACAAAATCCAGCTGCAATAAGTGTACGTTGTGGACAGTGACTGTGAATATTGATTAGACTGTGGTACATATGATGCAACCCGACAAAGTAGCAAATCAGTTTTCCAGCAGGCAGTGATTGTCGTGCACTGTGTAACGTGTAATTTGCAATGTGTCGATGTACCATGCAACCTGTGTACCCCTATCTGTCCGAACCTAACACATTAAAAATCGTTTGGTTCCTCATGCAAATAGTTGGTTTTTCTCTAGCTTGTTTTCACCAGATCTGACAAAATACCATGCTACAGTCCCTGGTTTCAATGGTGGTGATGCCGATCAGGAGTGGAAATGTGGATGGCTGATTGATAAAAATATCTGGGGAAATATATCTTCACAAAGCAGAATTTGTGAATCACAATACTGAACAACATGTCTGTGTACTTCAACAGTCAAGAGGTGACCTTGTTTGGGGGAAAGCATCATAGGATGCCATGCATGCATGCAAAGCCATATGCATTTTTCTGGAAAACTGGGAATACCAAAAAAAAAGTATGCTGCTATGTATGTAGAACTACACTTTTGGGACCAAGCATCACCATGTTTGCTTTGATTGACATGACAACCAGGGTTGTGCTGGCAACCACGCAAGCTGTGGGGGTAAATGCCAACACATTGTGGTAGCATTTGAATGCCCTTCTAGGTGTGCCTGGTTGGGAGCATTAAGCCTTAACAGTGGTCTATTGCCAAATTAGCATCTGCACCACCAAAATACCCCAAAATGCCTCCGACATCATGCTTCTCATCACTTTCGGGGGCATGATCATGATTCACAGAAGCAAATTCAGGAACCATTTCTTGCACTCGGTTGACGTTTCAAAGACATGAGCGTCTCAGATGTGCAGTTGAAGGGAAGAATATACATTCACTGGGCAAAAGACTCCATGAGCCTGAGCGAGTGCTCGGGGGATAACCAGTCCTATCCCGGCAAACCCAGACTCATGCACATTGACAGATGCATATCGGCTCAGGGTCAACGCGGTCAGAGGCGAGCGGAGGGACTGGACCGGCGCTGACGGCGTCGGGGGGCAGTCGGTTAGGGAAATTGGGGCTGGGGTTGCGAGGGTCGGGCAGCGATCGTAGGACTAAAGAGTGGGGGAGTGACGGAGGGTTCGCTTCCGTCACTACCCCCACGGCGCTGTACAATCGGAGGTGCGTGAGGCAAATGGCATATTTTATCCAGCAGCTGTGATACCCCCGCCCCTCCCGGGGGCCTGTACAGGTCACGCTGCCCCGCCGCCCCAGCACGTGGCGCCTGGACCGGAGATACGGCGTGCAAGTCCCGCATGGGGCCTGCACAAACACGCCGAGCTTGCCCAGTCGCGAGGGTGTCCTCGGTGACCCCACGCGGCGGAGGGACCAGTAGTGGTTCGCTGGTGCCCGGAGCATTCGACGCCTACCTTGACCCTGACATGGGCCTGTGGGTCACACCTGCGGTGCGGATTCCGATCTTCCTGCGGGACGGATGGGTTCAATTGGTCTGCGGAGCGACTGAGAATGTGACAAGCGTTGTTGGGTGCCGCACTCAACGGTGGGCCTCGGGAACACACTAAACAAATTCCAGGTTACAATACCCCTATTTCGGGCAATTCCTGCAATTTTGAAATCAATCCTGAAAAATGCGAAACCGTTTGCCGGCTACTTTGGCATGCTGCAAGTTTGCTGACCCAGCTCTTGGACCACCTTTCCTTACCATTCGCAAGTGTCCAAGCGGCGTTCTGTGCCCGTTTATCATACATAGCAGAAAGGGAAGGTTGATGAAACGTTGGATTTTCCCGCGCGAAAACTCAGACTTCCCACTTTCGATGTCCGCAGGCTGAACATTTTCTGCAAAACAAAATACATCAACTTTGAGACCACATCACAAAGTTTTTGTCTTCCGGGCACGCCCCAGGGTTATGTTGTCTCCCTCCGTGTCAAAATGGGCTGCAAAGGTTAATGAGCATGCCAAAATGAAGACCTTCAGAGGTGGCATTTGGGGCCATGTGGGGTGAGGGGTGAGGGGGAAGCATCTGTAGAAAAGATGCTTGCAGACAAAAATGTGAGATGGTGTTCCATGTCAGCAGTGTCCGACCTTTGTACGATCCCGAGTACAATGCCCATGCAGAGGATTGTCATGGGCCGCTGCTCGCGCGTAATTCTGTGAATGGCTGTCTCTTGGCTGTTCATTACGCATAATGAGGGCAGCACTGCACCGCGGCACCTTGAGTCCTGCACATTTCGCGGTCAGAGTTGGGGGCATTGCGGGTTAATGTCCGGTGGAGAAATGCGTTGGCGGAGCATCTGCACAACTGTTGCTCGGCCCGAGCAGAGGTTAACGGCGTCTTCCGGCGGTTTCGGCGCCAAAAATTCATAACAATTCGCCGGAGCGCTTTGGGATGGGAAAACGAGGGTGCCGTCTGACCTCCGGTGTATCGGCAAACACAGGGCACGCGCAGCGACAGCACAAGAGAAGACGGCCACAGAAAATGGTCCGGGACAGGCCGAGTCTCAGGGCCCTGCACCGCCCAATGCGGTGTTCGATTAAGAAAAGGGAGCAGACAACTCCTGGCGCCCATCACAGATGATCTCAGGTTTGGAGGGCAACCGAAAACGGCCGTCGGGTAACTGACGGTGGTTAGAGGGCATTTTGGGGTATCGGTTTTATCTGAGGCCCGTTCGCCAAGACGGGAGCGCACGACTGGGCGTGTGACCCACCATCGGTCATACCTCGGGTTCGGCCTTGGGGTCTGTAGAAGCGTTTGGAGCCACGGCTTCACTTCACGGCAGCACCACTGAAGCGACTGCTGCGTTGGGGGTTCGAACCTGAGGTCATGGGCAGGGCTCCTTTTACAAGGGGGGGGGGGGGGGGCTCGCCCCCCCCCCCCCCAGTGGCCGAGTCAGATAGGCCTGGACAGGAGGCCCCCACCACCAGGGCACACTATCCCCTGGGGACGGTGCCATCGGGATGGGGCAGCCCCACTACTGCTAGACCAAGCGGAAAGAATAGGGGTTGCCAGTCATGGTCTCCAGGAGAGCTTGATTGCTGCACGGCCGGCTGGGGGTCTCATGCACGCGCAGTTCGGTGTCCCCTGGGTACGAGTGGCCAGGAGCCCGGTGTCTCAGATCACCGAACATGAGTGGGACAGCCCAACGGCATTCACCATGCCACAAGAGGACTTGTGGACCGGCAGGGTTAACCCTCCGAGTGTCCTGAGTGGCCTGGAGCCCATGGACGCTCATGAGGGGTGTGTGGCCTGTGGCTCACCCGGACAGGTCAGTCCTCCAAGAGGGTAGCCGACCCTTACCAGAGGGGGCTTGTGACTCTCAGCCATTGGCTTGGGAGAGCAGGACCAGGCAGTGTCCATGCCTCACCGTGTGAGGATCTACCGTAGGACCAGTCCGATACACAGGCCGCCCTGCTATCACCCTCCGTGCAAGGCATCCGGCCCGGCAGTTACTCGTGAAGCCCTCCCCCCGGTAACCGCCGTTGTGAACTGCCGTGGCTATGGCAGTGGCGGGGCCTGGATGCCTCACGAATCCGAAGAGGCAACCGCAGTACAAGTGGTGAGACAAGTGGTGGTTGGTGGTGCCCGCCTGGTACTCGGTACAAGGACTCATCCATACCCATACCCCATACCCCCATTGCTGCTGAGTTTTTAGAGGCGCCGAAGAAAATTCTTGATTGGCTGAAGGCCCTGAAGAAAATTTGGCCTGTCGTTTAAGGGGGTGGGTGGGTGGGTGGGTGGGTGGGTCCAGGTGGGAGGGGGGGGGGTTGGCACAAGGCCTCGGTATCTATTTGTTTGCCTTTGGCGGCGCCTATTGGCCTCTCGCCATGCTCATTCTGACCCTCTGTGGGTCCGAACGTGTTTTGGTTGTGTCAGCGGAGCCCCTGGATGACTTGTCCTGTTTGACTACTCCAGGGTCGGCTGTCCCGGAGACGGGCTGTTGCCCGTGCCGTTGACCGGGTGCATCCAGATGCACACTCCGAGTCCATGCTGGATTTGCCGACTGGGGTGGGGTGGGTGGGTGGGGGGGCACCCCCCCCAACCCCCGCACCCCCAGCGGTGCCGAGATGCCACAAGGCGCCCTGGTAATGGTTCAGGACCCGTCGTCCTCTGGCCTTGGCGATCGGAGGGTAATGTACGGCGGTTGGACACCAACTTGGGCGGATACGAAGGGGCGCCCTTGTTGGGAGAAAAAAAAAAGGTGCAGGCCCGTCGGGATCACCGCCGCCCCTGTCTGTCCCCCTGTCCCTAGCCCACCCCCTGCAGCCCACGCAGCGATCAGTCCTTGTCAGGCCGGCGGGGCTCGTTGCTGGGCCGGCCCCTCAGGCTCCATCGCCGGGCTACGGGCTACTGCCCCTGTGCTTCCCTCCGCCGACGTCCAAGACCCCCGCCCTCGCGCTGACCCCAAGGCCACTGCCACTCGGGCTGGCGGTGTACTGTGTCGCCTCCCTCGCGCTGCGTCCCGGGCTGGACAGAAGCGGTGCCCTGCCCCCGGGACTCGCCTTGTACTGTGCCCTGTCCCTGCCACTCGGTTCAGGGCTGCTGTGGTGCCTCTTGACCCTCGCGCTCCCTCTGCCACTGTCCCTGGCGCTGCCGCCGTGACCAGAGGCCTCCCTCCTGGTGCTCCCTGACACCGCCAGGCGCTCCAGCTGCTGCATCCGCCGGAGCTGCTCGTATTGCTCTCCGGTCAGCATTTTGGCGCTCCGCTGCCCTCGGCTGCGGTACAGGTCGCTGCCGGGCTTGGGGACGGGGGGCAGCTGCGGGATGATGGCGGTCGTGAAGTGCACCACCTTCCGATTGGCCACGCGCCGCACCGGGACCTCATGGCCATCGAGGCCGAAGAGGCTGCAGGCCACCGTGACCTTGTGGCGGGTGTTGGCCTGCAGGTCGTGCAGCACGCACTGGCAGTGGTCTGTGGTGGTCACGGGGTGGAACGCGCCGTCTAACACGCTGAGGGACACGGTGTACTGCAGGACGAAGTGGGGTCCAAAATCCACTCGGACGGGCCTCCATGTGACGGTGGCGGTGTGCATGGTCACATTCTGGGGCAATGAAAGAATCCACGGACAGGGTAGGCTGGCAGGCAGGCGACGGTGCAGCTGGGGGGGGGGGGGATTGCGGTCCCCCAAGCCTGAAAAAATTGCGGTAAAATTGCGGAAAATTGCGGACAATTGCGGTAAAATTGCGGTAAAAATTGCGGTACATTTCTTTTTGGTCCCCAGACTCTATGCCAGCCATGAGCAGCAGTGGAGCACAAGATTTTTGGCAAAAAGGTTTTTTTGACCAATTACGCACCCAATTTTCAATTTCAGCACATAGCATGCACAATGCACCAAAGCCTTCAGCACAAGCATCTAATCCAACCATCCTTCCACGTCACCATTATAATGGGCCATGAAAGCCTCACGACGGGCATTGTCGCTCATTGAATACCTCTGGTCCGTGTCAGTATATTTGCAAAACGAAAAGAACCGTTCATTTTTCTGGTGGCTCTTATTGTTGATGTGACTCTCCACAAAGGTCTTCGTTTGATGTGACACTGGCTTTCCACAGCACAAGCACCACAGTCGCTCTCCCGCATCCGTCTGTTTCACCGTAAAGGGTTCATCGGGTATTGTGCAGCTCGAGCAGCAGGCGTCATCTGTGTGGCATAACGTGCCTTTTGGCCACCCTGTCCTTTGCCACGCTTCACTGGCCTTTTGCCCTTGCCAGAATCACTGTCCCCAGAAGTAGATGACATTCTAGGAACACAAATGGCATGCAGGACATATGAGAACACATAAACGTACAGTGTGCCTAGTGACAGCGAAGAGAGAGAAAGATTTTCCTCAGGGGAAAATTGAAATTTTTGAATAGAGACATCACGAAAAATTGCGGTGAAATTGCGGTAAATTGTGGTAAATTGCGGACCTCAATTTTCCCCCCCCCCAGGGTGCAGACAGTGCATCTGCATGCGTCTGTATGAATGCTTGTGTATGGGTGCGCGCGCGCGCTTCGTGTCTGTGTGCGCCAACAATCAGCAGTGGCACTAGCGCCGTTCTGAACAACGTAGGGACAGCGCAAAACGTTTGAGGAGCAGCGTAGGAACAGCGCAGGAATAACGTCAAGATTGCTCGCAATGCATTTTCATATGACTGACATGCAAACAATCTTGGCCCACAGCACATGGACTATACCACGAAGAAGAACTCGCATACATTCCCGACATGCCTGCCATGTGAGGGAAAGCAATTGGGAATCCGGGGCAACCAACCAGTGAAGCAAACGGTGCCGAGTAGGAGCAGCGTAGGAACAGCGTAAGAAAGTGTGAGGAACCACATGGGAACAGCGTAACACAGCGAGAGGAACAGCGCTAGTGCTACTACTGGCGACCATAACGACAACAACAGCAATGACAACAGAACTTTGAAGATAGCATGTGGGATTTCAAGTGGGGCACACGAAATGCTCACGTGATTACAATGCAGTGTTGGGAGCTCCGATCTTTGCGAGACAAGTGCGTCCCAGGAAGACCTGGCCGACAGTTGGGCCGGCTGGTGCGATTCACTAAGGTTGGCACGGTCAGGCTGCCATGGGATTGCACACATTTGTGTTCTGGCACACAACGCTGCAGTGGGTATACATACACCTTTGCTTGGGCACACGCGGCTGCCCTGGGGCTGCCCACACCCCATTTGGTGGCACAGAGGGCTGTATTGGATCTGCACGCACTCTTGCCAGCACCAGTACCCTGGTACATGGGGATGATGGGAAGACGGGGATGGAAACTGAGCAAGCGGGGGAAGGAGGATGAAGCTGCTTGACCCCAACATCAACTCAAGAGGGGTAACTGTTCCTTGTGATTGATCTGAGCTGCACAGGAACGGCGGGGCTGGGCGAGTGTCCAGAGCGCGCTTCTCCTCCAGGCCCTGCCCTTGTACCTGGACTTGGACAGCATCCGGGTTCGGGACAGAAGGGCCTGTGCGGCTGGTCCCTTTGGACTTTTGAGGTCTGGGCAGGCGCTCCATGAGTCTCAGCCACACAATCTCCTCCTGGTGTGCAATGTTGTTGCGCAGGATTCCTTGTTGAGATTCCAAGTCTTGCCTCTAAAGTGGACATGTGGCACATGCGGGTGCAGAAAAGTGACAGAGGATGTGCGCATTGGCGTGGAGAGACAGACAGAGGCATGCACCATGCCATCCCTCGAAGTGCCCTGTGCGCTGTGACCTGTGATGGCAAACATCATTGATGTGGCTCTGGTGCATGGCATGTGTGTCGATGCGGCCGAAAGCGTCGTCCATTGACCATGAGCAATGGTCTGTAGCCGTCAGTCCGGTTGGTTATGAGTGTGCGTGTGTGAGTGAGATGGAAAACGATGGGATGGGAGGGGATGGTAGGGGATGGGAGGGGACGGGTTGGAATGTGTGGGGTGGGGTGGGCTGGAGTGTGGTCGCTGCTGTCACCAAGACATTTTTTTTTCACAGCACATTGGTACAGATAGCAAGCAGAGACCGACGTATTATGTGCATCACCATTGCTTTTGAGACATTGTAAATCACAATGTCACACTGGCATAATTCAGTAGAAACAAGCTGGCGCAGCACTGCGAGGCCTAAACAGCACAGGCCTCTCCGACAACAAAAACTAGATTCGTTGTTATAAGCCCCGTCTTATTCCAGTGCACTCAGGCAGAGTAGTCCAAACCCCATGAGAGGGATACAGGCAAAGGCTGTGCATCACCTTGTAGCAGCCCTCGGTGGAAGTCAGGTTGCTTGGTGTTTGGTGTTTCTTCTGGCATTTTCTCGCTCGGGAGTTGATTATTGCATAGTATCATTTTTTTCGTCCTCTTTTCCTCATTTTTAATGCAAATTTCTTCATCATTGTTTTCACATTGCGATGCCCTGTATTTTTGTCTGCAAATGTGTTCAGCTTTCACTGCAGCTGCCCCCTCTGTGTATGGGTGGGGGTGCAATGGATGTGGAAACAGTGTCAAAGAGACTGTCGAACTCACCTCTGGTGGTTCGAAATCACTTGGAATTCAGTGGGTTGGGTCGCCCAAGACGTTCATGCAGCGTATGGTGCCCCTACACGTTCATGACCTTGCACACTCGTAGGTGACATATTCCCAGGGCCCCATGCTTGCGGTTATGCCTATTGAGCTCTTTGCATATCTTCTCAATAGTATTTGTTTTGGCTACAAAGTAGCAACAGTTTGATGGAATGATGACATGCCAATTCCTTGAGGACTGCAACCTGGTCTGAGCACTCCTCAGGGGAGTGTAGAGGATGAAAAGGCACAAAACCTGAAAATAGCCATTACAAATGATAATACTTGGCCCCCCTATCCACGCCGAACAGGTTTGGGAGGACCCGAACAGGGTTCCTGCATGTGACTACTAAGTGCAAGGTTATGTTGAATAACAAAATCAAACCACACCCGGTCTGACAAACTAGGTGGCCACACTAGTCACCAAATGAAAAATCTGATGGTCAAACAAAACAGCCACTGAAGCCTGTGAGGGGTGTGCAGCCAAATTGGCATGCACACATGTGCTGCCACAATACAGGATGCGGGGGGGAACCATTCTTGGTTTTATAACCCTCTTTAGTGTCCAGGGAGGACCTACTAGGTTTGGCAAGCAAGCAGCAGCAAGTAGCAACAGCAGCATGGGCAATTTAGGGACTGACAGTGCAGCAAAGGGGGGTTCAGGGGGAATGCGGGGGGAAGGGTGATAGGGGAGGGGTGCGGAAGTGCTGGGGGGCATGTCTCTGGAGCGAGCGAAGGCGAGCGAGCAAGAGTTTTGAGAGCGGAGGACAACATAAGGGGGGAAGTGGCGGGAGTCGTTTTAAGTGTCCCTCAACATGCATCCTTATTCAGCCCCGTAGCTAATATTTCCTCCCCTACCAGCTTGGTCCCAATATTCAGTCTTGATTAGCAGATTAGGGTGATGGTTTGGGTTGGGATGCACAGATCATGGTCAAAGGGAGGGCAAGGGGAGGTATGCGGAATCTGTGTTTAACCAACATGTGGCCTTGTGGACATGTAACCCCCCCACCCCAGTCCCCCCAAAATGCCCCTCCTAGGACCCCCCATCGCCACCCCCCTCCTAGGTCCCTAGGAGGCCTCTGACCGACAATTAGTTAAGGGGGGGGAGATGGTGTCCAAACCGAGGGGTCGCCCCCCCCCCCCCCCCCCCGTTCGCCAGCTCGGTGAACCTAACCCTAACCTTTGCAGCTAGTAGGTTCGGCCACACTAGCCATGTTGCTTAGGTTGAACAAGACTTTCAAAATTCTATTGCCTTCGGCGAGGCACCTCAAAGAGAGGCCGAAAGTCAGCGAATCACTCAGTCGAGCAGCAAGCAATTAGGCAGGCAATCAGTCGGGCAAGCAAGCAGGCAGACAGGCAGGCGGGAACATGGGGTTTGGCTTTTTTTCAGTTGCGAACTACGACGACAAACATTGGGGAACCGAAGGGGTGCAGGAACACTAAGTGGTCGAGTGGTCGAACACTAAGCAAACAAAACGCCTGGCGGCGGTTCGAATCCCGGCTGGCCGGATCGGCTTATCGCCGACTCAACCGATCGGCCTGTGAGCCCTCGTTTATACTCGACCTTAGTTCAAATCCTTCTAACCACGAACTTTTGCCCCCCCCCCCCCCCCCAAAAAAAGGTATCCAGTTTCAGGGGGATAGAGGCCTCAAAATCAAAAAATCCATTGGGGGATTGTTTTGCTGGGCAAAATGATTTTTACAAGGGGTTGGGCATCCAATATCATGCCTTGGGGTATGCTACGCGAATGATCCCCCAAAAGGGGGGGTGTATGCCGTCCGCGCCTATGCTTGATCTAACAACCTCTCTTCCAGATGATCTTATTTATGGCCGCCTTTTGCCACATCATTGCTCTCCACTTTGGACCCCGACACTAACTCTAACCCTAATCAAGATTGAATATTGGGACGGGGCTGGTGGGGGAGGGAATATCAGCTTCAGGGCTCAATAAGGATGCATGTTGAGGGACACCAAGAACGATTCTCACCACTTCCTCCCTTATACCACCCTCGAAACCTTTCCTCGCTCGCTCAAGAGACATGCCCCCCTAGCACTCCTCCTGCACCCATCCCCTCTAGCCCCCCCCCCCCCCCCCCCGCGCGCATTCCCCTTGGTCCCCCCTGTGCAACAGCATTAGTCCCTAAATTGCCCATTTCAAGGATGTTTTGGAGCTTTTCTGCACCCAAATGGGTCCACAATGGCTCCGCTTGCTCAAGAGACATGCCCCCTAGCACTCCTCTGGCACCCCTCACCTATCACCCCTCGACCCGCATTCCCCATGGATCCCCATGTGCTACACTGTTGGTCACAAAATTGCCCATTTCAAGGCTTTTTTGGAGCTTGCATGAGTTCATGTGGGTCCAATATGGCTCAAAATGGCCTGAAATCGCTTGTTTGAGCGTCCCAAATGGTCTGCGAACAACTTTGGAAAGACTCTTTGTTGACCACTTTTGGACCCACAGGTGACCCATAACCCTACCCTAGCCCGTGCATTGTGCGCACTACACCACTTCAACGGGGCATTGAAGGGTGTTGATTGCACAGACTTAGCTTGCAAGTGATCCCCTTCATCATTATTTATCACCACAAGGGTGCCCAACGCAATCCATGGCATTGAAACACAGCATATTCCCCCCGGACCCCCCCCCCCCCCGCATCGTTGGTCCTAAAATTGCCCATTTCCAAAATTTTTGGGAACTTGCATTGGCTAATATACGTCAAATATGGCTCAAAATAACCTTCAATCACTTGTTTGAGCTCTCCAAGTGGTCTAGGAAAAATTCTGGAAAACATCATTTTTCACCACTTTTGGACCCACCGGCGACCCCTGCAACCCTACGCTAGCACGTGCATTGCACCCCCCCCCCCCCCGTTACGCACCGTGCCTCCTAAAATTGCCCATTTCAAGGGTTTGGGGGACCTTGCAGGGGCTAATGTGGGTCAAATACAACTCAAAATAGCCTTAAACCACTAGTTTGAGCACCTGAAGTGGCAGGCATGCCCCCAAGCACTCCTCCCACACCCCTCACCTATCACCACTCCACGCGCATTCCTTCCCCTGTGTTGCATTGTCGGTCCCAAAATTGCTCATGTCAAGGCTTTTTCTGGAGCTTGCATGGGCTCATGTGGGTCCAAGATGGCTCAAAATAGCCTTAAACCGCTCGTTTGAGCTCCCGAAGTGGTCTTGGAACAACTTTGGAAAAACTCATTGTTGACCATTTTTGGACCCACAGGGTTTAGATTAGTGTTGGGGTGCAAAGCGGACAAAATTTTCCTTTGGGCGCCTTTGGTGCCCGTGGACCGCCGGGCGCCTTTGGCGCCCGTGGGCTCCGTAGGCCAATACCTTTAGAAACTAACTGTTGGCCGGTGGCCCTCTGGGGGGCCTCAACATGGTCAGGTTGCAGTGTCCGCATAAGGCTCTGCCCGTTCCTGCCCCACGGCTTTCATCGCCCTCTGTCCAATGGCCATTGTCTGGCGGCATCACAGTGCACCTCATGGGATTTGCCCACCAAGGTCCCTGCTCTTGCTCGCCCTCCTGGCCCTGTGGACTCCACAGGATTAGGCATACATGCTGGGCAGCAGTCATTCCCGTCCCGTGCTGCTTTCGCTGGCCCCACTCGGCCACACCAGGTTGGGCTATTTAAGGGGCCGTAGGTTGAAGCACCCAGTGGGTACAGGTCTCGTTAAAGTTAAGGGACCTGCAACATTCAACATTCAGCATTCAGGGGTGAGGCAGCGTGACCCTTCAGTGCTGCACAACACCATTGAAGCCGTGGAGGGGAAGTCCGGCACGGATGCTACCGAGCGGGTCTCCTGTGAAGAGTCCTCAAAATCGAGACTGAGCTGGGGGGACGGGGCGGCCTCGCCCTCCATTGCCACCAGCTCCAACCATGCCAGCAACTGTCGGGATGCTTGAGGGGACAGGGGGGGGGGGGGGTTGACTGTGGCGTGCGGAACGTGGTGCACACTGGTCCCACACAGTAGGGCGTCCGTACCGGGCGGCACGTCGCCAGCGTTTGGTCCACTTCCCCGTGTACCTCATGAGAGATTGTATGCCCCGGGGTATCCACCGTGCCCTTCGCAGGTTTCCAAATTTTTGAGGCTGGCTCCCACAATCCAACCGGGGTACTTTGGACCTGGTGCCCAACACTCTCGCCGCCCAGCTAAGTCGGCCTCTCTGGGGGGAGGGGAATTGGTGTCCTAGGACCTGTGGTGCGGACCTCCGGTGCAGCACGGGCACTTCCAGAATGCATGTACTAAAGGAGACTTGGCTTATGAAATAGTGTACAAAGGTCAAGCCACACACAATGGACCCCGACCACTGGAGACGGGCTGCGGGGTTGACCCTCCTCGAACCTGAGACAACAACCTGAGTGTAGTGGAGGTGCTTCAGGTGCCACACGGCCTTACGCTTGCGGGTGGACTCCTCGGTCACCAGCTCGTCCAACAGCACAGCGCTCTGATTGTAGAAGTGCTCCCAGTCCCGACACAGGGATGTGCGGGCCTGCAGCTCCAGGGCTTGCAGGGCCATGGGCACCAACTCGCGGGCTGCACTGGCGGCCTGCGCATAGCGGATGCTGCGGCGGCCACCAGCTTCGGCACCTGCAATTAGAAAATGACGCGAATGGCCAACGTCCCTCCCAGCGGTTTACTGAGGCAGGCCACCGATGTGTTCTGCTGAGATTGTTGTGTTTTGTTTGCAGACTGAGGGGCTGACGGAATGAGGATAGGCTGCATTCCCACGGCTACAGGTATTGCCTCAGCCTGATTGCCCTGTGGGCGTTACCTGTGATACCTGCGTTCGTTTGGTAAATGATGGGGACCCGAGTGGTCAACCATGTGAGTCTCAGATTCGTTGGCCCTTTGGCCGTCCTTCACATTCCGAGGCACGCGTTTGGTCTTGGAAGTTGGGGTGTGAAGGCCAGAGGAGGCCGCCCGCATGTCCCGGCTCAGCGCATCTCTACCCGGCTGGTCCTCACTATCTTGGGGCCCGGAGAGGGGGTGGGATTAAAAGAGCTGAAAGAGTATGCCGGTTGGTCCTTCCGCAGGGGTGTGGGGGGGTTTGGTTTGGTTTGGGGCGGACGTGTCGCCGGCCCCTCACTTTCCCCATTGAGGGCTCAAGCTCGGGGCAGCAACCGGCGTCAACACGGGGCAGGCTGGTGCACGGGGGGGGGAGGGGTGGGGGGGGGTGGCAGCTCTGTCTCGCTCCCCCGTCCACTCGCTTCCCCTGGTGCTCCTGTCCCCTGTCTGCATGTACGTCGTGGGTTGGGCGCCATGTCCACGACGGCGCCCGCGCAATGCGGGCCACTTTGTGGCCCAACCTCAGGAGGGGTGATCGGCGGATTTGGCTTGGAATGTGGCGGATGAGGGCCGTGAAAGGCTAGTTCTCGGTTCATCTCCGTCTCCCTCAATTTGTCTGTCTGGTTTCGACAGGCAATCCGTCAAGAGTATGCCAATTTGGGGGCTTCTTTAGGAAGTCAATGAACCCCTTGGTGTACTTGTGGATGAAAGAATGGTCTCGTTCCCTGCTGTTGTGACTTGAATCAAAACCCCTCCATTCACATAAAAACTCCCATTCACCCTTGGTGTCGCGCCGCGCCTCAAGGATCCTCTTGAGTTCCCACTTCCCCCACTCGATGACTCGATCAGCCAAAAACTTGGAGGTCAAAAAAAGGGGTTTAACTCTCCCCTTGGGAGATGGGATTTCTCTCTTAAGGTGGTCGCCGGCAACTTCAATTTCCCTATTCACATCCACACGTATCCTCCACCGGTTCTCCCACAGGCGTTGGGTGACCGCAAATGGCCCCTCCCACAGTGGAAGAAGCTTCTCATCTCCGCCCAAAGTGGTTTCGGATTTTCAAAGCCAAACTCGATCATCGACTTCAAAATTGTGTGGGTGTTTTCCGCACCCCGGGAGGCATCCTCGCTAGTGGCTTCACCTGCGGATGGAGGGTTCCGCCTAGCATAGGGCATCACCCACACACTGGAGGGAAGGGAGGACCATCTATGTTGTCCACGGTAGGGGGGGCAGCTCCCCTATCCTCATATGTCCTCATGTCGCGCCTCCCTCCTCGCTCGTTCCCCACCCGGAGTTGCGGTGTCACCTGCCCCAGGCCGGTTTGTAACCCAGGCGCTGCACTCGCCTAGGACCCAGTACAAGAGGCGTAGCCCCTCGGCCTAGTGACCCAGTTCTCCCCGTAGGCTACATGATTGTTTTGCTGCACTGCAGCACTTTCAGAGCAGTATTGAATGTTGCCTTGAGTTCGCCCAAAGGCCTTCTCTTCCCCTTGTCACAAACCACAGGCATATATATAGAGAAGTAAAGGGAGGGGAGGGGCCTTAAGCATCGGAATCATCCTCCCACTCGTCGCGTGCCCTCTTGCCAGTACTCTTGGGGCGAGCACGCTTCTTTGGCCAGGCTGCTTGCGATCTTGTGAGCCGGCAGGCTGCCGGCCCATTAGACATGGATTCCGATGGCACACACTCACTAGGTGGCTACATAACCCTTGCCGCCTGGGGGATCCCCACCGCTTTAGAGCGGGGGGCAGAATCAGAAGTGGCCCAAAAGTGTGCAAGGTGGCTACATAACCCCTGCCGCCTCGGGGATCCCCGTCGCTTCAAAGCAGGGGGCTGAATCAGAAGTGGCCCACAAATGGGCAAGGTGGCTACATAACCCCTGCCGCCTGGGGGGTCCCCACCGCTTCAGAGCGGGGGGCAGAATCACAGGTGGCCCACAAGTGGGCAAGGTGGCTACATAACCTTTTTTGTGCTTCTCAGCCATTTTTGAATTCTCCACGAAATTATTTTGAGTATCTTGAGTATTTTGAGTACAGACACATAGGGTCGAAGAAAAAGAATTCCCCCTGCCGTATGCCTAAAACAAAATCTCCGGCGCCGACAAAGCACATTGTTCCATGCGACAATTTTGGGGTCCGTAGAGCCCCCCCCCCCCCCCCTTTGGGCCCAGTCGGCCCAAATTTCAGCCACCACAAAGCGAGGGTGCAGGCCGTGGGCTGGCTCCCCTTGGGGACCAAGAAACAGGGGTGCAGACCTTTTGCTGCCCCTTCCCCCCCCCCCCCAGCAAAAATAGAGCCGGACTGAAGGCTGGCCCGGCACACTCCCCCCCAACATGCCCTTGCACCCTCACTGCAGGCGGACACATGGTGATCGAGGTCCCTCCCCTCGCGAACAAGGAGCGGATGCCCATCGACGAGTATGTTGGGACCTGGGACCCGCATGGTAACCTAGCAGGTGGTCCACCTCTCCCCAGCAAGTGAACACCACGAACCAAGGAACGGACAGGTATACACATCCACCCCTACCCCTCTACCCCCCAGCCTACGCCCCCGACGGGAGGGGTGCACGAAGTTGGCGCCCTCGGGGTCTGCAAAGTGGAGGCTGTGAAGGGCTCGCAGCTTGACCGCTGTGGGTATCCCCTAGGCGGCCTGCCCATGGAACCTCCAGGTGTGCGGTTGCCCCTCCAACTTCATCCCAGACGCCTAGGCCAGCACAATCCCGTGCACTCCAGTGCAGTTGTGGGTGACCCCTGGAGGCCTGACAGCCTCTTGCCGACCCCTGCCCCCCCCCCTTCCCCAACCAGGAGGGGTGGCGAGCAGTGTCACCCTCAGGGTCCCGCCTCGTCAGGGGTGACCAGGGCGCAGCAGGCTCACTGGGAGCTCCGCTCCCTAGAGTGCTCCTGGGGCAGGGAAGTGCTCAGGACGCCCCAGGACCTTCCTTCTATCGGGACGCTCCGAGCCGGTCTGGCACTCTGTGCAACGCTGCCTGTGACCCTCTGGGTCAATCAAGGAGCACCTCAAACCACAAGCCCCGTGCACCCCTCTGGGGTTCAGTCGTGGGCGGGAGGAAGCTGCAGGTCACCCGACCCACAGACTCCCTCAGCAGCCTCGTGGTAGCGCACCCATGCCCCGCTGCTGGGGCCTGGAGCACCGGGCACACACAACCCCCCACACGCGCCAACCACGGCCCACAGGAGAACGACAAAAGGTGTGCCCCTGCCTTGAAAGCCCCCCCCCCAAGGACCCCCCACGGCACGCGCGCCTACACATATAGGCACGGCGGTATCTCCCTCTCGTCAGCGCCTTGACGAGGTACGGGGATCGTCAGCAGTCTGGACGGTTGTGAGACCACACAACCAGGGGGGGGGGGGGTACCCAGTCGAGCCGGTGAGGTACGGGCACACTGGCCATGGGTCACCACCTTTGGCGCAAGCCGAGATCCAAACCAAACCAAACCCCCCCCTTTGGGGTCGGGTCCCGACCAAGATCGGCCCCCGTGTCATGGCCACGCTACCGCCAGGTGCCAGGATCGGGCGCTAATTAAGCCGGGGTGTGGGGTCGGCCCACAGATTCCCGGCATGAGGCTCTCCCAGGTCCTTGGCACCCATCTCCCACTATGGTATCATGTGGCCGCACATGAGCCGATGCCGCCTGTTCCCGGCAGTCGCCCAAGGGGCTACAACCCCCTACCGGGAAGCCTTGAGGGGGGGCTACATAACCCCTGCCATCCTGGGTCCTAGAGAGTGGCCCAAAAGTCTCAGCCACATGGCAGCATCCCACGCCCCGGAGAGCCCTCCGCGGGGGGGGGGGGGTGCCTGAGCCCAGATTCCTGTGGTGGTTGCTGGACCGCCGGTGTGGGGCACACACCGTTGTGCTGCTAGGCTTTGTGTCCATGGGCCTCAGATTCCTCACGCTGCGCATGATGCGCATGTTGCGTAGCGGGGCATGGGACGGCACACGGCCATGCCCTCCAGCCCATAGGAACACCACCACGGGGCATAGTACACAATTCTGCACGCCCCACGCCCAACGAACACAGGGGGCAGACCCAGCCACCACAAAGCTGCAGCTGTTGGGCCGCCAACGCGACCGATGGCTGACACGCAGTCAACCCACACTTGCCCACCCAAGGGGGGCAGACTAGCACCAGCAGTGCACTAAGCTTCGTCGGTCACGTCTATTTTACGCGTCGTGTGTATTTGCCGTTGGCGGTGCTACAAGTTGGTGGGTGTGGGTGTGGGTGTGGGCGGAAATCATGGGCAGTCTCTGTGCCGGCATTATGTCCGCCAGCTGGTGCGCTCAGCAATTGCTTGTGGTCCTTGCGATGTGGCGTCGTGTACCATTCCCTGAGTTTGGGTTGCATGCATTTGTTAGTGATATCGAGCCGGTCTGCTAGGCGGTGTTTGGAGAACATGTTGACAAAAAAATAACCGTGGAATCCAAGGTTGAAATAAATGTTCAAGACAAAGGCTTTTACCATTGTTCGCCTTCTCAAGGGAGCGGTGCACTTGAGGTGGTTTCCTCGGGGCATAATGGTGGCGCTTTGTATGTTATGGGATGTTCTGAACATAGGGTCCCGAATTACTACTTCTGTAGTGGTGCTCGTCGTTCACACATCTCATATTGGGAGGAAAATCTGAAGTTGCACGGTTGGTAACGACTCCTGTTGTTTGCACGTCCTAGAAGGTCGTCCACTGTTTGGTCATCTGCTTGTGGAAATTGACACAGGGGTGACCAGCTCTGATCCCTCCACACAACAGGCCACCCACATGGTGTGTGACACGTTGCTTTGGAACGTCCACGTGTGTCACCAGCTCATCTCACACAATAAACTGCATCATGGATACCCCTCTCCCATTGCGACCACAGCGCCCTTGCCACAACAACACAAGTGGTTGTATCCGCGACTTTTGGAGCGGCGCTTCCGCGCAAAGGAACAGATTGCTCTGCGGCAGCAAAACGAGCAACGGCTGCACACTTGGAGGCAGCGGCTCGGGAGGCATGGTCCACGGAGCAAGGCACCGTTTATCGGTGGTTGCGGGGGGATGAACCGGCACCGCAGGTTGTGATTCTGCCCCAAGCTGATGGTACTACGACAGCACAAATCTCTGAAATGGACGAGCAACTCTAGCAGGCGCGGGGCCCCATCAACCCCAAGTATGCGGTGCAACCGGAACCTAGCTTGAACCCGTTCATGGAGGCTTATGGCACCACCTACGAACCGTCCCCATGGTTAGCATGCCGCTGGCAGGAAAAAGGCTGTCGCGCACAGCACGGGCAATGTGCCCGTCCGCCCTTGGCTTGGATGTCTGATCACTGCCGGACATGAGGTCCATCGCCCACACTCATGCACTGGCTGGCAGCGCTGCTCAGTTTGGTTGAGCACACGGGGAGGTGGCCCCCGGAGCTGGCGCGGGGCTACACGGCGCTAGTGCCCAAGGAAGGCCGTCCGAGGCCCTCAACACGCGGCCGGTCACGGTACCGTCTGTGGTTTATAGGCTGTGGGTGGGTGTGCGCCTACAGGAAATGGTGGAGTGGCAAGAACGCTGGGCGCACCCCTTGGCCTTTGGCTTCAGGCCCGCCCGCAGCGCAGCGGATGGGGCGTTGTGACCCAGCTTCTGTTGGAGCCCAGCCACCTAAAAGGTTTAGCAATTAAGACGGGCACGCATGCATCAATATCGCAGGAGGTATTCAACTCGACAACCAGCGTCCCCAGCCAGTGCAGCCATGCCATGGCGTGCCGCCCCAAAGCCCACTGGACGGGCCCGGGGTCGCACTTGACGGTGCGAAACTGCAGCCCCCTCGCACGGGAGCCCCCCCTCCTAAGCAGGGACGCCCCACCCCACCCGGAGGAGGCAGGCGAACGACAGGTAAGCCAAGGCATAGGCCGACCATTGCGCCCGGGATCCGCAAGTGTGGGCGAAGAGGCGAAGTTCGCCGAGCCCCGCGTATGGGCGACAAACCTCGGGGGGTGAGGACCACTTTGCGCAGCGCCACACGCGCTTCGGGACGAAGGCAGGTACCCACCCCATATCCTCCAGGGCCCTGAGCGCTGATACGGCGCCCTTGGGGTAGCTCCTCGAGAACTTCTTGCCCCAAAGGCAGTAGATGTACTTGCATGCCTCGGGCTCCAGCCGGTCGACAGGGGTGTAACCCACCCAGAGGGAGAGCTTGCGGAAATGGGTAGAGTATGTACCCATGGTACCTTTGCTCCATGAGGAGGCCTGTAGCGTGTCAACGGTGTCGGTGCACTCGCTTTTCCACATCCTCCGCTTAGCGGCCCACACCAGCCTCCATACCACGTCCCCGTTGTCTTGGAAGTCAATAGGGGCCAGGATGACCGGGAGGCGCGTGTGTGGCCGCTCACAAAGGGAGCGTGGCCCCATCAGTAGAAGCCGGGACACTCGTGGAACTACTGATGCTTAATCCCACGCCCGGTATAGCAGTACCCCCTGCAGGTAGTTACCGGCGACGACGTCACGTCCATTCGATCCGCTCCAGGCTTTGGTGTATGCCACCGGCAACCATTCTCGACATGGAATTTCGCCTTGAGGGCCTCCAAGCGCCGTTTGATGACGGCACGCTCCGACCCGTGGCGCCCTTGGAACACACCGCCAGGTCATCGTCCTCCCCAGGGGTTGACGAGCCCCCACCCTGCGCCCTCCTCTCCGGCCCATGCTTGCCGCAACAAGCTGCCACACTGGAGATGGTGAGGGTCCATATGACCTGCACAAAAACCCCAACCCTCTCCAACTCCTTGTCATCCATGCTGTCTAGTGCCCAAGGCTCCTTGACCAGAAGGTTGGTGTCGGTGATGGGGGGGAATCTCCTCCAGCGTTGTGTCGGGGAACTTCTTGTTGTGCTTGTACCTGGACACGTACTCATGCAAGGGGACCTCCAAGCGCCACACCAGTGCCGACAGCGCCAACAACGCCGAGAAAACCCACTGCGGTTTATTATCCAAGTCGCGGATCCAGGCTATCTCTGCCTTGCATAGGGGCGGTATGCCAGCCATCTTTCTCTTGGACTCCGCCTCAACCTTTGCAGATACCCCTACTAGCTCCTTGTGCAGGGAGGACACCCTTGCTGCCTGATACTGCAGCATTTTGCGGAGCTTTGCCAGCTCCTAGGATGGCTGCTGGGGGCCGGCTCAGGGGACCATGGGCCACCAATGGCATCCTCCAGGGATGCCCATTGTGGGTGGTCCTTATCAATGCCCTAATGGGCGTCTGGAGAGCCGAGATCAATAGCCTGTGTGAGCACATGGTCGTGACCACCAGGAGCACCCCCCCCCCCCGTGGCGAGCGCACAACGAGGAATGCCCGGAAGACGTCGTCTTGGTCCCTTGGGAGGGCGGACGTTGCTGACGGAAGGTATGCAAACGACACTGAGGCGGTGGCACCCGACCCGGGTGCTCTGCAACAGCCAGAGCTAGCCACGGAATGGTGGCTCGGTCTGACGGGACAAGCGGGTCAATGTGGGTAAGTCCACAACGTGGACACTAGATGGGGGGCAGGTGGCACCGACACAGCTGCTTGGCGCCCCCATACCCATGGAGGAGGAGTTCTACTGACTGGGCATTGGAATTCGGTTGGGGCCACAGCGGGGGACGGGTCCTCTACTGCATCACATGGAGCGGGGGGGCTGTGTGCTCCCTCGCCTACCGTGGCTCTTCATGTTCCAACGGAGGTCCGTGGTGGCGGGGTCTTTGGCGCTACCCATCGCCCTGCACCGTGTGGAGCTGCCAGACGGCTCTAATGTCGACGTGGCAAGTCTGGAGACTGGACATGGGGTAGGTGGCACTGATGTGGCTGCTTGGCGCCCCCATACCCATGGAGGAGAAGTTCTGCCAACTTGGCATTGGAATTCAGTTGCGGCCAGAGCGGGAGCGGGGGACGCGTCCTCTACTGGGCATCGCATGGAGCGGGGGGCGAGTGTGCTTCCTCACCTACCGCGGCTCTCCACGTTCCACAAGAGGTCTGTGGTGGCAGGGTCTTTTACGCTAGCCATCACCTTGCACGGGGTGGAGTTGCCTGACGGCTCTAACGCGACGTGGCGAGGCTGGAAACGAGGACCATTCGGTTTGTGTGGGGGCCGACAAGACTTGGCAGGGCCAAGGAGGTGATTTCAGTCTCATTTCGCCACAAACACAGGACACAGAGGACACGGGGACCACCCGAGGACGAAATACAATAAGGTGGCCCAGCTTGCCAGGTCGTGTGAGTCCCAGGGCGAATGCAGGTCCTCCTACAGGCCATGTGGGAGTGCAGGGCCGACACCCCCCCTCACCGGTCCAGTGGGTAAGGCGCTGCGGGCGGCACAGGCCCTGGAGTTGGTGCCGCAAGGCTATTGGTGGCAATGGGCAGTCCATGGGCAGTATGACCCGCTGGACATGGTTGTACAGGACTGGGACATATTGAGGCACCGCATCCGAGACAACCTAAGGCGGGCCTCACTATTGCAGTTAGAGGCACTGCACCCCCAGCACGGGGGGGGCGACCCCTCGGTCCTGGACGCCAACTACCCCCCCAACTAACTGTTGGCCGAAGGCCCCTAGGGGGGGGGGGGGGCTTGGAGGGGGGGGTCTAGGAGGGGCGCCGGGGAGGGCGGTTCCCGGGGGGGGGGGGGGTTCCCGGGGTTCCCGTGGGGGGGGGGGGGTGTCGGGCACCTCCGAACAGTTGGGTATGCGGCCCAGGTGTGATCCGACAGTTCGCACCGCCCCTTCCCACAATAGAGGGTAGGGTATCATCGGCTTGGGTATTCCCAGCCACACTGGGAACCTCAGGGGGGTGGGCTCATGAGGCGGCCATGGGATTAGAGTTACACCATGCCACAAGACATACATACATACATACAAAGATATATATATATATATATATATATATATATATATTTATATTCATATATATAGGGGTTGGAATGCAACTGCAAACGTGTGGTCATAGCAACTCGGGGCGGTGGCCTCGGACAAGTGGGCAAGGTGGCTACATAACCCCATTGGGCGCCTTCGGCGCCGGGGCGCCTTCGGCGCCCGTTGGCTCCTTGGGCTCATACCTTTGACAACTAACTGTCGGCCGGAGGCCCCTTGGGGGGGGGGGGGGGGTAGTTGGCGTCCTAGGACCCGCGGAGTCGCCCCCCCGGGACCCCCAGACCTTTGGAGGCCTGGCCAGATCCATCGACTGGAGGGCCTGCAAGGCCGGACTCAAGTGGTTCAGGGACGAGACAGAGCTCGCCACCCTCTACGGTTTGCTAAGTAAAGCGACATGGACTGTGTCCAAGGCAGACAAGAAGCAGATGCGGACCCTCGCTCGCCTGCCCCTACTGCTAGGCACGTGCTGGAAACCGAGAGCCATATTCCGTGGGATTGTCCCCGCTGGGCTGCGAGCGTGACGAGTGGCTTCCCTAGGTACGGTTTGCGGGGGCAGCCCTGCCTACGCCGGGTCACGTGGGCCAATGGCTTGCATGTATGAGGAACGGGTGCTTGGTGCCTAGCCAGGTCACGGACGACGCCAACGTCAAGCCGTGCACAGGACATAGACTGCCCGTGGATCCACGTCCCTTGTCTAGCCCCCGCCTGCCGCTGGCCGCCATCACCGGCGGCGCTGCTTCTGCCGGACCATCACCATCGCAAGCCGCAGGCACCGGAAGGCAGCGCAGTTGCTGTGGGGCCTATTGATAAGGCTTGAGCGGTGCACCCCCGCTCGCTGGTTGGGGATAGAACGTGCTGAGAAAGTGTGACGCAGGCGACGCGTGCAGCGGACACCGTAGCCTCCGCTGCCATGCTGTGACATAGCGCGTCGCTAGATGCTCCAACTGCCGGGCCATCTGCCCCCGCAACACAAAATACGGTGACCCTGTAACCCCGAAGCTGGCTCGGCCTCCCAGTGGTATGAGGGATTTGCACCTCAGCGTCTCCTTGGCCGGCAAGATCTCCCTGGCCAGCATGTTGCCGTAGCATTGCTGCCTACTGCTGCAGTGGGAGCATCGTCATGTGCAGTGAGTGCTCACGGCGGGCAAGGAGCTCCCACTGCGCTGTTAGCTCAAAGTCCAGAGCAAGCTCTGCAAAAGTGACCTTGCCTGTTGTCCATTGTAAACCCCATGCCCAATGAAGGATGTTGGTTGCCAGTTGCTGGTCCCACTTCTAGCCCCTGGGAAGCCCAGGCATGAGCCTCAAGTGTCGCTGGTCCCCCGCGGGCCTCGGGAGCGGCCCCACCAGGTCCCCCCAAGGATATAAGCACCCCGTCCCCGGCCAGGGCGCATCCGGAAACAGCATGCGAGCCCTGCCCTCCTCGGCTGTCTCCCGTTCGCATTGCATACATAGCGCCGGGACGGCTAACCCCACACCGAAAAGGCGGCACACGAAATCGTCCATGGAGTGCCCTCATGTCGGCGATGCTTGGAGCCGCGGCAGGGGGTGGCGAATTGCTGCAGGTATGGCCATGAAGGCCATTCGTGGGTGGGGGCACCTTGCGGTCGCAGACAGCATGTTTCGGGGCCCGTCATGCGGAAAGTGGCACAAACTTGGTTGCAGCAGCGAGAGACATGCACGGGGGGCTGCGACGGCCCCGGCCCGAGAGCGACGAGGACAGTGGGGCGGGACCGGCGAACAGCCCCCGCGCAAGGCAGCCAGAGCAGTCCAATGGGAAGCCGCCGGGGGGGACAAGCAGCCTGTCCCGCGGGGGCAACCAAGAGAGGCTTCGCCCGCAAAGAAGAAGCGGGCAAGAAGGGGGTTGGGGGGGCAGCTGCACCCCCCCCAGGGGCAGAGGAGAGCGAGCCGTCCAAGGAGCCCCCCGCCCCACAACCAGCCGTCGGCGCCATGCCACCCCCGCCCCCACACCTGGAGAAAGGGGGGAGGAGGGAGGGGCAGTGGAGGGACAAGGGCAGGTCAACGTCTAGACCAGCGCCTGGGACGGGCACAATGCTTGCCTCAAGCTCTGCGGCGCTGCCGAAATGGACAGCGGCCAGGGGACTGTTTGCACTGGGAATGACCAAGGGAGGAGCACGGACAGTGGGACTAGGCCATCCATGGACATAGCTGTCTGGGCCTCAATTGCGCATGGCTTTGCTGCTGGTGTCTTTTCATGGTGCGTGCAAACAAGACAGGGCGTCACCGCACCAGGGAGGACACGCGGGCCCAGCACGGGCCACATATGGGCCAGCGAGGAAGAGACCTGAGCCTTTGGCGAGGGTCCTTCCCTCTTGGCGTGTACAAAGGGGGGGAGGCATAGGGAGGTGGCCCAGCGCCCCGTCCTGCATCTAAGGTACCCCTCGTATGCACAGCGTGCAGGTCCTTACGCCCTTCTCAGAACAACAGGGGATGTTGTTTCCGTCATTGTCAGTGTTTTTATCGTTGTTCTCGCACAGGGGGGGGTCAGCGCGGACAGATATGTCCGCATACACGCATATACGCGTATACATGTACATGCGATGTATGTGCGACGTTTACGCGTTTACGCATATGCGTATAGTCTGTAGACCCTGTGCATTGTTTGTAGACACTTTGCACATACTCATTTACCCGGGTGTAGTCTGGGCACCACAAGTAGATGCGGCCTGCTGACTGTGGACACTGTCAGCATGTTGTAGACGCGAAGAGACAATACTTGGGAAGGGCCCCCTTCCCTAAAAAAAAAACGGTCCGCCAACGGCGTTTACCCGTGCACATGGGTATGTATATGCGTATACATATACGCATGTATGTATACGTGACGTATACGCATATACGCGCGTATACGTACAGCGCGCAGCGGTGACCAGTGGCATGCAAGGAGGTGCAGACTGGTTATGCAGATGCGTTGTCTAGGGCTTGAAGGGCTGAAATGCTAACAAGGATTGCAGTCTTCACTGGATTCACCGGCAGAAGTAGGGAGAGAGAAGACCTATGAGCTCATAGCCTTGCCGTGTGTTGCGGTGGCTCAGCATGAGGCCGTCCATCTCCTCCTGCCAATGACCGGTGATCTCCTCCCTCCCGTTCCCCTCCCAGTACTCAGCCATACCCAACAGCCGCTCCAGGTGGCCCTTAATGAGGGTAGTGTACAGTCGCGTGAAGTCGTTCGTCTGCTGTTTCGCCAGACCTGCAGCGGATGGAGGCACAGCGACGCCATGGCACGGGACGATAACCCTTCAGCAGGCACTGAGGGCCTGGCGCAGGGCGATGCGCCCGGTCTGCGGCATGCGAGCCCAAGAAAAGCGATGGGGACCCCCGCCCCGCGCTCACAGCGATGCACGTGGAGGTCGTCGGGGGTGGCCCAAAAATTCCGACGCTTCCGCCGGCCTGCATGCGGCGCAGTCCTCCGGGGTGGGCCCCCACAGAGGGGCTTGGCACCAGGAGCCCCCCCCCCCCCCAGGGGTCAGGGCGGCCCCATGGGAGACACACGGTGCACATCGATGCATAATGCCCCCGGCACTGAGCCAACCAACTGTCGTCTGTTTGCCCCCCGGATCCACCGAACCCCTTCACAAATGGGGAGTGAGTTCTGGGGTGCTCATGCAAACACTCAGGTGGGGGTACTTGTGGGTACCCCCCCCCCCTTTGCAATCCCCCCCCCTTTGCAATCCCCCCCCCCACCCGGGAGACCGTCACTTCCATGTTTTTCTAGTTAACATGTATCGTGCTGGTTTGTGTTGCCCTTCTGCTTTACACCTGCTTTGCAACACACCCCGTGCCTGTCATGCAAACTGAGCATGTGCAACAGTTCAAAGTGTGTTATTCTTGTACCCAGAAGTTCTTTACCGTTCCTTTGGATCCTCAATAACATTTGTGTTGGATGAAGCACATTGGCATCAACGCGAAAAGTCGCTTCACACGTGTTCCACAGTTTGCCTTGAAATACCCTTGCAACCCCCCCCCCCCCCCGGGGAGACCGTCACTTGGCGACCGTCTCCCCCCCCCCACCCGGGCGACCGTCGCGCGCTAACCCGGGAGTTTGCAAGGGGGGCGGGGGGTAACAATGGAGGGGGACACAACGGGGTCTGGCCGGATGGACCCCCTTGGGCTACGGTACACGGATGGGCCCAAAGTGGGGCGGGGGGGGGGGGGTTGTGGTGCGTCTTGGAGACACGGGCCTGCGTTGGTTCGGCGTAACGCCGTCGGTGGCGTGATTCGTCATTTGGAGGTCAAAAATGTGCTGGTGGTCATTCTTTGAACCCCCACCCCCACCCCGTCCAGCCCTGGCCCACATTGGGGTATAGGAGGGTTGAGGAATGTCTGGAAATGCGGGCTGGGGCTTGGGAGGGGGGATTTTCGTCTCATGTGGTTTCAAAAAAAAAAAAAAAAGATTGAACCCCTTGGGGTGTGCTGCATAGTCTCCCCTCAAAATGGGGGAAAGTGTCCCTCACGGCCACCCTCGGTCTCACACCTTCTCTTTGGCCTGATTCCTGTGATGGCAAGCGACACGTTGTTTGACGGGATATTTGCACGTTCCAGCCCCACACTCACACACGCAGCGTGCCACAAAGCGGGTGGTGGCCACCCATTGTGAGGACGCCAAAAGGCGACCGTGTTCATCATGGAAATGCACTTAGTCATCAGGTTCCGGGGTCATTCCAGGGACACCTTTCACACATGGGCTGGCCTAAGGGACTGGGGCTTTGCAGAAGCCCACGCCGCCCTCACTCTGTGGCCAAGACTCAAAAAAAGGAAGGGTGCCAAGACGCCTTCAGTGCCAGACATTTGACGGCCCATGTGGATTGTCGAGTCACGGCAATCACGAGACGTTGCAGTTGCAGAGGAGCGCAGAGTGGTCAACGAAATGCGACTATTGCCGGCAAATGGCAGACGTGCACTGAGGCAGGCTGCCGCCATCACAGGCAAATCGAGAGGTGCGACTCCCGTACCGCAGTCATTGAGGGGGCCCTGCAGGCGGGCCGTCCCGAACAGGGCACGACAGTTCCGCACAGCGCGCGCGTGTGTGTGCGTGCGTGCGTGCGTGCGTGCGTGCGTGCGTGTGTGTGTGTGTGTGTGTGTGTGTGTGTGTGTGTGTGTGAGGCCTGTGGCTTGTGGTCATGCGGGTCGGAGGCACACCTTCTCTTGCCGCCTCCTCCGAGAGCACCAACGCGTTGAACCGCGACCGGGCCTCACGCCCTCGATGCAGCAGCCACGCCTCGTTGTGGTCCGCGGCCCTGCGCTGGCCCAGTGCCCGGTCCTCGTCGCAGTAGTCGCTCCACAACGTTTTCCGTGCAGCGATCTCCTCCTCGAGGCACAGCCACAGGGCCCGGTCTCGCGCAGACAGCCCCATCCCCATGGCCTTCATCCGCATGCGGATCTGTGGGGGGTCGGGGTGGACGGTCGCCCAGAGTCCCGTCAGCGGGTCATACGATTGAAGGGTGAGCCATTCCTCCACCTGCGCACATGACAGGGGCATGGGCCTGACCCTCGCACAGACGTGGGCGGGTCTCACAGAGGCTTTCGTGGGGGTGATCCGTGGGAATAGCGGGGCCGACAGAACAACGACGTGATGCACCCGGGTCTTGTGATCTGGTGTGACCCGTTGAAAGAAGTTGCAGTACTGGCAACTCGTCCCGACGTTGGAGGTCGGCGAAATGTGCGATGTGCCAGTCCGTCACGGTGTGAGGCCGTGTTCGGGGAGCGGATGAGGCGCTGCTGAGGGTTGTTGAGGGTTGTTGAGGCTGCGAGACCGCGAGGCTGCCATTTCACAACAACGGAGGCGAATCAGGACACGTCAAGACTGGCGATTGGCATACACCCACGCACCCACGCACCCACTGGACTCAATTCGGCTGTGGCATGGGGGACCTTAGACCTCCACCACCGGCGGTCCGCCAATCACTGTCCCCACCGCCCGCCCAGCAACGCAGGGGGCAGTCCCACGGGGCCATACCTCCACATCGGCCGCCAGCGTGTCCAATCGGAGCGGGAAGCGCGCGAAGGGAACGGGGGACCGGTCGGTGTACACGTGAATCATGGCCACGGGGAAGCCGTGCCTCCAGGCAGAGGGCGGGCGACTGGACGTGGACACGGCGTCCGGCGAGGGGGCCCGGGGCACAACCTCCGCCGCGTCCAGCGCCGGCGCTCTGTGGCTCCGAGCCTTCAGGGCACTGCCTGGGGCGGCACTGGGCTCCGTCGCAGCGGCGCATGCGACGTCTGGCGAGGTGGGCGGCCGGGGGATCGTGGGGGGCGGAGAAGGCGGCAGGTGCCACGGGGCCTGCGGGGCCGGGGCGCGGGGGGCGGGGACGGGGGTCTGGCCGGGGGGCAGGCAGTGCAGGTAGTCCTCATGGAGGATGGCGTTGGGGGCGCGCAGCGTGTCGATCCGCCAGACCTCCCCGGCCCCCGGCCCCGCCCCCGCACCGAACGCGACGGCGATGCGGAGCGTGCCGGGGCGCACGCGGTCGAGGGCGCGGCGGCCGCCGCCGCTCGCGGCCGACGCCGGGGACGCCTCGGATGGGGCGGGGGCCAAGTGGCGCACCTGCACGACGCACAGCCACACCCGCGGGCCCAGGGCGGGGGGCCGCCCGCACTGCACCGCCGTGAGCGCCACCCGCAGCTGCACCCCATCGCCGTCGGGGGCCTCGGGCCGATCCAGCCCCAGGGCCTCGGGCACGGGCGGGTCCAGCTCCACCAGCAGCTCCTGCCGCTCGCCCTCCCTCAAGTCGTGCAGTGGGCACGTGCCCCGCGCCGCCAGCGCCGCCTCCCGGGCCTGCGCCGCGGCGTACACCTCCAGCCCCAGGGCCTGGGCCCGCAGGTCCAGCGCCGGCAGCAGCGCCCGCCCGGGCCCACGGGTCTGCCCGTGACTGCCCCCGAGCGTCAGGGACACGAGGCACGCCGGGGGGGCGCCGTAGAGCTCGAGCACCTCCACGGCCACGTGCGCGCCGGGCGGAGTGCGCGTGGGGGCGTGCCCGCAGTGCGTGGGGCGCAGCGCGAGGCGGAGGGTGGGCCCCAGCAGCGAGGGCCCGCACGGCTCGGGGCCCTCCGCGAGGGACTGGGCGGAGTCGGAGGCGTGGGGGGGGGCAGGCGCATGGGCCACCGCGTCTGCACCGGCACCGTTGGTCGGGGGAGGGTCAACGATGCGGTTGGCGGTGGGGTCGCGTTCGCGATGCGGGTGAGGCTCGTGCGGCGGATCGGTCGCGGAGTTATGGTCAGGACTGGGGTCAGCATCGGTGGGACCGTCGGGCACGGGGCCGGGCGTGGGGCTGGGGCGGGGGGCAAGAGGGCGCTCGGGATCTGATGGAGGGGGGGCACTGGGCGTTGGGGCTGTGGCGGAGCTGGAGGGCCCGGCGGAGGGGGGGTCGGGGGTCGGGGAATGGGGCGGCTCCGGGCGACCGGCGGTGCTCTGGGCGGAGGAGGGGCTGGACCCCAGCGACCCCCTTGAGCGCCGGCGCATCTGCAGCGGCACCGTCACGACGCTCTCCACGCCCTCCGGCAGCTGGTCCATGGCCACCGCCCCCGTGGCCACCACCGCCCCCGTGGCCAGGGCCGTGACCTCCACGAACACGTGCGGCAGGCTCTCCGGGAGGGACAGCGGCTCCAGGGCCTCGTCCCACACGCACCAGCCCTCCACAAAGCGCAGGGGCGGCCGCACGGTGCGCACCCCCCGGCGCCCGGCCACCAGCCTCACCCCCAGCGGCCCGTAGCCGGCGTCCCCGGACTTGGGGCTGGCGCTGGCGTCGGAGACGCCGTCGGGAATCGATCCGGCCTCCACCCGGGACACGGCGTCGGGGGGCGGGCCCGCGGAGGGGCCCGGGCTCATGAGGCGGGGCAGGCGCACGCTGAGCACCGTGCAGCCCAGCGTCGGGCAGATGCCGCAGTCCGTCGGTGTGACGACGACGCGGACCTGAAACGGCTGCTCCGGACCCCCGAGGGTGTGCAGCGACGGCCGGTCGCGCACGCACGCGGCGAGGGGCACCTGCACGGCACTGATCACGCCGATGTCCGCGACGCAGAGCTGCAGGTCCAGCGTGGGACTGGGGCTGGGGGGCACCGGGATCGTCAGGGGGGAGGCGCTGGACGCGGGGAAGCCGGGGCCCTGCGCGGCGTCGAAGGCCGACGAGGGGGTGAGGGAGGGCGGCAGCGGGACGGAGTAGGGGCCGCCGGCGCCGCCGCAGCGGACCTGCAGCCGGACGTCCCCCTCCAGCCCCTCCACGTCCGCCTCGGCCACGCTGATCGTGACCTGGGGCCGCGCCCCGAAGTCCCGCGCGGTGCACGTCACCTGCACCGACACGGGCTCTGGGGGGGGCCGCGCGCCGAGCCACCGGAGGCGGGCGACGTGCGTCGCCGGCTGCTGCGGGCGCAGGGGCCACAGGGGGACGGACCCCTGGGCCAGGCACGTCCCGGGCAGGGGCCCCGTGGCGGGGCAGGGGTGGCCCTGCAAGTCCCAGAGGGTCAGCGCGAGGTCCTCCGCCGCGACGCCCGTCGGCGACGGGGTGACGGGCAGCTCCGCGTCGATGCTCCAGGCGCTTGGCTGCCGCGACCCTGGGCCCGCGGGGCCGGGCACGGGACTGGGGGCGGGTCGCGGAACAGCCTCAACGCCCTCGGGGCTGTTGTTGGCGGAGTCGGCCCCGGGGCCCTCTTGGGAGGGGGGCTGGGGCTGCGGCGGTGGGTCGCCGTCGGCGTCCGCAGTGTGACCGGCGTCGGGGTCGGCGTGCGGGTCGGAGGCAGAGGTCGCCGCGGGCCGCTGCGGCTCGTCGAACGCAGGACCACGACCGGGGGATGTCTCAGCGCTTGGGGGCTGTTCTGGGTCCGGCTGCGGCTGCGGGGCGGCGCTGGGGTCCGGGGCCGGCGGGGCCGCGGGGCCCGCGGGCACGAGGCAGTTCCGGACGTGCGGCCCGACCGCCAACTGCAGGGCCCACCCGCGCCGGCCCCACCGCTCGGCGTCAGTCGCGTGCACGCGCACGTGGGGCCCGTCACAGGGCTCGCAGGCGAGCCCCGCGTGCAGGGCCTCAAGGGTGAGGCGGCACTGGGGCTTGCCCTCCCGGCGGCTGCAGGACTGCACGCTGCTGTAACGCCACGCCGCCGCCCCGAAGGCCCGGAACGTGGCGACGTCCAGCCACACGGAGACGGGGGCGTGCTGCACCAGGCTCCCGAGCAGGAGGCGTGCCGCGCCGATGGGCAGGGGGTCGCGGCCGTGGAACACCTCCAAGTGGAGGCTCTCGGGCAGGGGCTGAGGCGCCAGAAACGCACCGGCGTCCGGCGGCGGTCCCGCTGCGGCTCGTTCCGCCCCGTCGTCGCGCGCGCGCGACTCTGTCGGAGCCGTTTCGGTCGGTTTGCACTGGTCGGGGCCGGGCACAGGGCAGAGTGTGGGCGTGGCGACCTGCAGGCGATACCAGTGGGACGCGGGGTGCAGCGGGCTGTACGCCAGCCGCGCCGACAGTGACGCAGTCGGGCGGCCCCCGCCGGGCAACGGGATGTCCATCAACTCGAAGTCCGTCACCCGCAGCGCCGGGGCGTCGGGAGTGAGGGGCCGCCCGGCGCCGACCGCGGTCAGGGAGACCAGAAGCCGGGGCCGCTGCGGGGGAACCGCCCAGTCCTGCGCCCGACGCCGCGGGTCCGTCGCGGCCTTCGACCCGCGGCGCAGCTGCCAGAGCTCCACCCACACGTCCGTGGGGACGCCGTCGTGGAGCGCGTCGAGGTCCGCAACGCAGCCCTTCAACAGCGGGCGCCCCTGCGACAGCCCGGCCGTGTCATACACGAGCACACGCAACGTCTGCGCCCAGGGCGCCTCCACCCACAGGGGGAACGCGGGGACGCCCCACGTGGGGCATGCGGCCACGCGGGCGGGGGGTGTAAGGGCGCGCTGCCGAGGTGCTGCAAGGACGGAGAAGGAGGGTGTGGCAGACGAGTGGGAAATGCATTCAGTGGATGCACGGGATATGGGACGGAGGGGTCGCGTGTGGTGGTCTGACCTTGCAGCGGAAAGGACCTGGTTCCTTGATTGGGGGAGACCAAAGGGTGTTGTATTGTGCATCTGTGTGTAGGTGCGCACGCTCAGTAGTACTGACAAAGGATCCGTGTGCAGGGGTCAGGTAGCAGACACATTTGATCCTGCATGAGACATGAGATCGCTGTATGGCAGGGCTCTGTTTCTTCCGCAGGTTCTCAGCATTAGTTGGCCTGCACCGGATCTCGGCCTGCTGTGTGAGTGTGGGTGGGTGTATGTGGGTGTGTGCATGCCTGTGTATGCCGCCCATTTCGATTCAACAAGACCATAGTGTTCGCTCTGATACATCACCCCTCCACAGTGGCAGTGGTGCTAAGGCGATCAATTGCATCTGACATTGAAGTACCGACATCTCCGCCGGCAATATTCTATGCGAAGCCCAAGAGGCCTGCTTTGGCACTTCCCATGAAGCAGCGCAGGAACGGTTGGTAGTACAGGCATGGCTGTAAACAGAAGCCTCAGAGCATCAAGACTTGGGTGGCGAGGTGCAGATGATTCCCCCCTGCGCTCCACAATCCCCACACCCCCTGTTTTACTGGACTGTTCCGGTCCGCTCCTCCGGTCCTCTTCTCTTCTCGCCCTCCGCTCCAGCGCCCTGCTCCCAGAACACAAACACGCACGCATGCGTTGGATGAGGGAAGGTGTGTTCAGAAACGAGGGTCCGTTGCACATTGGTACACTGCGGGTCTGTTGGCAACGCGTTGCACGCCCCGTGGCAGAGGAGTTCAAACATCCTCCCCGGCATGAGGCGGGCCAGACGGAGCACCCACCACAACACACAGGCCTACAGGGAGTGGGGTCCTGTGTGACAGCCTCGCAGTGCCGGTGCCCCGTGGCGCTGGGGTCCCCGGAGCACAAATCCACCTCTTCGGAGGGAACACCACCAGCCACGGGCCGGTACGGACCCCCGCAGGAGCACGTGGAAGGGGAGTCCAAACACAACGCAGAGGACCTACTCATTGTCTTTGAGGAAAGAATATCAGAGCGGATGCCGCTCCGTCTGCAGGATGCCATTGGGGCCTCCCCCCCTGTGAACAGAGGGGGGGGGGTCCCCCAGGGCTTTGCTTGAAGGGAGGGGTCCCCCCCCCCAACACTCCTCCTTCAACTCGACCCGAAGGCACGTCCGCAACCCCAATGCCACCCCCACCCGCGTTTCGAACCGCCAGTGACTGCCCCCCAACCGATTGTACAGCGCGCCCCAACCGCTTTGTGACCGCTCTGAGTTTGCCCCCAGAGCGCCCTCCCCTTCAAGCAAACCCCTGGGGTCCCCCCTGTGAACAAAGAGGGGGGGGGGGAGGGAAGGGAAAGGGGGCAAGGGGAACAGGGAACGGGCAGACGGCAGCGGATGGCATCGTGGAGCAGGAATTCCAGGGCCTCGTACCTGCAACTCCCTCCAAGACCACCTCCACGTGCACGTGCCCTCTTCCAAACACGGCCCCATGACCGCTCAGCTCCGGGTCCTCCTGCACCGCGTGCAGCACCTGCACCACGACATGCCCCGGGCACTCGCCCCCGCGCGGCGGCAGCTGCCGGGGCGGTGGCGCGACGGCCCCGAAGTGCCGCGCCGTGAGGGCGAGCTGCAGGCGCGGGGTGCAGCCCGGCCCCGGGGTCTCCCACAGGCCCGAGGCGGCGGCGTGCGTGTGCAGGTCCACAGTGAGGGCATGGGGCTGGCTCTTGGGGAGTGCGTGCAGGTCTACGGCCGCGTGGCCCACCAACTCCCGGTGCTGAAGAGTGCGGTACAGCTCCACGTGCAGCCACTGCGCCGCTTCCGGAGCGAAGACCAACTGCTCCTGCGGATCGGGGCTGACCGCACCGTCCGGGAGAGCGTCGAGGACCTGTTCGCAAGGGGGCGGTATGATACGTGGGCCCGGTAGAGTGCGCAGTGTTGGTCGGTACACAGGGCTTTGGTACCGCCAACAGAAAAGAACCTTCACGGGGCCGCTCTCTGCTTCATGGTCAAGACATGGACAAGACACAAGGCCACAGAAGCAGTGTTGAACAATGGTTGGCGGTTGGCGGTTGCTGGTTCCGAGTGGCTGTCCTTAAGGGCTGTCCTGGACAAAAGGAAAAGAGTTCCACAGGACAGCCCTGTCGGGGCAAGAGGCCAAAGGGCACTGAAAATTGCCCATTGCCGGAGGCTGCGAGCGGATGGCCACACGTCGTTGAGACGTCCGTTGAGGCAGGGCAAGGGTGTCCCCCACCCGCATCCCCCTGTGCATGAAGCAGTATCCAAGGCGCTACGACCACGCAAAGACGCAACCAACTTCAGGACGAAATTATCCTCCACCGAAATAGCTCCCCATCGCCCCCACCCCCCCCCACTCTATGTGTTTACAAGGGCGTTCTTGACGGATGATCAGCCCTCTGGTTTCAAGGAAACCTCCTTCCTCCAAAAACCTCCCTACAACGCCATGCCTGATGCAAAGACATGCAAACAAACACCTGCATCCTCCCCCATCCACCCTCCTCCTCAGCATCAGGCTGATCCAATGGTCAGAACCATGGGCCAGGAAGACGACTTGGGATGGTTCTGCACCCTGACGCTATGCCCCGCCTGAAGATCCCCGTCCAAATTCCGCGTTCCACAGAGCGCACCATTTCTGTGGTGTCCATGGGGGAGGCAGAGATCGTCCCGAGTCACACATACGCGCTCGCATGCACACACACACACACACACACACACACACACACACACACACACACACACACAAACACACACACACACACACACACACACGTTGAGAACCGCGAGACAAGAACAAAGCAAGAAAAGCGGTGGAAAGAAAACTCCTCAGGGACAGCAGAGCTGTCCTAGACGTCTTTCGGTCGAAAAAAAAATAGACAATCAGAAAGACACACACACACACACAGAGAGAGAGAGAGAGAGAGAGAGAGAGACAAAGAGAGAGAGAGAGAGAGAGAGAGAGAGAGAGAGAGAGAACAGTGTTCAGCAACACACAGGGCTACAACATAGTGCACCAAGGGCTTGACTTCGTCTGCCTGCGTGACCCGGGGTGCTTTAAATAGACATCCACAAAGACACACACACACACACACACACACCGACACACACACAAACACACATACACCAGTACAGTACAATACAACACCATACGAGCAGTGGGTGCACTTGTTGCAGTTATTCATGCGCGCGCGCACACACAGGAGCAGCAGCAGCAGCAGGAAGAGGAGGAGGAAGAGGAGGAGATGCCACCAAAACCCAAGCCATGCAATATTCCCATGGTGCGCCATGCGGCCACTTTGGCGGAGTGGCCTGATACCCACTCCACTTCCAGTTCACAGTAGTCCCCACGGGGCAGCCTATCCTGCAAACTTAACAAAATGTTTTCCAGAAAATCTGGCGGTGTAGCCTGTGCCTCGATCTGGTGGGGGTGAAGTGAAAAAGATCTCCTCGAACTCCCACTGATCGGTCAGTCCCTGCCCGTACGCACGACAGACACGAAGTGGACAGGAACGGATTCAAATAGAATCAGCTGAGTGTGCTCAGTTCATGTACGCGTTTCGACTGCCAAAAGCAGTCCTTATCAACCGAAAAAAAATAGACACTCAGAAAGTGTCTGACACTTTCTGAGTGTCTATTTTTTTTCGGTTGATAAGGACTGCTTTTGGCAGTCGAAACGCGTACATGAACTGAGCACACTCAGCTGATTCTATTTGAATCCGTTCCTGTCCACTTCGTGTCTGTCGTGCGTACGGGCAGGGACTGACCGATCAGTGGGAGTTCGAGGAGATCTTTTTCACTTCACCCCCACCAGACCGAGGCACAGGCTACACCGCCAGATTTTCTGGAAAACATTTTGTTAAGTTTGTGGGGGTGTCCTAGCCCCATGGCCCACGAAGGCAGCACCCAAAGGCCTCTGCCACGCAGCACATGTGGGGCATATGACCCCTCACGAAAAGCCACCCCGCACTCTGTCCCACCTGGGCACACTTAACGCACCATTCGTCTGCATCGGCCCCAAGGCCCAAGGAGCCGGTATAATATGTGGAGTTGATAAACGGCTGCCTGGAGCGTCGCACGTAAGTCATGAGAGCCAAAGCCTGGAGGTGTCCCGCCCTGCCAGCGGGCTCATGCAGACTCCAACATACCATTTCAGAATGGAGCCATCGTTTTTCCCTATCAATTGCCACACCGAAAGCTACTTCGCCACCCGGTTTTCCAAACGCAGCTGATGGCGACATTCAGCATTCGAAAAAACGGATCTTTCGGATAACGGTTAGGAAATGAACGCCGTGCAAATGGGTAAAGAAGGGACGTGAGGAGGTGCAAGTAGGGTAAGGCCGGAGGACTTTACAAGACCGCTTTGCGTCCGCCCTGGTGATAATAGTTATGATGTTAGTAACAGTATCCGACCCTGTACTCAGTTTTACTACTGAGCCCTCCCCAACACACACACACACACACCGCGCTCGATAAACGCGCAGGCACCTTGCCAACATGCACCAAACGCATCCCCACGGTGGTCAGCAAAACAAGCGGTCTCCCCTGAAGAAGTGTCTCACGGACACTCACCCCACCGGCAGTCGCTGCCACGTTTGTCGAATGCTGATGGGCAACACGGTCCATGACCGGCCACCCTCTGATGTTCATCAGTTTTCAGTTGTCATGGCATTGACGAAAGTCGGTGGGATTGTGCAGCCACCGAAGGCACACACCTGCGATGACGCGCCAACCCGCAACACCATCACAGCGTCGCGCTGCAGATTGCTGCCCCTCAGCACCTGCACCAGCACTTGGCTGCGTGGCCGCAGATCGCAGCCTACGGTCCGCAGACGCAGCTTCAGGCGCGCCTCCTTCACCTCTTGGGGCTTCGACCTCCGCCGTTTGCCGCGGGATTGAATCAGCGTCCCTCTCGTGCCCGAGCCATCGAATTCCTCACCGTCGGGCTGCCCCTCCCCGTCCTCATCATCGAACTCGCAGTCCTCCTCGTCCAGACACGGCAGGCTCTGCACGCTGCGGCACGACTGGCCCAATTCGTCGCTGCCAGCGCCGTCCGACCCCTCGGCCTCATCGGCGGAGTCGTCGCCCGCCTCTCCGTCGGGCTCGCTGTCGGCACCGCTGGAGCCGCCACCAGCGGTGGTCTCTGAGCCAGTGCCAGCCCCAGCGCCGGCACGTGCTCCCGTGGCATCGCCCTCATTCGGATGCGCCTCGGAACTGAGCCCGGCCTCAGGGTCAGCCTCCACGTCCAAACACGCCTCCGAATCCGGAAGGCCCTGCGGAGTCGGACTGGCCTCCGACGGAGGCTGCACCTCCAGACGCGGGCAGTCCTCCCCAACCCCGTCCTCAAGGCCCTCCAGGGCCTCGTCGAGGTTGTCCTCCGGGGCCTCGGGGCGGAGGTCGTCGAGACTCAGGGACTCGCCAGCCCCGAACACCCCCGAGCCCTCGGACCCCGCGACCGCCGCCAACCTCTCGTCCCGCGCCGGCGGCGGCGCGCCCGCGGCGGTCCAAAGCAGCGTCACTGTGATCTGCGGGGGCCCGTCCTCGAGCCCCCGCGGCCCCGGCAACTGCACTTGGCTCTGCGCCCCCGCGCGCAGGGCCCACAGCGCGACGTCCAGCGGCGCGTGCGCGGGCCCGGCCCCGCACGTGGGGCACCGCCCGTCGCCGAGGCCCGCCGCGGTCTGGGGGGGCGTCAGAGGGGGCGTGAGGCAGGCCCCGCGGTGCCGCCGGAGCGCGATCCGTAGCGACGCGGCGGTGACGCTCCGGAGCGGCCACTGCCAGTCCCACCCGAGGGCCGAGGGCACGCCCGGGGCCAGCGCGTGCTGCCCCGCGACGCCGCAGACGACGTCGAGGCCCGCGTCCGGGCCCAGGGCCCCCGCCCTGTGCACCGTCACCTGCAGCAGCTCCGGCCGCGCCTCCGTCCCTGCCCCGAACCCGACGGCCTCGAGCTGCAGCCGCACTTTGCAGGGCTCGGCGGGGGCGACCCACTGCCCCGTGTCCGGGTCCTGCACGACGGCGCTCAGCTCCAGCTCCCGGGGCTCGGCACAGGGCAGCGCCGCCAGCGCAAGCGACGCGAAGGCCAGTGCGCGCGGCGGCCGGAGGGACGCGGGCGCCTCCTCGGCCGCAGCGGTGCCGGCGCCGAAGGCCGCATCGTACACCATGACGCAGAGGCAGTCCGTCTCCGGGTGCGGCACTGCGAAGGAGAACTTGTCGTTGCAATCGATGAGAAGGCGGTCCGGGTGTGGCGTGGTGTAGCGGTACCGGTCCCCCACGGACACGCGGAGGTACGGGTGCGGCAGGGCGCTGCCCGGGGGCTGGGGCGCGGGGAGGGGGCCCGCGCCGCGGACGAGGACGCGCAGGAGGGTCCCGGTGACGCGCCCTCGGCCCGGGTGGTGGTTGGAGGTGCACGTGACGGCCAGATCGTGCGGGTTGTCCGTGTCGAGGGCCAGGGTTTCCAGAGCGATGGGTTTGTATGCCAACAAATTGCGGGGCATACTCTCGAACTCGAGAAACTAAGGACGGCAAAAGAGTCCCTTGTGTCAGATGGAGGGCGGTGCAGAGGGTGTTCGGGGGTGGGGGGGGGGGGGGGTTGTAAGGGGCGGTACACTGCACACGGAGGGTGGGGTGGGGGCTGATGGCCCGTGCGTGGGGACTTGGGCACCCCCGTCGGGGGGGGGGGGGGCTCACGGTACCGTACACCCAGCGTCCAGTGCCATGTCATTTGTGCGACCTGCTGTCGTTTGTCGAGGTTCGTGCCTCTCGAGAGTGGGAGGAGGAAGTGGAGCTGAACACAGGGCCGAGTGCAAGAATGCACGAACTCTTCAAGAGAGAAAGCCGTTGGTGTAGACTCACAAAAGCACTGGAGAAGAGAGGAGGGGGACTTGCGTAAACCCGCGATTGCCCCCACCCGACAATCGTGGGATAAAATCGGCATCGAACAGGCACTGACCAAATCGGGTTGACTCTTTGCAGTGCGCAAAATGTGGAGCCTCTCCCAATCCGCGATGAACGGGGCTGTGCAGCAAACACCGCGTCCAAAGCTCCCCAAAAGAACGCCTTTTCCACAAAGCCGGTGGGGTTCCAACCCCATCTCATGGGGTCCGAGCTTTGACAGCCCGTGTTCCGATGGCATTATCCCCATTCCAGACCTTTAGGACATACATAGCCCCGTAGGGTAGCACTCGGAGGCACTTGCCTCACCTCGCGCCAGTGATGGGCTGCCGCATTGCCTCTGCCTCTGCCCATGGCCCTGTGCCTGTGGGCCTGTGCAGAAGTGTCCTTCACAGGGGAACAGAAGTATACCTGGCTGTAGGATTGCAGCACAGACCGGCAGCCAACCAACAGTGCCTGCCCTGGGGGTACAATCTGAGGGCAACTCCTGCCACTCGGTATTCAGTGTACACTTGCCCCACTATCTCAGATCATTGTGTCTGTACCCCCTGCGCAAGTTCACTCGGCAGTGGGGCACCCATACAAAGTGACACATACGTGTCCGCTGCCCCTTGGGGCCCCAGGCACCGGTGGTCAAGGCACTTGATCGGTCCCTCATAATTGCGTGCCCCGGGAAGTGCAGCCACGTCCAAGGGCCGCGTGTCGCAGAGATCACTAGCGTTGCGGATGTGCGGTCCCAGGGCATCCCACGATTCCCGAGGGCTCCGGTGTGACCCGGACCAGGGTGGGCTCTTGTAGCTGTACGGCGTCGCCTCCGGGCATCTAATTCAGGACTTGGTGCCTATGACCACTGAGCCATAGGAGTACATCAGCTGCGGGGTACATCATCGCGGTCGGCAATTGAACAACGGCAGTGGGCGATTAGCTGACAAAACTTAGCCAGAAATGTCAACAACGATGGTTGAACAGCGTGTGGGCTATCAAGGATCGGGTGTATCTGCTGCCCTGTTGATGGTCCCAAACGGGTTGGTAGTGCATCAGCAATTTTGCAGCGGTGTGTCGGCAGCCCAAACTCCGCACCCCTCATCCACTTGTGACAGCATTTCGATGGGAGGGGTCATGGGCTCCTGTTTCACGCCTGTGAAGAGTTTTGGGTTGTTCTGGTTGAGCACTTCATGAAACAGGTCCCCAGAGACGACCGTTATGTTCCCAAACTAATTGGCAACCAACGGCTGAGGTCGTTCAAAACCCTTGGGCAATGCTGATCGCAGGCCCAGGCCCCTGCTGTACCAAGAGAAGGGAGAATGGATGCAACTGAGGGGCGCCCACCTCTGCATGCCCAAAAGTCACAGAGCTGGTGTGCTTGTCCAAACTGGTCAGACCCATGGGGGAGATCCAGTCAGGCACCGGCTGCTGGTTGCTGCAGAGCTCAAGGCCCAGTCGCACTTGCACTTCTGAACCGTCGTCGAAACGGCATTCGACGCCTTCCGGGTTGTTGGGGTCGAAAATCATCAGATCTGCACAAAAATCCTGCATTGTGTACGAGACTGTGTCCACCGTGAGCGCCCCTTGTGCGAGCGTACGCTCCTGAATGACAGGGTGCAGGCGGTAAAGGAGGGCCTACAACCGAGGCAGCTTGGGCGTGCAGGACGGTGCGGCACCATGGAGATCCCGTGAAAGTGAGGATTTTGGGTGTGCACAGGCCAAACTTTACGAAGTTGCGACCTTTGGCAGCAACATTAGCAAGAGGACCGGGGTCATGTGTAGCAACAAGGAACCCAAGGACACAAGGAGGCCATGCCATGCCCTTTGCAATCTGAAGCCCAGGCCCCACGTTCACACGCACCCAAACTGGACAAATTGGTGCACAAGGCAACGGTTGGTACTTTGATGGGTTTCATGCAAACCGTCCACATGGCGGACGTTGGAAGGCATACCATCACTGGTCGGCAATAATCCCCTGTGTGCACTCCCATCCATCTGGGATGATTCCCTTTTCTGAAATAGAAAGCCGCTTATCACCATGCTCTGATCACTTAGCGGTTGCATCATAAAAGAGGCGTGTGATGTAAATTTGGGGACGACTAACGACCGATCGTTTAGAAAGGAATCCACGGAAGAATTTTGCAACCTCAATCATAGATGTACAAAGAAGACTGTGACAGGCCGAATGATGACAGCACACGTTGGGGGGGGGGGGGTTCATTGTGGACACACAGACATCAAACATATACAATTCACCAAACAGTGAACATAAATGGGTGATTACATCAATGTGCTGAATCATTCCTCCACATCACCATTGTAAAACATGGTGATGGCAGCCTGCCGCAAATCTGCACCCACCCTCAACGGGCAACTATCAATCCAGCCAAGCTGAATGAGCGTTCTATTGCTGCACCCCTGACTTGCACCAGGTACTTGTCTCTTGCGTTCCCAGTCGTACAATCTGTAGCGGTAGAGCGCACGTGTTGTCTGCAGTTTGTGGTGTGCATAGCATTGCACAGTCGCAGTGTCCCCATAAATTTACGGAAATAGAACCGGACCACTTCATTTTTTTTCTGTCTGTGTGAGTATGCATAAGAGGGTGTGTGCATGTGATAAAGTACTTCTTATCGCAATTTCCCAATTTCCATGTCCTCTTGTGATGAGGCATCGCGTCTGGAAGAGCCCAAGCAAAAGAAAAGAAAGGTGTGGCAGTGAGACTCTAAGATGAATGTGCACAATATAGCTTTGCAGTCTGCGTTATTTGCACTGCGCAATGTGCACACTCATGTGGAACTTTGTCTGACTGCAGCTTCCACCAAACCTCACCAATCGCACAGCAAACCTGTTCGGAATTCTGGCACAGCGTGATCATCAAGGAGGTGCAGGTCTGAGGCACTGGGAGCTCAAAGGCTTGGTCCCACCTCGGCGATTGGGCCACACGCCGGGTGCCACTCTGCACGGAACAATCCCCCAGAGTCAGTCGCAGAAACACCTCTTCATCCACAGGGACCAGGGCAAACAGTCCTGTGACCTGCGCATGCAGACATATAGAGGAGACTGGAGCATGAATCCAGAGTGGTCGGCCACTGACTATACCCAATCCCTGTTGAGGGAGGGGGTGGGGGGCGTTCTTCGCCAGAGACAGGAGGTTGTCCATCTTGGTAGCCACACTGGACCAGGGGGCATTGGCGGGGCATGTCTCATTTCAAGTGCCCCTTTCCTGGCCTGTGAGCCCACCACCACCAACACTCACCAACGCATTGCCAAAAGCTGAGAAAACAGGGGGAATGGGAGGAAATGAGGTTAGGCAGATGGACAATAATGGCAGTAAATAATACTATAACATTGTAAGCAAGATAGCCGGCATGAAGTCGCCCCCCCCCCCCTCTCCCATACCCCCGGTGTCACCCATCCGTCAGGGCGTCCTAGGGTGGACGGAGGAACCCACCCCATGGGCAGGCTCAGCCCTGTAGGATGAGGCGCCTGGCGCGCCGGCACCCAAGCGGCTTACCACCAAGGGATAGGAGCCCAGCCCACCAAGTCCACCACCGGCCCGCCCCTATGCCGCGCGGCAACCACAACAGTTGTCCAGGTGCTTTGACAACAAAATTCACAACACGCAACCACACGCTCCCAGAAGTGGCACCCTCCTGGATGGCGGTCCCAAACCCCACTGAAGGGAGTACCGTGAGCTTACACGGTGGGTAAGTAGGCGCCCCTGGGGTGCTGGGCATCCAGTGCTCAGCGTGCATGCCTCTTGAAGGAGGGCGTCCTCCGGCCAGCGACACCTAGCAACGGTGAGACACACCACCACCAGGTCGCTGGGCTAGAGCATGTATCCCGACCACAAACACGTAGCCACGCGACGCCGCAACAGCACATGGCAGAACGAGGTGGTGCGCGCCATGCTAAACCACGAGCTCCACGTCACACACGCAGTGCGCAGCAGCAGCAGTGCGCAGCAGCAGCACTGCGGTGCAGCACCCCCATAGCCCCTGGATTGGTAACGGGGCGCGGGTAGGCTGCACTGAGCTGCAGCCAGTGTGCAGCAGCACCCAGGCGCCTACAACGGCTGCAGCAACAGTGTGGCGGCTAAGCCGCTCAGTAGACTCATAGCCCCTCGATTGGTAACGGGGCGGGGGTTGGCTCTGTGCAGCAGCACCAAGACAGCTGCAGCAGCAGCGACATGTGAGGACAGCTGAAGTGCCGCTGTGGTGACGTTAGCTGAAGTGCCGGTGCAGTGAGGTCAGCTGAAGTGCCGTTGCACAGCAGTTGCAGCAACTGCTGTAGCACTAGGGTGCAACATCCCCATAGCCCCTTGATTGGTAACGGGGCGGGGGTAGGCTGCAGTGTGCTACAACTCGTGCGCATCAGCGCCCAAACGCCTACAGCAGCTAGCTACTGCTATCGGGCAACAGTAGCTGCTACAGCAGCACCGGGGTACAGCGCCCCCCCCCCCCAGCCCCTCGATTGGGAACAAGACGGGGTTGGCTGTGTGCAATAGCACCAAGACAGCTACAACAGCAGCAACATGTGAGAGACAGTTGAAGTGCTGCTGCACAGGAGCCGCAACAACAGCTGTAGGACTAGGGGCAGCACCCCCATAGTCCCTCAATTGGTAACAGGGCGGGGGTTGGCTGTAGTGACCTACAGCTAGTGTGCATTAGCACCAAGATGGCAGCAGCAGCAGCAGCAGCACAAGTGCGACGGCTGACATCCTGTTGGTCTGCAGCAGTAGCAGCAGAGCCACGCCAGGGTGCAGCAGGAATGGTGCTGCACAAAAGGTGCAGCTGCAGGGCAGTACCAGAGTGCAGCCCAAAGCCCACCACGAGAAGGCACACGCCCACCGCAAGGAGGCATAAGCCCTCCGCTTGGTGGCACAAGCCCACCGCGAGAAGGCACCCCGGGGGGGGCGACCCCTCGGTTCTGGACGCCAACTAGCCCCCCAACTAACTGTTGGCCGGAGGCCCCTTGGGGGGGGGGGCATGTGAGGGGGGGGTCAAGGGGGAGAATGGGGGGGGTCTAGGAGGGTCGGTTGGGGGGGGGGGGTCCAAGCGGGGCGATTTGGGGTGGGGGTGGGGGGGGGGGGGCACAGGGGCACAAGCTCCCCTTACCTCCCCTTGCCCTCCCTCTAACCATACCATCACCATAAACCTAACCCTAACCTTTGCAGCCAGCTAGTATGGCCATGCCAGCCATGTTGATTGGGCTGAACAAGATGCCCCAAATTTCGTTCATGGCTGCTTTTGCCTTTCGTTCATGGCTGCTTTTGCCACATCATTGCTCTCCATTTTGGACCCCAACACTCACTCTGACCCTAGCCTAGGGTGAGAGCCAGGGCTAGGGTTAGGGCTAGGGTTAGGGTTAGGTGTAGGTGTAGGGATAGGAGTAGGCTGAGGGTTGGGGGTGGGTGTTAGAGTCAAGGTTGGGTTTAAGGATAGTGTTGGGGTGCAAATTGGATAAAATTTGCCTTGGGGCACCTTTGGTGTTCATGGAGCATCAGGCGCCTTTGGCACCCATGGACGCCTGAGGGCAACACCTTTGGCAACTAACTGTTGGCCGAAGGCCCCTGGGGGGGGGGGGGGGTAGTTGGTGTCCTAGGACCCGCGGAGTCGCCCCCCCCCCCCGGGGAAGGCACAAGCCCACCTCTGGGTAGTACCACACGACGCGTTGAAGCGCGGAGCATGGCGAGCGCCTGCGGGAGCACACGGTACACGCGGAGCATGCGACGGCCGCTCACACCACACATCACTTTGCGGGGCCGAAGGGTAAGGCCTCCTAGGTGTACGCCGGTGGCCGCTCTCTACCGGCAAGGCGTGAGGTGTCCAAAAAAATACCAATAGCGTACGGCCAACATGAACCGGAACCTGAACCTCTTCTCCCATACACCCTCCCACCCTTAGCCCGCTCAGTGATCCCTTGAGCCCCCCGTTGCCTCCGAGTTGAAAACCATACAGGGGGGGGGGGGGGTTACGCTAGGGGAACATTTTGCCACCCTTGCAATCTCCAAAGCTCAGAAGACACAATCCCTGCAGCTGTGGCGAAGTATGGAACTGTTCCACCAAAATTTCGCCACCTTTCTTCATGGCGAAATTCTCCCATGGCGAAATGCCCCCCCCCCCCCCGTATTAAGGAGGGGACACCAGCATGGGTCAACAGTCAGTGCTCATGGGATCATCAGCCATTCTGCGTCTGGGGCGGAGGGTATGCCACAGATGGTAAACAAAGAAGAGACATTCAATGCAAGGCTTTGGCACATGGGAGAAAAGCGGAGAACATGGGCCCATTTTCCAGAAAAAATCACATCTTCCCCTGGTAAGGGGCTTACACACTGCACGCTGTGCAGTCTGCACATTGCACTGTGCACTGTTCATGCACTGTGCGGCGCGCACATTACACGACACACTTTGCACACTGCAGACTGCACGCTCCTTGCACACAGTACACTGTGCACTGTCCACACACGCTGCACTTTGCACTCTGTACACTGGTTGTACACCCAGTACACTGCACCGGACCTTTGAACCGAGGACGCCATTTTGTTTAAACCCACAAGAGGGTCACAAAAGATGCCAATGAGGCAAACAGGTTGCCGCAAGGTGCGTGAAATATTTTGCATCGCTTAGGTGTGTTTGAACGCATCCGCTGTGGATAGACCACTGGTAAGGAATGTTTGCTGATCACCTGTTTGGTGCTTTTTGGCTTGTACTGCATGTGTGGGTAAGGGTCTGGCACTTGAATCTGTTTCCCCGCCTGGGTAGGGGGGGTCCAGCGTCGGGCAGTTGTCAGTGGTCTCAGTTCATTTCCATTTTTTCCCACACCTCATGATGATTTGACTTACAAAAAATGCTCCCCGCAGAATTATAAGAGGGGGGTGGGGGTCCAGGTGGGTCCGAAGTCAGGTGGGTGCGTCTCGTCCAAAATACCCCCTCCCCCTCTTACAAACGTTACCTGTTAGAACTATTCTGAAGCTGACCTTAGTGCAGATTTTGGCGAAAAAAATTTTGTCCCACTCTTTTGCTACTTGAATTTGTCTTACCAATTTATACTCTGAGCCTCGAGTTCTGCCGATTTCTTTGGTGTGTCGGTTTTGACGTCTGTGAGGTCGCTTGGGTGCTACATCCAAAATACCATCATTGTTGGCAAAGGCCAGACGGGGGGTTCACCAAAGATCAGCGCCCACCCCTCAAGACACCGGTTTTCCTTTCACTCAGCGCCTTTTTGCCAGACAAAATGTTGTGTACATCAGGTGTTGAACCTATGAATGACCTGCTACACTGGAACCAAGTATTCAACCAACTGAGCTACTGCTCACATCTGGCAACAACCTGTAACAGATCATTCAAACCCTGCACATGATGTCCAGCAAAAAGTCTGAACCTCTATTTGGCAACCATTTTTGAATTCTCCATTCAATGCTGAGCATTTTGGGTATACACACATAGAGTGAAAAAAATTTCTGGACCTGGCATTCGACAAAGAAACAGCCAGACAGGGGGTCTGTAAACAAGGGAAGAAAGTGTTGCAGGAGCCCAGCCCAGGAACCCCTCGCAACTATAAGAGGGGGGGCGGTCCAGAGCCTTCGACCCACCCATCCGGCTGAACACCCCCCCCCCGACCCCCCCCCCCCTTGCAATTTAATAAACGTTGCCTGCATCTGACCCTGCACCCCCAACATGTGAATCACTTTCCACTACCCCAGTAGCGGGGAAGTGGGGAGGGCGGCAGTGACGGGGAGGATATGGCTGCTGTGCTGGCTTGTGCTGTAGCCTGTTAATGTGGCGGCATGGCTGGTATTTGCCGCCACTGAGAGGCCTCTCTTACCCCTCATCACAGGACCAGGCAATGCAAACACAGGGACTGCAAACCTCATGCAGCATGATGTACAGACTGGGCACCACATCCTTTTCGTTGTCAGTTGGGAGTTTGCTTTCAGTCAGAACGACCTTCAACTGCAACAGGTCACGCGGGTCTTGAGCCAAGGGGTCGTGCAACAGAAGCGTCATCGCAGTAGGGGTGTTCTCGGCGAGCCACTCCAAAGGCACTTGGATTGTGCCCCATTCCCTGAAAATGATGCAGGCTCAGATGCGCGAGATACAGCAATGACCTAGGAGGAGTGGTTGGGTAATGGCAAGAGCGAGACGTATGGCTGCTCTCTCTCTCTCTCTCTCTCTCTCTCTCTCTTTCTCTCGCTCTCTCTCTCGCTCTGTCTCTAGCTCTCTGCCGTTCCTGTGCGATACTTTCTAAATATCGTGATGAACACAATCATCAAACCAGGATATCCACAACACACGGGAAGCATCAAAGCACCAATGCGTCATTTAAGCAACACCTCAAAGGAGCCTGGAGGTGTAGCCACAGCTCCAGCAGAACAGGGGCATGCAAAGAAGCCTCAAATAGGAATCGACACATGCACAGGCACCCCCAACCCAAAATAAAGCATCCGTGCTATTGCATGCTGTCAACTGTGTTGTACATAGCACACGCACAAGCGGACACTTTTCACAGCAAAATTAGGGGAATTTAAAGGAAATTTAGGATTTTTGCGCACGTTGTTGTCCATTCATGCAGCACATTCCTGGAGTTTGGGGGCTCCTTTTGAGGAAAATGTTCAATAACTTCATCTGAGAAACTTCCTTCCCCGACCGCAGTATTGAAATGCTAGCAGGGAATTGGGTGAACCACCACCATCTACTTCCGCAAGCGCCTTCTTGTTCAAACCCGACGGAGCGCATACTCCATCCTTGAAAAACTCACACTGCAGTTGTTGATGGCCACATGTTGAGGCTTGCACTCGTCTTAGGCTAACGAAACTGCCCACCAAATGTGTCATATGTGTTCTAGACCCCAGGGTTAATAACCTCAAGGACGGGAGGTTGATCCTCCTCCTCGTGAATGGCGCAGTGCACCGCTAATAATTACTTACTTCCTGACGCCAATACGGGAAAACATAGCAACACAGCATTTTTGCACATTCAAGCCTGTGAATCAGTGATAACTGAACCCTCAGGAGAATCCTGATGGAAATGAGGATGATCATGATGGTGATGGTGATGATGGTGATGATGACGACACTGATGCTACTGCTCAACAACCATGTTCACGCAGCAGCATAGGGCTGATCCACTCGATGTGCTGCTCTACACCGGACATCATTATGAAGAACGTATGGAGCACTAATGAATTGCGCAGGGCTGACCATCTTGGCTGTGCGCCAACATCCCAAGGCACAACAGGGGAACGAACCGAAGGGAGGGCAGCACGTGTCTGATCCATCTGCTCTCCCTGTATTCAGGGATACAGTAGCAGGGCTTGATCCACTCTCATGCACTTCCACAAGAAAAAGGAGCAGGGGACTGGTCTGCTTTGATGCCCTCCTCTTCGGCGACAGGACAGCGCAGGGCTGGCCACACCACACACACACACACACACACACACACACAAACGGGGGTGGCCGGTGCCCACCCGCTGACACCCCTCCACTCCTTCCCCCCCTCCCTCCCTCCCTCCGTCACCCCCTCCCTGCCCTGCCGTGCTAACATGCTCTGCCCCCACTCCAACTCCACCTCCAACTTCCTCCCTGCCAGCCTCACCACTTCCCTGCCTTGCAAGACAAAAACCCCAGATCGCATGAGTTGCTGAGCTGGACAAGCACCCCCAGGAGAGATGGTGTGCGCACCTTTCCCAACCCTGGAACAGCTCCAGCACTTGCAGCGTCAGATGCTCCGCCTTTTTTCTGACCAACAGCCGCACCTCCTCATCCCAACGAACGCACAGCGACTGCATTGTGCGGCAGCTGCTCCGCTTGTTCACAGTCCCCACAGCGCACTGCAGCACCAAATCCTTCTGGAGTAGTGCCGCTGGGACCTCCAGCTGCTCCAATGCGATGCACAGCCTTCTGCACTCCTCCGGCTGTCGGTGGCCAATCGCACGACGCGGAAGGGGCTCTGCGACCGGATGCCTGTCCAGTGTCAGCCACTTGGAGGGTCCAGCGGGGGGGAGCCCTGAGAAAACCTCCAGCAACAGCTCGTGGTCCTGTGGGTCACAGGAATGTGAATCACCGCGAGGCTGGGCGCATGTTCGAGGCAGGGGCAGGTCAGCGAAGGCAGCCAGCACCCAAATCTCAGCGCTTTGGACCTCAAGAGACCAGTGAAAAGTGGATGTCGAGGCCAAGGAGAAGAAGATGCACCACGAGCATGTGCCTTGTCGAAATGGATGTTATTTTTCAAGAAACTGTAGCTACAGATGCTGCCACACAAGGCATAAGGTCGCAGGTAAGTGCCTCCCACCGGATACTTCTATCAATTGCGTACGGTTTGTGGTGCACGGCAGCATTTCGCTGTCAACCACCGCCCGATCACACTCTCGAGGGCTGCACATCCGACACTTGCTGTATGGCCGAAATACTTGGCCCTTGCGCTCCAACGCACATGGTGACAGATTTGAGCCCATTGACAGTGTGACCACGGCGCAAGCAGACATCTTTGAGGAAACACAAAGCAAAGCCCCCACAAGAAAAGAGCCCTGAATGATTGGGTTTTGGTTAGATGGGGTGCTGGATTTGGGGAAGGCATTTGAACCCCGTTTTAGCCTGTGGGACCCGCGGATTGTACGCTCCTTCCTTCATTGGACCCGTCCCTCTTCGGTCCCTCTGAGCAATCCCCCTCAATAAGTGTTGCACAAGCACTGACCTGGAGCTGAGGGCACTCCAATGGCAGCTCCAACTGCTCGTTGAACAACACCAACGGTCCTTCATCCTCCTGCAACACAATTTTGCTGTTGCTGACCACTGATACCTCCCCCACAGTGAGCCGCACGCACACGGGAAGGTCCTCATCTTCATCGGAGGAATCATCATCGACAAGTCCAGTCCCTGAGAACAGGAAAATTGGGTGCATGGGTGGCCCAGAGTCGAAAGCGAAGACCCACTGACGGACGGATGACTGATTGGTGTGTCACTTTTCGGTGCCTTGCGTGGGGGGACCAGCTGAGTGATCGCAGCTGAGTGGGCAACAGTGGGGGAAGGAGGGGGGATGCCCTTGCTAAATTAAGTGACAAACATACTGAACCAACACTCCCTGAAGAGGCCGGGTTTTCAGGGGTGAAGAAGAACAGCTTTGTGTGTGTGTGTCTGTGTGTGTGTGTGTGTGTGTGTTCGTGTGTGTGTGCGCACGTGTGTGTGTGCCAAGGGATATATTCCAGACATGCTCAAACTGCGAGGTCCAACAGCCCTACATTCCTACTGCTGACTGCAAACCATAAGTCCATGTCCACGCCCGGCAGCTGGGCCACCCAATGGGCAATGAGCTACCCATATGTACAGGTCGCCGACAACGCACCACGGCTCCTGCCCTGACATAACCCACGCAAGACGCATGACATGCGGTGTGCCCTACCTCTCCCCTCATCCCAGCCCATGCATCCCTGCACGAAGAGGGGTAGGGGGGGTCGGGGGCCGGGAGATCGCCCACGACAAAAGGGCCGCAGCCAAGAAATTACCTCGGTCCTAGGTCAGACAATAGGGGAGACATGGAGCTGCCGCCAAAGCGCCCCTGCAGCCCTCTTGCACCAACTGCCACAACCGTAGAGAGGAAAGTAACAAGAACCAACCAACAAACATACAACAGGAGGGAGAGCGCAGACAGCACCACTGGGCGGACGCCGTGCCGTGCAGCCCATTCTCTCAGGAAGTGCATGCGCCCTAGATGTTTCAACCGCCCCTGGTGTGTCTGTGTGTGTGTGCTTGCGTGCGTGTGTGTGTGTGCCAAGGAATCCATTCGAATCTGCTCCAACTGCGAGGTTCAACAATCCTAAAGTCCTATCACTGCTGCAAACCATGAGTTCCATTGTTCAGCCGTGCAGGCGGGGCTGCCCAGCAGGTACGAGACTCCATAAGTATAGATGCCACCAACACACCACGGCTCCTGCCCTCAGAACCATCCGCACGACAGCAAGACACACATTGCATGCTCTTGTGCCCTACCGCTCCCCACATCCCAGCCCCCATGCATCCTTGGAGACTGAAAGAGGGGGGGGGGGGGGCTCTATACCGGGCGCCTGTTTACTGAAAAATAACCTAGATGTTATGTAGATAGTCGTTGATCATAACACGAAATCTACGCATTTTGAGCCCCCCCTGATTCGAACCTGGCACCATCCGGCCTGCGTGCGACGCCTTGGCCACTATACCATACCGAGGAGGTCAACTTACTCGCTCCAAGGGCACAAAAGGCAGGGCCGCCTCGCCGCCCGGTGCATCTTAACCCCCCTTGGGGTTCGAACCACCACCTACGGCATGCGAGACCCGGCGCATACCGTTCATCTACAGAGACGATACCAACTGACACCTCACCAACACGCAATGTGTGATCCACACATAAAGGAAGAGGAGGGGGGGCATGAGCAAGCCTTCATGTCCCCCCCCTGCTGGTCCTCAGGACCGCCAGCCAGGCAACCATGGAGAGAGGGAGTGGGGTATGTCGGCACACAGTTTCCCCGGTTCCACGCCGCAGCGAACTAGCATAACTAGTTAAAGGCGGAAACGCCGCAACGAACAAACATACAAGCTGCAGATTAGCATCATACTGTGGCATTCTCAAAGCAGACCGCCCGCGGGGTTAGGTTTTGGCCGGCCGCCCGCAGCGGCTGCGCAGCCGGCGGCCGCCCTGAAGACGGCAGTTCGAACCCCCGAGGGGGAATACAAGGAGGAGATGCGGCTCCCGTCAGCCGGCGGTGCCAGTGGCGGGGCGCACTGCTACAGGTATGCTGGTGTCCGGCGCGGTTTTTGTTGAGGAAAAGTATGACGGCTATTTTGCCGACGAAAAATATGACGAGGACGAGATACGCCACCCTACCAATGGCGGTGCCGGTGGTGGCGCGGAATGCTGTGGGGGGTGGTGGTGGGGGCGCTGCCAACAGCCCCTAGACGGAGGGGGGTTCGAACCCCCGAAGACGACGATTGCCAGTCCATGGCACATACCACTATACCATCCATGCCTCTTAGGCCTTAAAGTGCAAAAATGGCTCAAAGCCGATAAGGGTCTTCACCCCAGAGTAGAGTGTAACTATCCCTAGTTGCGAGGGCAGGCTAGGAGGCTAACACCACCGGGCGCTAACCCTGGCGGGCAAGCCGGCCCTGGAGATAGCGCGCCCTATCAGGGTGACGCCGCTGCCCCTGATTTGCCAACGAGTCTGTTCGTTCATTACCAACTATATTGACATGACTGTATACATGCTTCCAGACTATCTCTGCCGAACGAGCCTGTAGCACCGCTTTGAGGGACTCCCACAGGTCCTAGTTGGTGACCGGCGGCCCTGTAGCGCCCAGCGATGTATGTACATGGTCACACCATCGTAAACATACTTACTGTCTGTAATGACACGCAACGGCTGCGACAAAGGGACTGCCCGCAGGGCCTCAAGGCATGCGGTGAGTTCCGCTCTATTATTTGTCTGGACAGGTCCTGGCAGGGGGGAGGATATATTCAGGGGGTGGAGGGCGCCAACCCACACCCCATAACCAGCGAACCCCCCCCCTTGTGTGACATTCCGTCTGGTTGTTGCTCCTTTACGGGGCCCTGGAGGGTCACCTGTTCTTCCCTTCACATGTTGCGTCGGGTCACTGCTTTCTGTCGGCCGCTGCGGCCGGTGGTCTTGCTGGTGTCGTGGCGGAGCCCAGTAGTTGGTGTGTTTGGGCTGTGCTGAAAGTGGCAAGGTGTGCCGTTTGCGCGTCAGCGGCGCCCAATAATTGGCTTATTGAGGATGTGCTGGTTGTTGCCGGGGTCGTTTGACTGTTTTTGCTGTCCACACACCTCTGTCCACAAGCCGTCCATAGCCTATCTCGCTGTGTTTCTGTGCTGCCCAGGTGCCCTATCCTCCACGCGCTGTCCGGGCCGTCCACCATATGTCCTTTTCCCCCTCACGGCTGGTCTGCCCCTGATGGGCTCCCGCTCCTGTTGCACAAAAAGCCCATCTGGGCTGCGGGAGACACCCCCCACCTAATGCCGGTTGAGCATGGGTTGCCCTGGCACCCGGTAGTGACGGGGCTGGCTGGCCAAGCCATCCCCTTTCTTGTCGCTGCCTCCCATGCGCACGCTCCACCATTCGCTCCATTCTGGTTCCCTGTTTCTGCTGTTCTGGTTGCCTCTCCTGCCTTGCTGTGCCCCTCCTCCTTGTTTGGTGTGCCCCCCCTTGTCCCCCTTGGTGTGGCTCCCGCGTTCTGTGTGTCTGTGTTGCCCCCCCCCCCCCCGGCCCTTCCTCTGCATACGAGCCGTCACTATAAGGGTCAGGCACATGAATCGCCTCTACCACCCTCCCTGCCTGCTCCGCACGGGCCCGTTTCCGCCCCACTTTGTCCGCACCAGCGGGTCGGAACATGTAGGGGTCCCGGGTCTCGGACAAGTCTACTGGGCGCTTTGCTCTGTCTACCTCCGAGCCAGGTAGGACTGGGATGTTGCCATCTGAGAGCCAACCCTGAATACCACGTAAAAACAAATGCACCGACTCATGCGAGAGGGACAAAGATGGCATCTCCAGCCACTTGGACACTTGGACTCAGAGTACAACGCCCGCATAAATACCGAATGATCCAGGGCCGCCCCCCGGATACGAACATCACAACGATAGACCCACAACACGCGCACTATTTTCCTGAACAAGAGGCCCGGGGCTCAAGTGAGGGATAGCAGGGGATAGTCGGTGCAGAGCCGACTTATGGGGGCGCGACCTGAAGCACTAAACAAAGGACCAAAGGTACATTGTAAAATGCGGAAAGGCACTGTAAGCCAAGAGCGGGCCTTGAGTCTGTGGTATACATCTTCTTGAGCCCCTTCAAAGGGGCAGGTGGGCGGGACCCACGGAAAAAACACGTGAAGGCACCGCCCCACTGGAAATTTCTTCCACAAGCCCGTGTGGATGAAATCTTAAGTCCTAGGGAGGAAGGCATAGCCGGTGAAAGGCCCGCCGGACCGCCGTCTCTTGGCGGTGATCTACCCGAAGTGCAGAAGCAACAGTGTGTGTGATAAGCGTGAAGTGAAGACCATTCACCAGCTCAAGGCCTGCCTAGTTGCCCTGAACCGGCAATTGACCCTCCCAGGCCCGCACCAACTGACGCAGTGTGGCCAGTAGTGCAGACCAGTGCGGGGCCCGCAGCTTCTTGGGGCCCCAAAGGGCGTCACACAGGACCACAGACCACGTAGACTCATCAATGAGATCACGAACACGCATGTCCCCTCTGGAGATGAGGTACCTGCAGGTCACTGTCTGAGAGTTAGTGTGTGTGTGTGTGTGTGTGTGTGTGTGTGTGTGTGTGTGCCAAGGAATCCGTTCAATCATTCAATCATGCTCCAACTGCAAGGTTCAACATTCCTACTTTCCTACCACTACTGCAAACCATGAGTTCATTGTTCATCCCTACGAGGGGGCCGCCCCGATGAGCTGAGACTCTCCATATGTGCAGATGCCGCGAATGCACCACGGGCTCCTGCCCTCAGAAGTGGGCTCCCCAGACCCCAGCCCCATGCATCCCTGGTGACCCAGGGGGTGTAGGGGGGGGGGGCCACACACCTCTAGGCCTTGTGGCTAGATGTGTTACCACTGTGCTACAATGACGAAACACCGCCACAAACAAAGCAGACAGGTGCAGAGGGCATGAGCAAGCACTCATGACCCCCCCTGCTTGTCCTGTGGATCGCCAACCAACCAACCAAAGTGAAGGAAAACCCACACATAGGGGAGTCGCTCTAAGATGCAAGAACAACTGGGCGCTGGCCCTAACACTCCCACAAATCCCGCAGAACTGCAGGCAGCTAGGATGTTGCTGTTTGAGAAGATTAGCCAAGCAGTCAGGAAAAAAAAAACAAAAAGCACTCTGCCAGGAGATGTTGGAGAGACAAGTGATGCCAAAAAATTCAAAAAAACAATGCTTCCTTGGTGCCAAAATTTGTGTTTGTACCAAATTCCACCATGAGAAACCCAACAAACACCAAAAAATATGAAAAAACACCACCCCGCGGGCAAAAACGGCCAAAAACAGGGAAAAAAACAAAAAACCAAAAACGCCTTTTTTTCTCAAAACACCCGACTCCGTACCCACTTAGCTCATCCTAGGGCGAGGGGAGAATATTTGCAGATTACAGGATAGTATGGAACAGTGGAAATAATAATAATAATAATAATAATAAATGGGAACAGGCACTAGGTTTAGCACAGGCCACAGGGTGGCAGTACTGACTCTCACAATATTCTACTCCTCCAACCGAGCCAGAACCTCCACAGGTTCATGTGTTTTGGTGTCATTTCAGGGCAACCACCCAAGCCGACTCTCTGGTGCTCTGACTGCCAGTGTAGGATATGTGAAATCTGCGTATATGTGCACACAACTGCAATTTTCCTATTCAGATACTTACCCACATCGCAACCTGCAAAGAACCCCCATTCACCTAGACATGCACCTCCTGCCCCCTCCCCCTGCTCCTGGGGGAGGGGGCGAGTCAACAAGGAAAAACGGACCTGTGGCATTCTCCAGAGTGATGCACAGGTGCGGATTCTTGCCCCAGTTCTTGGCGGTGACTTGCACGTGAATACTGCCGTTTTGGGCAATGAACGTGTCATCCTCCAGAAAGAACCGAGGAGCGATCCAGTCACCTTCTGAGATGTGGACACGCAGGGCATCAGTGGGTGGGTGAGCGAGCGGGCTGGGGAGGGGGGTGGCGGGTCAGCAAGGAGTCTGGCAATGGGCAGGCTTTCCCTGGACATTCTGGCCGTTGCCATGGAAATCATAAGGAATGGTTGTGAGGCAGAGAGAACAAAAATGTGCATGGCAGCTGACCACCGCCAGATTTCAGGGGAGAAAACCCAACGCCCGAATGACCATGCGGACCCCTGGAGGCTGTGCGCATCTCCCAGTAACAGATCAAGCCTTTGGTATCTTGTGGTGCAAAGAAAACCAGCCAATGGAACTGCAGCATCATGTCAGGGAAGGTCTTGTAGTCAAGGCTGATGAGACAAAACCGTTTCTGAGCCGCCGTGAGTGCATGCTGCGTTGGACGGGGGGCACAGCCGCGTCGTACCACATGTGGCCGTTTCCTTGTGCTGCCCTTGTGTGGTGGAGTGGGGTGGGGCGTGTGGACGACTCGCATCGTACAGCGCGGAGCCAGTCGTGCCGCCCCCCCCCCCCCCCCCCCGCGCCTTGTGCCAAACCCCCCCCCCCCCCCCCGCGCCCCCAAATTCAGGGGCGTTTTGGTCATAGCCGACTGACTGCCAAATGCACTGAATGTGGACTTGTTGGGGAGTCAACCGCCCAGTCCGCCGTTGTCTACTGCGGGATGACGCCCACCGTGGGGCACCTCCTACAATGTGAATCCTGCCTCCCGTCCCCTCTCCAATGCCCTCGGCCCCTGTGCACACCTCCGTCCGGCAACTGCAGATCCACCCACAGATCCGTGGGCCTTTCCCGGACCAGATCTGCCACGGAGATCTCGCCGCGCCCCAGCAACTGCCCCTGGGCCTCAGCCACCAGCCCCAATACGACGGGGCGAGGGTCACTCTCCGGGACCGGGAAATCAAACGTTTGCCCGACCGGCGCCGTTTTGGTGTTGGACCAGAACTTGGTGGTCACCTGCTGCGGCCCGCATGTCAGCTGCAGCGCCACTTGTGGGTACTGTTGGGGCAGCCCACGGGCCTCCAGCACCTGCCGTAGCAGTGAGTGAGTTGAACGGAGTCGCTGCGACCGCCCCTGTCATCCCACAAGCAAAATCTCGTGGGGTTGGGTGCACTACTGCGGAGCTTGAGTGAAGGACTGTGAACTTTGACAAAGCAGAACAGCTCTGCTCTGTGTCTTTATTGAGAGGATGGACAGAGGAGAACCCTCAATCAGAGATGAGTCACTGCAGCCTCCCAGCGCTCGGGGCGTGAAAAATAAAAGAAGCCCTGTGCTGGGCAGAGGGCATTCACCGGGGCGTCACAATCTTCATGAACTGACCATGACAGTCCATTGGAATTCCAGCCTCACGTGGGAAACGACGATTCTGACCACCCTTGTGAAGAACGTGGCCTTTTCGTATTGGCACCACACCTCCCTCCCCGCCACAGCCTCCGGCTGGGGCTGGGGGCTTGGAGCGGGGTGTTCCACATGGGCTGGGGGGCTACCGCGTGATTTGACAAATGCCCAGTGCCGTGTCTGTTGTGTGAAGCACTTGTTGATCAAGGCCGTTCGTGTCTGGAGAGTTGGGAGGGGGAAGAACTGTTGCACTTTTGTGGGTCCGGATGCAATTGTGATCCCACTGTGTGGCAGCGGACGGCCCCTGTGGTGTGCAGACCTCACGTGCAGTGATCAAAATGACGGCCAAGTTCAGAGGGCGTTCACCACCACCGCGACCATTAACACGTGGAGGGTAACGCAGATTCCGGATCACCACGTGTTACCCGCCGGTGGTACGGTGGCTTTGCGCTCGCGCTGCAACGTTCACGGGTCGCAGCCCAACAGCAGAGCGACCGAAGTTTGGCTGAGGGAGCACTGCGGGCAGAGGAGCACAAGACCAGACGCCCCGCTTGGCTGCCAGAGGCTGTGTGAAAGTGGCCAAGGCTCCGAGGTATACCCACACTTCCCCCGCAACACAAAACTGGAAGATCCGAAAAGGGTGCACTAAGAACACGGGACCAAACACACCGCACGGCTGTGGGGGCCCTCTGGCACGGGGCTCCAGTTCATCACAGCTGATGTCCTGAGCCTTTGCCGTCTCGCGGGGTTGGGCGGGGGGAGGGGCACCATGGCAGGGGTTGCCTGACGCATGTGCGAATGGCACCGTCGAGGGCTGGTTTGCGCGAAGGGCGGGCACAAAGCAGAACTGCCGGGGCTGGCAGGACATCCCATGAGAGCCATCGCCTCATTGGAACCGATTTTGCGGCACAACTTCACAACAACACGACGGCGCATGTCCCGTGGTCCAAGAGGCGCCATGAGCGCACCACGTCACAAATCCTCAGGTGAATGAGGGCTGATCTCAAGACGTGCCAATACGCATCCCGGCGCAGTGACCTCCAAGTTCTTGGGGGTACGACTACCGCGTCGAGGGCACACGCCCTCCCACCCCCTACACTACCACTACATGCGCGGTCCCATCCACAGCTCGCGGCACAATACGCGTGAGGGAGACCTGCAGACGCACAGAGCGGGGGGCACTCTGCGCTGACAGCCCACAGTCGCGGGGGGTCACCACAAGCGTCAGCGAGGGAGGCACGCTGCTGAACTGGGAGATGGCCGGGTTTTGTAGCGGCAGGACCATTGTGCGAGGGCTGTTGTTGCACAGTTTGTCCAACGAGAGCTTCCAAAACGCCTTCTGTTGCAGCGCTATGGTGTCCACAACCTGTGCGCAAGTAGGGGATGCAGGTGTGCACAGGGCACGGACGGCGTGTGCATGGGATGCAGCAAGAGAGGGCGCGTGGGACGTCGCAAAGGTGTGTGCATGGGACGTGAGGCTCTGATACGTTTGCAATGGCCATGCCAGTGGGACGGCAAGAGCGACCACTTCAGGTTCAGGAAGTAACTGTTGATGAAAACAAGTGGATTTCAACGGAACTGAGTCAAAATTTTGGAAAGGATTTATCATTGAAATCACCTTGAAACAAGCCTTCGTAAAAAAATGCCTTTTGCTCAATTTGGTTGAAGTTGATTCCACACCCGCCCGCCCACACGCACGAACGCAGGCAGCGGCTATCTATTGTCGCACGGACCTCCGCAGTCAGAGTCTGCGCCGCCAAATCCTCATCCGGAATCTCCAGAATGAACTCCTTGTCCCAGATCAGGCCCGTCTCCACTTGAATGATCCAAGTGCCAAGCCTCTTCTCCCCCACGGACACCAGGAAGAACACGTCCCCCAGGCCCGCCAGCCGGGGGTCCACTTCCGCAAGGCACACGGAAAGCGTGGGCTCGGGCCGCAGCTCTGGCAGGCCACAGCCGATGGCCGTGAACTGCACAAGCGAAGGTGCAAGGGGATGGGGCATGGAGGTGCCTCGCTCTCACTCGCCCATCGAGCACCCAGCCCCCGCATGCACACGCAGCACCGCGTCGCACACTGGGATCCGCATCAATGGGACTACCGTGACGGTAGTGGGGCACTTTTGCTGGTCCTCTCGGAGAACGCGGTGCCTCCCCATTTCAGGGGCAAAACGAGCCAGGCTCGTTGCCCAATTCTTCACACAAATCCACAGATTCCTTTCCATACATCATACAAACGCCGTTGAGGGACAGGGCCATGAAATGCCTTGGATCAAATCAAAGCAGATCAGATCAGAACACATCAGATCAGAGCACATCAGATCAAAGCAGAGCAGCATCTTCAGGGGACCAGTGAGCTGCGGGTGCTGGGGCTGGGAGGAAGGCCTTGGCAGCCACACATATCTTTCCAGGCCCCAGCACATTTGTAACTGCGTTCCACTGAAAGTGTGTGACACGTGTTCAGAAAATCAGGGTGCCGATGAAGATACAAAGGACTGGGGGCACAGAGTACAGACTGGGTGCACAGGTGCCTGCTGTGCTTCATGGCCCTTACATGAGCTGGGCAAAAGGAAACATGATGGGGGTTGTGCAGGGGGCCTCAATAGGTCAGGTGTGGACCCGCCACTTAGCTCCAGCCGCGCCTGCCTCACAACCTTCATCGCCATCTCAGTTCCATGATTGTGCGTGTCACGCGGACAGTGCATTGCCGTTTTGTCCCTTCCCTCCGCCCTGAATGGGGTAAGAGTTGGGCTGCTTCTACAGGGTTCTGGGCTTTGTCGCCTTTGGACTGAGTTCGGGGCGTAGCGTTTGTTGTGTCCCACTTTGGTGCCCGCCGGTGCACTGGTATGCCTGCATGCGCTGGCCCCTCTCGGCCACATACCTGTGTTTCGGTGTTTCGGTTGTGGGGGGGGGGGGTTAGGAACAGCAAACAATCAAGGGGAGGAACTGGTGTGGCTATGGAGCACCTGAAGCAGGCACCGGATGCCCGTACTCAGCATGGCCTGCAACTCCAAATGTGGGGCAAAGACCTCCACGGCCTTCGGGATGGTTCGGCCACAGACCAGCCCCCGTAACGGAACCTGCAGTGCAGAAGATTGGGTGCACGCTCGTCAAGGGACTTGTGAAACCCAAGGAACAAGGGGTGCATGGGCCCTGCAAGCCAGAGGTCACCCCAGATGCATCTTGTGCTCAGCCGTGCATCTGTGCCTGGCTACAACACACAAAGCTTCACCAAATATCAAAGCCCTCTGCTTACAGACGTAGAGCTGAGTTGTGTGGATCGGATGGCAGACCAAGCGGTCCGCTGCTCGCTGGTGGTGCACTCCCGTTCCTGTGTCGACTGGCACATGGAGCAGACTGTCCGGATCCATATTTGGCAAGTCCACCTTGCGGGCCGCCATTCCCACTTGCACGGCCCCGCCCGGCGGCGCAACCCGGATTCCCAGGAAACCTGCCGCCAAGCATCCTCTGCACAAGAAAACCATGCAGAGGGCCCTGAACGATCTTTCTGTGTGTGACATTTAGCAGTGTGAGTGGCAACAAAGATCGGGTTTTTGACAGCTCGGTTTTAAGCTTTGACCCCATTTTCAGCACAAACGAGGGTTGCTCCTCTTTCAAATAATCCACGGCCAGTGCTGGGCAGGGCTAAAGGCTGAAAAACATGTCCTTTTGCATCCCACCATGTAAATGCAAGCTCTAATTAAACACTATCCAAAGGCCATTTGACTAGTGACTAGTAACTTGTTTATTTTGGTGAAAATTGGTTGTTTTTTTACCGTTTTTTTTAAACAAATTGTTTGCAAAAATGATCATTTTGCAGCTGCTTGCCTCCTTATACCCATTCCTTTCATTGCAGGTTCATAGGACACAACTTTGTTCCATGTGGCTGGTACCATTGAGGTCTGTATAATTCTCTACTACATGTTTAGATATGTCTGTATGCCTTCAACTTTGGTACAAAACAAATCCCATGCTGTTTATTTTTGGATGTTCCCAATCCTTGTTTATTTATGGAACCTTCATTCAAATGTTTAATTTTGGGACCTTCATTCAAATGTTTATTTTTGGGACCTTCATTCAACTGAAATGATTTTTCCGCTGTGCCTTGTTTTTTTTTTTCCCGCTGTTTGCGCTTGCATCTGAATAATAATATTGGCTCATCCCTTCCTGTAATCCATACCCTGCACATGAAACAAGAGCACAACATAAACATGCGGAACATCTTTGTATTTGTTTATGTGCGCGGGCCCCACTGCAGTTGCTTTAGAAGTCCGGTGGCCACTCACTCCCCTCCCGCTCCCTGACAGCCCTGCTGTCGTGCTCCTGCCCGAGGCAGAAGCGCCTCTCCCCCTCACCCTCCTCTTCCTCCTGCCCCTCCTCCCCTTCACCACCCTCGTCCCTCTCGTTCTCCTCCTCGTCTTGTTCGTCATCGTCCACATTGATAACGTTGTCCTCTGGCGCCACGCATTGACTCGCCGGGGGGCCTGAGAAGCACAACTCATCACGTGCCCTCGTGAGCCCTCGTGAGAAACCAGAGCGGCATTGAATGCTAGCCACTCATCACCTTCCCATCGCGCTACTTTGTCCAACTCAGCAACGCATGCCTCCACACTGCGATCAATCAGAGCAGAGCACCTCTTCGTCACCTGGATTCCCTGGGACATTAGGGCTGAAGCCTGCACAACATCCAGCATAAAAAACAGACCACATAGAAACACCTCGTTCGTGAGTGCAAAAAGCAAAGCATCTCTTCGTTCTTTGTGGACTGCCTTGCTCAGGTGTACCTCACGCAAACCAAGGACAACAATCACATAGCACCGCTTCATACGGCGCAAGGCATCTGCTGCAAAAGCACACCAGCGACGAGTGTGCAGATCCCCTAATTTCAAGAATGCGGCATCGAGGGCGAGAGCCAATGCATGCAATGTCTTGAGCCTAGAGGGAGCATTATTCCAAAACAGCGCAACACACTGCAACGTGTCAGCAAGCAGATCAAGAAACGCATGGTCGGAGGCGATGGCGGCCTTAAAGGCCAGCTCGCATCTGTGACACGATGCGTGATATGGCACCACCACATCATAGCCTGCGATCTCCTTCTGCAAGTCGCCGATGATGCGGATAATCCCACCACATTCGCCCTGAACCACACTGGCCCCATCCCCACAGTAGAAAAAGAGCTTACGGATCCAAACATCAAGATCCACGTCTGCATGGGCCATTGCCCGTTTCAATGCAGTAACTATTCCTGGAGCGGTGCCGGAGGGGAGGGGTTGGCAAGAGAAAAAATTGGTAGCCATCACTCCATCAACGACGGCACGAACATAAAAAAGCTCTTCTTTCTTTGCTGCGCGGTCTGTGCACGAGTCTGATGCGATGGAGAAAAAAGAAGACTCCTTGATTACTAGACCCTGGGAAATGCGAAATGGTTGGGAAATAAAGCGCAGCACCTCCCTAGCCGAGAAGGGTGAACGATAACTTGGGATAATTGTGCCTCCATTGAGTGACACGAGCTCGGCATCCCCTTCCACATGACTAGGGGACCAGCGCGGTGCACAATCCTGTACACGGTCCTGAATAGGACCAGGATGCCCTGTAGCACATGAGGGGGCAAGGTTTTAATGACCGACGTCACCCGACCACCTGATTGCCACAAGGCCAAGGACACAGCGTGTGAGCCCGACCGCTGGTGATGCTTAAGGGTGCACAACATGAAGTTTGAAGTACCTTGCACGAAGGGAACAGAGTGGCCAAGTTGAGGATACTGTTTACATGCAATGCACCACATCTTGTCCGTAGTAGCCTCATACCTTAGCCAAGACCGGGTAAGAAGCCACTCCCTTCTGAACTGCCGTTTCTTGGGGGAGGGGGGTCAGACGGCCGGCACCTCTCAACACAGGAGGTGCAAATACCATCTGTGGTGCACCCTGGACATACGCGGAAATGACACGTGTGGCATTCCACATCAGGCGTGGACACTTCCTGTCCACAGGCACGGCAGGTGCACGAGAAGCAATGCACGGTTGATCCAACCATGGTCATGCACGCCTCATCAACCACCTTGTGGCACCTCTGACAAGAATACTTGGTGCCACAAATGTTTGCACCACAACATGCACACCTTACCGGAACAAGAAGAAAAGGACTTAGGGAGGGGGTGGCACGTGAGGACGACGGAGGTGGGGCAGCCGATGCGCTTGAACTAGACGCCGGCTTCTTGAGGGTGAAGGCCCAGCCATCGCGCGTGCCATCCGACTTGGCGGCGCGCATGACTTGGATGTGGGCCAACTTCGTCAATGACCCACCGTCGGGGGAGTGTAGGTACCGGAGGGCAGCCGCGGCATTGCTGAAATGCATCCAATCGGCACCCTCGGGAGCGACCGGACCGAGGCGGCACATCCATACATCACCACCCATCCCGAGATGCGAAATAGGAAAAGAGGGTCTGAAGGGTAAACAAACAAGAAGACGAGAGATGATAATTCTTCTGGCACATTGGACAAACATAGGAAACAGCAAAGTTCAGGCTTTGTCTATCTATTTATGGTAATGCGCATGGACATGCGGTGAATTAGAAGCGAGAACTTTGTTTATTTTGTGTTGAAGCTTGTTGTTCTAATGTGGATGTACAAATGCAATCCGTCACAAAGTGTCAAGAGGCACATTTCCCTGACCTCTTTGTTGTAAGCGAACGAGATGGCGTTTATGATTATTTAAATTTAAATGACACCTACCGGAAATGACAACTTGCAAGCGAATGGCACAACAAGGCAACCCAAAACCTTCCCCAATGCATGCAACAATATGTGAAAACACCAATAAACATCAATAAACATCGATAAACAGCGATTCTCGCCCCAAAACGGGCGTTTTTTGAAAAATAAACGCATAAACGCGTTTATTTTGAATTTGACTAGCGACTTGAATAGCAGTTAATTAGAGCCTGTGTAAATGCTGTCACAACACCCCCGATCACCCCCCCCCCCCTAGGGTGGTGCCACCGGTTCCCAAGGCCACCAAAAGCACATTCAGCACCTGCCTGAACAGATATAGCCAAGAACTACGTGAGCGCTCATCCCACATGGCCCAAACAAGACTCAGGATCTGACACACAAAAAGTTTTTCCCAAAGTCAGAAAAATCATTTTTTTTTATTGCCAGTCCACCTTGCAGAGAATTGCTTCGAGGTGGTCCAAATAAATACCATTGCGGGCAGGACTATGTTGTGAGGGGCTAGGGAGCAATGGCCCGCCCTCCTGGAGAAAAGGGCCCACATTTTGTGGGGTGTGTGTGTGTGAATGAGCAGACACCTGTTGGGGGCCAGGCCCATCTCCAGGTCTATGCCCACCAACGAGGTGCGCCAGCGGGGTGTGGCACTCGGTGGGGTCTCCCTGGGGTACGCTGTGCGCAATGTGCAGCCAGCACGGTGCATGGCGCGCACTGGTGCACAACACGCAATGCGCAATGCGTAGGGTGTGCAGTGCGCAGTGCGCACCGCATAGTGCACCCGGGTGCATCGCGTGGAGTGCGCCATTGTCAAGGTTCACAGCTGATGCACCGCTGATGCAATGGACTGCTCGTAGTTGGTGGGGTGCCTGTGGCACGACGCCCACTTGACTGGGCATTCGGATTCAGAAGCAGACGCTCTCGAACATGTCCCCCAGCCCCCTTGCCACACAGCTGCAGACTAAAGACGTACCTGAGTGCTGCCAAGGAAGTCGCCCAGGTTTGGATCATGTACCACAACAAAAAGGTGCTGCCTCAAAACCTCCTCGGCATCAGGGACCTCAAATTCAAACGTTTGGGTCGAGGTCTGCCCGGCCAGCAGCAGCTCTGGTATCCATTTTGCATTGGTCCCTGCACACAACCATTGCACAAATTGCGGGACGATATGCGTGGCCCCACGGACACTCGCACGCCCCACCACCGCAAGAAATGGGGGAAAGGCATTGATCAGATCATGCAACACACAGAACCACACCGCAAACAGAAGGAAGCCTCAAGCACCAGCGTCGGCATACAAAGTCGCATGGACGCGCTTGACGGTACAAAGAGACACCACTGAAAAGATTGGTCCTGCCGCAATCCCCCCAAACACTTGCAAACCCCTGTGAGATGCTCCCTCTTGAAGGTGCACACGAGGCAGCCGTCCACACTGGTGCCGCCGTGCTTATTGACAGTCATCATAATTGGTGTTATGCAATGAACATTGCATCTATCTACCCATTAACTGTGGAGGCCAACACTATGACATTACAAAACAGCTTGAAATACCAAAGGCTCTCTTGAATCGTGAACGACGAACACCTTTTCAAAACCAAGTTGTGTTCGGCATTGTGGATGCAAGCAGCAGGTGGCCACCGCCCTCACTGAAAGCCGGGCAGCAGGTGGCGGCTGCTGGAGATGAAATCTCAATTGCTGATGCACGACGCATCTGGTCATTTGTGCCCAAAAACACTTCCAATTACCCTTACAATGGGCGGATACGTTTCTTCTGTGCAAGATGGGCTTTGAGCAAGCTCGCCTGTGCACGTTTAGGCATTCGGTACAGTCCATGTCCGGTGACCATAGGCTTCGTGCGAGACCCGTGTGCAGTGGTACGTAGCCACCGATGCAGAACATCAGGCACACACAGGATCAGATAGTGTTGCAATGCGCAGGTATGTGCACCTGTACACAGGTTGGGGGGGGGGGGGGGTCTCTAAAGTGGCGTATACCCCAAACCACTCGGCCATTTAGCCGATATCAATGCAAGTGACTCGCCTGCAGAGGTCAACTTAGCTGCAATGCATAGTCTCATGAGGTCCGGCACGTAGATTGTTTGAGGGCCATGCACCTGCCCGATCATCTGGGACGGGCTCCTCGGTCTCCGGTTGAGGTCCCACGCCGCAGTGCGCGCCCCGCCCCTCCCCCCCCCCCGGCACACCTGTGTACTGCAGCTCATACTTCAGGTCGTTGCGCATGGGGCTCCACACCCCATCCTGCAGCATCTCCGCCCCCGTCAGCGCCACGCAGAGCCGCGGTGCGCCCCCGCCGGCGCTCCCACCGGCGCCGAAGCCGATGGCCTCCACATCCAACTGCATCGCCACGCGCGCCCCGTCCCCCCCGCCCTCCACCTCCACAGGCAGCCACAGCGCGGCCTCCCGGTCCCGCACCAGACCGGACAGCGGCTGCCTCGCCACCCCCGTCCGCCCCGGCCCCAGCAGCTCCGCATCGTGGACCTCCCCGAGCAGCACCTGCCCAGCGGCATCCGCCACCTCGAACACGTGCGGCCCGTCCTCGGCGGCCGCCTGCCGCCGCTCCTGCCCCCCAAGGCGCAGCGTGACCCCGGGGCACGCCACGGGCTGCCAGCCCTCCGCATGCCACCGCTGCAGCCCCCGCACCCGCACGTGGAGCTGCTGCCGCGCGGCGGCGGCGACGCGCAGGTGCACTTTGGACGGCAGCGTCTCCCAGCGGCCGTTGACGCGGTGGAGCAGCGGGGGGTACAGGTCGAGCTCCCCGCCGCTGAGGTCCAGCGTGTCCAGGGGCACCGTCGCGGCGCCCAGTTCGTGGGCCTCTGCGAGGAACACCTTCACTTTGAGGGCGGCGGGGTGGAGGGCCAGCATGAAGGTCTGGTCCCAGACCGGACTGCAGGGGTCCGGCGGGTGGGAGTGCGTCGTGACGGTCTGGTCGTGCAGCTTCAGCTGCACGAAGGGCGCGTCGTGGGGGGGCGCGGGGGCCGGGAGCTTGGATGCCGCCACGACGGTGACGCGCAGGGCACCGCCGGCATACATTTGGCAGGGCACAGCGGGGCACGTGCGCAGGTCATGTCATGCTCCTGTGGGAGTGATCTGCAAAGGGCGTGGGGGTGGGTCGTGAAGCAACGGATACTCAGCTACTGATATAGCCCCCGTGACACAGGCTGTACGGTCACGGCTCAAACCAGTGCTGAATGTTGCCTTGAGTTCGCCCATTGGGCTATCAAACGTTGCATGGGCTGGCTTGAGTCAGCTCATCCCCCTCCGTTAGAACCCGGTCAGCAGCTTGCTTTTACATCAACTATGACAACAACTCAGCCCCCCCTTCAGCGTTTTGAGCACAGATGTACCTTCTGCGCTTGACAGCCATTCATCTGAGTCGCTCTCACAAGTGCTGTGGGGCTTGGGGGGGGGGGGGGCTAATTATGGTGAGCCAATTGAAGGTGCAGGTGGAACCTTTGGTAGAATAACCCTGTTTAACAGAGCCATGCACCAACAGTTACTGGATTGCAACCACTCAAAGGCACATAAGGCATACTACTTCAAAACAGAGTGGAAAGGAATCACAATGCAAAGTGCCGTGCGGAATGAAACACAGGGGCGCGGTGGGGGGGGGGATTATGACTTCATTCAAACCCTGCTCAAACTCCGAGATTCATAGCACTGCAGCAAACAAATTGTTCGTGTCTGGTTGCCGCTGCTGGACTGCTGGGCAACAAACAACGTTGGGCTTCCTCAACCTACTCCCCCCACAGAGATAGGCAGGCTTGGGGGGGGGGGGGGGGTTAGGCAGCCTAAGGGTGGGGGAGGAGGAGGGGGAGCTGTGACTCTTGTTCACTAGGCCAAGGGAGCTGAAGTGTCTGGGTCCCAAGTCCGTATCCCATATTCTCCATCTCAGATTTGGGGCTGGGCGGGGGCTGTTGTGCTCAAGGACGCACTGGGGGCATACAAGTAATCATCGTCCGTCTCACCAAGCATGCACCCTGGATGGGGAATCGCCGCATCGGTAGCCCTGCACTGTGGCATACAGGACCCCTGAGCAGTGGTGGCGGATCACATGATTGCTTGGCTTGGAGGGGAGAGCTGGCATACCATGGCGTTGCATGCCGCCTCCACTGTGTCATTGCACTGTGTTGTATTGTATGTGGCTGTCTGAGCACCTGAAAAAGGAGTGTCTGGAATAACGCTGTTCCTTACTGTGCTGCTCTCTGGGATTGTTTGATGCAGTAGTAGATGTCGTTGTTGGCATGGAATTCTGTTCTGTGCCACCGCACCGTCTCTGTAACAGCAGGATGTGGAATTGTACTGTGTGAATGCTGAAGGACGGGGATTCTCCAACAGTTACCAGCAATGAGTTGCTGTGTGTATACCCATCCGACACAGGGGTCTGCCCTCCTTAAGGGGGTGTTGCCGCCCGGTGAATGCACAGTGTGCACACGTCTTCAATCTTTTTGGAATGTTCACCCAACTTTTACCCATTGAACGGCCCCACCAGAACCACACACAGGGCCCCAATTTCTGCACCCTGTGGCCCTTGCTGGTATACCAGGAATTTTTAATTTTCAGTCCGATGCTTGTCACAGGTCCCAGGGTCCCAATTTCTCCACCTTGCAGCTCTCGTGGAGGGGCTGATCTTCTAGTTGGGGGGGCTGGGGTCTTTCAGCATCCACTCCAGGTTTGGGGGGCTCCACCAAAGCGTCCATCAATGCCTCATCATGCAGGGCTCGGGGCCTACAGCACAGCTTGGTGAGGGAGTTGCAATGGCAAACCCCAACCACTCTTCTGGGGTATACTTGTACAAGACCTCTTGACCTCCCAATTTGTACCGAATAGAGATGCGGCGCCCACCTTTTGGACAAGGGCCAACAGTATTGGCTGGCACCCTCTCCCCAGTAGAGCGTCGGTAGTACACAGGCAGCCCAAGGACAAGCCAGGGCAACTCTGATTCAGGCATTGTGGATCTGGGGAACAAACAACACCCGAAAAGATGCACGGTACACGCACCGTGCGTGCATGATTCCGGCAACACCCCCTAAGTGTGTCACGCATCTCTACACTAATGGTCATGTTGGGGGTGTTTTCGCACAGTGTGATTATTAGGTTGTTCCCAGGAAAACCCCTGAAAACCACCCACCTACAAAAGCATGCATGATCAATTCAAAACAGCATGGGGTGCAGAATTCAGGACCATGGGACCCCTGGCTACCGGTGGTGGAAAACAGCTGACATTTTGCACAGCGTGTGCGCAGCGCATGGTGCGCCCCCATTATAAACCCCTATTTCCAATGCTACGGTCACCCTACCCTACCATTGCTAAAACATATTGTTGTGCATACCATTGATGACTACTGCACACAGACTGAGATCGCCCCTTGAGACGCGCCCTTGCAATGCCTTGCCAAAATGCGAGAGAAAGATTTCTTCGAATACAGTGTACAGCATACAATTAGGCAAAGCAACCGCACTGCAATATCAACATTAGGGAGGAAACAATAATAAACAACATTACATTTGGAACCCCCCATTTGCTCTAGTGGTTTTATATTGCATATAAAAAAAATTGAAATAGGGTCCCAACTCTTCTACCAGTGCAAAACCATTGCACCATGTACACACAACATGCATAGGCACCCCATCGTCCACCTGCAACTCCCACTATGTGTGGTTACCCTTCCTAAAAAAGGCCCAAACGAACACCCAGACCAATGTACTAGTGTGCGCTTGGCTCTGTTGAGCACGTACAAAGATCGTAGGCACGCATACAGAACCCATGAACCCAAAGCAAGTGATGTTTTTTGACATATATCGCACGAAGTCGCCCCCCCCTACCTTGGAGGTAGGGGGGGGGTAGGGGGGGGGGTTGGGCGGGGGTTGGGGGGGGGTAGGGGGGGAGGTAGGGGGGGGTAGGGGGGGGAGGTAGGGGGGGGTAGGGGGGGGGTCGAGAAGGTAGGGGGGGGGGTATGGGGGGGGAAGGCGGTGCACACACAAGGCGGAACACACAAAAGGCGGCCTGTGGCCACCGCAGGAGTCTTGTTATTTAAGGGGCCACAGGCAAGGCGGTACACACAGAAGGCGGTGCACACACAAGGCGGAACACACAAAAGGCGGTCTGTAGCCACCGCAGGAGTCTTGTTATTTAAGGGGCCACAGGCAAGGCGATACACACAAAAGGCGGTGCACACACAAGGCGGAACACACAAAAGGCGGGGTGTGGCCACCGCAGGAGTCTTGTTATTTAAGGGGCCACAGGCAAGGCGGTACACACAGAAGGCGGTGCACACACAAGGCGGAACACACAAAAGGCGGCCTGTGGCCACCGCAGGAGTCTTGTTATTTAAGGGGCCACAGGCAAGGCGGTACACACAGAAGGCGGTGCACACACAAGGCGGAACACACAAAAGGCGGGGTGTGGCCACCGCAGGAGTCTTGTTATTTAAGGGGCCACAGGCAAGGCGGTGCATACAGAAGGCGGTGCACACACAAGGCGGAACACACAAAAGGCGGCCTGTGGCCACCGCAGGAGTCTTGTTATTTAAGGGGCCACAGGCAAGGCGGTACACACAAAAGGCGGTGCACACACAAGGCGGTGCACACAAAAGGCGGTCTGTGGCCACCGCAAGAGTCATGTTATATAAGGGGGGTGCGGGGGCTGGCCCCCGCGTCGAGCGAAGCGAGCCGTCTGTCGAGCGAAGCGAGCTGAAGGTAGGGGGGGAGGTAGGGGGGGGGAGGTAGGGGGGGAGGTAGGGGGGGGGGGTAGGGGGGGAGGTAGGGGGGGAGGTAGGGGGGGGAGGTAGGGGGGGGGGGTAGGGGGGGGGTAGGGTTGTGGTTGTTGTTGTGGTTGTGAGGGCACCCAGCACGTGCCGGCGGGAGAAATTGCCAGACACGCTCTCCCTGGGCAGGGCGCAAGGGAGCAGTCGGCCGGCGTCACGCTGGCCGGGCGTGTGCCGACAACGACCGAGGGGGGGGGGGGCGCCGTGGAGTGGAGGGGGGGGGGGGGCGTGGAGGAGGGGGGGGCCACCTGTGGAGGTTACCCTGGAGCCCTCCCCCGTCTCGCGGGGGGAGAGTTACTCGTCCTGTGCGAAGCGGCTGTGGTGGGGGTGGAGGGTGGGGCGGTGACCTTGGGGTGGGGAAGGCACGCCCGGGTCCTCGGACACTCCGCGCCTTGCCCGAACATCCCGCCGAGGTGGCCGTTCCTCGTGTGCGGCCGTGGCGTGGCCGGGGGCGCTGGCCCGTGCTTCTAGCCTTCTACGGGGGCGAGGGGAGGCCCGGGAGTTGCTGTCTGCCGGCGCCTAGTCACCTTTGCTCGTGCTGTGGTGTGGCCGCCTCGTCCCCGGTAGTGCGGGCGCGCGCGCGCGTCGGTCATGGGGGAGGGAGGGCACAAGGGCGGGAGCACAAGAGCATGATCATGCGTATACAGTTGCTGGCGTGTTGTGTTTGGTTCAGGTGCTGTCCCCTGGTGCCTGTCCCTGTGCCCTGCTTACGGGAGGCCGCGCGGCACAGCCGGCGGGGGGTCGAGGCCCGGGCCGGGCGCATGGGTAGCGGCGGGCGGCCGAGGCGGAAGCGGCACCACGCGGGTGCGGGGCCCGTGGCGGTCGCGGGGGGGTGTGGGCGGTCCAGCCGGCGGTCGGCAGTGGCCCTGAGCGCCCCACACAGTGGGGTCGGTGGGCGTGCCGGGGGAGGGTGCGTCCTGCAGGCCAAGCCGCGGGGGGCGCGTGCGCAAGGGCGTCGGCGTGCCCGGTGCGGGCCCCTCTGCGGGCCGAGGGACCTGCGGTGAGCAGGTTGCGTTGCCTGGGGGCTGAGGCCGGGGCCGGGCGCATGGGTAGCGGTGGGCGGCCGGGGCGGAGGCGGCGCCGAGCGGGTGCGGGGCCTGTGGCGGTCGCTGGGAGGTGCGAGCGGCCCAGCCGGCGGTCGGCAGAGGCCCCCAGAGCCCCACACAGTGGGGTCGGAGGGCGTGCCGGGGGAGAGCGCGCCGTGCAGGCCAAGCTGCGGGGGGCGCACGCGCAAGGGTGTCGGCGTGTCTGTCGGGGGCCCCCTGCGGGCCGTGGGACCTGCGGCTGGCAGGAAGCGCTGCTCGGGGGCTGAGGCCGGGGCCGGGCGCTTGGGTAGCGGCGTCCACGGGCACGGGTGCCCGAGGCGAGCGCGGGGCGGTGCGTGCGGGCCGGCCGGTGGCCGGTGGCCTCACTGAGAGTCCCACACGGAGGAGTCGACGGGCGTGCCGGGGGCGTACGCAACGTGCAGGTCGGGCAGCAGCGGGCGCACGTGCAGGGCATCGGCGTGCCCGATGAGGACCTCACTGAGGACCGAGGGGTTGGCGGCAAGCAGTATGCGTTGCCCGGGGGGGGGGTGGCGGCGAGGAGTGGGAGGATGTCTGCGGCCCGCGACGTGGGGGTGAACACGACGTGGGCTGGGTGCGGCCCCGGGAGTGGCGCCGGGGGGAGCGGGACCACCGGCCGGCGGTCTACCGTGAGGCGCCAAGTGGCGCAACGGCGGAGGAGCCAGACTAGGGCGATGCTGTGGCGCAGTGTGTGGGGCTGGGTGCAGGGCGGCGTGGGGACGTGCGGCGGGAGGGGGGGGGGCGGGGCGGTGACGTGGGAGGGGGCCCCCGCGTCGAGCGAAGCGAGCCGTCTGTCGAGCGAAGCGAGCCGAAGGTAGGGGGGGGAGGTAGGGGGGGGGAGGTAGGGGGGGGAGGTGGGGGGTAGGTAGGGGGGGGGGGTAGGGGGGGGTGGGGAGGGGTAGGGGGGGGGGGTAGGGGGGGGGTAGGTAGGGGGGGGAGGTAGGGGGGGGCGACTTCGTGCATCCCCAAAACACATGGGAGGCCCAAACAAGTAGACCATTTGAGCCTGTTTCAATCCCAAAGCAACCTCAAGAATTGAGACTAATTGTTGGTCACAAACGCTCGGTGCAGCACTTTTTCGATATCTCTGGAGATTTTGCCCGGCGAGAGGCCCTCGCAAAATCACCATGGCAGTAATTCCCAGAGGCTTCTGGATGATTGCTAGAGGTCCTAGATGGTTCCTATTACTTGCTGGTGACCTCTGGGTGATTGCTGTTACTTCATGGTGACTTCCCAGGCGCTTGTAGGTGATTGCTCTTAATTTCTGGTGGATTCAGTGGTTGCTCTTGATTCTTGGTGGCTTCTGGATGGCTGCTATTACTTCTGGAATTGGTATGGATTGGTATGGAGGGCTTCTTACCCACGGCCCCAACCTCTGCATGGAATTAGGGTGGGGCTGCTAGGCAGTTCCAAGCTTGGGGCACAACTGAGACTCCTGGGCTACAGCAAACACTTCTGTAGCCATGGCCACCGACATTTGGTCTGTGAGGTCATGGGGTGCTTGTCGCAAGTTGGCCATAGATTATTGTTTCTGCATTTGTCCCCGGACCACATGAGATGCTCACACAAATAGCCATTTTGAGGGGTTGGAAATCAGGACCAATCAGGGGTGGTCAAAACCACAGTCCTTCGAAAATGACCTTAAACCCCTTGTGATGCTGAGAGGGGCTGTTTTGACGCCAGTGATGGCCTATTTTGACGAACACACTCTGTTTTGCATGAGCCAAGGTGGTTAGAAGGTGGAACACGCACAGCTGAACATTTCCTGAGTGCTACTCCACACTTGAAGTACCAGGACGTAACCTTGGTGCAACAAGCCGAGCTTACCTCCCTGTACTCACTGTCCCTTATGTAGCCAGTCGGTGGGTGTGATCCCGAGTAATGGTGTGAGAGCGCGTTAGGGCAACGTGGGCTTTCCAATTCATTACACTGACACATTTCAACACGCATCTGAAGACGTGCAGGTGGGGGGGGGGGGGGGGCTGTGTAAGAGGCGAATGAGGTTTTGGATACTATGTCACCAATACTGCATGCGATACCACTTTACGCCAGCGCCGAAAGCAAGACTGCAAAAGCATGATTGGAGCACTCAATACAGAGAAACGTCATAAGGGAAGCCACTGGACTGGCTTGCCTCGCAGCACCATATGTGTACTTGGGATCGGTGGGCCCGAGGAGGTGGGATTCACATCAAAGGCATAGCACACTTGACCCCTAATAATGGTGGGGCACACAACCTGTGACCGTGAGCACGCAAGAAATGAATAGGTGACATGACATTCACACGACGCCACACCCTGTAGCGTATTGTGTTGACCCCCTGTTGTGTGTAATCAAAGTAACATTGCGGATAGTGTGGCATAGAACCAGGTGCCACATTGGTGGACATGATGTTTGCATGGAAACTATGCATTTAATCATCGGGCATCATAAAACATACATGGACAACATAGGTTAAAGTTTAGAGTTAGTGGCCTTGAATCTGTGACGTCGGATCTGGCGTTGGAAGCCAAATCAGATGGCCTCCAAGTGTCAGCGTCTGGAGTACAGCTCCATAATAAACACAGCAAAAAGCAGCAGCAAAAATCAGCAGAAGGTTGCAACGGTGGAGGCACGGAACCTCTGCGCACAAACTGAGAATACAGTTTACAACCACCAGAAATTATTAGACAAAAGAGGGGGGTTGTGGTGGTCACCAAGGTGACGTACCCCCCAAACATCCCTGGGAGGCGGGCCAACGTGGCACAGGATGGCAAAAGAGGGCGGGGGTAGGCGGTAGTGCCCCAGAGGTGCACCACCCACAATCATTAAGGATGCAGCCCACCACAGTTGAACCCCAGAGGCACACACATCGGCGTCACAGTGACTGTAAGGTCAGGCGTACGCGATGCTGCAAACCCCGCCATTGCTCGGCCGAGATGAGATCGCTTCGCACTCCGCCATCCAGCGGTGGGGCAGGGCAACCCTGCCACAGGGCAGCCCAAGAGTGCCCATGCACAGCGAGGAATCGCATCGGGGAGCACGTAGCTGGGTGCACACGTGTATCGCAGATCGCACATGAATACTGGTGTTTGCTTTGTCATAAGACATCATCAGTCACACGCACAGGCACCAGGTAAGACAAGTGCAAAACAGGGAACAATGGTTTGCCTGCTGTCGGCCTCACGCGTGCGGAAGCAAATTGGACCAACAGAGCGCAAAAAGGTGGACAGCAGCCTGCTGGTGGCTTCGGTGGTACGAGCGTACACGGGGGTTGTGGCGGCTGTGGGTCAGTGCCTGTGTGACAGGAGCCCCCCTTACTGAACCCTCGACCCGCCAGCCCCCTTCTTTGAGGTGCTTGGATGACTGCCCCCCACCCGCGATGCACACACATTTCCCCACTGCTCCTGTCCTGCCGCAGCACTGGGACTGAAGCAGTCAAGAGGTACTGAATGCTCATTTACCGCCTCGGACTCAAGTGGCCTTTGTGTATATATTTTCTCAGGTCACAACAAAAAGGATTGAGAGGCAGTGGGCATGGGATGCCGAAGCCGGTAAGTGGCAGTGAATGGGGCAATGATGGGCAATGACTGACCACAGTTGGCCGGCCACAGCGCTCCTCATCCTGTTTTTCGTTCCTGTCTGCTGCTGCCTTGCAGACCCTCGGGAGAAACTCGGAAAACACACTCCAGGCGTGACTCGGCATGTAATGAGCTTGGCACCATTCTATGCCCAGTTTGCCAGAGCCTTGCAGCAGGGAGTGCTTGCCATGCCTGAAAGGCCATCTTCTGATTTCCTACTTGCGTGCTCCAGGCTGCTGCACCCCCCCCCCCCACACATGTCCAGCGAAAAGCACCGCCCCAAACAAGTAAATTCCAAACACCGACTGTTCGTTGGATACAGAGTTCGGCGTGCACCCAGATCAATGAAGTCCTGAGTGTCAGGGCACAAGATCAACGCTCAAGGATGAGCACAAATGAGGGACTGGTGTTGTGTGATGTGTCTCGCACTGATGACTGCACAAATGGTAATCCGCGGTGAGGGGCCACAGCACTCCTCCACCAGAGGACCTCTCTTGCACACCATTCCTGATTGTCCACTTGCCAGGTGCTGCACAAGCAGTATCATGCTGGTGCCCTCGCTGTCATAGAAAAGAAAAACACGGTCTGAACATCAAATATTGGTTTGGACACGGTGTTGGTTGGACACGGAGGGGTGGGCTGGGGGGGGGGGGGGGACTAACAAAAACGAATGTACCCCCCGCCCGATTGCCCACGCATCGGTAAATGACCAGCAATTGACGGAACCATCGCCTGGTGTTGCTTGGACAAGGGTGTTGCTTACGCGTTACACTGCGCATGGTACATGCGGAATCACATGGTGTACTGTCCTGAAAGCCGAAGAGGAAAATATGCTGCAAAGGCCATCATGCGCAATTCAGCTTCCTTGACACAAAATATGAACATCATACATCTCAAAACCAAAGTAATAGACAGCACACATCGCACGCAGTAGGGCCAATTGAAAAATGCACCGCCAAAATCCACGGTGCGAAAATTGACGGAACCAAGGCCTCGTGTTGCTGGGACATAGGGGTTGCTTGGATAAGGGGAGCTACCCACGGGAAGGGGTCAAACCTCCCAGTACCCACAGCCCCTACCGATGGACTCGCCAAACCACTTGCAAGTGCGCTTTGCAGCAATGGAGGTCCAAGCAAAGTGAAGGTGGTGGCCTGGCCACTACCGGCAGGTGCATAGAGGCAGGACCCCCGGGTTTGGGAATGACATGACTTCAAGAACTCCTGGAAGGCTGTAGCATCCGGTCGAACAAAAGCCCTGCACAACATCAGCGTGCCCAATGTTGCCGGCCTGGGTCAAGATGAACATCGCACGGATCATGGTCATGCAGTGCGTTACCCTGACCTCCATGGACTCCATTTGCGAGGGTGAGGGGCGGATAAGGATGGGATAAGGTCAACAGAACGCACACGCGCAATGCACCGGTGCAAATTGCGGCTGGGGTTATGCAGAGCACTGAGGCGGGGTTCAGACAATCAGCACAGCAGGCGCTAAATGTTCCAACAGAACCCCATTGTAGCCACCATACACCGGGGGGATTTGGGGTCAGCTCGAGTGCGTTGGTGGGCATTCACCCACTTGCACCCCTTCGCTCGCTGCGCCCGCCCCTCCTTGCACTCAACTCAAAGCCCCCCGAACCCCATCACCATGTGGATGTTGTGAGGGGGTGAAAGAGAGTGGTTGTTGGTAATTGGCAACCTATCAGAGGCCACATGTGTTGTGGTGGGAGCTGCGCGACAATGTCGTCTTTCTGTGGATGTTGGGTGCGCCGCCTGCGTTGTTTCATTTGCCACTGGCATTGTTGTGGCTTGCGCAGTGGCTGCATAGTCCTGTGGGGCAGGACAAAGGGGCGGGGTGAGGGTTGCGGAAGTGAAGGCAGCTCCTCGGGGTTAGAAATATGACTGCCCCTCCAGAGCGGGGCCTGGGGACACGAGTGCTGCCCTGAAAGAGTATGGTCTCCGTTGTTTGTGGACGGAAGACGGATGTGATGACAGCGACACAGTCCGGTGGAGCACGGCCCCTGGAGTGGCGAGGCAGCCGCACATGGGAACGTGTGTCTGAGGGTTGAAGGGTGTACAAAAGGCGTTCATCTCCGATTTGCTTTGGCTGCACTCGTCTTGTCTGTGCCTGGGGTAGCGGAATCAGGAGCTCTCCGTAAGTACATGTATTGCCTGACAGCAGCTGAAAGCAACGCATCGCAGAGTGTGAACGAATAAGACTGCTCCGCTGCACTGGACTTAGCGACACCGAGCGGGTTGTGCATGCCCCACCCCCTTCAGAAACGGGCACAGCGTACACTTGGTGTTCCGTTTTTGTTGGCGGGGAGGGGGCTGCTGGCAGCGTGCCACCCCCACCCTCTATTGCCACTTCCTTTTGCCTGCAGACCATCGCCTATGGTTTCGCCCTGAGGGGCACTGCGTGCGTATGCAGACTGCTGGCATGTCCCGTTCTAGTAATGCCAGAGACCGCTGACTATCAACCACCGGCAAACTGTCAACCGCCTTCGATTGCTCTACCGACCCTCAACCAATTCCTAACCTGAGCGAGACCAAACGGGCGGGTTTGGCAAAGCGGTGAAAGAACAGCACACACAGCACCGCTGCCCGGTACGCTGCCCCGCACAAACGACTTGCCATTTTCACGTGCGAAGCAAAGGTCAAAGGTCAGAGACAAAGCACCAGGAATGACCATCAATGAGTGGAATGATCACAGATGCGGGAATACACGGGGGGGGGCAGAGAAAATTGGTATCGAAGGGGCATGATGTGCGCATGGCCAGCGGGGCGGGGTGAGATTTTCGAAGGCATGAGGAGTAAGTACAGTCGGCATTTGCACGTGCGGGATCGCCCTGTGGTTTGCGTCCCAATACCTGGCGCCCGGTCGCCCACAAAAAAGTGCCATGTAACTTGTTGGTGGGTTCTCTGCAATTGTTCGGGCTGAGACGGCGAAACCCCGGGGCACCCCACCCGGCGCGCTCACGCTCCCTCCGCGAGCAACACCGTCCGCTGCCAACGCACAACGCCCCATTGACACAAAGTCATTGGCAGGAGGGTCAGCCATCGAAATGGGGACAATCGGATGATTGCCAGCGCACACCGCCAGACGAACAGACTCGCAAACAACTTCATTCGCAGGGACCCCGTTCAACGATGCGAGGGCCTCACAGCCGGATGTCCATCTTCAGCGCCCCTGCCTTGCTGGTCCTGATCCGTTCGCACCCAACGCTCCGGAACGGGCGACAGTGACAGCAGTCAGCGACACCACACGTCTGTGATTTCAGACCGACGCCCCTTTACACCGAAGCACCCGCAGCCTCCGCAGTGGAGACCGCACCACTCCACAAAGAAATAGAAACAAGGACGGCCCGACCTGAAACCCCATGACGCAGTGCCCCATGGCTGCTGACTGCGTCAAGGTGCCTGAGACTTAACATGCTCTGATGCCTGACTGCTGCGCTCTGCGAGACATCGAATTCCGACGGGAGACAGTGAAAAGAAAGGTTCAGAAGAGAAAAGAGAAAAGTAAACGTGACAACAGATGGCAAGACATCACATCGGGAACATGCGAAGGGTGAGAGAAAGGCATGAGGCGCAAAGGTAATATGAGACGAGAGAAAGAAAAGACCGGTGGTCCATCCTGGTCCTTGGGCCCCCTACAAATGCAGCCGAGGCTGTACCATGCCATGCCTTCGTGCCTGCCCACAGCCAATGGCTCATTCCTGGGCGGCCACCCTGTCGCACGGCTGGGGTCGCTTCCTGCCACAGGCTGGTCACGTGCCCATCCCAAACCCATCGGCCCTTTGCCCCCCCGTTCACATGTCGGGTCTCACCGGCCTGCCATCACCCACAATCGCATGCCTCCACAGCTGTTCGTTCCACCTCCACCTGCTGTGCCATGTCTGTGGGTTGCTGTGTGGGAGGGTGGTGACCAGCGTGTGGTCACCGTGCTCACCGCGCGACAGCGCCTGGAGGGTGGGGGGAGGGGGGGCGTGGCGTAGGACATGCGCCCAAACACCGGACCCGCATCAATTTGCAACCATCGGGCTCCAGCCGCCAGTTGTCTGACAGGGGGTAGGGGGTGAGGGAAACTTGTGCTGAATGGAGGCTGTTGGGGAAATGGTCTCTGGCTTCGCGGGTGGTGCTAGTCGCTGGTTCCTGGAGGACACGCTACTTTAGGGGGCGCCTGGGGTGGCGGCAGCAGGCTCTGGAGAGAAAGGGCAGAACGGTCGCGTAATTCAGCCGCCGTGCACCCGACACCTGGACTACAAGTCATCGGTTCGAATCCCGGAATCAGGAACGATTGTCCTGGGCCCCAGGGTGTCAGTGACCCCGTGCGCCGGAGGAAGGGACGCTGCGAGGGATCAAAGGGAACTTTACGCCGGCGTCCGGAGATCGCCCGGGCACCCCTACCTCCCCAAAGACCGGCATCGGACGAACCGTGTGACTCAATCTCCGGGCCGCGAATTCAGGGTCCCGGTCAGCGGGGTCCAGGGATCGACCCCGGGCGAGTTTGGGAGGGCGGCCTTCGCGCCAACCGCCTCGAGCACACGTGCGACCGGACCGGCCTTCAACGCCGTGGCCAACTCGTCATTGGAGAACGCCGGGGCCCCGCCTGCCAGCGCTGCGGTCTCGTCATCAAACGCCAGCCCCTCGACGTCGGACGCCGCTCCCGCATCGGACCTCACGTCCTCTGACGCGATGTCGGCCGCCTCGGACGCCGCCGCTGCCACTATGGGGCGGGGGCTATGCAGCCCCCGCCCCGGCGGTAGCGGGGGCAGTGACAGCGGCTTCGCCCCCCTCCCGCGCTTCGTGCGCGTGGCCGGCGGCAGATTTCCCCGGAGCTGCAGCGCCGCCGCCTCCGCCGCCGCGCCGGGCACGCCCGGGAGCGGCGGCAGCCGGGCCGCGGCGGCGGGCTCGGGCGGGCCGCGCCCGCCTTTGCGGGGCCGGGGGGGGCCGGCCGCGCCGTAGCGGAGCCACTCGCGGCGGGAGGACGCGTCGAGGCTCTTCCGGAGCATCGTCGGGGGCGTACCGGCCAGTGCCAGAAGGTTACTGGTCTTGTGCGCCGCCCTCAGCCCCGTGCCCCGCGCGTGCGCCCCCTCGCACTCCGCCATCCAGTCGCGCACGTAGGCCTCGAGGTGGCGCTGCCGCTTCATCGCCGCCGCGGGGCACACCGGGGGCAGCGGGGGGGGCTCGGTGTCCGCCTCTGCCACGGGGGAGGGCGCCGGGGGCGGGTCCCAGTCCGGGTCCGGGTCCGCGTCGGCGATGATGGGCCGCTGCTTCGCGAGTATCTGCCACAGCTCCCGCTCATCGGCGCCGAGTTGCGCGCGCACGTGCATCTCCATACTGACGGTGCCCCACAGGCACAGCAGGGCGCTGTAGCTGGCGTGCTCGTGCACGCGCAGGACCTCGGCGCCAGCGAGGTGCTCCCGCATCAGGCGGTACTCCCGCTGATGTAGCGTTTGGACGTTGCTCCAGTCCGGGAGGTCATTGTCCTCGTCGTTGGGAAATGCGATGCCCAATTCCTGGGCCCGTGCCTTGGCAGTCAGGCGGCGCCACCCCATGAGGATGGCATGCCAGCGATCGATTTCCTGCCGCATCAGCGTAGCACCGGCGCGGATCTCTTCAATCTGGAAACACGGAGGGAAAGAATGAGGGGTAGAGGGAGGGAGGCAGTGCCTCTCAGTGTCACTTCTTTCTTTTGCATGTGTTGGGCCCATTCATGTGGAACATCTTGATCTGCAGGGCTCTGTTGGGCTTTAGTCAACAGGTGCCATGAGAACTGACGTAGAATTCTGGAAATCAAAAAGGGGGGGTTTCCCTTATGTGGCGTCAATCTTTGGGGCTGTGTGGCCCCCCGCTAGTCGCCACCAAGGTACACACGCACGTCTTTCCTCGCTTGATGCTCATGCCCAGGGATCACGTAGAAGCGAGGGGGGTGCGGGGGCAATGGTGGTGGTCGGGGCGGGCAGATCTGCGGGGACGCACGCCGTGAGGGTTTCGCATAGCCCCCCCCCCCCCCCCCCCGCACACCCTGTCATGGGTTGCTGGTGGTCCACGGACACTTCTTTATTATTGCTGGTAATTCTTGCAGGCTTCTGAACGGTTGCTGGTGATTCCAAAATGCATGGTTGCTAACCATTCTTGCACACTTCTGCACCATTGCTAGCAATTCCTACGGGCTGTAGGATGGTTGCAGGTACTTCTTGCAGGGCCCCCATGGTTGGTGTTGATTTTATCATAGTCGCTTTGGCCAGCCTTTCCAACGCACCCAGGAGGTGACCGACAATGATCACCTTTCAGACTTTCTTCTGTTTATACCAGAGTATGTGTTTTGGGGGGGGCTCTCGGAAATCGGATGACAGGATGAAAACCCGGGTCACTTGGGCACAAAAACTGTTTGCAACCAAACTGATCAGGGACGGTGTGGGTCCGGAGCCGTTTTGAGACCTCCGTGACCCACTTGTGGCACATCCAGCCCCCTTCATCAGCACTTGTGTAGGCTCCTACTTCGCCGGTTCGGTCCAGCACACGAGCCCCTTCCCCCTGCATTTGCAACCCCTTGCCCGAAGTACACACACACATCCTCCCATGCGTCAATCTATGAAGTCACCGTTATTCATGGGTGGGCAGCGAGGTTTTCAGGGTTGGGGTAGTGAGAGATGCCAATGACATGCCTCTCTGATGATGGTCACGGTTGTAGGGCAAAGCAAAGCCAAAATTGCAGGAAACGATACAAGAGCACCGGCTGAGGTAACGCTCCAATTCACGTGTTGTGAGGCACAAGCACCTGCAACTGGTACAGCGGGCTGATCGAGAACGTGGGGCGCTTGACCCAGTTCCTCGACACCCGCATCATGCCCACAATGCCCTTCAGCATGGAGGACGGCCGGCTGTTCTCCTGCTTTCGGGGCGTCGAGCGAGCGGAGTCGGGCAGGAGGATCTGCGGGACACTGTCCAGCGTGACGTCAAGGTTTGACACGGACCACGACGAGCGCGCGGAGATGTCGGCCCCGTTGTATGGGGCTGCCGGCCCAAAATGGTCACTGCTGTCGGTTACGACTGGGAGTACGACTGGGAGTACGACTGGGAGCGGCGGATCAGTTGGCAGCCGTAGTACCTCCTCTGGCGGAGGCTGCTCTGACACGCCATCTGCCTCTGACACGCCATCTGCCTCTGACACGCCATCCGACACCGTAGCGGTCTCAGCATCGTCAAGCACCGTGTTCATTATTAGGGACGCAGTTGTGTTCTCCATCGCAGACAAACGTGTGTCCGGTTTCCCAGAAGCGTTTGCGTTTATTATCGCAGAAGTATCTGTGTTCAGTATCCCAGACCTACTTGTGCCCGGGGTTCCAGACCGCCCGCTCAGGTCCGTCGCCACCGTCCCGGCCACCTGCAGAGTGCAGAGGGTTGATGGGGATCAGGATGTCGAGAGTTGGGCAGGATATCCAGGGCTGCAGAGGCTGACTGACGGTTGGGCAGGGGTTGTCTGGGATATGGACAGCTGCCGAAGGCGTAAAAACCGCGAGGGGTCCTCTGAGGTTTGCTGGATCGCAGAGGGCTGTGGCTGGGGCACAAGGACTTTCAATTGCCCGGGCGGGAGGGGATGGGGGGGATAGAGCCCACAAAAATTTGGTGGAGGGAGTGTGGGCCGAGGGTACAATTGACTGGGGCCCTGAATTAGTCAATATTCAAAAAACATCTGCGCTAATATCGCCCAAAAGCAGTCCCCTAAGGGGCCCACAGGCACCCTTAGCTGGGCCCAATCGGTGCTGAATGGCTGTGGATTTGTATGCGCTTGCTGCGCCACTCAATGCTGACCCACATGAGGCCCATGGCTCCGCAACCCATGCAGACCTGAAAATGCCTGCAACCGGAGGCTGATGGAAATTACCAGAGGATCGGACCCGGGAGCCCGCCATTGGTTTGGGTGTTCAGACAGAAGAAACCAGGGGATTTTCGTCTGAGGGGTTGCCCGTATATGCGGGCCCGCCTGGTTTTGTGATTTACAAGGTCAAAAAAGGTAAAGAAAACGGGGGGCCCAAAAAGGGTCTAAAAAAATTCAATTGTCTGCAGCCAGCCCAACTCGCAGAGAGGTGCTTCCAACAACCCGCAACAAAGTGGGCCCAGGGTTTTGCATCTGTACAAATGGGCGGATGAAGCCCAAAAACAGCCCTTGAAGGGCCCATGGACACCAACAGGAGGACCAACCTGATGCTACATGCCCCCATGGGTGTGCATGCCCTCCCATGGTCAACCAAAGATGGCCCAAGCCTGGCACAAAAATGGCGCAGTCCTCAGGGGGGGGTAGGGGGGGATGGGGGCTGATTGGGGGCACCCAGAGATAGCACCTTCCATCTGGAGGTCCATCCGGGACAAAGAATAAATCGGACCCCCTAACCCGTCGCTTGTCCAATAAGTGGCAGGCCACTAGAGGGCACGTGCTGGATAGGAACTGTATTTCCTACGCAGCAAGCGCCCTCCAGAGGTGATAAGCGGCCGACCCGACACACACCTGACCCTGCCGACACAGCCTCAAACCTGAACACACAAATCGACCCCAAAATAGACACCCGTCAGCCATCCCACACACACGCAACCTTGCCCACACCTCGCTGCATACCCCACACACCCAACACACACACCGGGGGAGGTGGGGCATGGGCCTGTTTTCGTGTCTTGTGGGTGTTGCGATTGCGTTCAACGGATGCAACCTGCCCACTCCCCCCTGTGCATGCCGCAGCATTCCAGTTCCAGCCAACACACCCATAGCACCGCCCACACACTCCACCCTGCCGACACATCCCTAACTCTGCCCACGCGACCCTACGCACACACACCTCGCCCATCCCACACACACCCAATCCTGCGCACACGCTGCCCACAAAACCCCTGTCCAGGCACACCCCTGCCCCTGCCCACAGCCAGCAAACCCATACCTGTGCCTGCAACCCGACCACCCAGAGGCCTACCTTGATTCTTGCCCACACACCCCTGCAAAAGCCATCAGCCCCCAACCACTGCCCACAACCCCTTTCCTGTTGTTGCGAGTGTGGTTGGGACTCTGTCTCTACTATGACTGTGACTATGGCTCATTTGCATGTCTCTCGTTCTGGGGTTGTGGTTGTGGCCCCTGTGTGTGGGCCTGTGACTGTTGATCTGAAGGGGAGGGTGTGGCTTCCAGGGCTAGGTCAGTTTGCTGCTGCACCCCTTCTGCTTGCTTGTCTGCTGCACTCTCCTTTTGTTTCCGACTGTTGCACGCAGTATGTGGTGAACACTTCTGTGGCAAATGTGGATATTGGTCTGGGAAAGGGAGAGATAAACGCCTGTCACAGAGGCTGTGACCGGCCGACTTGTTCTTTTCGTTTGACAAAAAAGTGATTTTTGGCTTGTTTTTCGTGGGATTTGTGTAAAAAATGTTTGGTTTTTTTCTGAATATTATCCTTGCCTCTTTGATGTCCATGCATAGGAGGTTGCCAGGGGATCCAGGGCTGGGTACAGGGTTGCTGTTCATTCCTGGAGGGTTGCTGTTACATGCAGGAAACAACATCCTCAGGAGAGGCCACAAAATTACCACCCCGCAGTTGTGTGGGTGTTGTGCACAACCACAAAACGGCAAAACCCCCAAAAAAACACCAAACGATGCGGGGCGGAGGACCTTGTGAAAAGCAGGCGATTTTGGACCAACAAAACAGGCGACCGCTACGGCCGCAACATAGGCACAGCCTTCCTAGGGCAAAAAAAAAAACGAACAATGAAACTTCGCCCACAGGGGCTGGCGCCAGCCAATGTGTGACCCCGAGGGGTGTTCGACAGTTTGGGGGGCTGTAGGGGGGGGGGGGACCCCACCCCCCTCCGAAGGGGGGGGGGGACCCCACCCCCCCCCTTCGTTGACCCAAACCCAGCACCTTTTCCGGCAGGCCCCGTCCAAGCGCGCAAACACACAAAGCTAACAGCGAGGGACTAAATCAGAAGTGGCTACTTAACCCCTGCCGTCTCGGGGAGCCCCACCGCATCAGAGCGGGGGACTAAATCAGAAGTGGCTACTTATCCCCTGCCGTCTCGGGGAGCCCCACCGCATCAGAGCGGGGGGCAGAATCAGAAGTGGCCCAGAAGTGGGCAAGGTGGCTACTTAACCCCTGCCGTCTCGGGGAGCCCCACCGCATCAGAGCGGGGGACTAAATCAGAAGTGGCTACTTAACCCCTGCCGTCTCGGGGAGCCCCACCGCATCAGAGCGGGGGGCAGAATCAGAAGTGGCCCAGAAGTGGGCAAGGTGGCTACTTAACCCCTGCCGTCTCGGGGAGCCCCACCGCATCAGAGCGGGGGACTAAATCAGAAGTGGCTACTTAACCCCTGCCGTCTCGGGGAGCCCCACCGCATCAGAGCGGGGGGCAGAATCAGAAGTGGCCCAGAAGTGGGCAAGGTGGCTACTTAACCCCTGCCGTCTCGGGGAGCCCCACCGCATCAAAGCGGGGGACTAAATCAGAAGTGGCTACTTAACCCCTGCCGTCTCGGGGAGCCCCACCGCATCAGAGCGGGGGGCAGAATCAGAAGTGGCCCAGAAGTGGGCAAGGTGGCTACTTAACCCCTGCCGTCTCGGGGAGCCCCACCGCATCAGAGCGGGGGACTAAATCAGAAGTGGCTACTTAACCCCTGCCGTCTCGGGGAGCCCCTCCGCCTCAGAGCGGGGGGCAGAATCAGAAGTGGCCCAGAAGTGGGCAAGGTGGCTACATAACCTTTTTGTGCTTTTCAGCCATTTTTGAATTCTCCACAAAATTCTGAGTATTTTGAGTACAGACACATGGGGTGGAACAAAAAAATTCCCCCCCGCCGTATGCCTAAAACAAAATCTGCGGCGCCTCCGGCGCCGACAAAGCACACTGTTCCGTGCGACAATTTTGGGGTCCGTAGAGCCCCCCCCCCCCCCCCCCCTTTGGGGTCGGGTCCCGGCCAGGGCCAGCCCCCGTGACTTCGCCTTGCAACACCAGAGGTCCGCACAGACAGCAACGGGGCTTGGGGAAGGAGAGGGCGGGAAAGGTACAAGATTGATGCACATTGCTTGACTCGACAGGACCTTCACTGCACCGGTTCATCATGACACCAATTGTCTCTCTTACCCTGAGATGTGGGCCTGCCAGGTTTTGATCTTTAACCCCCCCCCCCACACACATGCACCAGCGCCCCTCCAAAAACGGTGGTTCTGGTTCTTGCGTTTGTGGCAGGCCAAAACAAAAAAGGGGGGAGGCAGCTTGAAATTCCTGGTTGTCCTTCAAAAGGTGCTGCGCAAACACTCCTCGGAACGGGGCTATATGTCACACACGCCAGCCCTTGATCTCACAACGGCTCTTCAGGGTCCTCCATCGAACCCCCAATAAACATCCCCGAATGTCAGCGGCCTTGTCAAGCCTCGAACAAGATTTTTCGACTCTCAGCACCCCCTTTCACAGGTCCATCAACCTTCGATGACCCTCGCCCATCACCGCACCCATCAGCTTCAGGAAGCCCCCATCAACGCTCGTCGACCCTCGAACCCCTTCCCCGGCATCATCCACATGGACCGATGAGAAGGGATACGGAAGGATGCCGACAGCGTGTTTCTGAAGGTTAGCCTCGAAAGGGCTAGGGAGGATTTCAAAAGTTGCCGAGAGAAGTTGAACGAGGGTCGGGGAGCAGTGCAGGGGCCGAGTGACGCCACGGTAGCAGGTGGTTTAGCGCTCGAGAGGTTGAATGAGGTGTTTAGACGGTTGAAAAGGGGTTGTGCAGGGGGGGAGATGGTGTAGGGGGCTTCCCGGGGCTGCAGACTGCACCTCGTCGTCCTTTGGGGACAGCATCCCAGACCGCGGGGAGGACTGCGCCGAGCCCAGGACGGGCTTCTTCTTCTTGTTGCTGCGCGGGGACGTGCGCTCCCGAATGACCCCGAAGCCGACCTCCGGGTTATCCGCCAGCCACTGCAGGACCCCGCGGGGCTCCATGGGGACGTGGGGGAACGCCGCCGGGTTCCACAGCCCCTTGACCAGGTTCAGGGTGTCGTTCAGCCTCATCGGGTCCAGTTCGGGGGACTCCCTGCGCGACCAGTCGCGGCTGCGCGGGGGGCCCGGCTGCCACAGCGAGACACTCTTCGCGAGCAGACTGCGCCCCGCGCGCGCGCTGTGGACCGGGGTCTTGCTCATGGGCATGAGCCGCCGCCCGGCGATGAGGCTGCTGGCGGTCAGACGCACGGTGATGGGGCCCTCCGCCTGCCGCGCGGGCGGCGGCCCCTGCGACACTCCCCCGTCCGACGACGCCCCATCCTCCGGCGACTCCGGCGACTCGGGCTCCGTGGCGATTGACTCCGCAGCGACGGAGGCGCTGTCGTCCACCGGCGGCGTTGAGGCCAGGGGGGGGTACCCCTCGCTCTCGGGCTGGGGGGGCGGCAGCTGCAGCTGCGGACCCCCGTAGACGCCGTAGAGGTCGTACGCACCGACGTCCAGATTGCGGAGGTTGAACAGGCGGAGCTTGTGCAGCTCCGAGGCCTGTTCGACCGTCAGCTCCCCCGGGCCCGTCTCGTCCGGGACGGCCTCGGCCCGCAGCCGTCGCCGCAGCTCCTCCAGCCTCTGCAGGGCCGCCAGCATCCCCGTCTGCCAGTCCGGCGCCTCCTCTGCCTTGGCCTCCTCTTGGGCGGTGTCCGGGTCGTCGGGCAGCAACCAGTCGTCAGACGGGTCACTCGCCGGGGCCGATGCCGTGGAGGCCGCTTCGGGGGTGGGGGGGGCACGCCCCCAGCCCTCCTCCATCCGCACGGCCTCCGTCCACATCCGCTTGAGGCCGATCTTACAGTCCACAAGGAACGTCTTGAGCACCAGCAGCTCCGTCCGCACGTCCGGCGTCATGTCCGGCAGCGCCGCGGCGTCCGCGTCGGCGTCCCAGTGCTCCAGCACCGCGTCGATGGCGCCCATGCGCCGCTTGTGGGCGGCCCAGGCGCGCGGGAGGGCCTGGGCCGCGTCCCGGGGGTGCTCCAGGACGCGCCAGTCCACGCGCTGCAGGGCCACCACCAGCAGATGGGGGGTGGTCAAGTGCTTGCGGTACCACTGGTAGTCCTCCATCGCCCAGGCCCCCAGGCCCTGCTCTATCTCCAGTAAGGACGCGTGGTGCGCCCGCAGCACCGCCTGCGCCTGAATGCAGGGGCAAAAGGGCTGTGGAACATGCGACGGGGGGGGGGGGCGTCCTGCTTGAACAGGGGAGGGGGTCATGGAAGGGAAGGCCCCCTCCGGTCGGAATGTACCTGGGGCGCAGGAGACAGCAGAGTTGTTGGATAGAGTGACCCCATCGGCCTGTGGACATGGACATGGACATGGACATGGACATCCATAACAGAAGTAACGTTGGGTAGATGTTGATCGCAAAGCACCCCTCCTCAATGGCCGCTGCAGGTCCCCAAGAAAAAGTGTTGGATCCCGCTGACAGACGTCCCCAGAACCATGCTTTTCATCTGACCCAGAGCTGAGGGGGGAGGGCGGAGGGGGGGAACAGCGGGGGAGGGGGGGGGGGGGCTATCAGAACGACAGTTAAAGCAAAACCCTGGGGGAGGGGGGCGGAGTTGGTAGGGGACCAGCTTGTGGTCGCCAGTGCCAACCACTCGAGCCTAATCCAGATTGAATATTGGGACCGAGATGGTGGGGGATGGAACGTCAGGTACACTCGTAAAAGGGGCCGGGAAAAAATGCATCTTGAGAGACAACCAGAACAATTCAGGCCACCCCCCGCCTTACCCCCCAAAAAACCCTTCCTGGCTTGCTTCGCTCAGTCAAGAGACATGGCCCCCCCAGCACACATGTAACTCCCGCCAGCCCCCCCCCCCCCCCCACTGACCCCCAAACCCTTCGTCACTCACTTTGCTCACTCAAGAGACAAGCCCCCCGCACAATCCCCCCGGACCCCCCTTATGCGTACTGTCGGTCCTGAAATTGCCCATTTCGAAAGATTTGGGGAACTTGCATTGGCTAACATGGGTCAAATATGGCTCAAAATAGCCTTCAATTACTTTGAGCACCCCAATTGGTCTAGGAACAACTTTGAAAAAATCATTTTTGACCACTTTTGGACCCACAGGTGACGTGACCCGTAACCCTATGCTAGCATGTGCGCTGTGCACGCTTGTGGTGTCAATAGGGCATTCAAGGGTGTTGATAGGATGGAAATACGTTGCAAGTGATCCCCTTCATCATTATTTATCACCACAAGGGTGCCCAACGCAATCCATGGCTGTTAAATACAGCGCAAGAAGGTGGAACTTGAAAAAATATGTAAAAAGGGTGCTTTTCAACGCTGATTTTGCAATATTTTGGGCCCAAAAAGAGGTCTTTGAGCCCGAGTCGCCAAGCAAAGCAAAGCAAAAACATGTACCTCCTCAGTGTTGGCATTCACCAGCTGGTCCGTCTTCATCACCTCCGCATCGCCCGCCTCGTCGTGCACGCTCTCGCCCTCACCTTCACCTTCGCCCTTGCTCTCACCCTCAACCTCACACTCACCTTCGCCATGACCATCACCCTCGCCCTTGCCCTTGCCCTTGCCCTCACACACGTCCTCGCCTTCGTCCTTGATCTCACCCTTGACCTCACCCTTACTCTCACCCTCAACCTCACCCTCACCTTCGCCATCACCATCACCCTCGCCCTCGCCCTTGCCCTCACACACGCCCTCGCCCTCGTCCTTGATCTCACCCTTGATGTCACCCTTAATCTCACCCTTAATCTCACCCTTAATCTCACCCTTGATCTCACCCTTGATCTCATCCTTGCTGTCACCCTCGACCTCACCCACGGCCTCGATACCCTCGTCTTCGCCCTTACCCCCACCCTGGCTCTCACCCCTGCCCTCGCCCTCACCTTCGGCCTCGCCCTCGCCCTCGCCTTCGCCTTCGCCCTCGCCTGGGGCCACGCCGTCCACAGTTGCGGCAGCGCTAGCTTTGGGACACTCTGCATCTGCGAGGCCATGGAGGCCCTCGCACGCGGCACAGCGGATGCAGCCACCGTCGGCCAGAATGACCACCATCCGCGCCACAAAGGCCTCTGCCTCCTGCGCCTGCTGTACGCGCTGCGCGTCCGCCTTCACAACCTGCCCCGACGTGAGGCGCACCTCCGTGATCCCGCCCTCCCCCGTCACGGAGGGGCTGCGGGGGCTGCGGGGGCTGCAGGGCGTCGCAGCGTCGACACTGTCTTGGTTCGAATGTGCAGACAGCAGCCCATCCTCGCTTCGAGCACTCCACCGCCCCGAAGCGAGAGACTCCGGCGAGAGCGGCGTGCGCATGCGCATGTCGCAATCCTCCGGCACCGGATCGCCCATCGGGGAAACCTCAAGGTCTTCCGGCTCCGGCTCCGGCTCCTCAATGATAACCTCCGGCGGCTCCAGCACGACTTCTGCGACTTCCTCAATGACCTGCGGGGGTTCCAAAATTGCCGTGGTCTCGGACTGCGAGTCGGTGGTGGTGGCCGGCGTCGTCGCCGCCGATGCGGCCGTTGCGGCGGGCGCCGGTGCTGCGACGCCCGACGGACGGGCCCGCGCCCGCTTCATGCGGGTGACCGCCACCGCAGTGTACATGGCGCCGATCATACTGACCCGCAGGGGCGACCCGCAGGGGGAATGGTGCGTGGAATGGTGCGTGGAATTGAGAGTGGAGTTGAACGTGGAGTTGAACACGGAGGTCAACGTGGACGAACTCAGCGTCGGGATAGTGGCGGCGTCGGCGTCGGTGGGCGTGGGCTCGGCCGGATCGGCGGCTTGCCAGTTTGCGGGCCCCCCCGCCACTTTGGGGGTTGCCTTGGTCACCGTCATGTCAAACAGCATCGACTCCGCTGCGGCAACGACCTGATCCCATGTGCATTGTGCATTACCGTCTGTCTACAGCCGCTCAGGGAGGGTGCCGGGGGGGGGGGGGTGTGTCTCGTGAGGGGGGAAGGGGCTGCAAGGGGCGGAGGGATGGGGGGTTGGTAAATCGGGATCTTGAGGGTACAGGGCTACCGCCTCTTCGGGCAATGGCGTGCGGGACTAAGAGCAGCACCACGACCCCCCACCGGCGTACACGCAGCCGCCTGGACCCGCCCCACAGCGTCGCGGGGCAAAATGCTGTGATCAACTGACGATGGACAGTCAGCGCTTGGGGAACCGCCGAAATGCAACAATCGCATATTTGGGGGTTTTGTAGCCGTCAGATTGATGCAGTTTTGGGCGCCCAAATGGACCGGCCCCCCTGAGCCTCACTGTTGTCATGAAAACATGAAACAAATATGACACAAATGGCGCATGGGGGTACACGTGACATGCAAAGTGCCCGCACGTTTGCACTACTACATCTCCTTTGTTCTGGGATGATTCCCAAAAGTGTGCGCCTCAGGGCGCGCCGCAGGTGCCGCCAGATCAGCCTTCCCAGAAGGATGGCACTGTGTACAACACAACTGCGAGAACAACCGACCGGCAACGGCATTCCCCAAAGGCATGTCAACGCGGGGAACTGTGTGCAATACGGAGTCCCTGGCGTTCTTCTTTCCTGAGGTGCCTTTGAAGCTTTTCGCAACGTGTGACTCCCCCAAAATCCGCCGGAAATCCCCCGAAATCCGCACGTCTTCTGAGGTGATGCAAAAATACACGGATTGCACAAGCACCTCCACCTGAGGTGCATTTCCCTGCCCGACCCCCCCCCCTCTCCCCCAAAAGGGTGTTGGCGGCCTCCTTCAGCGTTTACCAAAGGATTCCTCAACCAGACTTTCCAGAATGGATACAATCTCCCACCTGCATGTTCTCCTGGGTCTGCAATCTCGTCCACTGCCCATCTGTCTCCATCTGCCCTGTCCCCACCTTTGCCATCCCCATTCATCCGCTGCCTTCTGCAAGCTCGTGTGTCTCGCGCCACGGGACAGTACGCATACACCCTACGTCCACTTCTCGTACCCTGTCCTTCATACGGCACTCCTCTCTCTTCCCTCGTGCTGCGGCATCCACCTGCCTACATACAAATGCCACGGAGAATGCATGTGGGAGGTAGAGCAAGGCTGAAAGTGCGAAGTACAGCTCCCGAACAGTAGCGATCGAGACGATAATTTCGGTTGCGTTGATCCGTTTCGGTCTTGGATGACAATTTATCAGATGTCCCCCCTTCCTTGCCCAATTCAAGTCAAAACCCACCTACAATCGGCCCCCCTGCACCCATACCACGACAACCTCTGCCCAACAGAGCCCCAGGGCATTTTGATGTTCTCATTGATCTCTCGCCAAAACTTGTGTTCAAGTGAGGGGCCCAAGTGTCTTCGGGCGCCTCGTGTCCACCGAAAGGAGCAGATGATGAATTGACACTTGGTGCACTTGGTTCGAGTTCTGTGGAAGGAACACCCCGCAACGCGGACGGCTGATGCCCACAGTACAGCCTGTAGCCCCGCATAAGGGCCGAGTTGCATTGCCATTGAATTCTGTGGCGACAGGGACTGGAGGGCAGACGTGCCACTGTTGGCAATTTGGTTGAGGGGAACTGGGGGAGGGCAAAGCCGTTGGTTGGCGGGAATAGCTTCGCTCAATAGCTTCGCTCAATAGCTTCGCTCAATAGCTTCGCCCAATAGCTTCGCTCAATAGCTTCGCTCAAAAGCTTCGCTCAATAGCTTCGCTCAATAGCTTCGCTCAATAGCTTCGCTCAATAGCGACGCTCAATGGCGACAGTCAATAGCTTCGCTTAATAGCTTCGCTCAATAGCGACAGTCAATAGCTTCGCTTAATAGCTTCGCCCAATAGCTTCGCTCAATAGCTTCGCCCAATAGCTTCGCTCAATAGCTTCGCTCAATAGCTTCGCTCAATAGCGACAGTCAATAGCTTCGCTTAATAGCTTCGCTGAATTGCGACAGTCAATAGCTTCGCTCAATAGCTTCGCCCAATAGCTTCGCTCAATAGCTTCGCTCAATAGCTTCGCCCAATAGCGACAGTCAATAGCTTCGCTTAATAGCTTCGCCCAATAGCTTCGCTTAATAGCTTCGCCCAATAGCTTCGCCCAATAGCTTCGCTCAATAGCTTCGCTCAATAGCTTCGCTCAATAGCTTCGCTCAATAGCGACAGTCAATAGCTTCGCTTAATAGCTTCGCTGAATTGCGACAGTCAATAGCTTCGCTTAATAGCTTCGCCCAATAGCTTCGCTCAATAGCTTAGCTCAATGGCTTCGCTCAATAGCTTCGCTCAATAGCTTCGCTCAGTAGCGTCGCTCAATAGCGTCGCTCAATAGCTTCGCTCAATAGCTTCGGTCAATAGCTTCGCTCAATAGCGACACTCAATAGCTTCGCCCAATGGCTTCGCCCAATAGCTTCGCTCAATAGCTTCGCCCAATAGGGACACTCAATAGCTTCGCTCAATAGCTTCGCCCAATAGCTTAGCTCAATAGCTTCGCTCAAAAGCTTCGCTCAATAGCTTCGCTCAATAGCCTCGCTCAATAGCTTCGCTCAATAGCGACGCTCAATAGCGACAGTCAATAGCTTCGCTTAATAGCTTCGCTCAATAGCGACAGTCAATAGCTTCGCTTAATAGCTTCGCCCAATAGCTTCGCTCAATAGCTTCGCCCAATAGCTTCGCTCAATAGCTTCGCTCAATAGCTTCGCTCAATAGCGACAGTCAATAGCTTCGCTTAATAGCTTCGCTGAATTGCGACAGTCAATAGCTTCGCTCAATAGCTTCGCCCAATAGCTTCGCTCAATAGCTTCGCTCAATAGCTTCGCCCAATAGCGACAGTCAATAGCTTCGCTTAATAGCTTCGCCCAATAGCTTCGCTTAATAGCTTCGCCCAATAGCTTCGCCCAATGCCTTCGCTCAATAGCTTCGCTCAATAGCTTCGCTCAATAGCTTCGCTCAATAGCGACAGTCAATAGCTTCGCTTAATAGCTTCGCTGAATTGCGACAGTCAATAGCTTCGCTTAATAGCTTCGCCCAATAGCTTCGCTCAATAGATTAGCTCAATGGCTTCGCTCAATAGCTTCGCTCAATAGCTTCGCTCAATAGCGTCGCTCAATAGCGTCGCTCAATAGCTTCGCTCAATAGCTTCGGTCAATAGCTTCGCTCAATAGCGACACTCAATAGCTTCGCCCAATGGCTTCGCCCAATATCTTCGCTCAATAGCTTCGCCCAATAGCGACACTCAATAGCTTCGCTCAATAGCTTCGCTCAATAGCTTCGCCCAATAGCTTCGCTCAATAGCGACACTCAATAGCTTCGCCCAATAGCGACACCCAATAGCTTCGCTCAATAGCTTCGCTCAAAAGCTTCGCTCAATAGCTTCGCCCAATAGCGACGCTCAATAGCTTCGCTCAATAGCTTCGCTCAATAGCTTCGCCCAATAGCGACAGTCAATAGCTTCGCTTAATAGCTTCGCCCAATAGCTTCGCTTAATAGCTTCGCCCAATAGCTTCGCCCAATAGCTTCGCGCAATAGCTTCGCTCAATAGCTTCGCTCAATAGCGACAGTCAATAGCTTCGCTTAATAGCTTCGCTGAATTGCGACAGTCAATAGCTTCGCTTAATAGCTTCGCCCAATAGCTTCGCTCAATAGCTTAGCTCAATGGCTTCGCTCAATAGCTTCGCTCAATAGCTTCGCTCAATAGCGTCGCTCAATAGCGTCGCTCAATAGCTTCGCTCAATAGCTTCGGTCAATAGCTTCGCTCAATAGCGACACTCAATAGCTTCGCCCAATGTCTTCGCCCAATAGCTTCGCTCAATAGCTTCGCCCAATAGCGACACTCAATAGCTTCGCTCAATAGCTTAGCTCAATAGCTTCGCCCAATAGCTTCGCTCAATAGCGACACTCAATAGCTTCGCCCAATAGCGACACTCAATAGCTTCGCCCAATAGCGACACTCAATAGCTTCGCCCAATAGCGACGCTCAATAGCTTCGCCCAATAGCGGCGCTCAATAGCTTCGCTCAATAGCGACACTCAATAGCTTCGCCCAATAGCGACACTCAATAGCTTCGACCAATAGCGACACTCAATAGCTTCGCCCAATAGCGACACTCAATAGCTTCGCCCAATAGCGACACTCAATAGCTTCGCTCAATAGCGACACTCAATAGCTTCGCTCAATAGCGACACTCAATAGCTTCGCCCAATAGCGACACTCAATAGCTTCGCCCAATAGCGACACTCAATAGCTTCGCCCAATAGCGACGCTGAATAGCTTCGCTCAATAGCGACACTCAATAGCTTCGCCCAATAGCGACACTCAATAGCTTCGCCCAATAGCGACACTCAATAGCTTCGCCCAATAGCGACGCTCAATGGCTTCGCTCAATAGCGACACTCAATAGCTTCGCCCAATAGCGACACTCAATAGCTTCGCCCAATAGCGACACTCAATAGCTTCGCCCAATAGCGACACTCAATAGCTTCGCCCAATAGCGACACTCAATAGCTTCGCTCAATAGCGACACTCAATAGCTTCGCCCAATAGCGACGCTCAATAGCTTCGCCCAATAGCGACACTCAATAGCTTCGCCCAATAGCGACACTCAATAGCTTCGCCCAATAGCTTCGCTCAATAGCTTCGCTCAATAGCGACACTCAATAGCTTCGCCCAATAGCGACGCTCAATAGCTTCGCCCAATAGCGACGCTCAATAGCTTCGCCCAATAGCGACACTCAATAGCTTCGCCCAATAGCGACACTCAATAGCTTCGCCCAATAGCGACGCTCAATAGCTTCGCCCAATAGCGACACTCAATAGCTTCGCCCAATAGCGACACTCAATAGCTTCGCCCAATAGCGACACTCAATGACTTCGCCCAATAGCGACACTCAATAGCTTCGCCCAATAGCGACACTCAATAGCTTCGCCCAATAGCGACGCTCAATAGCTTCGCCCAATAGCGACACTCAATAGCTTCGCTCAATAGCGACACTCAATGGCTTCGCCCAATAGCGACACTCAATAGCTTCGCCCAATAGCGACACTCAATAGCTTCGCCCAATAGCGACGCTCAATAGCTTCGACCAATAGCGACACTCAATAGCTTCGCCCAATAGCGACGCTCAATAGCTTCGCCCAATAGCGACGCTCAATGGCTTCGCCCAATAGCGACACTCAATAGCTTCGCCCAATAGCGACACTCAATAGCTTCGCCCAATAGCGTCACTCAATAGCTTCGCTCAATAGCGACATTCAATCGCTTCGCCCAATAGCGACACTCAATAGCTTCGCTCAATAGCGACACTCAATAGCTTCGCCCAATAGCGGCGCTCAATAGCTTCGCTCAATAGCGACGCTCAATAGCTTCGCTCAATAGCGACGCTCAATAGCTTCGCTCAATAGCGACGCTCAATAGCTTCGCCCAATAGCGACGCTCAATAGCCCAATAGCTCAATAGCTTCGCCCAATAGCGAAGCTCAATAGCTTCGCTCAATAGCGACGCTCAATAGCTTCGCTCAATAGCGACACTCAATAGCTTCGCCCAATAGCGACACTCAATAGCTTCGCCCAATAGCGACACTCAATGGCTTCGCCCAATAGCGACGCTCAATAGCTTCGCCCAATAGCTACACTCAATAGCTTCGCTCAATAGCTTCGCTCAATAGCTTCGCCCAATAGCGACGCTCAATAGCTTCGCCCAATAGCGACACTCAATAGCTTCGCCCAATAGCGACGCCCAATAGCTTCGCTCAATAGCGACGCTCAATAGCTTCGCTCAATAGCGACGCTCAATAGCTTCGCTCAATAGCGACGCTCAATAGCTTCGCCCAATAGCGACGCTCAATAGCCCAATAGCTCAATAGCTTCGCCCAATAGCGACCCTCAATAGCTTCGCTCAATAGCGACGCTCAATAGCTTCGCTCAATAGCGACACTCAATAGCTTCGACCAATAGCGACACTCAATAGCTTCGCCCAATAGCGACGCTCAATAGCTTCGCCCAATAGCGACGCTCAATAGCTTCGCCCAATAGCGACACTCAATAGCTTCGTCCGATAGCGACACTCAATAGCTTCGCCCAATAGCGACGCTCAATAGCTTCGCCCAATAGCGACACTCAATAGCTTCGCCCAATAGCGACACTCAATAGCTTCGCCCAATAGCGTCACTCAATAGCTTCGCTCAATAGCGACATTCAATCGCTTCGCCCAATAGCGACACTCAATAGCTTCGCTCAATAGCGACACTCAATAGCTTCGCCCAATAGCGGCGCTCAATAGCTTCGCTCAATAGCGACGCTCAATAGCTTCGCTCAATAGCGACGCTCAATAGCTTCGCTCAATAGCGACGCTCAATAGCTTCGCCCAATAGCGACGCTCAATAGCCCAATAGCTCAATAGCTTCGCCCAATAGCGAAGCTCAATAGCTTCGCTCAATAGCGACGCTCAATAGCTTCGCTCAATAGCGACACTCAATAGCTTCGCCCAATAGCGACACTCAATAGCTTCGCCCAATAGCGACACTCAATGGCTTCGCCCAATAGCGACGCTCAATAGCTTCGCCCAATAGCTACACTCAATAGCTTCGCTCAATAGCTTCGCTCAATAGCTTCGCCCGATAGCGACGCTCAATAGCTTCGCCCAATAGCGACACTCAATAGCTTCGCCCAATAGCGACGCTCAATAGCTTCGCTCAATAGCGACGCTCAATAGCTTCGCTCAATAGCGACGCTCAATAGCTTCGCTCAATAGCGACGCTCAATAGCTTCGCCCAATAGCGACGCTCAATAGCCCAATAGCTCAATAGCTTCGCCCAATAGCGACCCTCAATAGCTTCGCTCAATAGCGACGCTCAATAGCTTCGCTCAATAGCGACACTCAATAGCTTCGCCCAATAGCGACACTCAATAGCTTCGCTCAATAGCGACACTCAATAGCTTCGCCCAACAGCGACGCTCAATAGCTTCGCTCAATAGCGACACTCAATGGCTTCGCCCAATAGCGACACTCAATAGCTTCGCCCAATAGCGACACTCAATAGTTTCGCCCAATAGCGACGCTCAATAGCTTCGCCCAATAGCGACACTCAATAGCTTCGCTCAATAGCGACGCTCAATAGCTTCGCCCAATAGCGACGCTCAATAGCTTCGCCCAATAGCGACACTCAATAGCTTCGCCCAATAGCGACACTCAATAGCTTCGCCCAATAGCGACGCTCAATAGCTTCGCCCAATAGCGACACTCAATAGCTTCGCCCAATAGCGACACTCAATAGCTTCGCCCAATAGCGTCACTCAATAGCTTCGCCAAATAGCGACATTCAATCGCTTCGCCCAATAGCGACACTCAATAGCTTCGCTCAATAGCGACACTCAATAGCGTCGCCCAATAGCGGCGCTCAATAGCTTCGCTCAATAGCGACACTCAATAGCTTCGCTCAATAGCGACACTCAATAGCTTCGCCCAATAGCGACGCTCAATAGCTTCGCCCAATAGCGACGCTCAATAGCCCAATAGCTCAATAGCTTCGCCCAATAGCGAAGCTCAATAGCTTCGCTCAATAGCGACGCTCAATAGCTTCGCTCAATAGCGACACTCAATAGCTTCGCCCAATAGCGACACTCAATAGCTTCGCCCAATAGCGACACTCAATAGCTTCGCCCAATAGCGACGCTCAATAGCTTCGCCCAATAGCTACACTCAATAGCTTCGCTCAATAGCTTCGCTCAATAGCTTCGCCCAATAGCGACGCTCAATAGCTTCGCCCAATAGCGACACTCAATAGCTTCGCCCAATAGCGACGCTCAATAGCTTCGCTCAATAGCTTCGCTCAATAGCGACGCTCAATAGCTTCGCTCAATAGCGACGCTCAATAGCTTCGCCCAATAGCGACGCTCAATAGCCCAATAGCTCAATAGCTTCGCCCAATAGCGACCCTCAATAGCTTCGCTCAATAGCGACGCTCAATAGCTTCGCTCAATAGCGACACTCAATAGCTTCGCCCAATAGCGACACTCAATAGCTTCGCTCAATAGCGACGCTCAATAGCTTCGCCCAATAGCGACACTCAATAGCTTCGCCCAATAGCGACACTCAATAGCTTCGCCCAATAGCGACACTCAATAGCTTCGCACAATAGCGACACTCAATAGCTTCGCCCAATAGCGACACTCAATAGCTTCGCTCAATAGCGACACTCAATAGCTTCGCCCAATAGCGACACTCAATAGCTTCCCTCAATAGCGACGCTCAATAGCTTCGCCCAATAGCGACGCTCAATAGCTTCGCCCAATAGCGACACTCAATAGCTTCGCCCAATAGCGACACTCAATAGCTTCGCCCAATATCTTCGCTCAATAGCTTCGCTCAATAGCTTCGCCCAATAGCTTCGCTCAATAGCTTCGCTCAATAGCGACGCTCAATAGCTTCGCTCAATAGCTTCGCTCAAAAGCTTCGCTCAATAGCTTCGCCCAATAGCGCCCAATAGCTTCGCCCAATAGCTTCGCCCAATAGCTTCGCTCAATAGCTTCGCACAATATCTTCGCCCAATAGCTTCGCTCAATAGCTTCGCTCAATAGCGACGCTCAATAGCTTCGCTCAATAGCTTCGCTCAATAGCTTCGCTCAATAGCTTCGCTCAATAGCTTCGCTCAATAGCTTCGCCCAATAGCTTCGCCCAATAGCTTCGCTCAATAGCCCAATAGCTCAATAGCTTCGCTCAATAGCTTCGCTCAATAGCCCAATAGCTCAATAGCTTCGCCCAATAGCTTCGCTCAATAGCCCAATAGCTCAATAGCTTCGCCCAATAGCTTCGCTCAATAGCCCAATAGCTCAATAGCTTCGCCCAATAGCTTCGCTCAATAGCTTCGCTCAATAGCTTCGCTCAATAGCTTCGCCCAATAGCTTCGCCCAATAGCTTCGCTCAATAGCCCAATAGCTCAATAGCTTCGCTCAATAGCTTCGCCCAATAGCTTCGCTCAATAGCCCAATAGCTCAATAGCTTCGCCCAATAGCTTCGCTCAATAGCTTCGCTCAATAGCTTCGCTCAATAGCTTCGCTCAATAGCTTGAGACGGCGTTCCGACGTCTCCAGCCCTCCTCTGTGGTACCAACAATCAAACCCCAGGTCCCCCCGAGCCCAACAGCCCCAGGCAGGGGGCATTGGCACTACATCGGCACAAGGCCATGCCACACCTTCTGGGCTTCAGGCTTTGGAAGTTCGAGCGTGGGGCGCTTCTCCACGGGGGCGTCGATCCACTCCCCAGCAGGCATGCCTGGGGCCTGCAGCGATGGCTGCCGCTGATTGATGGAACTAGGGGCCGACGACTTTGCGGATCGGGTTGGCGTGGAGGCCTGCTTCAGGCTGTCGCCACTGGTCTCCATTGGCTTCAATGGGAACTCCACCGAGAAGTCTCGTAGGGTGAGGGTGCCGGCGTCGTTGCCGGTGTCGGACGGGCGCGGCGGCACCGTCCCGCGCGGCAGCGCGAGGAACGGGTCCGCCTTCTTTGACTTCTTCGAATCGGTGGTCAACGACATGAGGGAGCCCTGACGCGAGATCGAGCCGTTCGACATCGAGCCCGTCTCGGTGAAGTCGTCCGATCCTGAGATTGCGCTCTCGTCGTCGCTGTCGTAAGCCCTGGAGACGGCCGAGGGCCGGCGGCTGCGCCGGCGGCGGGCGCCGGGCGTCCGGCTGGCGCTCCGCGGGGGCTTTCCGGACCCTCCGTAGGGCTTTGGGAATTGCTGCGACCGCGCGAGGGCCCGCGTCCGCTCCTCCTCCCGCACCGCCTCCCGGGCCTGGCGGCGCGCCTCCTGCCGCGCCTCCTTCTCCTGCCGCAACTTCTCCATCCGCGCGCGGTTCGCCGCGACCTGCTCCAGCGCCCAGTCCACGGCGTCCTCCCACAGCGTGCGCGCCTGCCACTGATTGAGCCGCCCTTTCCGTTGTCCCCAAGTCCGCCACAGCCCAGTCATGCCCTCCACCGCGACCGACGCCCGCTTTTTGCGGTTTCGCTTGCGGGGCTTCTTCAGGCTCTGCATTGCCTGCACACAAAGCACATGCAATGCCCGTCGTGGCACTTGCGGCGTGCATGGCTATAGCACACGTATTTGCGCCATGGATGCGCCTGGCCATGACTAAAGGCGAGGGACGACAAATTTACAGATACATATACACACACATATACATATACACACGACGTGCCAAGCAGGGCACAGCACTGGTCGCCAACAAATCTTGTCAGGCCAAGGAAGATCAGTAGAAGAAGCAGTAGAACAGGTGCATGGGGTGGCTAGGCGCCTTCCTGTGTGGGTAACAGGGGCGGGGACAAGGAATGGTCCGGCGGGTTGGGGTCAAACGTCACAATGCATCGTGTGTCATGCTGCCCAGTGTCGGACCACTGCAGGGGCGGTTCCAGTGCCCAAGCGCAGTGCGGACGTGTGGACGCCCTCTGGACCCGTCCGCACTGCCGCCCTCCTCGCATTCCCCTTCACAAAAAACTACATACTGCAAACCAGTCGTCACCGGGGGGGATACACACACACACTCTCTCTCTCACTCTCTCTCTGCCCCTTGGCAGCTTTGGACGCGCAATTTCTCCAGTGCCTCCCAGTCATCGTTCCAAAAAAAAAAGATGTCGCATACACCCGCAGCTACGCGTACACACACACACACACACACACACATGATATACGTAACAAACGGGCGACAGTCAAGGCGCGGGCAGCGATCAAGACACACACACACACACACACATACACATACCTGAATGGCCTGCAGGCGGTACTTGCGGGCGCTCCAGCGGCGGAACAAGCGCTGCAGGTGCGGGGCGCAGCGCTCGTACTTCATTTCTTGGATGAGATTCAATCTCCGGGTGAGCATGCCGCGGATGCGGCGCTGGATCATGCTGGCGGCCTGCATGCGTGTGGCGAGGAGCTCCGCCCGCATGGCACGCACCTGCTCCCTGGCCTGGACCTGCGATCGGTAGATTTGCTGCAGCAGCCTGAGGCCTGGTTCGGCTTTTAGGATGCGCATCTGCTCGAGTCTTTTCTCCACCTCCTGGAATGAAGAAACACAAGGGCGTCGTCGAATATCGCGAACGAGCAGCACGGGTCGCACACAAGCGTTCGGGCGCAGCTTGCTCACGAATTGATTCGGTACCCCTGTGTGATGCACCCTGTGTGATGCCGGCCAGCCGCGACCCAGGCTGGCTGGCATCCCAGCAACTCCAGCGATCCCAGTAACCACCCGCATCGGATGTGCGAATTGCTTTGATGGGTGACGATCCGATCGCTTCTCTGGAGACCAGCAGCAACCCTGGCCCTGGCATTTTCCAACAACCGCACGCCTCCCGGTCGCTCAACCCCCTGAACTACTGTGTCTGGTGAGCGCACCCCAAACCATGGGACCGAGGCCCCACTGTGACCGAGGGAGCATTGCAGCGAGGGCACGGGGAGGACGCAAAAACACGGTACAAGGGAAGAGGGTCAGAAGAATCCTGCAACAAGTGTTGACCCACAGGCATGTGCGCTTGCTGCTGGTGATTGTGGCAAAAAGGGGCAAACTCCTGCAAAACGCTGAATGAAGGTCGGTCAAAGTTTGAGCAAAAGTTGGCTGGGTACAAGTGTACGGGGTGCAAAAGGTGTGTGTTGAGCTATAAACAGCCATTGATGCGCACAAGGCCAAGGGGAGCCATAGGTGAGCCTATGGCCAAAGGGAGCGTAATCTGCATCCAGGACCCAAAAAACGACTTGATGACTTCCGCATTACGTGGGGTGACCATACGAATGCCCCAGACCCCAGCAATTTCGTAGCGGCAGCCTGGTACAGAGCGGAGTGTACGCAGCTGCTCCCCGCTGGGCTCAACCAGGGGCGAATCTGCTGTCTCCAGGTGGCCCTGCTTCAGCTCCAATGCAACACCACATCGACGCCGACTGATGGCGTATGATGGCCAATCGAAAGCGGCTGACGGCACGTCGATGGGACTTGACCGGAGGCGGTTGGTGGAGGCTGACCCAAGACCCTCACGCCCCAGCACCCACGCACCTGTACTGTGTCCCATAGCCACCGAACCAGGGGTGTGAAGGTCCCGCTCTCGGAGACATCAGTGTATGCGCATGTGATGGCATCCACATGCTTCCCGTCCCACTCTGTGTCCATGCCCATGATGGAGTTGTGCACTTCTTCCAAATGCGCGTGACTGGCATCACCTTTGTTTTGGTACGGCAGCAGTTCACTGTGCAATGCCAGGGAGAGGGAAAACAGTTTGTGCGTGGTCGGGCCTCAGAAGAGCCCGGCTGGGTTGGACCTTAACGCGCCCTGTAACGTACCCGAAAAAGGTCCGGTCCTCGGAAAAATGGGGGGAAATGGGGGCGGGTGAGGGAATGGGGGGGCATGGGGATATGTGGGGAGCCCAACGGGACAATGGTGAAAACTGGGGGACAGCAAAGAACGTTGTGCCATTGTGAGTCAATTTTGGCCAGAAAACAAGGTGCTGTTCTGGGCTTCAAGGAAAATACTCAGGTTGTTGTCCTGCTCTTGCTACATTGATGCCCCATGTAGTGTGCACCCTCACACAAAAGCAAAACAGAAGTCCCCCCTGATCAGAGTGCAACCCTGTGGAACAGTTGGTTCTGGAATGCGGTGTGGTTGAACAACAACCTTTGTTCCCTAAAAACATTTGCGAATCGTGAACCCGCCGCTGGCTTCACGAATAAATAGTTGCAAGAAACGGACAACATGCCAAATGAACATTTTCCTATGCTACGTGTGAAGTTGCCATTCTTTGTGTATTGGGGCAAACCTGTGTTTGATCTTTTGGACAAGGTGCAATTTGCTGTAGCACCAAGAGTAGGTGCAACTGAGGGTTTAGGGCATCCCCGAATGCACAGGGTGTACAGCTTGCTCACCACTCTACTTGCCAATCTCAATGACTCCTCCTCTCATTGTCTTCTTGTAAATGAAGTTCTGCATGCCCTCCCCAACAAGGACAAACATGTATATAAATTGGTGCTTGAGGTGGCCCTGACACCTCTAGCCACCAAAATTGAAGGGGGGAAAAAAAAACTTGCCATTGCGAGATATGTGATACCGTTTGCTTCTCGGCTGCGCTCTATCCTAGGAGATGAGGTGGGCATCGGCATCGAGACACAGAAGCCACTGTTTCGCTTAGATGAGATCACTTGTGCATTGCATGCGGAGCGGCAAGTGTATTAGCAGTTGCCGACTGTGTTTGCCTAGAGACACTTTTATCATCCTTGATTGGTGAGACACAGTATTTGAAACTTTGCCACTAATGTATAACATTGCACGATGCATATTGGGTGTCTTTGCCACCTCTTGTAGTGTTGAGCATTGCTTCTCATCCTTGAAGTGGGTCCGTGATGAACAGCAACAAGACACTGACACACGAAGGAAGATGCACACCTGGCTGCATATCTTTTGCATTTTAATGGACTGGCGGAGTGAACTCACATCGATGAACACTGTGAGACACATTCTTAATTTGGTGGGCGGTGGCATTTTGGGCACCGATAGTGGAAGCGATGTGAAGCGGCTGTAGTAGCACACACAGCTTTTTAAAGGAGGAATAAATAGTTTTCTAGCGGCGCCGACTTAAAAAAGTGGCCCGCACATCGCTGGTGGTGTGCATTCGGAAAGACTCATTTCAAATAGTCATTGAAAACGAATGCATATGTGGGTGATTATCCGTCACCACAAGAGTTACAGCTTCCCTTAGGTTGGGAGAATAATTCAACATGGGCTAAATGTGCTATTACTTTGCCCTCTGTCACCATGGCTAGGTGGTGCCGTGGCAAAAAGTAGGGCAGACCTGCAGGTCCCAACTGGTGGCATCCATATGAGCAATACAAGCATGGGATGTAGGTTTGTAGATTGTAGGGTTTTGGGCTCTTGTGAAGGCACTTATGCACTTTGTTTTATAGTCCTTGCTTGCGAAATTTCATCATCGATACCATTATCCGACAAGGACACTTGGATGTTCCAAGAAACCGCGGTTGTAACATCAGAGGCGGGTTCCTCTCATGGCAACGGTGCTGGGTTATGGCCTCCGGCCAGGTGCTGCCCTCCACAGGGTGCTCGCTGGGGCCGAGGGCAGTTGATTATAAACGCGAGGCCCCTACGCCGCCACCGATTGCTGAGCCACGACCTTTATCTCACTTCAAAGGCGCTCTTCCGGATCGCACGGTACTGCTTGACGCCACAACAATTGTAGGAGGACTGCAGAAAGCCGGCGTTCACTTTGAGTGAGTGAGTGAGGGGGTCGCAAGCGGTTGCTTGAGGGTGGGGTCTGTGCATTTGCTTGGACAATCTTTGGGGGGCGAGGAGGGGTGGCACCATGTTGTACGAAAGAAGGCGGCAAAGGAATTACATTGCCGATGAGTGAGGCCAAAAGAGGATTTGGAGGGAAAGGTGGCATGGGCCTGGGATGAGGGGGAGGGAGGGGTGTCTCCCAAAAGGTGACGTTTGGAGGGTTCCTGGTCCAACATCCAATTTGACAGCTAGCATTCAAAGGGATCCATGGATATGATAACAGCCTGTGCAATAAGCATTTGCATCCTACCACAAATCATTAGACCGTAAAATGTTGGGCAAAACAAAACATGTTGCCGTTTGCCCTTTGCACTGCAAAAAAGCAAGGCACAACAAATAAGAGGCATAAACAAAAAAAAGAGGAGACCATGCATCCTCCACCACAATGTTCCGAATTTGCCAAATTAATATCACATTGTGCAGTCTTTGGCCAACCCGCAACCTATTTCCGTTTGCCTGGCACAAAAGTAGGCAAAACAAATAAAACGCATATGATGACCCCCACCCCCAAAAAAAAGGATACAGTCCATTACATTTTTCTTGGAAAATTTGCATTTGTGCACGCCCCTAGCTGACCACACCAGTTTGCATGTTGCTCTTCCCTCTTGAGCGGAGTATCTGCACTATGCGTGCGCTGCACGCTACTTCTATGCAGGTGTACCCAAATTGGGTTAGCTTTTACCCCATCACAAAATGCCCCCTGAGGAGAGCAAGTCCTTGGGTACAAGACCTCAGTAAACATCCCTCCGTCTTGCCCTATCCGGCACCTCCTAAGGTGAAAATACATAAGACAGGCCCTTGGGAGCAACCGCCACCTTAGTATGGGCTCTCCCTACGGATTGTCGATTTTCCCCACCCTTGACCAAATAGCAAACGGAAATTATAGCTCTTCCGGCCTAGCCACCAGTTAATCTACAACTAATGGGGTGGGCTAGACGGCTAAATCTCCGCGTTGCGCATGCGGCGTGCACACGCCGCGTCAAGTGCTCCCTATTTGCCACGCCGCCGGGCTCTGCCGACTGCTTTTCCATGGGTTGTGGTGGTGGTCAGCGAAACAGAAAATGAAAACAATCTGCAAAAACGACCTTGTCATATAGGTTGGGGGTTGGGAGTTGGGGGAGGGTCAAAACTCGTGTCTTGTGTAGCACTTTTTCCTCAGGCAGGATGCTAAACAAGACCTGCATGAGACCAGAGACATTGCATTTTACAAAAAAAAAAAAAAGGGGGGGGGGAGCATGCCGGTCGGACCTACTTATTCAATATTTGTGCAATCAAGAGGATGGGGCCGGGGGGAGCACAAACTGTTATTTTGGGGTTTGTGGGGCAACAAGGCTCCATCTTCCCACACATTTCCCCATTTTTCCTTGCTACCGGACATAGAAAAATGGGGATTGCCCATCCCTCCCCGAAGGCCCACCAACAAAAAGTGCAATTTTGGGGCTTTTGGCCCAAGAATTTCCCATCTTTCAACCGAAAATGCAGGAAAAAACCAGTTTCCCCCAATTTCCCCCCATCTCCCCACCTTTTCCGAAGTTCCTAAATAGTGTACCGGCAACATTCCATTTCTAGACGCTTGTGGGCCCTGACCATGGTGACCATGGCCCAGGAACACGCAACAGAAAGCAGCCTGGCACAAATATCTTGATACACAACACTCGTTTGATCTTCAAAGGGTGGCAGGCATTGCCTGGGAGTTACTGGCACCTGACTGCTTCCTCGTTGAGGATAGAATTTCAGGCTGTTCTCCTGTCCGAACACCTGAAATCCCCTGGACATGATCGGTCATGACCATTCAATTTTCTTGGTCTTTGGACCGGGGCCTGGGAGGGGCAATGGAAGTGGGAGGGAATAGGAGTTTGAAAGCACGACAAAAACTGACAAACATGCGACCAATTGCTGTTGGCCAACAGAAACGACTGTGGCTTGGTCTTTTCATCCCTTGACCGAATATTTTCCAAGAGGGGGGTATAGGAGACCACGGCACTGATTACACTAAACCGACAGAAGATTGGCTGGCTCAAGGCCCAAACACAAAGGGCAGGTTGCGGTATTGTGTGCTAATGGCTGTGCAAGCCATGAGTATCAGAGGTGTGTGTTCTAAATTCCTTGTGTGCAGCCAAGGCACTGCATTGATCCTTGTCTTCTGAAGCACACTTGGACTGGCGCACTATTTGCCATGGACATTGGTCATGTTGACACCCTTGACATGCACCATATGCGATGCTTCCCTCATCGCCCCCTTCCCCCCGGCCCCCCATTGCCCAAGAAATATTCAACGGAAGCTGTCCAAAGGGGGCGGGGGGTATACCAGCGCCATGCAATGAGCGGTCGAATGGCTGAATGAATGAACTTTGTTTGTTTCCTGTAGAAAAAGGTTGCTTTTGCTTGATCCTCCAACTCCTTAACTCCAAGACATTCAGCCCACTTACAACG